>CM046435.1:63613742-64311242 GCA_025506505.1 Flaveria sonorensis | reverse complement strand
CATTGATTCCGAGCCTTACGCCTTCCCACTGTTCGGATTCCCTCCATCTAGCAAGGTCAAAATATTCCTACAAAACATGTAATTAGAAAACATGTAATACTTATATGATTAAAATACGATAAAAACACAACATTGTATACTTACAAAAAGTGTGGGATATATGGCTCTCTTAAACTCATCGGGAACAGCTTGCCAACTGGGATAATGGAAAGGAACAACCTTACTAATCTCATTAGAGATTAACCTTATAAAATCCGAGCTGTTTTCTCCAACAAACTTATATTGGTCCCCCTTGCTTTCAACTTCGATCGGTAGTGGTTGGCCTTTGTTTTGCTCAAATTTTTTAAATAATTTAATGTTTTTTCCTTTTGATCTTCTTTTTCTCGCGGGTTGTGCTACATTAATATATGCAATTGAAAAGTTAGGAAACATAGATTATGTTCAACATAAATATGTATTTTTAACTTTAACAAATAACTTACAAGACTCGCAACCTGTTGGGATCCTATTTGGATCCCCATGCGGAGGTAGATCCCCGCCATCCCCACCATGTCCTCGAGCAATATATGTTGACATGCTTCAACAAAAATAGACAATAAAACATGGAAATACAACTTTATCAATTAACATATACACAAAGATGTACTAACATTAAATTCATATACACTTACATATACATACATACAAGCATAATCACAATACATAATCACTTACAAGTATACAAACATATAAATATACAGCATACCTACATACACTAACATATAAATACATACAAACATTCACATACACAATTTACATAATTACATACATATAAACATATACATAAACAACTAAATACATCAAACCATATACATATAAATTAACACATAAAAAAATACATACAAACTTAAAACCATGAAAATATATATAGTGGCATTTCATCAAACACTTGGTGTGCATAACCTAATCTACCATCAAACTTACATACACTAACATATATATACACTTTTACAATCATACAAACCTAATCACAAACATATTCACTAAACAACACTTAAATCATAAGCTTTAAACGAATTTCATACCTTCAAATCTTCAAATCCTTTAATTTCAAGCTTTAAACTTTAATCCCACCTAAAACATAAAATTTAGATAAAACTTATAAAAACAAGATTATATAACTTTATTATAGTAAAATAACATCATCCTTACCTTCAAACACTTCAATTTCATACCAAATACGCATATAAACCGAGATGAAAATCGTGAGAAAAATTGGGTTTTTTTTGGGTGAAAAAAGGGCAGAAGGTCTGAAATGCGATTTAAAGGGTCTGCACTCTATAGCGACGACATGTCGTCCCTATAGAGTAAAAAAAGTCGTCCCTATAGAGTCAAAATTAAAAAAATTAAAAAAAACCTGTTCCGACGACATGTCGTCGGCACAGAGAAATTATTTTTTTATATTTTTTATCTATCCCGACGACATGTCGTCGGGAAAAGTGGATTTTAAATTTTTTTTTAAATCTGTAATTTGAGGTAGGAAAAAATAAAAAATTAAATAACCTCACCTATGGCGACGACATGTCGTCGGCATAAGTATTTTCATAAATCCCGCGTATTATTTTGAAGCCCGCCAACTCTATACCGACGACAAGTCGTCGGTATAGAGTTTGACCAGTCAAAAATACCTATTACTATATAGCGACGACATGTCGTCGCTATAGACCAAACTATACCAGCGACGTATGTCGTCGCTATAGATGTCGTCGGGACAGAGCTAAATTGTTGTAGTGAACGTTTCTTGAATAAATCATATATTTGATATATGTTGGTCCATACGAATAACCTTGTTAGAATATTATGAGTCTTAATTTGGTTATGCCGACAATTTGGATTTTGTTTATAAACTACAAAATTGAACATAGAGCCAAGTATACAGCAACTTTAATATCAAGTCTTAACCCTTTCCATAAGCTTTTGATCAATTTATGAGTAGATCGAGTAGGCCAAGAATATGGATGTGTATGTGTGAATATTGATGTGTGTAGCTTCATGCATTTTTCATCAAAGAAGATCGAGTAGGCCAATAATTGATGCATAAAAAAGGATCAAAAAGAAGAGGAACCACTTTGAACTTGATTTTTATCAAGATGAGATGATATAAAAAACTCAGTTACATATATGTTTGCAAGATGAAGATAGCGATGAATTAGATAGGAAAGGAGTGTTCGAGTAAAATAAAGATGAATTGAAGAAGACAATTGTTGATTGAAAGCGTGTGGGATACATATATGTAAGCATGACGAACAAAACGAACACTTAAACATGATAAACAAGAGGAACATGAAGAATATAAAGATTTTTATTTTTATCATAACCACATATATGTAGCATTGTTGCTACATATACGTAACTTTGCTATTACATATATGTATCTCTATGTTGTTACGTATACGTAACTCTACTATTCGAACGTTTATGTAACTTTACTATACATACGTGTAAGCGTGTTGTTTACATATGTGCTTTTGTTTGTTACGTATACGTAAGTTGGATGTGTATTATCATATATATACATATTTTCAGGTTTTCTAATTGTTTTGGTAGTTAGATATATAAACTATATTTGTTACACATATGGGACTTTGTTGGTACGTATATGTAAGTCTATTGTTACATATATGTTCTTTATAAATCGCTTTTGGCATTGAAAATCATCAAACACAATCATATCCATATTATCAGAATTTGGTAGTTTTGTATATAAAGTATACAAAAATAATATATAAATGAGAAAGAATAAATTTGGTTTAAAATTAATATACATGTGAGAGAAAGAGAGAGAACAAATTGTATTTTCTTTTTAGATAGAAATGATTTTAAAAATAAATTTTAGTCTTTGTCTATTCTACCCTTATCATTAATAGTTATCATGTTTAATTAAGAAAATAATTACAAAAATGCCATCTTTAATTTTGACCCTTGATTAACATTGATCAATGGTTAAAAAATGATTTTTAATTATAAGATGGTTTTCATTGGAACCCTATATATATATATATAAATATAAAGCTTACATAAAGGGTCTAGCATACATCCACTTGTAAAATAACATGAAACCACATAGTTAACCACTACCACCGATTAGGTAACGGTGTTCAAAAGGACAATATATATCATTGTCGTTCTGTTAACACGACTTTACACTTATGCTAAATAAGAAAGTACCAATGCATATGATGTTATTATTGTCACATACACCTCTCTCTCTCTATACGTGCATGTATGTGTGTGTTTTGGTTTAGATAAAAAATATTAATTAAGATGGAAAGAAATAAGAATGGATGTAGGTGTCACATATGTCCCATTCCCTTCTTTTTTCTTCCCTCCCATAATGTTACAGGTTACTTTCACACCTTCTTGTCATTTATATGCACAAGATTACCGTTATATGCAGTTGTGTTTGTTTTTTTTTACTATCATAAGATGGCTTAATTAATGGTAAGACGCTTAAAAGATCTCCCACAAGACCCGCGCTGGGCTAAAACCTAGCAAATATCTAAAATGACTAGTGCCACTGTTCACACCGAAAGAAAAAGCATGTTTTTTTTTTCTAGAAATTGCATGATAGTAACATTTTCCTTTAAATGCATATGTGTATGTTGTTCATATAATGTTTCATGTTTGGATTTAAGTTGTAAATAGATTAGCTTTACATTACATGCACGTATGCATGCTATCATGCATCATTGTGTTTTTCTTCTAGAATAATTGTTGTACACATAGTTTTCTTGTTACATGTATGTCATGTTCTTGTGTTTGGATGTGTTATGTTAATTAACTAGATGATGCCCCAGTATATGTTTATATTAATATTTTACATTTATTTATAATTAAGGAAGACTTACACTTATATAATACTTTAATGTTTGTTTACCTAGCTATATATCTCTATGAAACAAGTTACATTTATTTACTTATTTCAAGTTTTATATCAAACTAATTAATTTAAGTGTTAATATATTATATATCTTAGTCTTATTCGAAACAAGCTATATCTTATATATCTTAGTCTTATTTTAAACAAGTTTTAGTTTGTTTCGAATATCTCACCATGAAGAATGCAAAACCTTTAAATTCTTAATCATATAACTCATACATAGACATATATATACCTAAAGGTCGTTAAAAATCACATTTCAACTAGTTTTTTCGATTTTTAATAGCCCAAGAAACTCTAAACCGTAAATGTCAATCAAATTTTTATTTTTCTAGATTAAATTGACAAATATATATACATCAAACTTCATCTAGTTCGTAACTTGGCTAGTATTATTAGTGTCTCACATTTAAATCACTTTGAGTGTCTTTCCGGTTACCATAAACTCTTACTGATTAAATATAAAAACTTATCACTTTCTAGATGTAATAACATTTGGTCCATTTTTAGGTAATAATGCTATCCTTTTCTTTTGCCTTTTAAAGAAATCCTAATCTTTTTCAAATGATGGAAAAGCTAGCTAGCTAGCAATAGGTGAGTTTGGACCACATTGTTTAATTCTATGAAGGGTATCTATCTCCTTAAGTATGGGTAGTGGTACCTCCTTGAAAACTTATTTGAGAAGGTATTGTAACTTAATTATACATGAGTGGTTATATATAAGTTTGTTATATTTATTTACATTTAATATCCATTAAGTGATGTGTTTGGTGGGAGATTTACAAGTTAATAAAGACATGTTTTTATGGTCCCGACGGTGGTGGTGATCGATTGATGGACGGATGGGTGGTTGTCTTAAGTCGTTGTTCGCCAATAGCCACAGATGGTTTCTACTGTCTTAACGGGAAGTTGATGGATCATACATTCGAGAATTATGTTTTTGTATGCTTTCATGCCAACTTGACTAGCTATGAATTGACCTAATCAAACTGTATTACAAAAACAAAAAAGATGTGTAATTTTTTCATGGCAAAGTTCTTCACAAATAATACACAACAAATTTCGTCCATAAAACATAATAAACAATCTGATCCATTGATAGTTTGATTAAACCAATCCAATGGCTAAGATTAACAATCTTACAATTTTTTAATATTTCGAAGCTAGTCACGATACCGAAGAGAGAGTTCTATTTTCAATAAATACTGCGTTCATTTATTATTTTCAAACCGTGAAAACTTTTATATATTTTATTAAAAATTTATAGCATATATTATTAATTTTATTTTTGTTAATATAAATATAATATTACTATATATATATATATATATATATATATATATATATATATATATATATATATATAGAGAGAGAGAGAGAGAGAGAGAGAGAGAGAGGAGGGATCCCTTGAAAACCATATTTATAAATGAAAATCATAAAAACTAGGAGTTATATATATATGTAAGTACGTGTTACCAAGTGTACAACTACGAGTTGCGTACATGTAACTGATACAAGTTACGTATACGTAAGTTGTTTCGTCATCATTGTCGTTCCTTGGAGTTTAAACTAAAAAAAATATATAATGACTTCAAAAAATAAGGTTGAATTTTACTCAAATATATTTTAAACAATTAAAAAGTTAAATCAATTATAAATTATGTGATTGGATAGTGGTGGTTTTTATGGTTTTTAATTATAAGCATGGTTTTCATTTGATCATCCTCATATATATATATATATATATATATATATATATATATATATATATATATATATATATATATTATGCTTTTAAAAGGTGGAATGCATGTGGTTATGCTATTTGCATGATTATTTGGTTATTTCATTTTATACGGTGCGGATGTGTGCTCAAGTTGAAACAGGTCTTGATCGATTAGCATTAGCAAGATGTAATTACATATACAATTTTACAAATGATGGTAATTAAACATTCCGGTAATCAAATACTTACAATAGAGAGGCAGGTAAACGGGCAACAAGTTGCGCTGCAACCCCTTTTTGAATAGCAAAACCTAGCCTACTAAAAATAAAACCTTGGCCCTTAAGGGTTGAAACATTGCTATGGATGACCCGTTGAACCCAATTCAGTAAGCTCACGGCCTTCGGGGCTAGGAAACCAATGGTATCAAAGGCCAATGGAAAAAAACATGTTGATTATCCAGACAAGCTTTCTAATGTTTAGTGACCTTGCATGATTCCGCCTTCAATGGCGTCTGTCCCGTAACAAACCCATTATCCCTGAGCCCAACCAAAGGAGATACCCTGGTAAGATCCACACAAGCGTGTTTCCCCCTGCCCACCTAAATACAAGAACGCCAGCTGCGCTTAGAGTAGACCTCCCCTCTTGCGGATCCGTAAGAAAGTTCACGGGAGTCTCCTTTTTAGCTGAAATTCCTGCCCGCTTAAGGACATCGCAAAGGACATCCCTAACCAAATCATGTCTGTATTTAAAACAAGGCAACTTCTTGCAATGAACCGCATGGTCACCAAAAGCATCCAAACAAACTTTGCGGCAAACTGGACAAGGCTCATCAATCGGAAACAAGGGAATCATTAACCGATACTTAAGGATAGCCCGATACTCCAAAGACGACATATGCTGTCCCAGTCCTTCAATAGGGATGACGGTCAAAAAATCCTAAGCCTTAGGAGCCCGTAAGCACGCAAATACCGGTTTTTGACGGGGTGACAAATCAAACCTCACTTCCAAATTTTGAACAATCCTACCAAAAAGTGCACTCACCAAAACATGTTGGGCTTTAGGGGGTGTCCTTTTTAAAGAACCCGCTAATATCAAAACCTGGAAGAAATATGTGCACACGATCCAACGCACACTCATAATCAGAATCTAACCCGTCCAAGCTACATCCCCAAAGAATATGGCCCTGCAAAACCCACGATTGTGCCCTAGAGGCCACAAAAGCATATGTCGATACATCTTCAGCGGAGCATAAACCAAGCCCCCAAAACGAGTCGGAAGGGATGCTAGTATCCACTGAAGATCCCCAAAAAAGGCCCTCCAGAAACTACAATATCCTCTATTGCCTCCCGAAGCCCTTTGTCAAACACAGAGATAGCTTCCCCTACATACATAGGCTGGCACGTCCTAAGGTCGAAAAGTAATTTCCCAACTCCTATAAATGAGCGGAGCAGAAGGAGTTCGCATTGAGGGTCTTGCAGGCGTGGGAGGCACCCCATTAGTCCTACAGCCCGAGATGCCCGTTTCATAACCAAATTACTGATGAAACCAGCATCACGACTAACAGCACCCCCATGGAGTTTTACCCCTAGCTCCGGCCTTCCGATCTCATAAGGAAACAAACCATCTTGCACCTTCACCCCATTACATGACGGCCAAAAAATTCTGTTTTCTTGATGTTGAGTTGAAGACCCAAGTGTGGCCCCTCGGCCATGATGACATCTAAGGCCTTAGCCACCTCTCTAGCCTCTCCAATAATCGTACCATCATCAAGATACTAAGCATTAAATAGAAGCTTGCAACTATCCCTGATCTGATGCATAAGCAGGTGCAGAACTAGAGCAAAAAGGGAGGCCCTAAGGGGTCCCCCTGTTGGACCCCCGTCATGGACAAAAGATGGTCATCTCCTACATATAACCTAGCCGATTGGCCATATAAAATGTCCACCCAAAGAGAAATGGACGGGAAACGAATCCGAACCTCCCTTAATAATGCAGTCCGATTAACCAAGTTAAAGGCATTAGAGAAATCGACGGTAAGCATAGCTAAAGACCCATCCGAGTGAAACTTATTTACGACCCTGTTCGTGCCGTGGAGCACCGCCTTTGCTCCACTAGGGATCCCCACCCCAAATTGAAAGTCGCCAGGGTATTTAGCCATCTCCTTCCCAACTCCCCTCAAAGCCACCTTAGAGACTAGCCTTCTCCAAATCGCACCCACAGCAATAGGCCTAATCCTGTTATCTGGTTTTAACAACGGCGTGAGTGGGGCAGAGGCAATGAACTCCGCTAAGACCTTTGGACACCTCCATCCAGACATAAATTTACCACTGCAGTAATTGCCCTAAGCAGTCCAACAGCAATCGCAAACCCCTCACCACAAAAAGCATCCAGTAAGTGTTGAGCTCTAAAATCGTAGCGCCCACAAGATGTCCCTTTGGGGAACGATTTAATACACCCCAATACACTGTCAGCATCAGTGACAAGTGGGGGGTTCGAAAATAAGGAATCAGGCATAGTCGGTGGGGGCATGGTGGGGTTGTTTAGCCACTAATATCTTTACCAAAAGGAGCAACCACTGAGAAGCATAATACTTTAACTGCAGCAGTGAAGTGACTATCTACGACTTTCCTCAAACATGCTTTAACATTAGAGGTCAATGTAGAATTATCAGCCTTAAAGGTAGGCCCATCACAATGTGATTCCATCCGTAGGGGCGGAGCAAAAAGTGATAGAATAAACTCTTTGATTCCATCTCGATCACCCCAAGCTGCCAACGATAGTTGAATAGAATGACATTGCAAAGACTTCCGGTTAGCAGTCCTACTTTCCTGCCGGTTAGATGGTCTGAAAACATGTAAAGCGCAACGCGGTACATAATGGACCGATATACTCCCCTCCTTTTTAGAGGGCTAAAACGAATACTCCAATTGCAATATAGATTATATGTTTATAGCTTTCTTTTATTCGAACTCTTTAATAACACTTCAATTTATTTTCCAATTCGCACTGAGAAGGTTTAGCTCACTTAATCTTATGCAAGTGTTAACTTTCTAAACTTACTATTGTATTTTAGAAAACTTCATTCTATAAAGACGATCAAAACAATTCTTAACTAAATGATTAATATATTATTTATATGAAATAAATGAACTTAAAGAAAAGAGGCACTTTTAATATAATCGAGTATTTTCATTATAGTGTTATTTTTAATTTACACAATTTTCCTAAATCTTTAGCATGCAAAGTAAGTTTAGACCATCAACACGTTTATCCATCGACTAATTATAAATATATTTCTAGCTGGACTGATCAATCTGCTATTTCTTTTATTCAACATGTATTTTAGTTTTTTCATCATCTAATACTTTGTTCTTCCTTTATAATCTTATTAATAAAATCAATGAGATTAATTTGTTCATTTGAAATCTTTAGTACTTTCATAGGCTTTATGGCAGATATCCCCTATGGACGTCGGATGACGTTGTTGAAGCTGATTAGAAATGAAACCGTGTCTATGAGCGGCCTTTGGGCTTGTGTTTATGAGTTATGAGTGAGCTTGCGTCTAGGGTGACGATTGAGCTTGGATGAGCAGCTGGTTGGTGCTAGGTTGTTTTTTTTTTCTTTTTTTTAATCGATTTACCGAGAGTTGTGAAAAATATGAAAGTTTAGGGTCTTCAACAAAAGGGGAGGGTATGAGAATAATTGGGTTGAATATATATATAGGGTTAGGATCATTACAGAACCACTTTTTATTTTTAGAATCACGGAACCATTGATTTACATAAGGGTAAATTAAGTTTGGTGATACTTAATCTATTTTACATATGTGTATATCAGACATGAACAATAAACTGTATAAAACAACTAAATATCATCAGCTTTAACTTACATTTATGTAAATTAATGGTTCTTTTGGTTCTGAAAATAAAAAGTGGTTCTGTAATGATTCTAACATATATATATATATATATATATATATATATATATATATATATATATATTGTTATTTAATTAATTAAAAAAAGACTAATGGTTGTGTCTTTTAATAGTCTATATGTTTTTAAATAAATTGTAAACTTCTATAAAAATATACTCATTTATAAATTACATAATAAAATTTTTAAATAAATACTTTATTATAATAAATAAATTGGTCACAAAAATAAATATAAAAGACACTATGATATGAAAATATAAGAATGTTTGCGAATGATAATGATATATTGAAGAGGAGGTAGGTGTTTTCGAAGCACATGTTTTGTTAATATTGCAATTAGCCACTTGATATAAAGGTGAAATTTATTATGTAACCTTATTTTTTGAGAAGGGATCTCTTTCCCTCCTTCCCACTCTCCCTCTCTATATATAAAGATATATATAGATATATATATATATATATATATATATATATATATATATATATATATATATATATATATATATATATATATATATATATATATATATATATGTTCTGAGCTCTCATTTATTAAAACGCTTATCTAGTTCTTTAAATCTTCGTCTTTTAGTTGTGTTTCCTTTGAATTATATCATCATTGGTATAAGGGTTAATAAGTTCTTGTTCATAGATTAGACGCGGTGAGTTGTCAGATTAATTTACTACTTTTCATTGTTATTTTGTATTAAGTTGCAAAGATTTGATTTTGTAACATGGTCTTGAGTCGAGTCTTTCTCAAATATATATCGTGTTTAAACTCCTTGGATTTGAAGTTCTTTACAATGGATAATTATAAATTATTACCCATGAAGGCATATAGAGTTGTTAAGTTTTTATTATGACATTTCTTGTAAAGAAGTTCTTTTTCTCATTTAGAATTCTAAATGAATATTCCAACTACACCATAAATAAATGCCAACGTACTGTTAGAGAATCATTTTATTTTAATTATATACACACTTAAAATTAAAGATAAAAATGAATCTAAATAGTTTGAAAACTCTAGGAATTAATTAAAATTTAAATATAATTCACTCATTGTAATATACGAAGTTTACAGTTGATATATATTAATTGGACTGTTTCAGAAGTTCTCATAACATTTTTCACTGAAAATGTTCACAATATGATAGGCACGCGTATTACATATACGCATTGAGATAGTCTACTTTTCGACGTTTGCTTATGTTTGATGTAAATTTGTAAAAAAATTAGTCGGCTCAAATGTAAAAGGTTTCATTCGACGGTATAAATTTAAGTTACTCTATGTTATAACGTAAATTTAGTTCGGAAACGAGTAGGGCCGATGTAATCTATGTGTTTTTTAAATACGTTTTGAGTTGGTCTGCGTTTTGACAAAATTTTGTTTGGAAATGAGGGTGGTCAAGTATAATACGTTTTCGGTTAACAGTATAAATCCTAGTTACTTTACGATTCAACTTAAATTTAGTCCGGAGACAAGTCGGGTCGATTGTTAGTATATACTTTATCACGCCGCGCACGATGTCAGACGCATGTTAAAAAACTACTTTAGATATATGTGGGTGATGGTTACTTTAAATGAGACATCTTAATGTATATTTAATAAAATCGAAATTTTAAAAATATATTTTTTTAAGTCTTTGTTTTTACATTCGTTTAATTTCTTTTTCAATATAAAAGAAAAATATAAATTTATCTAATACACCTTGATATGTTTATCAAACCGTATAATAGACAAACCCCATTACATGTCATTTTCTAAACAATATACCATTAGTAGTCATTCGTTCTCTATTGGTAGTTATAGTCATTATATAAACAAAACATGAGGCTTATTTGATTCAACTTTATTTTTGTTTTTGTGCACGAGATCCTATGCTAATATTATAAACTCGCCAAACCATTCATGATTCGCGTAACTGAGTTTTGACTTATATTATAAACAAAAAATCATTTATTTAACTATGTAGTATCTAACTATTTAATATTTAATTGCGATTATTTAGGGACTAATCATAGTTTTACTACATGCCAATTCACATGATTGTTTCTTATTAGTCGAAACCTTAATTTTTGGTCTTTTGGGATTCCCAAATTTTGGAAGCTTCAAACACTTCACTTCTAGAATTTAGTGTTTTCATACGTAGTCCTATGTTTTACTTGTTACTCAACGTTAAATTTTATTGAAACTAAATAAACTTACATATTTGAACGGAACTAGAGGGGTTTAGTTAATCTTCTAGTCAAATAAATTTAACGAATTCTCTATTAACTGAGCGTTTGATACAGTTGTTTTCTTATTAGATCCATAAATTGTTGTGAGTAGCTTAGTTAACACGAATTTAAGTAAAAGCTATAGCTTAGTATCCATTTGAAATTTTGTAGTCCAATCACTTGCAACGATAATATGAACGACGGTACAATGACAAACACCAACTACCTAGACCAACACCATCATGAATATACAATGATGATAAGTAATAGTATTAAAATTTATAAAGACTTAAATTGCAGAAACCTAAATTAAAGAGAATAAAATGTTCGATTTTATGGTGTAACTTTAAAAAAAAATAATTTGTATAAAAAAGTTATAGGCGTTTAAAAAAATTAAGAGAATTTGAAAAAAATCAACAATTGTAGGCTATTTCCAAATCTACCCCTCTAATCCCTTACTTGCGTGATTACTTTTATCTCTAATCTGAACCGTTAATTTCCTAGATCAATGGTTGTTATCACTTCGTACACATCGTACAAATTCATCACTTTGTACCGTAAACTTTCTCTCTCTCTCTCTCTCTCTATATATATATATATATATGTGTGTGTGTGTGTGTGTGTGTGTGTGTAGGGGAAGGATCCCCTGAAAACCATATTATAAATAAAAACCATAAAAACCAGGGGTTACATATATGTAAATACTTGTTACAAAGTGTACAACTAAAAGTTACGTACACATAGGGGTTATAAATATATAAAGTACGTGTTACCAATTGTATAATTTAGAGTTACGTACATGCAACTCATTCAGGTTACGTATGTGTAAGTTGTTTCGTTATTATCGTCGTTCGTTGGAGTTTAGACTAAAAAAATATCATGAGCTCAAAAATAATATTAAAGTTTACTCAAATATACTTTAAACAATTAAAAATTTAAATAATTTACCAATTATGTGATTGGATAGTGGTTGTTTTCATAGTTTTCAATTATAAACATGGTTTTTATTTAGTATTTGTAAGATCATCTGAAGATTATGAGGCTGATGCAACCAACAAGCCGGAACAACCAAGTCTTCCATGCATGCACTAAGGAACAAAGATGAACTAGCTCTGGAAGTCTTACACTCTCAAATGTGTCTAAGTGTAAGATCTTCCGAAGCTAACAGTTCAGAAGGAGTTACTTCGGAAGTTTCACACTCAAACAGAAAAAATATTCTAAGTATGAAATCTTCCGAAGCCAAAGACCAGCATCTTCCGAAGCCAAAGATGAAATCTTCCGAAGCTTCAGAGACAAAGTCTTCCGAAGCTGTGAAGACTGATTTCTTCAGAGGACAGAGAAAATATGCTTTCTCTGAATCAACTTTTGATAAAGCTGACATACTTTCCGCTGCCTGCTCTGGTGGTTCACCTACTTTACACAAGTTGGTGAAACTTCTATGCTTTATCAAAAAGTAGGAATGGTCTTTGTTTGTAACTTACCTTACTTGTTCTTGTAGACTTTTTGTATTAGAAAAAGTCAGTGAGCTATGACATGTCATAGTCACTAGTCAAAAGGCAATTTTTCTTTTGACTTTAGATTGATCTTGTTGTCTAGATTAGTCAAATCCCAACTGTCTTTGCATGTAAGTGACGGTTGTAGGTTGTAGTATAAAAGTGTCTCAGGTCCTTGTAATTTCTTTATGCTTTGTAACACTTGTAAAAGAACTTGAGATCAATATACAACATCCTTGAAAACCAATCTTGTGTTGTTCTTAGTTCTGTCTCTTTAATTTACTTGTGTTCTCAGTAGCATCTGTTTTAAGTTACCAGTTCCCTATTTGAATTGTTAAGTGATCTAAGATCTCTCCTCAGCGAGAAATTAAGTGTTAAGTACCCTTACCTGGTCCTGCAATTGGTATCTGAGCATTCCAGGCTCTTGATTGTAAGATCTCACCATCTTTAATCCTCTTAGCTTCACACATCACTTAACTCTTCAAATGGCAGCTATCTCTAAGGCTGATATGGAAACTGGAACTATGACAAAGTCCCCACTGATCACTCCTGAGGATTTTGACACTTGGTGCCAAAGAATGGAAGGCTTCATCAAGTCTCAGGTTTCAAGGATGTGGGAGTCTGTTGTCAATGGACCTCATGTACCATGCACCTCTTCAGCTGCTGCTGGTGGTGGCATGATACCGAAGGAGAGGGCTGACTTTTCTGATGAAGACTGGAAAAGGATTGATATTGATCAGAAAGCCATGACAGCCCTTCAAACTGCTCTTCCAAACTCCATCTACAGAGGTTTCAAGAAGTGCAAGACCGCTAAACAGCTTTGGGATGCACTGAAACTGATGTATGAAGGGTCCAATGAAGCCAAGGAGAACAAGAAGGACCTCCTGAAGTAGCAGTTTGAAAACTTCACCTTCAAGATAGGTGAAACCATGACTCAACAGTATTTCAGGTATGTTGAGATTATGGATACTCTGGCTGATGTTGGAGTAACTATTGAGAATAAGGATATTGTTAAGAAGTTCATGTCCTCTCTTCCCAAACAATGGACACACTACTGTATAGTCATTAAGAGGACTGAAAACCTCAAGACCCTTACTCTCACTAAGTTGTATTGGATACTCAGTGGATACCAGATGGAGATGAACATGCAAAATTCATCTGGTAACTCCAATACTCACCAGAGTTCAGCCCTTCATGTGGGTGAAAGAGATAGTAGAGAACCACAATATCATCTTATCGGCTACCCTGAAACTTCACAAAAGGGTCCTTTCATCATCTTCCTAGAGACACCCAGAGAGAGCTACATCCAAGGAAATCCCATTCATAAGACAAGCACCTCTCAAGCCTTTGTCTCTACTGATGAAAGTTCAGGAAACTTTCTTTTCACTCTTGAAGACCTGGATTGTATCTATCCAGATGATTTGGAATACATGGAGATAGTCCAGTAGATGGCTCTTCTCACTCACAGAGCCCAGAAATTCTATAAGAGGACAGGAAGAAGGTTTCCCAGCAATGCTGCCAGTGGCAAGTTTGGACTGGACAAGAGCAAAGTGAAGTGTTACAATTGTAACCAGATGGGTCTCTTTGCCAGAGAATGCAAGGCACCTAAGTCAAACGGTGGCCAAGCATCATCCAGGCCAAACTACACTGAGGGAGGGTACCAGAATGAGAAGCCAAGACAGCAAGCTATTGTTGCTGTTGAAGAAGGAGGCTTTGACTGGAGCTTTCAGGCTGAAGATGCTTCACCAAATCAGGCACTCATGGCTGACCATGATGAGGCTAAGGTACTAGAACATCTTTGCTCTCCTAAATGTATTACTAAAGTGAATAGATACAGGTCCTACAACTTGGAAATGAGATCTGATATTGAGTCCTTGAATATCCTAAAAGCTGATTTTAAAAGAGCTGAAAATGACTATAAACTTAAGATAGAAGATCTAGAGAAAATAGTTTCAACTCTTAAACATAGCAGACAAATTACAAGACTCAAATTAAAGATCTCATTACCAAGTTGACTGAATGCCAGGCTGAGCTTGTGATCAGCAAAGCCTGGGCTAAAAAATGTGTTCTTGAAGAAGAGACCTTCATGAACATCATATCCTCATCTCTGCATGCAAAAGTCTGTTATCAGAATAAGCAGGGACTGGGATCTACTGAGATAGCTCCTCCACATACTCTATTATCTGTAAGATCTCCAAGGTGTGGAACTGGTGAAGATGAGCTTCCCTCATAGACCCTAGTGTTGAAGAGGATGAAGAGGAGATGGTGAGGGATGACTCTGAAATGAGTGAAGAGAGTCAATCCAAAAAGGGTCACCATGCTCCTGAGGAGAGTAAGAAGGCTGGTATGACAAAGACAAAGAGGAAGAACTTGATCAGAAGAGCAAAGAGAAGATCAAAGAAACCTCAAGAGATCAAGGCCACTTTTGACTCCAAGCAGAAACAAGTGTTTATCTCTGCAGGGTTTGAGGTGGTAAAGGCTGAGGAATCAACTACAAACTCTAATACCAGGAGTTTTAGTACAGTTCCAACTCATTCCAGCAAAGAGAAGGCTGAATTACTATGTACCACTGCTACACAGTCTGAACCATCCTCCTCCAAGAGCAAGTCTCTCCCTAAGAAAATTGCTGCATCATCTGTGAAGAAGAAGCTGGAGAAAGAAAGTGTTCAAGTTCAGTCTTGCTCTCAGAAGAAGACTCCCAGAAGGAAGCAAATGGAATGCATCATGTATGGTAGTACTTCTTATCTGGCTAAAGATTGTATCTACAATCCTAAAAGCACTATCCACATGTTCAAAGAGAAAGCTTCTGGGAAGATGAAGGAAAATCTAGCTTCGAAAGGAAAATCTGTTTCCTTCGGAATCTCCAAAATGAAGAAGAAGGCAAGTGAAAAATTGCTTTCGGAAGAAAATTTGGTCTCAGAAGAAAGGAATGCTTCCGAAGTACTGAAACTTGCTGCAGTGAAAGCAAGATCTTCCGAAGGTCCAGTCTCCAAATCTTCCAAAGCTGCAAAAGCTTTCGAAGCTTTGAAGGTCAAGCCAAATTTTCCAAAGGTGGTGTGGAAGATGAAGGAAGACCGTGTGACTGAAGATTCTTCATCAGCAACAGCAAATGATCCTCAGAGACTAAACATAGGATCACTTACTGTTTCATCGCCTTCAACTTATTTTAACAAGCCCAAGACCAATGAGGCTTGGGTTTCCAAATGTAACTAAATCATCTCTTTTTCTGTAGGGACAGCCAAAGGCAAACAGAAATGTGCTGCTCCAGGCATATGACAGGCAATGAGTCCTTACTTCAAAACTTTGAGAAGTTTGATGGAGGGCCAGTTGCTTTTGGAGGAGATGCAGGAGGTTACATCACTGGCAGGGGCATGGTCTCAGATGGTAAGCTCAGCATTAAGAAGGTAAACTTTGTCATGGAGCTTGGATACAATCTTTTTAGTGTGTCCCAATTTTGTGACCAAAACATCACATGCTTTTCACTAAGCATGAGTGCATTGTTCTCAAGCCTAAGGTGGTTATTCCTCAGGAGTACATCCTGCTCAGAGCCCCCAGGAAGGGAAACATGTACAAGATGGATCTGCAAGAAACAACTCCCTGTGGAGAAGTGTCTTGCTTTCGATCTAAAGCAAATAGTGATGAGTCTTTCCTCTGGCATAAAAGAATGTGCCATGTAAACTTGAAAAACATGAATAAATTGATTAAAAATGATTTGGTAACTGGAATGCCAAAGAAAGAGTTTACAAGTGATGACCATTGTGTTGCATGCCTGAAAGGGAAGCAGCACAAAGTGTCTCACAAGCCAAAGGAAACCAACTCCATCACTAATCCCCTACACTTGTTACATATGGATCTATTTGACCCCACCAGTGTAATGAGTCTAGGAAGGACCTCTTATTGTTTAGTGATCACAGATGACTTCATAAGATTCACTTAGGTCTTCTTCCTTAGATATAAGGTTGAGACTCCTTGATCTTGAAGAACTTCATTTTGAAAATTGAGAATCAATGTGATCACAAGGTCAAAACCATAAGATGTGATCAGGGAATAGAATTTAAAAACCAAATCCTTGATACATTTTATGATGAAAAGGGTATTTCAAGACAATATAGTGCTCTCAGGACTCCTCAGCAAAATGGTGTTGTTGAGAGGAGAAACAGTACTTATTGAGGCTGCTAGAACCATGTTGTCTGACTCTAAACTGCCTATCACCTTCTGGGCAGAGGCTGTCAACATAGCCTGCTATGTGCATAATAGAGTTTTAGTAGTTAAGACTCATGGTAAGACTCCTTATGAATTGTGGCATAAAAGGAGACCATTCATTGGTTTTCTCAGAACATTTAGATATCCTTGCACCATCTTGAATACCAAAGATTAAATAGCCAAGTTTACTGAGAAATCAGATGATGGACACTTTATTGGATACTCTTCTCAAGCTAAGGCTTATAGAGTATACAATCTCAGAACTAGAATCATTGAGGAGTTAGTCAATGTGACTTTCAACGAACACACACCCTGTATGAAAGGTTCTGGTCCGGATTGGCTGTTTAATCTTGATTTAGTTACCAACTATTTTAACAAGTCTTGTGAGAATGTTTCAGGATCTACAGATAACAGATCAACAGAAGATTCTGATCCAAGATTTGAGCTGAGAAGACCAACCAAGAAGACTACTTTAGCTCCAGTGGTGAATAACCCTGTAATTGAGGCTCCTATCAGCACAAGCATGACAAATACTGCTGATTCAACTGAATTGCCTTCAAATTCTAGCTCAGAGGCTCAGAATTCAGGAGAAGGAACTTCTAATGCAGGAGGAACTAGAGGCGGTGACAGTGATCAAGAATTTCTTGATGCTGATAACCACTCCATTGAAGACAACATGAATGATGTCACCCACTCATTGGATCAAGTTTTTCTTAATAAGTGTGCTGATGTGATGGGAGACACCTTATTGCCAGATCAAAATTTCTTTAATTTAGATCTGTCCAACCAACTTGCTGTGATCCCTCAACTTTGGATCCACAAGTCACATCCCACCACAAACATCATTGGAAATTTTGACTCAGGGGTAAGAACAAGAGGACAAACTCATGACAGCCATGTTTGTCTACATTCTTGTTTCTTATCCTAGATAGAGCCGAAGAAAGTTGATGAGGCTTTGAAGGATGGAAGCTGGATTAAAGCTATGCAAGATGAGCTGCTTCAAATCAGAAGACAGAAGGTGTGGAACTTATGCCCTCTTCCTCAAGGGAAGACTGTCATAGGTACCAAATGGGTATTCAGGAAAAAGAAGAATGATAGAGGGATTATCATCAAGAACAAGGCTAGACTGGTTGTCCAAGGTTACACTCAAGAAGAAGGGATTGATTACACTGATGTCTTTGCTCTAGTTGCAAGACTTGAAGCTGTAAGAATATTCCTGGCTTATGCTGCATCCAAGGATTTCAAAGTCTACCAGCTTGATGTGAAATGTGATTTTATCTATGGGATGATTGATGAAAAAGTTTATATCAAACAACCACCTGGATTTTGACGGGTGGTTCATAGGACAATCCTTAATGGTGTTAAAAGACAAGTTTATCCCTCATTTGATCGTGTAATTGTCTTGAATTAGATGACTACAGTTGTTCATGTTTCAGGTGTGTTTAGAGCTTAAAATGTGGAGAAAATGCTGATTCGGATGGAAGGGAGTAGAACGGGTCATACGAGGATGGAAAGAAGGAACAAACGAGAGAAGTCAGGGGTCCACCGTAAATTACGGTGTCTACCGTAATTTACGGTAGCCCCTGAAAACCCTAGAATTTCACTGTAAGACAGTCTTTTCCCAGCGTAGCACTTTGAAGTCCACCGTAATTTACGGTAGGTACCGTAAATTACGGTAGAGCCAGAGAGGAAAGCGTAACTGCCAATTAAAACCGTCTTCATGGGTCTTTTCATGTCATTCATCATTGGAGACGTTTCTCTGCAGTTTCTGGGTGATTTCTGGCTTTGGATAGTGATTGGGAACATTGCTAAACAATTGGGTTTGTGTTTTCGATTCATATGAACATTAAACTTATTGTTATGATGATTATCGATCCATGTCTGGCTAAACTTTCGATGATCATCCTAGGTTGGAGGTTTGTCTAAGACATTTGCGTTTTTATCTTTATTTCTAGAATAATAGACTTGCAATGTTTGTTTGTTTATTATGGTGTGTGAATGTTGTTTGTAAGTTGTTGATTGATGTTTTAATCATAATCCAAATCGTACGTTCTTGGTGTCGTTGACAATCGAGATATCACGGGAAGGATTAGGATTGGATATTTGTTAATTGGTCATCGGGTAACAACCTCGCATTTTTACAATCCAAGTACTTAGTTCCTTTTTATCACAGGCAAGTGGTCACACATGAATCATGTCTATGTGATTCTTTCTAGTTGGATTTAAACGCGAATGTCAATTGGAATCGGAAACCTAGGATGGTCGCTTTCTCCTAAATTGTTTACAAAACCAACTTCTGATTTGCAATTTATTTAGTTAATTTTAGTTCTTAAAATCAAACAACCAAAATTCTGAATTTATATTTCTCGCAATTTAGCTCAATCTAGTTAGAAATCCATTGAGATAACACATATTCCACAAACTCCTTGTGTTTGATACCCACTTACCGCTAACTATTAGTAGTAATTGGATTAAATTTGTATGTGACTATGACAATACGACAGCTTTACAGACCCAGATCATCCTGATTATGTCTGCAAGCTTGATAAAGCTCTACATGGACTGAATCAAGCTCCAAGAAAGTGGTATGAGACACTATCAACATACCTCTATCAACATGGATATAAAAGAGGTACTATTGATGGGAATCTCTTTATCAAAGAAATAGAGAATGACACACTGCTAGTTCAAATATATGTAGATGACATCATCTTTGTTCAACTAATCCAAAGCTCTGCAAAGACTTTGAGATGCTGATGAAGAATAGATTTGAAATGAGTGCCATGGGGGAACTTAGTTTCTTTCTAGGAATTCAAGTGAAACAGGTTGAAGATGGCATATTCATTAGTCAGTCAAAGTATGTACAAAATATACTTACAAGATTCAAGATGACTGACTGTAAGGTTGCAAAGACACCCATAGTCAGAAACCACTCCCTTGGTCTTGATCTTGAGGGGGAGTGTGTTGATGAACATCTCTACAGGGCTATGATTGGGTCACTTATGTACATTACTGCTAGCAGGCCTGATATTATGTTTGCAACATGTATATGTGCAAGATATCAAGCCAACCCCAAGATGTCACACCTAATCACTGTCAAAAGAATTCTTAGATACCTCAAAGGTGCTCCAAATCTAGGCCTTTGGTATCCAAAAAATTCAGACTTTAATCAGTATGCTTATACAGATAGTGATTATGGTGGTTGCAACATGACTGCAAAGTCCACATCTGGGGGATGCCAATTCCTTGGTGGAAGGATAGTCTCTTGGCAATGCAAGAAGCAATCATGTGTGTCTGCATCAACTGCTGAAGCTGAATACATTACTGCTGCAAGCTGCTGTGCTCAAGTGCTTTGGATTCAGAATCAGATGCTAGACTATGGGTTCAACTTCAAGGAGACTCTCATCTACATAGACAACAACAGTGCCATCTCTATAACAGAGAATCCTGTGCAGTACTCAAGGACCAAACATATCAACATCAGGTATCATCTGATTAGGGATAATTTTGAAAATGGATTGATCAAACTAATCAAAGTTAACATAAATGAACAATATGCTGATCTGTTCACAAAGGCATTTGATGAACAGAGATTTAAATATCTTGTATCAGCTATTGGGATGATTAACTTTGAATAGATTTTCTTTAATAACTTAATCAACTTTATTTCCTAAAATTGTGTGTCCTAAGTTGTCTATTATATCATCTCATAAGCCCAGTTCTCTTTGGAAGAAAACTAACTTTTTACTGATATTCCTTTGATTTGTGAAAATTTACCTTCGGAAGAACTTAAATTGCCTTCGGAAGAAATTTATGTCTTTAAATCATTTAACAGCTTATCTAAGATTTACCTTCGGAAGAAATTCTTAGAGTATCTTCCGAAGCTTAAATTTGTATATAAGCACTTAAATGCATTCAAAGAACAAATATCTTCCGAAAGCAACTAAGTCTCGGAAGACTTATTCAGTTCTTCCGAAGCCAAATTTTCAAATTTCTTTGAAATGTCTTCCGAAGCAAAAATTGCCTTCGGAAGCTTTGCTACAATGCTTTCGAAACCAAAATTGTCTTCGGAAGTTTTACAATTTTCAAGAAAACTAACTTTTTGGGCACCTTTTTCAGAAGTAGGACCCACTTGCGGATTTCAAACTTTATCGTCATAACTTTGTCTCAAATCCACAGCATATATCTTCCAAACGGTTCTATTTTGTCTCTCTACTCTCGCTGATCCTTACCCTAAATTTACCCCTAAAATTTCATCTTCTTCTTCCTTTCTTCACTGAAAAGCTTCCTCAAATGGCTAACATTGATCGTCGCAACGACCCTGATTTTTCCATGCACCTACACAGGCAACACAATCAAGTTGCCCTGTTACACTCTGAGAAGGATCCAAGCTTCTCAGATATGTGTAGGTACCTTTCTTCGTCTCACTACTTCACCTCCCTTACAATTGATCCTCCTCTCTATGAGGATCAATTTCTTGAGTTCTGGAGGATCTGTAAAGAGGTCACCATGGACGGGGAGAAGGCACTGTCTACTACAATGCAGGGGAGGACAGTTTTCATCACTCCGGCCATCATAAACACCCATTTGCAGCAGGATGATGAAACAGGTGAGCTGCCTTTCCCAAATCTACCGTCAACCACTCTTTTCAACAGATGGGCTATGAAGGTGACTTCTCAGTCAAAACTTTAAAGAAGGGGAAGGTCTCATCTCAATGGAAATACCTCCTCCATGTCGTCATTCACAGCCTTTCTAACAAGCATGGAGGATGGGATCAAGTTCCAGAAGACCTCTCCTTTATAGTCCATGAGATGGTACAAGGGGTCAAGTTCAGGTACTCTCAGTTTGTATATACTAATTTACTTGCAAACTTGGACTCCTTAGAGTATTACATGTTCCCTAGGTATGTTCAACACATTCTCAACTGTGAGTTGGGACCACAGTTCAGGGGAATAGGTAATGTTCTTAAAATAGGACAAATGAGGCCCGGCATCTTCAAAATCTTAAAGAAGCCAACTGTTGGCTTCTCTGGGGTAGAAACAGCCCTTGTCCTAAAAATGTTTGAGCTCATTGCTCAGGGTGAAATGCAGCACTAGCTAGTGTTGAACCAATACCCTCTACCTCTCACCCACCTCAAACACAGCCTACCATCACCATCACCTATAAAAGAAAATCCCAACTAACCCCTGCACTTGCTACTGAGTATGTGCAAGCCCCCATATCAGAACGCATACAGGAGGAAGTGGAATCTCGAGCTCCCACTTCCCCTGAGGAGCAGACCACTCCCATCTTTCCACAACTCAATGCTGAGGTTCCTCATGCTCAGCCTGATGAGCTCACAACCCCACAAACAGCCTTAAGCCATCACTTTGAGTCTCAATACTCTAGTGATCAACCTTCTGGGGAAAGCTACCATCCCCAACCTCTTGATCTAAACTGCACCATTCCCAGCCTTGACTTCTATTCTGATGAAGATTTGGGCTTCAGTGAGTATCATGAGTCTCTCCTCTCTTCCCACACTCAAGGAGAGATGAGTACTCCTGCTTCCCCCATCTCTAGCCCACATCAGCAACCCCCTACTGAGGTGGATCGTCCTGAACTTATTCAAGAAATTAATATGGCAGAGGCTATCACTTTTGCAAGTGATAACATCACTAGGACCTCTACCATGGCAACCCAGCCTCTTGACACTTCTCTGGAAGTTGTCATTGGGTAGGGGAAATCCAGCAGCCAAGAAACCCATGCTGGTGGTGAGGAAGAATACTTAGGTCCAATTCTCTCATCCCCCAATGATTCTTCATCTGAAGATGAGGGGAGTCTGCAACAAAAGGTGCACAAACTATCACATCTTTGCAGCTATTTTGTTTCAAAGATAGCTCACCTGGAATCTCAGGTGACTATCTTACAGAAGAGGGTCAATGACCAACAACTTGAGATCACCGATCTCAAGGGCAAGTTATCTGAGAGACCCATAAGGACAACTCATCCAGGTCCACAAGAACCTATGGATGTCATGGATCAATATTCCAGCTCACCTATGCAAGAGGGTTATGCTACCAAAAAGGGGGAGAAAATTCTAACAATCACAAAACCTGGGAGTTCTTCCCAGAGTATGGACATAGAGGAATCACCATCCTCTCTTGCAGATGTTCATACTCAACAACCTCCTCTAGACAGTGATCTACATTTGCTCATTCAATAACTGTTTGAGGAGGGAATACCAAAAGCAATGTCTGCCCCTTCTGAGAACCTAATCTGAGGTTGGGGGTATGATAGTAATAGGAGAGCTCTTGTGATCTCTAGAGCTCAGGGTCAACTGAAGTTCTCAACATTTCACACCTGAGTTTCTATGAGAGCATCAACTTGGTAGATCTGCCACTTGTCAACCCAAGCAATAACAGACAAGCAGTAAGATTGGTAGAAAGAATCCAAGACAGGGTGCTAGAGGAGCTTAAATTGAGATCAAAATTATATAGACAGAGGCTAGCAGGTGAGATCTTTGGTCAACTGGATGTTGAGGTAGACCCAGAGATTAGCTTCAAAGGGAAAACCTTGACTAAAGGCCCAGAGGTTGAACCTGTGAACCTTGAGACAGGATCTCCCTCTGCACCCATTACCCTCAGTGAAACACCAGCTGGTGATGGTGTTTCACAACCTCTCTCTGGATAGAGCTTGATAGCTGAACCAAGCAATGAAAGGCCAAAGCTCTCTCCAGCCTGAGTCACCAAAGCCTGTAGTCGATAAAGGCAAAAGGAAAATGAATCCTGAGGAGATTGAGGAGGAGAAGAGAGATAGAGGAAGAGGAAACTAAGGGGAGAGAGTTCAAGTGGTTCCCCAGGGTTTATGGAAGCTACAATCAGGGCTGCCCCCAGGCTAAACACTCAGCAAGATGAGTTAAGGGTAGCCAGGCTAAACTACCTGGGAACCAGAAACTATAATGTTGATGAACTCATCTCTCTCTCTCCTTAGATGAGCTGAATGAACTGACTGACACAGAGCTGTCAAAGGAGAGGAAGGAAGCAGAGGATGGAGCACTGTTCCTCAAGCACAAAGAAGAAATGAGGCTGAAAAGACTCTACAAGAATATTCATGTCCTCTCCCTAGTTCAAGAAAGTTCTGAGCCATAGACTATGGCCACTGAACAACCTCAGGTAGCAACTGAAGAAGAAAGACTAAAGATGATCAGCTACCTGAGTGCCACAGGTCTCTATCAGGCAGATGCACTTCTTTCTTTACCATCTGAGTACATATTGTTTGAATACAATAAGCAGATGGAAGAAAAAGCTAAAAGAGAAAAACAAGCTTAAAAGAAAAGATTAAGGGAAGAAACTGCAAAGTCAAGGGCCATCATCCTTAAAAGCCAAAAGAAGTCTACAGACAGACAAAGGATGATTAGCTTCTTGAAGCTGTATGGATTCTCCAGAAGGAGGCTTGGCCCTATGTCTCTATCCACAATGGATGAGCATATCAGGGTAATCAAGTAGAAGATAAAGAAGGGAGAGCTGGTGGACTTGCATTCTCCACCAAGTCCAGCTCAACCTGAATTTGAGGTGAAGGTTGAACCACTAAAACAACACAACCTGAACCTGGAGCTGCATCTCAGCCAACTTCATATTCTGATCCACAGCAGGGTCCTCCTCTCTCTCCTTCTGAACCTGTGAGAGGGGAGATCCCAACTGAGGGGGACTTAACTGAACAACCTGGTACTCAAGACCAGTCCCCTCAGTTAAAATCATCAGGGATAAGAAAAAGGATGGCCAGAAGATCATCCTCAAGGAAGAAGAGAATAAAGGCATCCACCTCCCAACCTCAGGATGAGTCAGAGCATCCTAAGGGAGTGCATGAAGAGGTCTCTCAACAAACTCCAATCATAGTAGAGCCTCTTGCTGTTGGAAGACAAATTATGTCATGGTCTTATGATGAAGATGAAGACAGATGGTATGTCATAAGAGATCAGTAAGGCATGCATGGCTATTCCTTAGAAGACATGCTCAATCTTCCTCTGCATGATCTCTTTGACATGAGAAGGTTCTATGTTAGTCTGAAGGATCCAGACCTAATGATGAAGAAAGGTATGCTGAGGATCCTAATGTGGACTATCAAAATCTAAAGAACTTCTCTGTTTTGGTAGCATCAGCCTAGGGGGAGTTTGTAAAATCATCTAAAGATTATGAGGCTGATGCAACCAACAAGCCAGAACAACCAAGTCTTCCATGCATGCACTAAGGAACAAAGATGAACTAGCTCTGGAAGTCTTACACTCTCAAATGTGTCTAAGTGTAAGATCTTCCGAAGCTAACAGTTCAAAAGGAGTTACTTCGGAAGTTTCACACTCAAACAGAAAAAATATTCTAAGTGTGAAATCTGCCGAAGCCAAAGACCAGCATCTTCCGAAGCCAAAGATGAAATCTTCCGAAGCTTCAGAGACAAAGTCTTTCGAAGCTTCAGAGACAAAGTCTTTCGAAGCTGTGAAGACTGATTTCTTCAGAAGACATAGAAAATATGATTTCTTTGAATCAACTTTTGATAAAGCTGACACACTTTCCGCTGCCTGCTCTGGTGTTTCACCTACTTTACACAAGTTGGTGAAACTTCCATGCTTTATCAAAAAGTAGGAATGGTTTTTGTTTGTAACTTACCTTATTGTTCTTGTAGACTTTTTGTATTAGGAAAAGACAGTGAGCTATGGCATGTCATAGTCACTAGTCAAAAGACAATCTGTTTTTTGACTTTAGATTGATCTTGTTGTCTAGATTAGTCAAATCCCAACTGTCTTTGCATGTAAGTGATGTTGTAGGTTGTAGTATAAAAGTGTCTCAGGTCCTTGTAATTTCTTTATGCTTTGTAACATTTGTAAAAGAACTTGAGATCAATATACAACATCCTTGAAAACCAATCTTGTGTTGTTCTTAGTTCTGTCTCTTTAATTTACTTGTGTTCTCAGTAGCATCTGTTTTAAGTTACCAGTTCCCTGTTTGAATTGTTAAGTGATCTAAGATCTCTACTCAGTGTGAAACTAAGTGTTAAGTACCCTTACCCGGTCCTGCAATATTTCTCCTATATATATTGTTTTTTAGTTAATTAAAAAAAGTCTAATGATTATGTCATGATCTATATATTTTAAAAAAAAATTGTAAACTTCTATAAAAATGTATACATTTATAAATTATATAATAAAAAAATATAAATAAATACTTTATTATAATAAATAAATTGGTTATAAAAATAAATTCAAAAGACACTATGATATGAAAATATAAGAATGTTTGCGAATGATAATGATATATTGAAGAGGAGGTAGGTGTTTTCGAAGGACATGTGTTGTTAATATTGCAACCAGCCACTTGATATAAAAGTGAAATTTATTATGTAACCTTATTTCTTGAGAAGGGATCCCTCTCTGCCTCCCTCCCTCCCTCCCTCCCTCCCTTTCTGTCTCTCTCTATATGTGTGTGTTTCGAGCTTTCATTTATTGAAGCGCTTATCTAGTTCTCTAAATCTTTGTCTTATAGTTGTGTTTCCTTTGAATTATAACATCATTAGTGTAAGGTTTAATATGTTTTGATTCATAGATTAGATGTGTGAGTTGTCAGATTAATTTAGTACTTTTCATTGTTATTTTGTATTGAGTTGCAAAGATTTGATTTTGTAATATGGTCTTGAGTCGAGTCTTTGTCAAATATATTGTGTTTAAACTCTTTGGATTTGAGGTTCTTTACAATGGATAATTATAAATTATTAACCATGTAGGCATATAATGAGTTGTTAAGTTTTTATTATGAAACTAGACTAAAAATCCATGTAATACACGGGTTCAATCATTAAAAAATTTTTGATTAAAAAGATTTGTAAGTCATAATATTATTGTTAATACTTTATATATCGATTTTTATGTGTAGTTTTTTAAAATCATCTATATCTAATATTAGTAGCTTTTCTTTATCAATGTTTTTAGGTCAAAATAATGTATAATATGAAATAAAATAAATTTATAAATAAGAACTTTAGGTAATAAACAAATTATATTAAACATGAAAGCATCTATAAACATCCAAAAATTTCTTTATATACAAAATTTGATGTTCTGTTTGTAATTTTACCAATACTTTTGTCGAATATTAATAATTTTAATTCATGTTTACTTGTAACTCGAGATAATACAACATAAAGCTTGAATCGGTGCCAGGGACCAAACATGCAATGATTATACAAAATTTTGGACTATCTTTGCGATTTTTAAAGTTTGAGAATCAAACATGCAATTTGATTAAACCACAGGGACCATTTATGCAATTTTCTCTTTTTTTACCAGTTTCATGCTTACATTAATTAAAACTAAATCAAAGTTTCATGATTTCATAAACAAAAACATAAAGTAGTCAAATTGATGTTAAAAAACCAACATACTAAAGTTTATCTTGAAATCAAAATCCTTGAATCGTATGGACCACCGCTACTATTGCAATCGAGATTTGTATATATGAGCTTTATATTGAGACTTTACAGAAGAGTTATTGTGATTTAAAACTTAGGGTGTGAATGATATTAAATAGATAAATGAAGGCGTAAAATGATCGGTGAGTTGAACTTGAAACATAACGTGATTTGGGGTAAATCGAAACCATGATATGCTTGTAAATTGAAAAGGAGATGAAATGGTTCATCTTTCCATTTGAAAATCGATATCATGATTTAGGGAAATCGAAACCCTGAATTGATTATTTGAGACCCTTGATTTGATAAAATATATAAAATCTTTTCGGAATAGAAGACGCGTATGGGGTTTCTTCTCATTTGCATAAGACGAGTGAATTTGAAAACCTTTAATGACTTGTTTGAATAAGCAAGAATCCAGCACGTTTCAATTCAAAATTTTAGTGAAATACAACCTGTAAAAACTTATTATATTATATGTTTGGTAGGAATAAAGTCAATTTGTTTTTTAGTGGGAAAAACAGTCAACTATAACTTGTAATTTATTCAAGGTTTTATTTTGAAACCATCATAATGTCTTTTGTAATGAGTTTTTTTCAAAATAGGATTGGTAGAAAAATAATTTAATAAAGTGAGTGTTTTCAAATATATCTACCAAAATAGTTTTTTTTTACTTAAAAGTTAATTTTTTTATTCATAATATGATTGGATAAAAGTATTTCTGTTTTAATAATATTATTTAAGTAAAGTTAAAAGGATATAGTTTCAATAAAATAAAAACCAATTTAGCATCTCTCATGACTTTGAAAAATATTTTATAGTTCTTTTTATGAAGGTTTTCTTAAAACCTTTTCAATAACGTTTTCTCATACAAAAATATTATACTCTTAATCATTATTTTTAACGTCTTTTTATAGAATACGTGTTCTTATATAGAAAAGATCTTTTTATTAAATTAAATGCTTTATGTAATTTTTTAAAATAACGATATATATTATATAAACGTTTTAAACATAAATTTGTATATAGTAATAATAATTAATATAAGTATATACATAAAAGATAAAATAAACATCATTACATACAACGCTAGTTTCATCTTGCGAGCTGGCTCGATCTCTACATATGAAGCTCGGGCTCAAAACCATTTATTAAATGAGTCGTAAAATGAGTTCGAGCTTGTTTAAGCTAAGCTTAGTTAGAGTTTTTAGTGAGTCGATCCCGAGTGGCTCATGAGACGGCGTGACTCGTTTCTCCCCTAATCATTGTTGGAAGTCTATTCGAAACATACATGACATCCTTAATTGAGTATTACAATTATAGTTCGTAAAATAAAAAAAATAAACCATTATTTTTTTTGTTTCATCATGATATTTATATTAAACATTTTTAAAGAATGTATTTCTTGTTAAAAATAGTTTTTCTTGTTACATCTTTCAAGCTAGTTAAAAATATTTTCAAAAAATACATATTTTTAAAAAGAATAAAAAAATATGCCTACTTTTGTGTGAAACTGAAACAAAATTGTAATGAAAAAAATTCAACTTTTCTATATGAAAAGACGATTTAAAATTAAGTCTGAGTGAATTAAAAAAAAACCAAAATAAGTTTTAGAAATACTTATGTTCTTAATTACGACATATGAACCAAATGGTTTTACAATTTTATTAACCTTTGTTCTTAACTATTTTTAAATAATATTATTTTAAAGTGAAATAAATTTAACCAATAACATTATAGTGAGAAAAAAACACCTCCTTAAACACCTATTATGGTAAATAAATATTCTATATACACTATTAAGGAAAAAAATCTCATTTTGTAATTATAGCAATAGTTAATTTTATTCAAATGAATTATGACTAAAAATAAGGATAGATACATTTTTAGACGGAAAATTAAAAGAATGGAGGCCTAAAAAAATGACACGTGACACTAAAAATATTGTTTTATTAATAAGTATAAATTTCTTGTAAAAAAGTTCTTTTTCTCACTTCTAAATGAATCTTCCAACTAGACCCTAAAAAATAGCAAAAATCGAATGTTTAGGTTATTTTACTAACTAAATATAAATGTCAACGTACTGTTAGATAATCATTTTATTTTGATTATATACACACTTAAAATTAAAGATTAAAATGAATCTAAATAGTTTGAAAACTTTAGGAATTAAGTAAATTTTAAATATAATTAACTCATTGTAATATACGAAGTTTACAGTCGATATATATCAATTGGACTGTTTCAGAAGTTTTCATAACATTTTTCACTGAAAATGTTCACAATATGTATAGGCACGCGTATTACATATACGCATTGAGATAGTCTACTTTTCGACGTTTGCTTATTTTGACGTAAATTTGTACAAATGAGTCTGCTCAAATATAAAAGGTTTCATTCGACGGTATAAATTTGAATTACTCTATGTTGTAACGTAAATTTAGTTCAGAAACGAGTAGGGCCGATTGTAATCTATGTGTTTTTTTAAGTACGTTTTGAGTTGACAAAATTTAGTTCGGAAATGGAGGTGGTCAAGTATAATACGTTTTCGGTTAACAGTATAAATCCTAGTTACTTTACGATTCAACTTAAATTTAGTCTCGAGTTTATACTTATCATGTCGCATACGATGTCACTGTAACGCATGACTGTTAAAATAACTACTTTAGATTTATGTGGGTGATGGTTACTTTAAATGAGACATCTTGATGTACATTTAATAAAATCGAAATTTTGAAATTTATGTGGGTGATGGTTATTTTTTAATTCTTTGTTTTTACATTCGTTTAATTTATTTTTCAATACAAAAGAAAAATATAAATTTATCTAATACACCTTGATATTGTATATAAAACCGCATAATAGACAAACCCATTTACATGTCATTTTCTAAACAATATACCACTAGTAGTCATTCGTTGTCTATTGGTAGTTATAGTCATTATATAAACAAAACATGAGGCTTATTTGATTCAATTTTATTTTTGTTTTTGTGCACGAGATCCTATGCTAATATTATAAACTCGCCAAACCATTCATGATTCGCGTAACTGAGTTTTGACTTATATTATAAACAAAAATTCATTTATTTGACTATGTAGTATCTAACTATTTAATATTTAATTGCGATTATTTAGGGACTAATCATAGTTTTACTACATGCCAATTCACATGATTGTTTCTTATTAGTCGAAACCTTAATTTTTGGTCCTTTTGGGATTCCCAAATTTTGGAACCTTCAACCACTTCACTTCTAGAATTTAATGTTTTCATATGTAGTCCTATGTTTTACTTGTTACTCAACGTTAAAATTTATTGAAACTAAATACAGTGGCGGAGTTTGAACAATCCAGTAAGAGGGGCGGGGGTGAAATTAATTTTTTTAAGGGGGGCGAACTTGATATTTATATAAAAATTTACATTACCGGACCAAAAATTTACACTACCGAACTAAAATTTAACACTACCGTCGAAAAAAAGAGGGGGGGGCGGCGATCCCCCCCCCCCCCCCCCGGCCCCTTCAATGCTTCGCCAGTGACTAAATAAACTTACATAATTGAACGGAACTAGAGGGGTTTAGTTACTCTTCTAGTCAAATAAATTTAACGAATTCTCTATCAACAGAGCGTTTGATACAGTTGTTTTCTTATTAGATCCGTAAGTTATTATCAGTAGCTTAGTTAACGCGAATTTAAGTAAAAGCTATAGCTTAGTATTCATTTGAAATTTTGTAGTCCAATCACTTGCAACGATAATATGGACGACGGTACAATGACAAACACCACCTACCTAGACCAACATCATCATGAATATACAATGATAATAAGTATTATAATTTATAAAGACACATATTGCAGAAACGTAAATTATTAAAATAGTGATTTATTAAAATATGTGACCACACAAACAATATGGAGACGAAGTACATTAATTGTTATAGCAGCAGGCTCTGATAATTACCAGTAATGCTGACCACATGAAGACACTAAATGGAATTCCCATCTCCATATTTTGTGGACTCAATCAGAAGAGTTTTATAATACTAAATTACAAGTTGTTTCATTCATGAATAAGAAGATATGTAGCTAAGTGGTATTTCAACTTGTGAGGAATAAATTACGTAGATTTAAGAGTAGTTTAAAGTGTATAATGTTTTTGATTCCATATGATTTGGATATCTTTGTGAATCGAGTGAATACTCTCTTAGATTAAAGTGTTTCATGTGTACGTAATTTTCAATCGGATAAAACAACAGTTTCTAATAAAGAAAAATTGTAACTTTCATTGATGTATGTATCTGAATTTGTATGAATTCAATGTCTCAAATCAGACCAAATGATTCATTTATATATGGTTTGAATCACTATAATGAATCATCGCAACCATTCATGAAATGACATAATTGTTGAGGAATTATAACAACCATAACCGGTGACAGTTTCATCAATAGAAACAAGTTTCTACCGATCACTTTCCAACAAAAAACCAGTTTCCTCCCGATGATCGGTGTGACTACTGATCATCAATTGATACTGAAACCAAAGTTGCTACCAACTTTTACTTATTACTGAAGTTCAATTTTGCCTCCCTTTGGACCCCCACCAAGGGTCGCCTTGGACCATGCTAGTAGGGGCGTTGTTCCTAGATCTCCGTTGTTCAATGGACCCCCCCCCCCCCCCCCCTCCCTTAAACTATCAAGGTGCACCTATGATTTAGAAATAAAATAGTCTTAATTAAGTGTGTACTTTATACTTTATAACTTGTATTAACAAATATTCTAATGTATCATTTGGTGAATCCAATTATCTAATATGGTCTGATGACACTAAATTCAGTATTAGAGTGTGTGTGAATTTATCTTTTAAAAATTGTAATTCATAAAGAACTTGTTTTTTGCAAATATTTATTTTTGCATTCAGATGTATTACATATTTTGTTATATTTTCACATTTAATGAAACTTATTACATTTTCATAAGCTTGACGAATATAATTTTTTTCCACATGTGTATTAATGGTAGAAACAACTTGTGGAAAATATTTATATTTAAACGACATGCGTACATCATATGTTAAGGATTCCACGATGAAGATTTATACGTCATCAAACACATGAAACGTTACAAACCGGTTAATATAAAATGATTTTTTGAATAATCAAATATTTAAGAAGTTACAAAGGATTTTAAAGTAGAACTTCACAAAAGTATATAATTACATCATGAAAGTGTTAGTTTAACTATGAAGTTTCAAACTCAAACTCGTGGGTTTGTTTTTAATTGCTTGAGTGAAGACTTCGAGAAGGTCACACGATCTTATGTTTGCCTACACTCAAGCAAGTTTAACTATAAACTTTTTTTCTTATCCACAACCAATGCGTCCTATATGCAATGATAGTATTAGATGCAGAACATTTTTGGTGCATCTAACATCTATCCAATCCACGTTCGAACCAGGATTTGCATGGCATCATTTATGAAACTCGATTGATTAACAAAAATAGGGCTTTGTTATATATTGTTTAATGTAATAGAAATCGTTTTCTTCGTACAAACTGGTTTCATAAAAACCTACTTTTACTAATAACCTTATTCTACTAGGTTTTCCAAACAAACTCAACCCCCTTTGCTACAAAGAAGCTCCCATTAGTTTCTTGATTCAAATAACGAAACCTTTTAGCCATTTCACTTACGTGATTATATATCAAAATTTTCTATATAATCTTTTAGCGACTTGAGAAACTTAAGTAGGTGTGAGCATGTAGACTTCACGTCATTCATGACGTAAAGTTTACACTTATCAAAAATATTTCCACAATCAAACTTTGCAGTTGGTTCTTTTTGTATATAAATGTATATATGATATCTTTGTTTTGGCTATATCTATTCTAAAAATAACTTTAATTCATGAATATACAATAATTAAGTCAATAAATACAAGAGAATTATAGTGAGAATAAACCCATAATGAAGCTCGATTATTGAATAAATTACAAAATGTAAAATAATATGGTGAGAATGGAACTTTTAATTAATTATTGTGGGTCACAAATTTGGAGGAGATGGTGAATTAAGTATGGGATTCCCGATTAATTCTTTCTACTGGTCGAAACTAAGAGGGTCAACTTTATAATTAATGTCCACGTGTGAAATCCCCTTGTTATATGCTAGATAAAAATATTGGTTTAGTATTTTTAAAATCTAAGAAAATAAATAGTAATAAAAATTAGGATTATTGTTATGTAGACTGATAAATATATGCGCAACTTGCCAACTACAGAAGGTGTGGTATACCTTCCCAACAATGTTGTTTTTTAATAGTTTGAGTTCGTAATTAATCTATGGATGCTAAATCAGTTAAACCAGATGTAAAAGAATAATATCAAGTTGTACGGTTTAAAAACTTTGACTTGACGGCCAGCAATAATAATATTTTCTATGACAAGGGGTAAGTTTATATTTTTAGAACCCTGTTGTTATCTTATAATATGTATGATAAAACTTTAATTAACAACGATTTTGATACATATTGCGGCCAATAAGTATGAAGAACTAACTTGATATTTTATGATCGATTTGCATGTAATATGTCGCTAATCTTGTCGCCTTTGTTATGATTGAAATGATTATATAAAATATATCATTCTAATAATTATCTATATATTAAAGTGCAACACGAAAGCTACAGTATACTTTTATAAGTTTACTCGACACTCAACGTTTATTACTTTTGATTTTTGCCACTTGATTTGCATTTTTAGTACGAAAACATACCTTTTCCAATTGACACGTATTATAATTTTAATTATAAAAAAAAGGTTTATAGGTTTAGGAGATAAAACTCGTCTACTTTTATACCAATTTATAAGAATGTAAATAACAAATATTTTGATATAAAATAATATTAGGTGTAATATTCATCTTTTCTCAACATAAGTTGGTAGAGCTAAAAAGACATGAACACGTGAATTCATTTATAGATACTGATTAATGCTAGTGTGTAATATAGCAAAAAAGTACATTCAAATGAAATATCTACACTCTCTTTAGATAGCAACTCAAAATAGTGTTTTCGACCGAGCTATATGTTTTTTTCTCGGATCAGTGAATGGCTTTTATCGGGTGGACTCCGTGGTATGTTTTTTTCCCGGATCAGTGAATGGCTGACTTTTACCGGATGGACTTCGTGCAGCCTAACATCATCGTAATGCTATTTTTAAGACCAAAAGTGGATTTGAACTTAGCAAAAGTGCTAGTTATGATAATAACATCCACATATTTACAAGATATTCACATAAAACACCCTATTTATACAATTGAAAAGTCCTCATTCTCATATATATCAATTTATAAAAAAACATGCATCTACTGAGGTCGAGCTTTTGATCAACAACTAATAATGTTATTGTTTTGTAACCTTGAGATCAAACATTCAAGTCGTAAGAAATAAGTTACTGTACATAGTGTGGAGTAATATTATACACATCAGATCGGGTAACAATCAGCCTATCCGTTAACCATATGCATAACGGGGGTAAATTCAACTACCGGGTCACCAATCTACTTTAGCCACAATAGCTTTCCAATTATAGTGTTATTATCAATTTATTGTTGTATACATATCGTTAAATAATCATTAAATGGAAACCAAATATGACGATGTATCAAGACAAAATGAAATATCTTATTTTGATTTCCCTTTTTGGTAGTAACCAAGAACTGAGTTCGGAAACGTGTGGCTTTATAGCTACGTGACAAAAAGAAAAGGTGTCAATATTTTCCCGTTTCTGAAAGGCAACAAAAAGTAGTAGTCTTTATGTGAGTGGTTCCTAAAAGAAATTGTTTTTGGGAAACTAATAAAAAGAATAAAATAAATTGCAGATTGATATTTCATATATTTTGAAATAGCTATGTTCTTTTTTATGGGTACCATTTTTATCATATAAATAAAGAAAGAAAAATTCCAAGTATGTTTGAATAATAAAAAAGAGTTAAGAGTTATGATTTTTAATTTTTTATAACTCCAGATATCACTTCAAATTATATAGATACAAGAAGTAGCGGGTGACATGCTGAAGATAATAAAATAATTTTCTATTTTTTTAAAGAACAATACATAAAAATATTGCTTGATATGAACTGCCACCATGCTATGATTTCACTGTGTTTGAAGAAGAATTGAATTAAAAATTATAATTTATCATAAATCAGTTTGTAAACACCTTTTTATCTTCGAATCCTGTTGATCTTTATAGATAAACATAATCACATATAATAATTAATATATCCACATATAGTTTTTCATTGACCATTTATTTTATACTCGTTTCACCAGTTAAATATAACATAACTCAATAACTCAAGTAAATTTACTTGATCAAATAATTATAATGTTTCTTTAATACTTTAAGAGAAAGTCAGAGAAACTAATAACAAAATTCTTATTATTTTTAAAACATCGACTAACACATTTTTAAAACTACTCCTAAACTACCGCAATAATCACAATAAAACTAAAACACTCAACATACGTCAATCCACACCTTTACAAATCACTTAAATATCAATATCGCTAAACTATAAGCACTCTCTTAACTAGAGTTTAACAAAAAGTATCATATCGAACAAAAGAAGAAACTCCCAAACAAAATCAAGGGAAAAAACCAAAAGAAAAGCACACAAACCATCTTTTCTTTTTAAGTTTTATTAATAATAATATTAATGTTGCCATAATAGGTTATCAAAGAAGAACCCGCCGGAGGACACAATACTCCCGGTGGCGGACGGTGGCTCTCCGCCGAAGTACCCTACGTCATAATCCGACGGCCACGGCGGCGATGAGTAGTAGTCCCACACCGAGTCAACAAACACCAACTCGTCACTCGACTCGTAACTCGCTCCCAACCGAGGCAACTCAACGATCTCACTCAGCTCCTCCGCCCCCGCCGCCGTCGCCGTCGCCGGAGCAACCGTCGACACCTCCTCCGACGTCACCAACGACGCCGTCGACGCCGACGACGTCAGCGTCGACGCGGCGGAGTAACAGGACGAGGATGACGTGGACGGCGTCGACGGCGGGGTCGCGGCGGCGTTAAGGTGTTCCATTGCGGCGGCCTTGGTGGCAGCCGCCTGAATGTCACGCGGCGAACATGATTCCGGGCGGGGCAGAAGGTGTACGAGGTCGGGGAAGTTGAGGATCGCCGACTTACCTTTAATGGAAAGTGCGGCGACGTCGTGTGCACGTGCGGCCATTTCCGGGTTAGCGAAGGTACCCAACCAGATCCGAGACTTCTTCTTGGGTTCTCGGATCTCGGATACCCATTTGCCCCATGCCCGCATCCGAACCCCTCTGTAAACCGGATCCTTACCATTGTTTCCTTTGTTAAAACCTTTGTTACCACCACTACTATATGAGCTTCCATCATCATCATCATCATCCGGATCTTCTCGGACCCTCTTCACCCTTTTCGGGTCTGGCTCCACCGAATCGGGTTGTTTGACAAACGGGTCGGGTAATGCGGTGGTGGGTGACTCAGCCATTGTAATCAAGAAATCTTGAAACGGCTAATTAACCCGACCCGAACTGATAGAAAAGTTATGAGGGAGAAATTAAAGGGTTATGAACTTATGATGTATAAATGCAAGCACAAGTGTTAGGAGTGTTTGGTGTGAGTTGAGGTTATATATAGGGGGTAGATAGATATACGTGTTTGTATAGATATAGAGAGAGAAAGTGGGGAGATTTCTACAGAGAGAAAGGGTTGCAATCGGAAACCGACCGAACGAGAACCTATAAAATAATATTTGCACCAAAATAGAGGGTGTGTGAAAACGAAAAAAATATAGTACACAAATATTTGAAATGTTATAATTGGTACACTAGTTATCTTGGAGTTAATTACGATCATCGTCATGTGAGTGGAGGTGGGTTAAAAAAACCGGTTCGGGAACCGGTTTGGTCGAAAAAACCGGAACCGGTTTCTGGTCCAAACCGGTTTGACCCAAACCAGTCCCGAACCGGTCTGAACCGGCGGTTCCTACACCGGTTGGAGGTTTCGTATGTGGAAACCGGTTTCAAACCGGTCCGATTCCAAACCGGTTTTCAAACCGGTTCCCAAACCGGATTTCAAAAAGTAGCCGTTATATAACTGCTATATAGCCGTTTTTGACCCTTTTTGGTGTTGTTTTACCATTTTACCCCCATTAAACTAGTATAAATATGTATTGGATGTTTTGGTTGAACCACAACAACTTAAAACGCTCTCTACTCTTAAAAAAACGTCATCTATTCTCAAATACGCTCAATACTTTCGTTCAATTCAAAAAAAACTCTCAATACTCTCGTTCATTTCAAAATGACTTCATCAAGTGCTCAATCATCCGTTGGTTGTGATGCTTCTTCAAGCAACGTGGTGGTCGCAATCCTTTCTACGAATAGGAACCCCGAAATATGGTGCAATTACGATTTATGTCAAATGGCTAGCGGTCCAAACAAAGCTCGTTGCAAGTATTGTCATAAGTTTTTCAAAAAATATGCAAATACAACTTTGAAAAACCACATTGCGAATAAATATTGTAAGGCTTTGAAAGGTGAACCGTCTCAAGGTCAAGCTTCGATGACAAGCGAAGGGAATGTTTGGGCTTATGCCGTTGATACGGTTCGTGAGCAAATGTGCAAAACCGGGTAAGGGTACTTAACACTTAGTTTCACACTGAGGAGAGATCTTAGATCACATAACAATTCAAATAAGGAACTAGTAACTAAATACAGATGCTACTAAGAACACAAGTAAATTTAAAGAGACAGAACTAAGAACAACACAAAATTGGTTTTCAAGGATGTTGTATATTGATCTCAAGTTCTTTTACAAATATTACAAAGCATAAAGAAATTACAAGGACTTAAGACACTTTTATACTACAACCTACAACCGTCACTTACATGTAAAGACAGTTGGAATTTGACTAATCTAGACAACAAGATCAATCTACAGTCAAAAGACATATTGCCTTTTGATTAGTGACTATGACATGTCATAGCTCATGACTTTTCCTAATACAAAAAGTCTACATAAACAAGTAAGGTAAGTTATAGACAAAGACCATTCCTATTTTTTGATAAAGCATGAAAGTTTCACCAACTTGTGTAAAGTAGGTGAACCACCAGAGCAGGCAGCGGAGAGTGTATCAGCTTTATCAAAAGTTGATTCAGAGAAAGCATATTTTCTCTGTACTCTGAAGAAATCAGTCTTCACAGCTTCGGAAGACTTTGTCTTTGAAGCTTCGGAAGATTTCATCTTTGGCTTCGAAAGATTTCACACTTAGAATATTTTTCTGTTTGAGGGTGAAACTTCCGAAGTAACTCCTTCTGAACTGTTAGCTTCGGAAGATCTTACACTTAGACACATTTGAGAGTGTAAGACTTCCAAAGCTAGTTTATCTTTGTTCCTTAGTACATGCATGGAAGACTTGGTTGTTCTGGCTTGTTGGTTGCATCAGCCTCATAATCTTTAGATGATCTTACAAAATGGTGCATTTTGTAATTCAAGAATGCTTGTCATTTAAACATTTCGATAATGAACGTTTGACTCGGCTAATTCAACGAACTCTCCAACCGCGATACTCACATGTAAGTCGTGCTACACTTAGAAGAGATTGCTTAAAAATATGAAAAAAAGCTAAAAATGAATTAATATCTTATTTTGAAAATTTACACGGTTCACCGGACTCGTACATTTGTGTCACCGCCCATTGGGTTGAACCTGGTTCGTGGCAAATGATGAAACGTACGATTGCGTTTGAATTGTTTGATTATCCTCACACCGGGCAAAACATTTTTTATCTTATTGATAAAGTTATTAAAACGTATAAATTAGAAAAAAAAAAAATATTTTCTATATCTTTTGATAACGCGTCAAATAATATGTTTACGATAGAACATCTAAAATTAAAATACAAACCAATTTGTGACGGTGTGTTTTTTCATAGTCGATGTGTTGCGCACATCATAAACTTAGCCATTCAATACGGTTTAAAAACTGTTGAAACGGTAAAAGATAGTTTTAAAAGAATGTTACGTGATATTTTTTAGCAGTAACCAAATATATAGTATGTATCGCAAGTTTTGTAAAGACACAAATTCCAAATGTTTAGGTCCGAATTGAGACGTACCTACAAGATGGATTTCGACTTGTAAAATGTTTGAAAAGGCTATTGACCAAAAAGAAAGTTTAATAGCCTTTCATAATACTTTGGTGAGTCGTGAAAAGGCTTCGACTTATCATTCATCGGGTTGGGCTATTATTGAAGAAATAACCAAAATACTTAATGTTTTTAAAACCGCAACTACTTGTCTTTCTGGAGTTTATTATCCAACAAGTCCATTAGTACTTCACCAAATTTACTTAATGACTTCAAAATTAAATGAGTTGTCGTGTAGGGGTAGACCTTATTCGAATATGATACCACAAATGAAAGAAAAACTTAAAAAATATTTTAAAGAAATGTCCCCGGTTATTACATGTGTCGCTGCCTTAAACCCTTGTTTAAATACTTCGGGGGTTGAAACTTTACTTGATAAAATTACTTTTAATTTGGATTTAAAAGAAGAAAACCCATATTATGCTCAAAGCGCAAAAAATAATTTTAACACACATTTAGGCCAAATGTTTGATGTTTATTTAGCAAAATATGGTAAAACATCAAACATACGTGAGTCTATGCAGCATGCGGCACATGACGAAGGTTCAAGTGATCCAATGTTTGCTTTGTATAATACTTTAAGAGATGCATGTAATAAACGTCAACGTGGTAACACTCCGAGTAGTGAAATCGGGAGGTATAGTGGAACATACTTTTTATCCACCATGACTCCACAAGATTTTAAAAATTTTGACTTGCTGGCTTGGTGGAAAGGTAAGGAAGATCAATTTCCAATCCTATCCACCATGGCCCGAGATTTACTAACCGTCCAAGCTTCCAAGGTAGCTTCGAAATCTGCTTTTTCTATTAGTGGCAGGATTATATCAATACGAAGAACCCGACTCACTCCCGAAGCAATTGAAATGTGTATTTGCTTGAAGGATTATTTGGATGCAGTTGAAAGAATACAAGGAAAATGCTCACTTGAAGGAGAATTATAATATGAAGCCGAAATATATGAAGACGAAGTAGAGGATGGATTGACACCCGGAATGACCGATGATGAAGCGGCATATGACGAGTTCCTTCGTAATAGCTCTGATTCTGGCGGCGGAGAATAAAGTTTACGTCATTTGAATTGTTTATATGTTTTGAATAGTATTTTTATTTTACATTTTATGTAATCTTTGATAAAAATAAATAATCATATTTAATTTTCATGTATCATAAATCATAATTATATTTTTAATTAATATTTTATGTTTTATGTTTTAATATTTATAAATAATTTATATAAATGTGTAATCTTTGATAAAAATAAATAATGTTTTAGATCAATTGAACAAGTTTTAAAGAATTTGTTGTGTGAAAAACTTTGAAATTTGGCTAAGTGTTTGGACGCCCGAGCACTGTTTGGGCGCATGAGCACTGTTTGGGCGCATGACTGTTTGGCGCATGAGCACTATTTGGGCGTATGAGCACTATTTGAACGCATGACTGTTTGGGCGCATGAGCTTGTTTGGGCGCATGAGATTTGTTTGGCCGCATGAGCACTGTTTGGGCGTTTGAAAACTGAGTGAATTTAAATTAAAAAAAAATGAAAACCTGAACCGGTTTGGGCCCGAACCGATTTTCAAACCGGTCCGGACCGGTTCGATAGGTTTGAATATCCTAGCCCTGAAACCGGTTTAGGAACCGAACCGGTTTGGAGTTCAAACCGGTTGAAACCGGACCGGTTTGAAACCGAACCGGTTTGGCCCCAAAAACCGGTTTGTACACCTCAACATGTGGGCATGATACCCTAGTAGCATTCATTGTAAGTTCCTTATTTTCAATGTGAGTGTGTCTTATAATATAGTGAATCGTTGTTAGTGGTTGTAAGTAAAGAAAATAAAAAATTTAAAAGAATTGTAACGTGATTCCTCATATTTGGCAAAAATGACACAAATCCCATAAATTTTTAATGTTTTTAAAAGTGGTTGTGAGTGTAGGAGAAAAAAAAATATAATAAAAAAATATTAAAAAATATTATTTAATTGAAAGAGGAAGTAAAAAAGTAGTGTTTTTAGTATAAATATGAGGATGGAGATAGGAAAACTAGTGTGAATGCTTTAATAAGTTTTCGGGTATAAAGCAAAAAATTTGACATGTTTAGCTGTTAATTTTTAATTTTATAGCTAGTTTAATTGAATATTAAGGATACTTTTTATTATTAATTTAGCGGATAATATAACAAAAAGTTTACGTGTAAATACTAATGTGGGTGTCAAAGAGTCTTTGATCTAATGATATTAACATGTATAATATATTGTCCCTCTCTATGTAATTAAGAGTTAAAAATTTTCAGTAGACAATGATGTATAATTAGTAACACAATAATTTTTTGTTAAAATAAATACTAGCGTAGGTTTGTATATTTCATGACATTTATGATATTACGTGAATTTAAAATATAAATTAACCAATTAATTTTATGTATTGTGTGATTATGTACATAAAAGTATGTTATATAAGCATGACTTTATGATTTTCTCTTAAATTGAACCTTAGTTTTTCCCATGCAATTATTTTTAGCTCCCTCAATACAAACAAAACAAACAAATAAGATTTTTTTTATTTGAGTCGTTATCGTATATGGTTCTATTATGAGTTAAATTCTGGACCATATATATATGGTCCCGATAATTGAAGTCAAATATCGGTCCCATGTATACGTAATTTTTGGACAATATAAATAAAATCGGATTTTCTTGATTGTTTGATTAAAGTTAACAATATCTTATAGTTTTTTGTGGAAGTTTTTTTTTAATATACTTTTATGCATGATTTTAATATATTTTGGTTTGAAGTTTTTTTGTATTTATAATCAACAAATGATTTAAATATTTGATTGAATGTGGAATATAAATGTGTATGCATGTGAATGAGTTTTGCTTAAAAAACATAAATATTATGAGAATTGCATAAGAATCATTATACTTTTTCATAGCTGCAAAAATTGTAGTTTTACGTACGTCGTGTTTGACGCAACACTTTTAACAAAAAGTGAGTTGAGATTTACACATTCAACTAAACGTGTCTTTTTCTTAAATAATACGCTGTCATGTTTAGTAAGCGGGATATAAAACGCTACATGTTTAACATGATTATATTTCAATAGTTCAATAACTCTTTTAACTTCATATTGAGTCAATTGCGTTAACTATCCTATCATACATTTCCTCTTTATACATCCAATTTTAGGACCTTATTTAAAACCAAAATATCACTTCTTCCCCTCCAAAATAAGTGCTTCCACATCAAATGAGCACAACTTAAATGTAACTAATTTTACCTCTATAAAAGTTTTCATACAGATGTACATAGTGTAGTTTAGTGATTAATGATAGAAGCAAAACTCAATAAGCAATTTTAAAAGTAACATTTTGTAAGACAAACTAAAACAATAAGAGTTTTCGGGGACAAAGAATGTAACCAAACCAACCTACCCAACTAATTTCTTTTTATTAGTAGGGTTTAAGGACAGTGAGATGATGACAAGTCTTGTTTTCAATTATCTCACGAGATGGAACGACTACCCACATAGAGAACCCGTCTTAGTAAAACTCATTTTATATGCATTATATGTAAACATGAATGAATAAAGAATACCATGTCATATCATTACAAATATCATAACTAAGTTTATTCGTAACAAAAGACAAAAAGAAAATAAGGGACTATTTGACAACCTTATGTCGAGTCATTAAGAGACCTGACCGAATAATATATGGTCTCTGAATCAATTAACATGCATGTATATAAAACTTACCTATTAAGAGCGGACATAAACCATTAAGAAATGTCACACTCCAGCTCTAATAGATTCAGTGTAGCATATTAATAGAATTTTTTAAAGGCTAACAAACAGTCCTTAAGTCATAAACATCCCTAATACTAAAGTAGGTAGAACCAAAAGCACATTTAAGACTAAAGCACAAATCTACCACTAGAAGTAGATTTATACTAAACACAATCTAAAAAGTATCTAACATCGGCGCCTATACTAAAGGCAAACCTAGGAAGTATCTAAGATCGTCACTCATAACTAGAGGCCCACCTACGTAGTATCAAGCACCAACACCTATGGCTAAAGGCCACCTAAAGTGTTGTATAAGCCATGATGCGAAAACTTAACATTTATCTGGCGTCTTAGTGAAACAAAAGAATGTAAAAAAGAGGTAAAACCCTCTATCCGTCATGGTAAGATTTACCTGACCAAATTTGGAAAGATTTAAATCTCCCTCTTAAAATTTCGATATTTGCGTGTTCCTCATAATATGGTGATGATCGAGATCTCAAGGCATAATGTATGGTGGGTGCATGGGACATTAAATTAAAATTACGGTTTAATTATACCGACCATGCTAACGTTATAATAACAAATGAAACTTCATCGATACAATCCAAAAGATAAATATAATTTTGCTCAATAGATGTGCCAAGTTACTGAGTTATGTCTATAAAATTATTAAATATACAAGACTGGTGAATTAATTAATGCTCAATTTGTATTTGTATTTGGATGCATGTTTGACTTTCTATTTTTGTAACTATTTTATGTTGAATTTTTTTTACCTCTGTGTATCTTTCTTCATTTATTATTTCATTTGATGACGCCGTACTTTTAATAATTTATTAAGACTTAAATAATTTTTAAATAAATATGTTTTAGAATACGTAGCTTTTTATATCCTGCATCTGTTATATACAAAATATGTTTAATTAGTTAAGTGAATTTGAACTTTGTTTTACAAAATAATTAGTTTGATTAGTTAAATATGTAAGACGATGCTTCTTTCATAGACGAATATATTCCGCGTAATGATTAGTTTGATTAGGGATGGGTAACTTAATTACCGGATTTATCATTTATATGTAGATTGATGCGGATGTGTAAAATGCTTGAAATCTCAACTTGATTTTAAAGATTTTATAGCAAATATCTAATATACAAATCATAATCATAATATATTTCGTTGCAAAAATTAAATTTTCAACGTCTATAAAGAAACGTTTGTTAGCGGTAAGACATTGACAGTCTCACACTGCCAGAAAAGCAAAAGACAATACCGACAAAAGTAACAATAGTAAATATTTACAGTCACCTTTTCAAATAGTATCATATATTAATTTATGGTATGTATGAACTATATAGTATTTAAAAACCATATATCATAAACAACTAAATCTTCCTTGATATCATTTATTAATAATTTGAAAGGATAATAACATAACTTATATATTAAGTTAAAAGGGGCTAAAACTAAGGATTTTAAACTATTATATTATCAAATCAACTGATAGTAAATCAACAACATACCAGATGATGGAAATAAATAATGTAATATATATAGCATATAGGTTGTAAACAAATCAAACTTTTTGTGAATTGTTTTTGAATTGTGTGACGGAAAGTTTGTTTATGTTTATTCATGAATGAAAATGAACACAAAATTTCATTTGATTAACTAAATGAACGAAAATAAAAAGAGTGTGTGTTTTTTTAGTTATGTCCTTGAATGTATGAAAATATGTTAGTTTATATTTGTTCGTTGAGAATCTTTATATCTTTTAATTTTTCATATTTCCTAACATTTGAAGTAGAAACTAAAGTCTGCTGAAACTAGTATCACATTAAAAACTAATTAGTCATTTGAAACTTAGTTTTTTTTGGGACATTGTTGTAAGATAATTGTATTTATAATTATTATGTCTGACTTGTGTCTTATTTTGTGATACTTATATTCATGATATTTTATATTTATTTAAGGTAACTATGTCTAATGTATGATACTATGAATGTTTATAATTATTATATTATTTAAATAGTATATGTTTGTTTCTATCTATTTGTATTCGTAAATAATTTTAAGTCATTAATTATCAGACATGAATAACAATTTCGTTTGTTCACGAACAATTCAATGTTGAACGAATGTAAACACGGTATCTTTCGGCTCGGTTCGTTTACAACACACACAATATATGCAAACACAATTATTGCGTGAACGCATAAAAAAATAACAAATTTATTATTTGAAAATTTTATAACCAAAAAGAAAATGAAATATAAATATAGTTTTTATTGTTTCTCATTTTGAAAAAATAAATAAATTAGTTTTTTCATTACATATATATGCTAGGCTTTTGTAGGTTTAATTACCTACACATGTGTAGTTCATGTATAGATTATATTATTACACGTGTAAATTATAAAAATATGAACAAATTAGTTTGAGTTTTTATATACATAATTTACGTAATTGTATGTACGAACATAATTTAAAGATATAAACAATTATATATTGTTAAACAATTTAAAATTGTTTTTTTCATTTAATAGTTCAGTGTTATGTAATTATCTCTCTATATGTTTTTTATATAATAACTAGAGACCAATTCCTAAAAAACATTATCGTGGTTAAGTGATGTATTTATGAATAAAATATTAAGGATTCAAATAATACATATTAAAGTGTTGGTCAATAATTCCTAGATAATGTAAGAATTATTGTTTAAAAGAATTAACTAGAGAAGAGCCTACTTAATTACTTATCATACATGTATTGGGTCAAGTGCTATAATGGGCTAGCCCCTTGGGTCCGCTCTTATGCAAATATGAAATGAAACATTAAATAAACTGGGCCCATTTATCATTTAAGGACTCGACTGAATTCTGCTATGCCACCTTGAATAATATTTTGTTGCGGAACTTTGAATGGGCAAAACTATGAGTTCAGACGAGAATTCAATAAAACAAGGAAAAATATCTTGAAATTGGTCTTCTAAAAAAACCATACGTTTGGTGTTGGATCTGGTTATATTTGTTTGTTTATGTTTGTTTATATATTCGTTGAAATTTATTTATCAGTTATTAGTAAGGGGGTGGGAGTCGTCCCGCTAAGGAGAATGGGGAAGAAAGGTGGAGATGAGGTGGAGGGTGGCGATTGACAGTGGAGGTGATGAGTTGTGGCTGTGATTGGTGAAATCCAGTGAATAATCACCGGATCAGGAGAAAAACCGGAAAAGAGAGGAGAGGCTGAGCCGAGGAATTCGACTCACATAAACTGGGATCCCCCTTTTTGATTTCAAGGAAAATAGGAAATTGCAAGGAAGTTGGTGAAATCAGGACCACTCCGTGTGCCCTAATATCAATTGGGTTGTCATTAACTAGTTCGTTGTACATTTGTTCTTGAAGCTTTTATTTGACCTAAATCATCTATTGTTATTTAGACTTTAATTTGAAGTTGAATGTTATTATTTACTTTCTTTGACCTAAATCATCATATTCGTTTAAATATGTACAAACTCACAAAAATAACAAGAAAATTTCTTTGTATAATTTATTAGTGTTCACAGATTTATTAGGTTAAAGTTAAACGATTAAAAAAAAAACAAAACTCCGTTTGTTTTTGTTCTGTTTGTTAACAGAAGGTATTTGCCGTCAAGGAACCAAAAGTATTGATGTTAATGGCTAAAATGGTCCATTCCCTTTAGAGTTTAGACTATTGTGGGCTGAAAAACTAAGCCATTAACGCAAATGGGCCCATCGTATTATTCAACTAAATAAATATCCTCATTATTATTATTATACATTTATACATAGCTATCGAAACTGCGTTGGCCCAATTGATTTCTGAGATGCATAATAATTTCATTATATACGGGAATTCTTAAATACTAAAGAGGCATATTCGATATTTCATTATTTGGAATCTAATTTTTTTGAACATATATTTTTGAGTTTATTGAAAGCAAATAAAATAGCAAATTGCATTGAAATTGTTATATTGTGTGTATAACATGGTTCACCCTTAGATACAATATTAATTAGTGCTATAATAAATTATATCAAAATTTTATTGTTCAGTGGTTACTGTGTGTAGTGATATAACGAAGTGCAAAGTTTATCCGTTAATGTAACACGTATGTATATAAATATTGTCATTAAATATAATAAAATACTTAAAACCGGTTTGGTTTAATTTGATTTTGCGTTGCCATTGCCAGTGTCATTATGTCATTCCACGTTTGTGAATCTGCTATTTAGTTTTATCAACGGTCACCATGGTGTGAGATGGTTGAGATAGTGGTGAAAAATGTACGAGGAACTTGGTTGTCTGAGGTGGTCTAGAGTTGGTTCACGATGATAATATGTTTTAGTACAGTAAACACGCTTTTGATTTCATGATAATATGAAGTAACTTTTATGGTTGTCACGTAAGGAGAAAAATATACACCAACTAACTTTTTTAATCCAGACAATAAATTTATATTTAAAAAATCAAGTGACTTGAAGTTAAGAAGTACAATGTCTATAGTTTATTGAATATATTTTGATAGTTCACTTAATATAGCACATGCTACAAGAGTACAAGGTCTATTCATGATATCTTTCATATTAGATTACATGGGCTCGGTTGAATAAATTCGGGTTTGTAACCTGACATGACCCGGACCGGTGAGTGACCCACAATAGTTGGTGTAGGGTTCATCATTTTTATAGCTATGGCTCCATCTCTAGAACAATGCTACCAAAAGAGATTCCAATATAATTCCAAGTCTAATCACATAATACATATATGCAATAGTTCTATTCACGACGCGTCCACTCGTTAATTATCAGCCGTTAGTATGGCGAGTGACCGACCCGCCCCCGGTCCGTCATGAATTTAGTGATATGAGGACAAGTTGTTTAGCTTATAGGGCTCGGTGATATGGGCTCAAATGTGTTGGTTGTAGGGTCTATTTGTTTGACAGCCATTAATGTTGTCTCAAAAATATCACTATTAGACAATACAATTTACTATTCAAAGTTTCAAACCTAAGAAATATAGATAGTGAGCCCAAATATGGGACACCTGGCGGGCCAAATAGGCTGTGGCTAAAGTTACACATTTATTATTTGTTTTTAAATTATTAATTTACACGTCCACTAATAAAACTTTTAAATCTATATATTTATTTATTATATGTCTTAAACTTTTAATCACTTGAAAATAGACAAATCTTTAACACGTTTTTAGTATCGTTAGACCACAAACCCTATGACATTTATTGTTTAAACGAGTAGAAAGACCTGCTATTGCGATGGGAGGTAATCCAATTCTTTGGTGTTGGCGGTCTTTCATGTGTTAGATATATTAGTGTAATTTTATTGACTAGTTGACCAATATAATTATAATATTCATTAAAAAAATTAAAAGGTTGTTTAATCCAAACGTTTGATTGTTTCGATGTTTGAATCCTCTACACTCTGTCTTCTTTATTCTCTCACCTATAAATTTAAACAAGAATTACGTATACTTTTTACTTTACAAGTCAGAAAAATATACGCATTTTTTCGACTTTATAAGATGCATAAAAGCATATTAACATTATTCCAGATTACTATGTGAAATTTCGATCGAAAGACATAAGAAACAATAAACGATTCATATGAAGATATATGTTTTTAAATGGAAGCACAAAGTCGTTATTAATCACATTATAATATTCAAAATGATTCGTATGAAGATAACAAATGAAACAAAAAGAGTACCTAGAACACCATATGGTTAGTGCCAGTAGCGTACCTAGGAAATTTTTTCATGGGGGCGGAAAGTTTTTAAGGGTCGGTTGACTAACGCGGTAACACTATAAATTAATTTTTTTCGAACCATTTCGGGTCCATGTCGGGTTGGATCGGGTCTGGTTAAATATAAAAAAAAAAAAGAAGTCAATCAATCTAAATTTCATAAAACCAACAAAAGTATATCAAATGTCATTACAAAAACATAATAAAAATACAATATAACTAAAGCTGTTCTTTATGAGGTTTTATTTTTTGAAGTCTATCTATAACAACATATAGGGAGACATTCCTAAGTAAATCTTTCTCCATAAAGCAAATACAACTATCGTTTAAATTTTTATCACCAATCCGATTACGCAAATCAGACTTCACGTACTTCATTGCCGAGAAACATCTTTCAACTGTTACGGTTGCAACAAGTAATACGAGAGCTAGCTTCAATAAACGATACACCAATGTAAATGAAAGGTGCTTCTTTGTTTGAACCATCAAGTGTACAAGACTTGATAAATCATCCAAGTTCACAAATCGAGCATCCGCTTTTAAATTGTCAATATAGATCTCTAGTTCAACCGAAAGCCTTATTTTATCATTTTCATCAAAATCGTACGGGTAAAACTCGGATAATCTTAATATTTTTGAATTGTCAAACGCACTAAAATTATCACAAGGACTCAAACTACTCAAACAAACAAGTAGGTTGGATGTTACCTCGTTAAAACGATTCCCGAACTCACTTCGAATTCATATTTTTCACAAAAAGAGTTAAAATTGTTAAAGAACTCATTGAAACCCTCCATTCTAAATTTTTCAAGTTGACGTTTGGTAGAAGAAACCAATGAAACCGCATTCAACAAATCTTGCTCTTTTCTTTGAAGACATTGAGACAACGTGTTTGTGATATGTAGAATATGAGACATCAAGTGTAAGTAGAATACAAAGTTGTATTTTTTCATCTCCGATTGAAGTCCATCAGCTTGTTTGATACTTGCAAGATTGACACCCGTTTCTTCAACAAAGGAGGACGATTGTAAAATTTTAGAGGGGGCGGTCGGGATTCGAGTATATATAACATAAAAAAAAAATTTAGGGTGGGCGGCTGCCCCCCCTCGCTTTGGGGTAGGTCCGCCCTTGGTTACTGGTTAGACCATTGATGCAAATGAGGAATGTATTGACCTCCCAGTCTCTCTTTATTACATCCATCGCTTTTTTTTTCCTTCTATAAATCGACGTCATAAGACAAATTATATCAAAAGTTAATTATATGATCAAGACGTATTCTAGTTTATAAACATAGATATTTTATTCTGTTCCAAATCAACAATGCATAACATATAAATTGTAAGAAAGTTCTTCAATATGGGTTCTTCATTTTTTGAACTAAAAATAAATAGAGTGGCGATTGCATATGTTTCATGAGAGGTAAAGACAAGAAGATAGAGAGAGATAGTTGTTTAAGTATATGATTGAGTGATTTCTTATGAACACTAAAATCAACACACAATCGTTCGTTCTCTATTGATTTCAGGCCCTTGGATTAGCATTTTAGCCCTTGGGTAGTTGGGTTGATATAGGTAAAATATATTTGTGTATATATATTTTGTCAACCCAAATTATACAAGAGGGCGATGTAGGTTTACGTACTCTAATCGCAAAAATAAATAAAATAAAAAGGTGAGTTTGCTCTACTCAAAGTCTCAAATTATACGACACGTCAAAATGAGCACTTTTATAAAACATGCTAATTTAACATTCCAATTGTACCCTAGTGTTTATAACAATCAATCATTAAATACATATAGTTCGAACAAATTCTTTCTTATGTATGACCACAAATAAAACGATGATAAAATCTTTTTAGTAAAAGGTTATATCAAATAAAGTGTTTACGGAAACAAACTCTTTTGAGTTTTGAACTGTTAAAAATAACTAGCTCTAAAACCTACATGTCATTCATACACATCAAACTAATTTAACTCGGATAAGAGGAACTTGTTGGCGATATAAAATTCAAAGTGTATCATTATCAATTTATCATTATTGTTGTTTTGCTTTAAAATTATTTGGACGAAGTTAATAACAATACTTAAATATGATAGTTCAATTATATTTAATTGAATATACTTTTGAGTAAACTTCGTTTTTGCTTCCTGTGATTTGGTTTAAATAACGGTTTACTTTCAAACGTTAAAAAATCTTGATTTTACTCCTTGTAATTTGCAATCTATCTCGATTTATTTCAACCCACTAACACCGTTAAAATTTTCTACTAATTACAAGAGTATTTTGGTCATTTAGTAATAAGGACTAAAATGTAACTTATTCAAGTTTCTGGCTATGTTTTGTATATTACTCAAAAACCAAAACACACTTTTTTTTTACATCCGCTACCGCTGCCACCACCACTAAGACCACAAAACCACCACACCACCACTACCACCACAACACCACCCTTAACACCATCACCTCCACCACAACACCACCACTACCACCACAACACCACCCTTAACACCACCACCTCCACCACAAAACCACCACCATTGCCACCACACCACCGCCGCCGCCTCCGCCGCCGCCCTAACACCACCACCACAACACCACCCCCACCATAAAACCACTACCACCACACCACCACCACCACCACTTCCTCCATAACACCACCACCCCCAAAATCAAGCCTAAATCAAACAAGAGATCTGCCTTGGAAGTCGATGGTGGGCAACGGTGGAGGCGGAGACCGGCGGTGGGAGGTGTTGGCAAGCGGTGGTTTGTGTGGTGTGTATATACATGTATATATAATCAATTTTTAAAAACACCCCATGTTAGTTTGTATAAATTATATTTTTAGTTTTTATTATTAAATTAATCAAAATACCCTTGTAATTAACATCGCAGTGGGTTGGTGTAAATTGAGACGTTGAAACAAACACATGAAATAAAAACGAATTTTACTGGTAACTTTTTATACCATAAGATTTGATTACCTTCCAAGAACAACTTGATAAAATACTGAAACCCTAATTCTTCAATCGTTGCCGCTCAAAATCTTTGGTGTTTTCTTCCATCTCATTTCTGTCGTTGGTGTTCTTCTCTGACCCACTTCAATCCCATCTGCTTTCGAAGGTTCGATCGGTTTTTTGTGTGTAATTTCAGCTTTTATCGCTTATTTTGTGCTTATGTTATTCTGCTAATTGTCATCTTGATCAATTCCATTATTGCTCACGTATGCTTCATAGACGGTTAAGGTTAATCCTTTAAGGTTCGATCTTTTTGTGTGTATCATCGATTTTTGATGCTGTGTATCCTTTTTGTTGAATTGTAGATTAGGTTTTTTGTTTATGCTGATTTGCAAGAGTTGATAACTTGATATAACATGTTAAATATCACACAACTTTTTTATTTCTTCAATTTGTAATGTAATTTAGGGTTTCTTTGTTTATGTTGCTTTGTGATGCCTTTGTTTGTTTCATCAGTTTGATGATCAGAATTTTCATATTATTCTTCCACTGGTATGAAATATCAATATGTGGTACACACAAAACACATCGTACTTTTGTTGTCATACTTGCATATCAACAAATAATGGGCATCAATGACCTGATAATTAGTTTAATTCTTATTTTTACTAGTAAAGATTAGTTTTTAATATTGTAGTTATTGTATTTGCTATATGAAATTCAAAAGAAAATGAAAGACCCTTCCAGACCCTAAACTCCAACCGAACACAGTTTGATTTTTTGAACCAAAGCTCCCTGAACAGTTTGAAATGTGCAGTTTTCTTTTGCAAACAAACCAAGAATCTGAATTTGGGTTATTCTGTTGGATTTGCATAAATTTGTGTCCTGTTACTTGCAGAAAAGTTATGGTTTGTTGTAAGATTTAGCAATGAGGTTGGAGAAGTGCTGGTTTTGTTCATCTACGATATATCCGGGGCATGGCATTCAGTTTGTACGGAATGATGCAAAGGTAGAGTTATTTTGATGTTATATAGATGTTTTGCTTTAATTACACACTTGATTGCAGCTTTGAAATCTTTAAAAATGACAGATATTTAGATTTTGTCGATCAAAATGTCACAAGAATTTTAAAATGAAGAGGAATCCTCGCAAGGTGAAATGGACAAAAGCTTATAGGCGGTTACATGGCAAGGACATGACTCAGGTACACGAACAAACTACAATCGCCTGTTTCTTTATGAGTTTAGTGTGTATGTATATTCTTTTGATTTCATAATATCATATCAATCTTTTTGAAGACAGAAAACTTATTTTCCATTGTATAGATAATGGGATAATGGTAGTAGTGTATTACGATTTACGCAAACTCATCCAAGTGTATAGTGTTCTCTTTGCTTATACAGTGATACAGACTTTTGTGAGTAAATGATTTTATTTTATGTGCTAAGAAATGAGTAAATATGATCATTTGAATGTTTAGAAGGATATATATGGAATCGTTCCCTTTTGATAGAAAAAAATGATTGATTGCTAACAGTTAAATGATTTAAATCTTAAGGATGCGACATTTGAGTTTGAGAGGAAGCGTAACAGACCAGAGAGGTATGACAGAAACCTCACAGAGAATACACTGAAGGCCATCAAGACAATTGACAAAGTCAGATTCCGTAGAGAGGAAACACACCATAAGAACAGGTGCTTTTTCTCGAATCCTGCCTTTAGTTTGAATATAAATGTTATGTTTTTATCTATAATCGTACAACATAGAAAAAACAAGCTGAAAAGTAAACGCTCTGATCCGACCCAACCCACAAGGTTTAAAGTGTTGGACAAACAGGTACTAACCAACCTGCACAAGTTTATTGGTTTTGGCACAAATCAGTTCTGACCAAAACTTTTGCAAGGAAAGTCTTTCGGGTCAACCCAGCCTTACTAGAAACTTAGCGTCTTGATCAAAACCAATTTTGAGCGGTTATCCAATTTGTCCCGACTTGGCTGTTTTTGCCATCATGGTTTTTCTTGATGTGATGTGTGATGATGATGCAGGATGAAAGGTAAGATTGCAAAGGAAAGAACAGAGGCCAGAAAGGAACTTGACCAGCAAATCCACATGTTGGTGGCTCCTGGTGCAAAGGATAAACAGACATCAGGGGCCAAGGTCACTGTCAAGGTTCAGCATGAATCTACCGATGACAATCGCATGGAAGAATGATCACACATCGCATTTAATTATGTTACATAGCTTGTAAACATCCTATTCTTGTAACTTGAATCTTTGACCCGTTTTGACTTTTGAGTTATGACCCGTTTTCGAGCAACTTCAAAGTCGCTTCATATTTATCATCATGACATTTCGATTGCAGTAACCACTTCCAAAATGTAAATCTATTAGCACATAAACCATATACATACAGTATTTACATCATGACAATGTTGTTGCACATCATCAATGAACAAAGTACAACCCTAAGCTTATTCTGAACTGTTGTACAGCATTTGAAGTATGCACAACTGCACAATTTTAGCAGTGATATTGCAACTGTCAATGCATAGAGTACAACTCTACCTAGGCTTAAACTGGAAAATCCTGTTGTACCAAATTGAGTGCAAAATCATATGAAATAAATCATACTTAACTTCCTTAACATTCCATAGAAAATGCCTTTGAACTTTCTTCACTGCATTCTGCAATTCCCTGTATTTCTCATCACTGATCCCTTGAAGTATATTCTTCAAGTCTGGTATATCTTTTTCTGCTACAATAACAGAGAAAGAATCCCAGTTTAACACCTCGAAAAACGGAGGGACGAAATTGTCCGAAATAATTACGGGCACACACTCGTAAAATATCGCCTCCACGACCCGCGGGCTGTTCACTTCGTACCCTTTCGGGCAAATGCAAAACTTGCTACTTTTCATATGTTCAATATAGTTCATCTTGCTAGCGACCCCGGGTGGCATCGGGCCCCAAATCTTCATATCGGTATCTTTGTTCCAATATTCGAGTAAGATTTTACGTAAGTACCCATGTATGTTTCCAGCGTAAAAGGCCAAAATCTTCCGCTCAGATGCAGGTTTTCCCCCAAGGTCACGGTGCGGGTTTCGGGCAGACCGGACGTAACATTCAGGCAGGGAGACGTCCCTCCCGATCTTGAACCCAGCGGTGACATCAGCGTTGCAGAGTGCTTTGATGCAGTGTTCCATATGGTGCCTTGTTTCATATGGAGCCTACAATGTACAAATTAACAATGCATAAAACCATTGTCCGATTCTGACCCGTTTACTTAGAGTGGGTTGGGTCGACTCGACCTGCCCATTTTGCTACTTCTCATAGTTAAACAACGAGCAAGAAAGATAAAGACACTTACCCAATCATGGCAAGCAACAAGAAAATGATCTGCTCCACCGGTTCTGTTCCAAAAAGGGTATCTGGAAGCGAGTTTTTCTGCATAAATCTTCAAAAATTGTCTTAAATTTGTCCGATTGTGAGAATTACGAACATATAACTTGTGTTCTAGCATTCGTGCACTAAATGGCATATAAAACAAGTGAGCTTTTCGGGGATCTTTGACTACAAACCGTCTGTTACCCTCCATAAGCTTCATAAACCATCCCTCAGAGGCATATAATCCTTTGAGTATTGGTTGATGAAATATCGGTTTATCTCCTTCTTTGTATACGTACACTTTGAGTGTACGCTCCATGAGTTCATAGCTCCTGCGGTATATGTTATGTATTAGATGGCTGCATCCTAAAAGTCTTGAAAGTTGAATGCCACAAGGCGCAAATCATAGTTTGTTTAACTAATGGAAAGTGAATTAAAGATTTAACCTTTTGAACATTGATATGTTACGGAACACTGGAGCATAAAGTTCTTGATCAGTTATTCGGGAGGGCGCATTGGTAATTTGTACCTTTGAAGCAATAATGTCTTGGTCCCGAGGCGAAGACCATCTTGGCCTCTGCAAAGCAATACAAGAGCGTGAGAATAACGTTTATTCATTTGCATTTCACATCAATCATGGGTTAAAACACATGACATGTTTATACAAATCTGCAAAATAGATTCAAGAAACTCGACATTCATACCATAGCTCTAGAAGACCTGCGATGACGAGCTAACAAATGGTTCATCTGGTCAATGTACATGACTGACTTTGGTGGCATCAAACACCTCATTTTCTTTACACCATCACTTTGGAACAAAGCATACTTCTCATTAATTGGAAGAATATGACCCTGTAACCCATTCCCAGACGTATTGACGTCGGGTTCATTGAAGGAATTTACAGCATTAACCTTCACAATCTTCGGTTTCACTTCTTCGTTTGAAATATTACTATTCACAGAAATCCCATCTCCAAGATCATTACTTAAGTCTACAGACAATTTTTCCTGTCTTGTTTCATTATCTTCCTCCACAAAACTATCACCTAAATCACTGTTTTTATCAAATTCAAGATTTTTTTCTTGAAATTCATCTTCTAAAGTATCAGAATTCGACATTTGAGTGAAAAACAACGAGTTATTGTGCCCCGGTAACAGAGATTGAAGAGCAGTCCCATAAGGAAACATTAGTGTTTGACAAAACAAATGGATTGCAGCTAATAAAGCCAACATTAAAACCCATCTTCTTCTCTCTATTTGATGAACAATATGAAATTGAATTGGGTATTTCTTCATTCTTAATAATAACTTCAATTTTCTCAATACAAATTCATCAAATCGTGTGTCCTGTTCACAGATCATCAAAAAGATAATGAAATTCAGTGACTAATAAGTGGGAAAGTTAGGGTTACGAGATCAACGAATCAACGATAAAGCAAAATAAACAACTCAGAAAGCACAAATTACATTACATACATCAACTGATGCTATATACAAACATATGTATAAAGAGGGTTAGAGGAGCATACTGAATTAGTTTAAAACCCTAGAAAATTTTGAGCTGAAATGATTCTTGTTGTTGAGAAGATGATGATGAGTGTGCAGTAAAAATTGTTTAAATTTTGATCGCACGGGAACCTATGCATACTTGAAAACAACAACAATAATGATTTGGTCGTGATCTCCTTGAATACCCGATTTCTTAGGAAAATACAATGTGTTTCTTAGATTTTACTAGATTTTTACATGTTTTTTCTTAAACAGTTTTTACTTCTTTTTCTGAACGGAGAAAGATTGCGTTAAAAAGACGACTAGTAAGGGTGAATGGGTACTCTTATCACAGTCGTCACATTACATTATAATATCACAAATCAAATTTTGTTATGTTATATAACACTCTCAAATTTGATGACGATGGTTTTGTCAGTCATACTACATCATTACACCCCGTACACATATTGTTGAGTTGTGTCACGATGAGTCGATGCCGTGAAAGGGAATGGTGCGGCGATGGTGCCTGGCGACGCCAAGCCTTGCCATGGCCTCACGATGCTTGCGCTCCCAACCTTCAACCTAGGTACGCTCCTAGGCCCAATAGGCTAAGAATATCTCATACCCAATTAGCAAAACAACAATAAATGAAAAGATGGTCCTTCTTTCCTCATGATCGCCACAAAGGATGCGTCAAGTTGAGTCAAGCCTAACGTTTCTTTTGGATAAAGGACGGAGCGTAGGAATGTGGTTTAGTTCCATCCTCCAAAAAAAAACAATAACTTTATTTGGGATTCAAGAATTCCAGCCGAAAATGAACATAAGGGTGAGAAAAACATGCGATTCAATTCTCGATTTGATAACCATAGTCGAGAACCCATTTGAGTTAAAATCTCACACCTAAATATCGTTAGTTAAGGAAGGATTGATGTGGGCTTTTAGGTGTTAGAGTTTCAAGATGTCATCTGAGTTTGATTGTGGAGCACGCCCCGTCACATCCATGAAACATGACCATTAATTTTCAAATAACATTTTTACTTACAACACTATCATACTCATCATTCTCACATACATATAGTAACATGTGACGGGAAAAATAAAGTAATATTCATTCTTGCCGCCTGTATCCAAGGGCGGCTCCATCACATCACCAGACATCCCTCCTTCGTTGCCACTTGACTATATGCAAACCTCACAAGCGTCGTATTGGGGGCAGTCTAATGCACACAACCGAAGATGTTTTGGTTTTTATAAATGGATGACGTCGAAACAAGATGTGAGACTTGAAGTAGGAAATATATTTTTAAACAAGATCTAAAATACATTTTTCAGATCCAATCCACCGTTGTTCTGATTCCTAGATTCAATCATTTTAATTCATAAACGACCGGTTCTAACGAACACGAATTAAATTAACCCAAGTGTTGCTAACACACAAATGTTTTTATGTACATAGGGAAAGAATCTTAAAAAACATTACCCAAATATTTTATGTTAAAAAAATATACGAGTGAGTTATATGAGTCAAGCTGTTAATTCGTTAAGTTAACACAAATACAACTTGTTTAGCTTAAAATGTTAATAGGTTATATTCAAAACTAACTCCAGCTCATTATAAGACTAAATACACCCGTGAAAGGTTTGTCAGGTTCGCGTTGTGTTATCGTGTTAGAATATCACAATCTGCTCATTTGAAAAAAATAAAACAAATAGATAAAGATAATATAGATACCTTTAAGATATTGTTCAAAAATATTTTAAGGACTAAAAATGTAGTAGTCAAAATCAACTGACAATAAGTGTTACTTGCTTAATATTGAAGATACCATCTATGTAATTTGGTTGTGGATATCATTGAGCTGAAATTGTACATATCATCAACCACACAATTGAATCCTAGAATAAATCATAATCATAATTATATTCGTACACCCAGCGAAGAGATATTTTAGTTTCCATTTAAGTAATCATTCCCATTTCAGGGAGACTACGATGGCCGGTGGAGGAATGATGAGCGATAAGGGCGGCGCTAGGGCGGAGTTGTTCGAGCATAGGATCACCTCTTACTTTATTTTTGCTTGTATCGTTGCTGCTCTAGGGGGATCATTGTTTGGATATGATCTCGGTATATCTGGTTAGTCGTGTCACTATCATTTTATTATTTATTTATCTTTTGAATGGCAATTTTTTTTTATCTTTTGTGGGACTTGAAACAAAAAAACTAAGGTGCTAGGCATTGTTTCTACCATTAGGTCAACCCTGTGGTTATCCTTTTACCTGATTTCCCAATCGGCAAACACATATGCTACGGTGGGAAATTCATCATTGAATGTATTTGATATTTCAGTCAGTTGATTGAACGAGTGGATCAATGACAGAATCAAAGTTCTTATACTAGTGTTATCATGTTTCGAGTTTTAGAGAGTTTTTTCAGATTTAATTTGGTTACCAAAAGTAAATTGATATATCACTAGTTATAGACGTACTACTAGAATAGAAAATCTAAAAGAAAATACAAATTAGTGATGAAAGTACATTTTTTAAATGAAGAAAGATCGTTGGAATTACCTGAAAAAACTTTAGATTTAAATAATTTTTGTCAGCGTTAAGGAGTTTTTTGGATTTTAATTTTCTAAATTGATTATGTGATATTGAATAATCATATCACGTAATTAACGATAAGAAAACAAGTAGTAGAAGTTAATGTTTGAATAAAATCTAAAATAATCAAATAATTGTGTTATTCGTGCATTTGCATTATTAAAGAAGTTAGTGTATAGAGAGAAAAAAACCAGAAAACATGCTTTATGTATTCACCCTGTTAGTTCTCAAGAAAATAGCATGACGTCCTATAATCTAGGGGCAATTGATGACTTCATGCGTGGCAAAAGCCAAAAGATAAGGGTGTGCCTACCCACACCATACACATCACATCAGATACCCACCAATCACATTTGTCACATCACACCACACTAAACAATATGGTCATCTACTAGCTTCAACCCTCCATGTTCTCATAGAATTGATTAGTGACGGTTTGCGTCAACGAATATCTTGTCCACAAAACAATATGGTCATCTACTAGCTTCAACCCTTCACGTTCTAGGCAGCCCACACCACAAAAGTTCCCAAAGACATCCTTTGCAAAAGCCCTTAGTGCTGATTTGAAGAATATTTTATATCGAAAAATGAAAAAGATAACACATCCTAACGATATATTTACAATATAAAAAATGTTGTACTTTAAAAGTTATAAAAGAAAAATATGATACAAAAATTAATTAATTTTTTTTTAAAAAGTACTCATAAAAGGTTAAGCAATTTGAAAGGTTCGAACCCTTTATTAACCCTAAGACTCAAACAATGACCCAAGGAATTGTTGTTGTCCATCTCTTGGTGGTGTCATCGATATTTGGAATTGTGTATTATATAATATAATAAGATACATTTTAATTTTAAGTATAATTTAAGTACAATAAACAATAGCAAATAAGTATAACATAATACCACTGTTAACGTTTTTACTATTTATTAAATTTTGATAATGAATGAGACACTCGCCGTCCACATAGACAAGTAAGTCATAAATGATAAAAAAAACATCACAATGGGTTGTTAGTCTTTATTTTTCGGTAGAAATGGCATCTCTATCCGTCAAAGCATCCACAATGAGATGTTTCACGGATGGAGCCACGTAGAACGCACAACGAACGAGAGAACTAATCTCGAAATTGTTTTGTCAAACCTTCTCACATAATATGTCAGTACAGTATGTGCCAACAAACATCTTGTCTAAAAAGCAATGTCGTCATGCTGACCCTCCACGTTCTCGCCAGCTTAGTCACGACTCACGAACGTCCCCAAGGACGTCCATTGCGGAAGCCCTTGGTGCCTCTTCTTTTATAAGTCAATTTTGACTATAAAGTCAATAAGGCTCTTACAAAATTGAAGCTAGAAAAGTCAAAACACTTCAATTGATAACCTGCAGGTGGAGTAACATCCATGGACTATTTCTTGAAAGAATTCTTCCCAGAAATTTACAAAAGAAAACAAGAACATCTTAAAGAAACCGATTACTGCAAATACGATAGCCAAATCCTCACACTTTTCACTTCATCACTGTATTTCGCGGCCCTCGTTTCCACCTTCTTAGCATCCCATGTCACCCGCAACAGCGGCCGGAGAGCCAGTATTCTCTGGGGTGGCGTCAGCTTCTTCGTCGGTTCCCTCGTCAACGCCGGAGCTCAAAACGTCGCCATGCTCATCATCGGCCGCTGCTTTCTCGGCATCGGCATTGGGTTCGGAAACCAAGTAAGTTTTCACAACTGCTTAGTAAACATTTTGAATAATCACAGTCGTTCCAAAAAAATAATAATAATAATGATAAACATCTTGGATGATCACTGTCTGTTAAAAAAAATTGGTACTCTTCTGACTGAGTTTGTTGATTTGCAGGCAGTTCCTCTTTATCTGTCAGAAATGGCACCAGCAAAGATCAGAGGTACAGTAAACCTACTGTTTCAGTTAACAACTTGTTTAGGTGTATTTATAGCCAATTTTATAAACAATGCTACTGAAAAACACATATGGGGATGGAGGTTATCACTCGGGTTAGCAGCGGTTCCAGCGACATTAATGTTTATTGGTGGATTATTCCTACCCGAAACGCCAAACAGTTTAGTGGAACAAGGGAGATTAGAGGAAGGAAGAAGGGTATTGGAAAAGGTTAGAGGTACAAAGAACATAGAAGCTGAATTTCAAGATCTTGTGGAAGCAAGTGAAGCTGCAAAAGGCATTAAGCATCCATTTAGGAACCTTTTGAAGAGGAAGAATAGGCCTCAATTGATCATAGGAGCTTTGGGTATACCTGCATTTCAACAACTTACGGGTCATAATTCTATTTTGTTCTACGCGCCTGTGATCTTTCAGAGCTTGGGGTTCGGGTCTAGTGCATCGTTATGGTCATCGACAATCACTAGTGGCATTCCGATCATTGCTACCTTCATTCCGATGGCGTTTGTTGATAGATTTGGTAGAAGAGCCTTTTTCTTGGAAGCTGGCATTGAAATGATCATTTGTATGGTAATAATTCTACTCTAGAACCAACATAACTGCATGAATCGAGTCTATCTTTTTATTTTTATGAATCCAGCGTCTCTTCTGCTCATAACCGTTGTCGGATTTGAAACGGGTGTTACATTTTTTTTTTTTTCCTAGTCATTTCATTCGGTTGTGTATTAAATTTCCAACTTATCCCTATAATTTATGAAACAGTTTAAGTGTATAATATTTTAAAAAGATGAACAAACTATAAAGATAAATATGATTTCCAACTAAATTATATGGGTAAGGATGAGAAATCGAATGCGAATAATATTGGAAGCAATATAATACCAAAAATTGCATCTTTTTGTGTTCTTGATAAGTGGGATGGCATGATCTTGTCACAAGTTTATATTCTTGACCACTTTCTTGGTTTTCATATCACTTTATAACCAACATATCATAGCCAAACATGCATCTTTTTTTTTGTTTTAATTAGCCAAAAAGATTGAAAATCTTGAACCTTTTCTTGATTTTCAGGTGGCTGTGGGTGTAACCTTGGCTCTCAAATTTGGACAAGGTGTTGAGCTACCAAAAGGAATTGGGATTTTTCTTGTAATCTTGATCTGCATTTTTGTTATGGCTTACGCTCGATCATGGGGCCCGTTAGGTTGGCTAGTCCCGAGTGAATTGTTCCCGTTAGAAACGAGATCGGCCGGTCAAAGCATCGTGGTTTGTGTGAACATGTTTTTTACGGCTTTGGTTGCGCAATGCTTCCTTGTGTCGCTGTGTCATCTCGAATACGGTATTTTCTTGTTGTTTGCTGCATTGATTGGGATCATGACTTGCTTCATCTATTTCTTGTTACCGGAAACCAAACAAGTTCCAATTGAGGAGATACATCTGTTATGGCAAAAACATTGGTTATGGAAATCTTATTGTGCACCTGAAGACCAACTAAATGATGCACTCCTCTAAAATGTCTAGATGTTGAATTCATAAGCAATAACAATGCTATTACTCATTGTTGTTATTATTATTTCTACTCTTATTACACGGGTGGTTCATGGGGTCTGGTATATTACGGGTTGGTTCTTTTTCATACAACTATGTTTGGTTCTTTTTCATACATTTTTAGACTCAATTGAAGTTAATGACTATCAATTAATTTGTTACTTCGAGGACCTTTTAAAGCTGGTTCAAGTTAGAAGTAGATTTAACATAGTTGCTAAAACAATCTTCTTGGTCAAACATTTACCTACAACAATCATAAGAAAAAAAAAAGTTAATTATCTTAAACTAGAATACACTTCATAAAAAAAGAATGCATAAGTTCTTAGGTTGTTTTGGTAGCTTTTGAAAAGTTATCTTAATCCTTAAATCGAATAAATTAAAACTTAATGATAACAGCAATTTTGTAAATTCTGCAATTTTACCCTGATTTAGTTATTTATATCCAAGCTTCAAATATATATTACAAACTAAAACTAAAATCACAAGAATTGAATTGCAATTTGATTCTAATCTAATTCTCATTTTGGTTCTGTTTTCATGTCACGATCTCTGTTCATGTTTCAGATCCTTGTTCACGTCCACAAGTGTTATACTCCTTGTCTGTCGTAATTCAAGGTCCGGGATTCGAATATAGTCTTTATTGGGTTAAACACGACAGCAAAACATCCAAAAATAACAACTGTTCAAGATGCGACATGATCAGTGATGTTCTAGTTTAGAAGAAGCGGTGGGCTTTTTGTATCAAGTTGAACATGAGTAACATTTCAGTACCTTTTTTATACTTATCCATCATTAGTTGGAATTCACTTATACTAAAAGAAAAACCATAAAATCTGGTTAAATAGAATTTGTAATTTCATTTTATCAAATTCCATTTAACCAGATACTTTACACATATCTTTAAAAATACCTGGAAGTACATACGCACAATAAAATAGAAAAAAAATTAACGACTATAAAAGCAAGTAAAAAGTTTTAAACGAATTGAACAGGTTTGATTCCTGCTTTTTCAGGTTCATCTTCGGGTGCGCAATACGATTTCCATAGCCAATGTTTTCGCCATAGCAAATGTATCTCTTCAATCGGAACTTGTTTGGTTTCGGGCAGCAAGAAGAAGATGAAGCATGACATGATCACAATCAACCCCGCGAACAACAAGAAAATACCGTATCTTAGATGACATAGCGACACGAGGAAGCATTGCGCGACCAAAGCTGTAAAAAACATGTTCACACAAACCACGATGGATTGACCGGCCGATCGTGTCTCTAACGGGAACAATTCACTCGGGACTAGCCAGCCTAGCGGCCCCCACGACCGCCCGTAAGCCAACACGAAAATACAGATCATAATCACAAGAAAAATCCCAATTCCTTTTGGTAGCTCAACACCTTGTCCAAACTTTAGTGCTAAGGTCACAGCCACAGCCACCTGAAAATCAAGAAAATTTTCAAGATTTTCAAGAATATTCAAGAAAACAGAAAAAGGCACAACTTTTACAATCAAGTTAGGTTCAAGAATATAATAACACACTAAAGCAAATCGTACATCGGTCGTAAACAGTAAAAAAGACACAATATTTTAGAGTTGAATTGATTACCATGCAGATGATCATTTCACAGCCAGCTTCCAAGAAAAAGGCTCTTCTACCAAATTTATCAACAAAAGCCATTGAAATGAAGGTAGCAACAACAAGGGTGCCACTAGTGATTGTCGACGACCATAACGACGCACCAGACCCGAACCCCAAGCTCTGAAAGATCACCGGCGCGTAGAACAGAACCGAATTCATGCCCGTAAGCTGTTGAAATGCAGGTATACCCAAAGCTCCTATGATCAACTGAGGTCTGTTCTTCCTCTTCAAAAGGTTTCTAAATGGGTGCTTAATGGCTTTTGCAGCTTCACTAGCTTCAACAAGATCTTGAAATTCAGCTTCTATGTTCTTTGTACCTCTAACTTTCTCCAATACACTTCTTCCTTCCTCTAATCTCCCTTGTTCTACTAAACTGTTTGGTGTTTCAGGTAGGAATAATCCACCAACAAACATTAATGTCGCGGGAACCGCTGCTAACCCGAGTGATAACCTCCATCCCCATGTGTGTTTCTCAGTAGCATTGTTTATGAAATTGGCTATAAAGATACCTAAACAAGTTGTTAGCTGAAACAATTGGTTTACTGTACCTCTGATCTTCGCCGGTGCCATTTCCGACAAATAAAGAGGAACCGCCTGCAAATCAACAAACTTAGTCAGTGGACAACATTAATAACTTTTAACAGACAGCGGTCATCCAAGATGTTTATTATTATTATTTATTTTGAACGACTGTGGTTATTTTAAATGTTTACTGTGAACAGTAATATTAATAAGCAGTTGTGATTACTTACTTGGTTTCCGAACCCGATTCCGAAGCCAAGAAAGCAGCGGCCGATGATGAGCATGGCGACGTTTTGAGCTCCAGCGTTAATAACGGCTCCAACGAAGAAGCTTACGGCACCCCAGAGAATACTGGCTCTCCGGCCTCTGTTGCGGGTGACATGAGATGCTAAGAAGGTGGAAACGAGGGCGGCGAAATAGAGTGATGAGGTGAAAAGGGTGAGGATTTGGTTATCGTATTTGCAGTAATCGGTTTCTTTGAGATGTTCTTGTTTTCTTCTGTAAACTTTGGGGAAGAATTCCTTCAAGAAATAGTCCATGGATGTTACTCCACCTGCAGGTTATCAATGTAAGTGTTTTGACTTTTCTACAGTCAACTTTGTAATTGTCTTTTGACTTTAAAGTCAAAATCAAATTTATGAAAGAGGAAAAACAGACCATGTTGTTATTGTATAATTATAACTTGTATTCGTTATGCTTTACAGTGCAGAGAGAAGAGTAAGACCAATTGGATAAATTTCGTATGGTTGTACTTTATGCTTGTATGATTGTATCCAATGCACATAAAGTCAAGGAACACATGTGATTTGTGGACTTTAATACTTTATCAAACCATAAATAAAGATTTAATGTAGATGACCAAGACTACAATATTATTAAGATGGTTTATTAAATTAAAGTAAATATCTTTTTATATTTCTAAAAAAGACAAAAATTACTTTTTTTGTGGATATATATAACTTATAAGAATTAAACAAATAATAACTGTGTATGCATTAGATAATATATATAATAAATTATTAGAGAAAAATAAATAACATATAATATGAAATTAAAAAGAAAGATACTTTTGCCAAATTGGCCAATCATGTAGCTAGTTAAAAAATTGCATAAGACTTTAAAAATAATTAAAGTAATTAAAGTTATTGAATTAAAATAGTAAAACATATAGCAAGTTTTATAGTACGATTATATATTTTCTTTTCTCCCATCAAAACAATATATCTTTGTTTTTTTATCAATAATACCCATCATAATCTCCCTTAAAATTAACTAAAAAACTCATTATTATTTCCTACTATTAACTAAAAAATATAAACAACATCACTTTATCATAACCAACTAATATATATGAGGTAGATACTAATGTTTCACAAAACTACAAAAACACCAACTATACAATTGGTTAGATCGACTGACAAACGTACAGAATATCAACAATATAATAACATCAAACTCTCCGATCTTCATGCACAAGATGAAGTCATCCATTGAATCAGTCAACCATTCAACACATTAACCATATTTTATCGGCGATTTTCCGGCGACTACACAACCTCCGGCCACCGGAATAATAATAAAAAAGATTAAAACAACGATAGAAACACTCACCGGAGACACCAAGATCATATCCGAACAAAGATCCACCAAGAGCTGCAACGATACAAGCGAAAATAAAGTAAGATGTTATCCTGTGTTCGTACAGCTCCGCCCTAGCGCCGCCGTTGACCGCCACCATTCCGCCGCCGGCCATTGTTGACTCCGGTGACTATAACGGAAAGTGATGGATCTGTGAGGTGGGTGTTGAATGTAACTATATAAGTATGATTATTGTTATGCATAGAAATCGATATGTGAGTTGGATTGTATTTATAATTTATGAGTTGAATTCAATGATTATCCATAAAAAATATTGCATAAAGGGTGTGTTGATTATTAACAAGTGACAGTTATGGTCTGTTGGTTTTGAATGTTTGATGTTTTGGTCCTTGTGATAGTTTTTGTATTAGTTTAGTCCTTTTGACTAAATGTGATGTGGGCCTTAGAAATTTATAAATGCCGATTTGGGATAAGATGAGACGACTTGTAGACTTAAGCATGAGGAATATCTATCTTTATTATATTTCCCTTAATTAACTTCATATCTTGACTTAAAAAATGTTTACATCTTGATGGCTAAGCGCCTCAAGATCATTTTTGGGTTCTTGATAAGTTTATATCTTGATGGTATGGTTCAAGAGAGTTATACGATCATATAAAAACCTAATAAAATCAAGTTTATTTAAAACTAGACTAATAAAAAGTGAAATAACGTATTTTCTTCCCTTCTTAAATGATAAGAATATGTCACTCAATCACAATCGTGACTAAAAAGTCTTGTTGTGGAATGGTTGTTATATGACTTCATACTACGACGTTACTCATCGTGTATCCCTTTAATATAGACCAAATCTCTGTCACTGTGTTTCTTTGACCAAATATATTCGTCAGTGTCTCGCTAGCTCTTTTTTGATCGTGGTTTAGGTTTGAAGGAAAATATTGTCAAGTTACTAGAGTAGGAGATTAGGATATTGGCCAAGTGGGAAACAAATTGAAACTAAAGAACTTAGAAAATATTATAATATAATTTAAATAACTAAAAAGAAATATAATATAACTAGAATAACAAAATAAAAAAATATTTCGTGTACATAATCGGGTAAAGGGTATATCATGTAATTTCATACCCGTTCCAAACCTTTAAAAATAATAAACAACAATCACATATCCGGTCTCATACCCGTTTACTTAACCCCAAACCCCATCTCAGATAGCTGGGATTTCGGGTGTTTCTATTAGATTGGGTTTGATTGTCATCCCTACTAATACCCGTCCAACACCTGTGCTTGTGATTATTTAGATGTTATTATGAAATTTCTTCTACAAAATTTATATTTTCTTTATTACTTATCTGATTGGAAGGGAAAAGAAGTAAAATAAAAACAAGACGATGCTAAAGTCTTATTTAAATACTTGAGTCAACCTATCCATAATAGCGAGTTAATAAAATGTTCAAAAACTATGTATAGATTCACAATTTTAGTCCCTTCACTTTAAACTTTACACGTTGAGTACTTAAACTTTACATATACAGTTTCATCTTATACATGCAACATTTTTTTAAATTAAATGATTGCTATATTCGCCTTTTTAAAAAAACATGATTGCTATTCGCCTTTCAAAAAAAATAATTATTGCTATATTCGCCATCTTTATTAAAATATTTAGAGAAATTTTTTTTTACATAAGTAAAACATTGGTAAGAGGTAATCATTTTGCATAAAACTTAATCAATTCATCGAAATTTCAGGGTGATCCAGGTCGATTTTTGGGTTATGGTGTTGTTCAAAACTTAAATTATTAAAACTGATTTGGAACTAGAATTGAAATCTAAACACCAATTTGAATTAGAAAAACTGAGGTCCGTTTGAATTCGAGGTTATTTTGATAACAAAATTAGAGGAAAAATAATAAATAACATATAAATAATATACATAATAAATAAATAACAGATATTTATTTATTTATTATAAAATGTAAAATTTACATATTCAAATAACACTTCATAAAAAAAAACTCTGTCAAAGTACTTCGAAAACCATAGAGTTTAATTGGAATAAGAAAACCAAATTCGAAATTCGATTTGAATGCTAACTTAGATTTGAAATTCTGGAAGAGAAATTAAAGTATGGTAAGAATACTAATTTTTACATGTTCGATTCAAATTCGTTCGATTCAAATAATGAAACCCTAATCAAATCACCACTATAACATTTATATACCCTATTTACCCTAATAATATTTATCGGTTCTTTATCATCATCACTATAATTTACTATAAGTTACCTAAAAATTATATTTATCTTTAAATTTTTATTAATCTTCTACAAATCTTCTGCATATATTTACTAAGTTAAATAATAATTTTTATGTGATTGGGTTAATTAACGAAAGGTCCCCTGTAGAATACCCATATCACACATGTGTTAATCAACTTTGATTTACTACACTGTTTGTCCTTAGTGTTACCAAAAATAACACGAATGGTCCTTAAAATGAATAAATATTAAGTTTTTAGTTAATTCAGTGTGAAATAACTAAAATGCCTTTTAGATTTAAAAAAAACAAAAAATTATATATTATTATTTGAATCTTTGGTACATTTAACTTAACCCCACCCCATCTATCTTTCTCTTCTGGATTCAACCATCATCATCATTCGTATTCCACCACCATCATCATCGTACCCACCTTGTCCCTTTTTCTTCAAGTAATCCATGAACCATGATCATCAACGTCTTAAACGTATTCAGGTAGATGAGTTTAATTAATCAAAGATGTATCATCTTCGTCTCAATTTCGGAAAAAAATATAAAAATCTCATATTGGCCACATACCTAAATAACCGTTTCACATGTTTCGAGTTTTCTAATCCACCTCAAATCCCCGAAATTCCTAAAACTTGCCATCCATAATATACTAGGTTCAAAGGTAGGAGCAGGTTGGGTGAGGGTCATACTATGACACATGGAAGATCCAAGGAACCACATATCCATACTACAATCCAAACTTCGTTATAGCTATTGTTTTAGGACAACATACTTCCACCCATGATCATTTACTTTTAATTGTAAAATACAATGATAGATAACAAAACGTTTATATAATCTATAGAAATAATGACAGAAATAACATAAAATGATCCAAAATGTAAAATACAATGATGAATACATATAATAAATGATGTAAAGTATATGACACAAAAAACTGATATATGATACAATAAACGTATAGTCACAATAAGCCAATACGTGTTGGTTATATTAAAGGTCAGACATTACTTATGAACCAAACAACTCTCCTGTCAACGATCGATGTGAGATTTACATAGGGTGTCACAACTATAACCCTACTCAAATAATTTACTTGTTAATCAAATAGTTATGGTTTTAAATTTTATAGGATGCAAATGTGGTTATTTTAGAAGTAGAGCGAGTGTAGAATATAAAATATGTGTTTGACGCTAAGAATTATATTTTGTTCCTTCTTATAAAAATTATGTATTTATTAAAACAAAGATTTTTCAAAGAAACAAAAGAAAATGGCATTATTTTTTCATGTATTTATTAAGAGTTGAAAATCATCTTCAAGGTTATTACAGTTATCTTTCTTTATCAAGTTTGAGGTGAAAAGTGTACTTGCCTACTTTTTAATGATTGATAACCGTAGATAAAACAATTATATTAGAGTTTTCATTTATTTTATGATGTAATGATTTATAAGCCTGAAGAAAATACGTTTTAATCTTATGTATATTGTTAATATATGATTATGCATATATGACTAAATATAGCATTAATAAAACTATTCACCATCCAATGGTACGTTTTAATCTTATTATATTTGTTAAATTTAACTTAATAATCAATATATCATGATTTTATACATAAGTGATATGTTATTCTATTTTCCTAACCCTAAGGTTATATTCATAGATGATAACCTTTATAAACGCTTAAGTTTTATACATATATTACAATTTTATGTTGATTTAATTGGTTTCCGTGACTGAAACAACCAATTGTACAATGCGGTCGGGTTCACTTTTAGATACATGTACAAAGACCCAAAATGTTGAAGAGCTGTATTAAGCTTTAAAGCTTATCATGTATTGTGTGATGATCTGTACCTTAAAAGTTAAAACCCAGGTATAACCCGCATTGGTGGGTCACTTGGAAATATATATATCATAGACCCAGCCCATTTTCTAAGGAAAAGGCCACAAAAGTTAGTTATGACACATGACAGTGTATAAACCAATGTTAAATTTTCACTAATAAGATAAAAAGAGTCATGAGTAAGGAGGACCTACCTCATGAAATCTCATGCGAAATTCTAATAAAAAAATCTATATAAAGAAGATTGAAGTAAAAAAAAGACATGATCTCTCTGATAAAACTTTATCTCTAACTTTATTTTCTTCATTCTCTGAGCGGAATACTGATTCTTACGCCGGAGAGTTATTACAAGAAACACCCCCTTATGTTTTGTGATGTGTTAACGTGCTTTTAAGCGTGCAGGTGATTTTTAGACAACAAATGAATCAGAAAGGTAGATTGGAATGGATGGTTGAAGATCATCGATCATTGACATTTCCTTTCCATACATGTTCACATGATGAGATAGGATTTTATGTCAACACTTGTCAATGAGTTTCACGGTTATATTTGCTAGAAAGTGTGTTCTTAAATCAAAAAGACGTTTTTTTCAAATAAAACCCTCAAAGATACTTTTGTTTCTCATGAAGAATAACTAAATAAATTTTTAATGTATACACAACCACACATTGTAAAATAAACATCTTATTAACATGTGGTACAAATTAGTGTTAAATATAATAACACATATGTTTAGATCTTTGGTGCTAAAGTATCATCAATATATGTCCCAAATATCAAACAATTGAAGAAAACAAGAACCGATGGACAAGAAGAGACGATCATGCATGGTTTTGCGGATCAATCGTTAGGTACAGACAACCAAAAGAGCACATGTTGAAGAAGAGAAATAATGGTGCAAATGTGCATGGTCTATGCATCATTCAACGATGGATCGACCATGCTAGGTCTAGCCAACACATACAGGTCAAACTTTAAGATTCAAGTTTATTAACATACACATGTGTCGGCATTCGGGACACATCTAATATAAGAACAAGTGAGGTATCTTTTAGTTATAATGTTGATCACTTATAAACGTATACATACTATAAACATGCTTATAATTAAGTTAAAGTGTTATGAAATAATTTAAGGTTATAAATGACTTTTCTTAATCAACAAATAGTTTGAGAGGAAACATATTACTTGCTTTTAGATGTTGACTTACCAACCTTCGAAGATGCTTTAAAGTTCTAAATTTGGTATAGCAAAAAGTATCTTTTCGAAGATATATATTCAATATGAGTATATTTGTTTTTTAAGTGAAGAACTTTGTGCACGGCTTTGGTCAATACATGCAAGATGTCCACTTTAAAAAAGTACAAGTGTTGTCTACAATAGACACTTGTGATGCATGGTCAGATGTGCATCAATTTTGTGTTGCTAACTTAATTTAACTCAACTATTTCAGTGTTCTTTCATTTACACTAGAAACTTAAAAAAATGCTCAATAAGTTTTTTAAACATTATTATATATGTTTATGTCATTTCTAATTCTTTACACACTTTTGGTGTTAGAAAGGAGTTGCTTGTGAGACATATCGTAATATTTATTCAGAACAATTATGTTGTAAGTGTAAATAAGATGATTCTATCAAGATTAGGGAGAAGTAAAGTTAAGATGTCTATCAAATATTTAAGGGTGAAGTTCTTTGGTAATTGTAGAGTTACCATTCTAATTGGTCCATAGCTCAATAGGCCAAGCCTCATTAATACCAGTTCGATCTTAAGCAGACCCAAGCTTAATGGTCTTTTAGGGCGATCCGATAGCCTCCCTATAAATAAGGAGTCCTCCCGCATTGTTATTTTTTTTTTGAACAACAATTTTTTTTATTAAAATCTAGGAAAGAGCTAGAGACAGAACAAGGGGAGAATAGGGCATTACAACATAAAATTACACCATGATTCCCAATTAGCATTTTCTAGATTCACTCTATTCTTAATCCATAAGAATGACATAACTTTAATCTCTTTTGGAGCCACGTCTCTGCTTTCAAAGACCTTATTTTTGTATTTTCAAATTAAGTATACCGCCACATATATGATTGCCTTGATTACTTGTTCTTGATATTTTCCCAGATGCTATGTTTCGATTTCTTTAAGCAACTCTAAAATGGAGTTGGAATGGAACACCGGCAGCCGACACCATTACTGGATGAAGTCCCATACTGCAGAGGCTATTGGGCAATGCATGGACGTATGATTTGTCGTTTCTGATATCCAGCCGCACGTGGGACATAGAGGGTGATTTGTGATCCTATGTTTATTAAGGATATGCATAACCGGAATTCTATCCATAATTACTCTCCAACATATTAAGTTAACTTTCAACGGAAGGAGCTTTACCCACTCAAATAATACTGATTATTTGGCAGCACCCTTTGTTCAAGTAGATTCCTAACCAATTTTGTGGAAAAATGCCCTAAAACACCAGCCTCCGCATCCATCTATCCTCGGCCCCTGACAATTTGACATTTTCAAGGGATTCTTCCATGCAAGCTAGTTGTGACACCTCTTGCACAGTTCGTGGATCTTGCTTCCATTCCCATTTAAAATGAACAACACCAAGACATTGCTCCAATCTATCTTTATCGTGCAATCTTTTTTCTTTTTCAATTTGAAGATATTCGGGAAGGCTTCTTTTAAACAACCAACTTCTGCCTATTCATCAAGCCAGAACTGAATACTAGATCCATTTTCAAGTTTGCATGATATCATTGAATCAAAATCGATAACAAGGGATGTCAAGTAATTTATGATTGACATAATATTTTTCCACGGCCTCGAGACTGTTTTCTTCACGTCCTTCTGCATTGTTAAGAAGGTAATTCTTTTCATTCCTTACTCTCTCTACATACACCACTCACAGGCACACATTATTATCTTGATTCTCTCATTTCAATCAGACTGACTTGAACATCAAAATACTCTAGAAGCTATAGCTCCAGAGCCTTTTAATGAGATTTGCTTGTGATTGCATAAGCTTGGGGGAATTGGGAAGAAGAAATTAGCAATGAACGATGTCATCATCCATTTGAGAGAGTTGTCATCTCCTTCTTCACCCTATCTTAATGGAGAATCTGCTATAAACCTTGAGTAATGAGAAATTTTTTTAGCATTAATCTCTTTCATGTATCTTAAAAAGTTGTTTTTTGGTAATCATTAGTACAATTAATTAATAACTCTCTGATTTTACTTTTGTTGCTATGTAATCAACTTTATCTTTATATAACTAAACTAGCTTTAGTAAACTCGTGTATCACACGTGTTGAATAAATAAAATATTATAAAATAAAAAATTTTAATATATAAAATGATATTTTAAGATAAAACATGATTGAAATCTTTCTTATTATAAACGTTTTAAAAAATATCTTTTTTAAAAACTTTCTTATTAGAACTTCAAATTTTAATTAATTTTTGTTTAAATTTTTTTTACTTTTTAAAAACACTAATCTAAAAATATTTCCTATTTTTAAAAAAGTTTGATGTTTTAGAAAAAAATTTCTTATTTTAGAAAGTTTTGTTTCTTTAGAAATAACATTAATGAAAAAAAACTTTTTATTAATTTATTATAAAAACTATTTTAATTTAAAAAAGAATTAAATGACATTATTAGTAATTGATGTGATTGTTTAATAGGAGAAAAAGACGTGAAAAATTGGTGAGAAGTAAAGTGATACTGCCACGTGTCAATTGTAGTTACATTTTTATTAGAATAGAAAGATTGCTTTTAACTACTTAAACATGCATGGGGTATTGTTACCTTAACATGTTTTAATATTTGATTTTTTAGTTTCAAGAACTATTAATAGAAAATAGAGTAAATTACACAGATAGTCACTGGGGTTTGCACGTATTGCAACTTTATTTCTTACTTTTAAAAAATTACAGATGCGGGCCTGAATGCATGAAGTGCACACTGGTAGTCCCTGTCACTAACAGAGGTTAAGTTTATTTGTTAAGTGTTTAAAAATAACAAAAATACCCTCCTACAAATAAAAGATAAATAAAAAGTTAATCAACTAATAGTGGGACCACCCATCACCACCACCACCACCACCGCCGCCGCCGCAACCATCGCCACCCACCACCACCACCGTAACCACCACCAACCGCACCATACCACAATTTGCAAAACAACCACCTTCACAAACACACAACTTTCGAAAAGCTCCATCGTATAGTTACCACCACTCCACCTCCACCTGTAATTTCACCACATGAAGAAGCAGAATACAACCACCACTAACCATCCATCACCTCTTCACCGCCTCTCTCCTTCGTACCATCACCACAGTTGCCAATTGAACACGTAGACCACCAACAAGAATTTATAACCTTAATTTCACTTTTTTCGCCATCACACCCACCGGAAAACTCAACTGACCACCACCAACAACCACCGCCAAAGGACATTGAAGGTCAATAGGAACCTCTAGCTTCGGCTTCACCTCCGCCAGAAGAGAGTTTTGATCATCAATAGCCATTGGAACCGTCATCGCCTTCCACCCATCTACCAACAGCACCGTCACCGATAGAAAGCGAACAACGGCAGGAAAACGTTAGCCCTAACCATGAACCTCCACTCTCAAAGCACCCGACATCACCGTCATCGCCACCAATTGGAAATGAAGATCCCATTGAAAGCCTTGATAATCGTATAAACCCTAACCCTACGTCTGATCATAAATAGCCTCTTCATATCACCGATTAGTTCATCATCTTCATCATTACCGATTAGTTCATCATCTTCATCATTACCGATTAGTTCATCATCTTCTTCATCATCAATCAGCTCAACATCCATGTAGCAACAGATCTAACTTGAAAACGCCTCTTCGCCACAAATCTGTTTCGTAACCGCCATCACCGGAAGTAGTGTCGCCGGAAAAGATGGTGGCCATCGAAAGCAGCTTTTGCTGTTGGTCGGAGGGTGACGATTAGGGTGGGTGGGATGGGTTTGGAGTGGTAAGGAAGATGAATAAGACAACTAGGGACATTTTGGTAATTTCCCAAGGACTTAACATAAAAACTTAATCACTGTTAGTGTTAGGGACTTCCAACGTGCACTATTGATATAGTTCAGGCTCTAATCTGTAATTTATTGAAAGTGAGAACTAAAGTTACAATACGTGCATACCACATGAACTATCCGTGTAATTTACTGTAGAAAATAACAATATAGTTTGTATGATTTGATTGTAATATGTTATCAGGATAGTAAGAAACAAGTTGCAATTATTGAGGAAACGATGCATACGCTTTTTGATACATAACGACTTTCCCGCTAGCAATTAATGCATAGATTCTTCATCTTTTTGTCTTTTGCTCTAATTAGAAAAAAGCATGTACATATATTTTATGGAACGAAATGTTCATCGAGTAATCACAAAAACTAATCTAAAGAGTCATGGATTTAAATTTCATTTTTCATAATAGACAAATTAGATTTTAATAATCTAAACTATTATCTATTGGCCGATAATAATCCATACTATCAATTTAGCCGGTAACACTTCCAACTTTCACTTTTATAACCAACAACAATTCCAGTGACATAATTTTCAATTTTTACGTTCGATTTGTATCTATGTCAGTCTCAATGTAGCTTGTATGTTTTTTTATTTTGTTCATAATTATTGTTACGAACCGAATCGAGTCCAAATCAAACATAAAAAATTGAAAATTATGTCACTGGTACTGTTGTTGGTAATAAAAGTGAAAGTTGGGAGTGTTACCGGTTAAATTGATAGTATGGATTATTATCGGACAATAGCTAATTGTTTGGATTATTAAAATTCAATTTGCATTAATATAATAATATATATACATACAAAGTTAGTGCATAATCATAAAATTAAATTCACATGCATATGTGCAAAACTATATATTAACGTGTGATTATTAGTATCTTTGCGTACAATAATACATCAATTTACCCATTTACAGGATCGAACTCTCACCAATTTGGTGAGGGGAAAACACCTAGAACCATTCTATTTTTAAGTTTTTATATAATTAACCAATCTCATCTATTGTTTTTTTACTTTTTTATTTGATTAACCAATCTCATGCACATATCATCTTCAAACCAACTTTAAAATTATGACTAGAAAAACTCTGGCATATTATCTAACTTAGCTTTATTTTACATCCAAAGATAAACTTGAGTTTTAACTTTGATCCAAAATTCTGTCCAATAAGTTTACATACTTGACTTCCTGCCAGAATTGAATAGAATATTATTATCTTGTCATGAAATCCGTGGAGCTTATATCTTATTTATGAATTTAAGCTTATCTCTAGCTCCTCTATTTTGACTTCAACTTTGAAGTTGGCATATTACGTTCGTGATCTCTCGGCTGGTTAAAAGTTTAAACAACAGGAATCTAATATGCTTCTTATAAAAATTGTCATTCTAAACAAAATCATTTCTTAAAAAATAATTGAAATAATATTCAAAAAGTAACTATTATAATTATGAAAACATATACTAATATAAAACTATTTTTGATATAACCATAACTACAAATGTATAAGAGAAATATATCTACATAAAATAATTTATCTAAGCAAGTCCTATTTGAGTTCTCTCGTTACAAGAATTACCGGCTATAGCAACGAGATCTACCGCGACGACAGTAGCAATGACTTGTCGACGCGATACTTTATCTCGACTACGTTTTAACAAAGGTCTTATCTCTTGTAGTGTCTTTGGTTAAATATTTATATTAGTGAAGCTCGAGCTAAGCTGACTCGACTTGACTCGTTTACAATTTAAATATAAAACATTAATAATTTAACCATTTATAACATTGAAATTAATTATAAGAAAATATTAATATGTTCAGAGTTTTGTTTGGTGGTTGTTAATATTAGACTTTGATTTATATGATAGTGTCATCTCTTATTTATTAAATTCTGAGAATTATGTATGTGCTTTTAAGCTTGTTAAAATAAGTTATAGGTTGAAGATTGTGAATGGTAACCTGGTTATTTCATACCAAAATTGTTCATTTTAGAAACTATTTTCAATCATAAAAGTGCAATTAAAATCTTATAGTATAGTAAAAATTGGTTATTTTGTACAAAAAAACTGTTTATTTTTTATTTATGGAGGCAGAAATGATAAGCTTAATTATAATATAATGGACATTTTTATACAAAGGAAATTCAAAGTACATGAACAAATTTGTAGTTTACTCTAGATTTAATTATTGAACAAATGAAGTTCGTTTACTAAATAAAAGCAAGTTTTTACTATTTTTAAGTGTGAAAAACTACTATTTTGTCCATACTATTATAAGTTTATAACTAATAGTTTATTACATAAGTGTTTTTTAAGCCTACTTGTCTCATAGCATGGCTTATGGTGTCACTTGTGTCTAAATATTTAAATTTAGTAGGTAAGTTTGTATGTCATCATTTTAATATTATTTTCATTTATTTATATATCTTTTTTATTAAATTGTTTATCCTATTACTTCCAAATTGAATTATAAAAAAAAACTAATTGTCAATTTTATATAAGTATTTGCGGGAAGGTTTGAAACGGTGGTCAAATTCAGCAACATATTTAATAGATTATATTTGTGTTACTTTTCATGCGAGTAATTAGAGTATGATAAACAAATAAAGATAAAGAAATTGAATACGATGTTTCATTAAAATTACAATTAAACTTTAGATACCTACCGTAAGATATAATTTATATTTTCAGCGAATATTTTATCTTTTAGGGGTATTTGGTTTATAAAGTTAACTATAAAGTCATCAAAGTTAACTATAATATTCAGGGAATATTTTCTTTTTTAGGGATATATTCAGGGAATATTTTAATTTATTAGGGATATTTGATGTAGTTTAAATGAACTGAGATTGAGAACCTAGCTTATTTATCTATTTGGTTCTTAAAATTCATTAAAGTTAAGAATAATTAAAATAAATTCAATTAAAGAAATTCCGGTAAAAATACTAAAGATCCATATTAATATACCTAATTAATTCAATTAAAAGAATAGAAGCATGTCATCCCTCATTAACGCATCACCACCACCGTATTGTATCCACAATTATCACTACTAGTGTTGTCGCCACTACAATCATATATCGTCACCACCACCCCACAACTGATGCCACCATCATTGTCACCACCGCAAATTACTGGATGTTGTATAATGATTCATGAGGTGAGCTTGAGGCTTTAAACATGAAGCTTAATTGAATACAAAATCATCTAATTTAATCAATTTCAGCTAGAAGTTTAGGCAATAAATAATGAATAAGTTAAAACTGAGACAAGCTTAAGCCCCTAAAATCAATAAGAACCAAGCTCAATTTAAAACCGTAAAACTCAAAACAAGTTGAACGCGTAGTCAATCTATTTTTAAGTTAGATTAATTCAAAGAGTTGAGCCCCATAATGATTTCAAAGCTTAAGTTACCAATTAAAAATTAGAAAAATTATGTCATTTGAAGTTTTATAAGTAGATAATATATCAAAGTGGAAAACCAATTAAAAGTCATTATATATGCTCACTGGTTAGTTGCTCACTAAATTTAAAATAAAAATTTTGTGGGTCTCAAGATATAACTAAACCAAATAAATGTCACACATCACTTAACCCTCTTTGTACAAAAAAGCCATGAACTTTCCGGTGAGTACGTTGCCGGAATTTCTCCAAATTCCGGTGACCCATCAAAACCACCTTCTTCTTATCATCATATCCATCATCATCATCTTCTCTAACCCAATAAAGTCACAATCTTTCTCATCTACTCCGACCGATGATCTATCGAACCCACCGGATTTAGACAATAGTTTCCAACCAAGTGTTGCAGTTGTCATCGGAGTTCTTGCTATCATGTTCTTGTTAACATTCTTACTCTTGATCTATGCAAAATGTTGTCATAGACCATCTTCTGTTCAGTACTTGAATCAAGAAAACTTTGGTGAGTTACCTCGATCACTCTCTAGGGTTTCGGGTATTGATAAAACAGTGATCGAATCGCTCCCTTTCTTTCGGTTTTCAACGTTAAAAGGCTGGCGTGATGGGTTAGAATGTTCTATTTGTTTGTCTAGATTTGAAGATGTTGAGATTCTTCGGTTGTTGCCCAAATGCAAACATGCTTTTCATATCGATTGTGTAGATCAATGGCTGGAGAAACACTCGGGGTGTCCACTTTGTAGGTGTAAAGTGAGCAAAGAGGATGCGACCCTTTTCGCGTATTCGAGTAGTTTTAGGTTTTTAAACGATCAATCGGCCCGTGAAGGTTCGAACTTGCAGCTGTTTGTTGAAAGAGAAGGATCTGCAAGATTTGGAAGCCGAAGAAGTGTTCGAAAGATTGAAGAAGAAGATGATGATGATCAAGAAATCTTGAAAGATGAAATCTTGCACAAGTTTAATCATAGGATTATAATATCTGATTATGAGCATGATCATTTGATGGGGAAGAATAGGTGGAGCAGTTTGAGCTCATCTGATCTTTTGTTTTTGCAATCTGAGATGGTTACTTCTTTGTCAAGCAACTTGTTTAGGGATGATCAAGAAACTGTTGCTTCTATGTCAAGCAACAATTTTGATCCTTACCCGCCTATCAGAACATGCGTAGACGACCATACCAATGATCTTGATCGTCAAGTAATCAAGATCAAGGAAGAAATCAAAAGAAAAAGAGAATTTGAGAAGAAAATCAAGAAACTCCCTGGTGGAGAGCGAGATATCGGTTCATCTAATAAACCCGAATCTGCTAAAGTTGTGGAGAAACGATCTATGTCAGAAATCATCATTCATCCAAGATTTCTTGATGTTGAATCAAGTAATAAGGAAGCAAATTTAGGTGAGATTAGAGGTAAGGAAGAGAGATTAAAGAGGTTATGGATACCTATTGCTAAAAGAACAATTCAATGGTGTGCTAATAGAGATCATCAACAACAAATTAACAAAAGATCTCAAGTTTAGTTAGATCTACCATTGCTTTTTATTTTCATGTTTTCCACCCTTTTATTAAAGAAAAACATTATATACTTTTTATAAAAGTTATTATGACGTACTTGTTGTGGACATTATCAAAGAGTATATATATAATATCCTTTAGAGTACTCTATCCTTTATTTTAACATATTAGTAGCAAATTTGTATTAATATATTGTTCATGTCCCTTGCAACATGTTCATTGCATGTGTTTTTCTGTATTCTTGTGCTTGGTTATAAGGTGCATAAATTAATTAGAGAGAATCTTTCTAGGAATTTATGATGAACATTTTCATTTCAGGCATAACCTATACTTTGTGATTTTGTTATAATAAACTAAATAGTACTAGATAAATCGTAATAATCAAATCTTTTAAAATGACTGACTAACACCGCTTTTAATAATACTTTTAAATCTGCAACTTTTTTATCACAAAAATATCATGACAGATAGGTTAGTACCCCTCAGGCCTCAGCCATAGGAGGGGTAGCGTTAAGTCGCACACTTTGGTTAGCAACTTCACAAATGGGAGGTTAATTATTCAATATGAAATGAATTGCGGAAATGAGGAAGTATAAGTACTTTAAAAAAAAAAAAAAAAAAAAAAAAAAACCTTTTTGTTAAACTGTAATGTTTAACTATGTCATTATAGTTAATTGAGTAAATTACTATTTTGGTCCCTGTGATTTAGTTAATTTAATCATTTAAGTTCAAAAAATAATTTTCTAACAAATCAAGACTCGTGATTTGTATTCTATAGCTATTTCGGTCAAATACACTAACAAAATTAGATTTTTCAGTTAGTTTCTAACAAAATGACCAAAATAACCTTAGACCGAATTGGTTATTTTTAATAATCTCAGGGACCAAAAACGTAATTTACTCTCTCACACAAACATATATATGTATATATTATATATATATATATATATATATATATAATATTAATATATATATATATATATATATATATATATATATATACAAAATGTTTTTATTTTTATTTTTCAAGTTTTTTTAAAATTTATTTTTAAACCGCTCGGTTTTAAACGTCGTATTTAAACCATTCATATGATCTAACAGAAAGCTTAAAACCGTTTGGCTTATTAAACTTCTTATTTAAACTATTAGGCTTACTTAAACTTTCGTTTTAATCTAGTTGTTTTATTTAAACTGTAAAAGTTTTAACGATTATTTTATTTAAACATCTTTTTTTAATCGTTCAATTCTATTAAGTATTTTATTTAACTTTTTTCTTTTATTTACACATGTCTTTTAAAGATTCGGCTCATTTAAACGTAATTTTATGTCGTTCTTTTATTTGAACGTTTTTTTACCATTCGTTTATTAAAAAGCTTCATTTTTAAACCATTTATTTTATTAAAACGTCTTTTTCTCTTTTAGATGTTTTTATCATCTTTTATTCAAGTTGACTTGAAAGTGATTTATACTTTTACGTCATTTGTATTTTTTAGTATTAATTTGGGCTTTGATATTACAATTAGGTCTTCTACGATATTAAAATTACCTGTGTTTTGTTTATTTAAATTTTTTAAGTCGTTTGCTATGTTTAAATAACTAATCGATTTGAAAAAGATGTTTAAATAAGCCAAACAAATTTAGAAAAAAGTTTAGTTAGTTGAATGTTTTAAAAAGCCATTTAATTAGAACATTTGAAAACGTAAAGTTTTTAAAAGATATTTAAGTAAGGCGAACGATTAAAAAAATATGTTTAAAAAGCCGAACGATTATAAAAATAAATTTAGAAAGGCGAAAGATTTTAAAGCCGAATAATTTGAAGATGAATGATTTTAAAAATTGTTAAAAAAATTAACCTTTTAAAAAACATTTTTAAAACCAATTGTTAAAAAAGTGATGTTTAGAAAACCAAATGGTTTAAAAACATTTATAAAACATTTTTTAATGATTACGTTATCGGTTTAAAATCCAAACGGTTTAAAAAAATATTTTTAAAAGCTTTAAAAAATGAAAATAAAAATCTTTTATATACATACATATATATATATATATATATATATATATATATATATATATATATATATATATATATATATATGTATGTATGTATGTATATATATAATACGTTTGTGTGAGAAAATAAATTACGTTTTTGGTCCCCGAGGTTATTAAAAATAACTATTTCAATCCAAGGGCATTTTGGTTATTTTCTAAAAAACTAACTGAAAAATCTAACTCTGTTAGTTTATTTGACTGAAAAAGTTATAGAATACAAACCATGAGGCTTGATTTGTTATAAAATTCGTTTTTAAATTTAAATGGTTAAAATAACCAAACCACGTGGACCGAAATAATAATTTACTCTAGTTAATTGATTAAAACTAGTTACGTATTCGTAATTATAATAGACAACCGGGTATTTATATGTAATTATTGAGTCTATCAATAGAGGTCTACATTACCCGATCATAAACTATTCCTAGATTAACTTGGTATGTGAGTCAAATTTCTACAAAACCCTAGCTATCGCCTACAGATGCCACTAGAGATTCTAGTTGCCACAACATACTCTCACATTAGTTTAGTTTTTTTATTTTATTTTATTTTATTATTATTATTTTTATTATAACGGCTGGTTAATGGTTAGTATCATCAAGTTAGTAATATCCGTCAATGCTAAAGTTTAAACCTTGGACCTCCAAGAGAGACAAAACCTCCCACCTCCCTCTTGACCACTAGACCAATAGATTATTAACAATAGTTTAGTTACTTTGAAATCATATCTACAAAGTACTAGGCTGAGTTACAACACCCACCAACAACATCATGTTTAGTCACAATTTCAAAACCACCTCTCTCAAAATTTTCCTTGTCACGACCCCATATACCGCGTGTCTAAAGCCTCTGCCAATACCGTTGTCTTAGTCGCATTGTTCTGTCTTCAACACACCATGTTCCGCCAACATCCTACGTCTTCAACTCTTTGAGTTGTGGTGCTTTTTGAAGAGCTTTTAGCACTGTATCACCTTCAAAACATCTATGACCCTCTCTTCTCACTAGTCCTTGTTTTAACCAATTTTATATTGTCCTTATCAAGAAGTTAAATCCACAAAAACTCACGTGTTTTTTTTTATTTTTATTTTCATAGGAAAAACATCAAAGAACATTGTCCTCAAGATGATCAAGAAAAAAATCCAACTATGCTTGATTAAATACTACGTATAAAACTCAAATTAATGAAATGTCTTATAAGAGAATGAACAAAGCACTTCCCATAAAAAAAATCTCTAAGGCATGAACAGAATTGAGAATTGATGTTTGTCAAATCAAGTCGGATGACAATTTAGTTGGTTTCTACACAAATTATCATTGATGAAAGTTTTCATATACTTTTTTTCCTTTGTTTTCCAAGTTTTTAAACCTAATGAGGCTTTTCTTGATATGGTTTTTAGTTGGAAGTATTTATAATCATGATATTTGACATCCAAAGAGAAGTTGCATTGTTTAATTTTCTTATTATTATTCTATTTATATTCTTCTTTTTCCTAGTAATTTATAAATAATATTTATATTATATACCTTATGAGTTATCATAGTAATAAAATTTTCATTATCCTATTTCTCTCGATCTACTCCTTATTCTATAAATTTAGTTTGAATTTATTGAACATTTCCACAATACCATAATTAAATAAAGTGTCATCCTCAAGAACTAAAACAATCTATGATATTATTATATTCAAGATATCACAATAACAAAATGTTGTTTTCTCGTCCACATCAATCTTAATTGTCATCATGTTCCCCATGCCTTGTAAGTTTTCTAAAAAGTCAAAAATTCAACTGACATGACAATGAAGCCAACAATAAAACAATTTATTGACATCTCATTTGTCAATCTTTGGATTTTAATATACAAACTACTAATATAAAAAATACATAACCTTAACATACATTCATACATATTTAAAACCGACTTAAAAACCGCTTTAAAACCGAACGGGTTCATCAGTTTGAAATTTTGAGATCCTATCTATTCAAAACTTTTAATCGATGTACACCAAATTACAACCGGTTTTAGAACATATCCATTTTCAATTAGATCGGGTATGTCTTTAGTTCTAATACAAAACTATTAATAAAAAAAATCATATTTTTAAAGCGATCCAAAAACTAGTTTAAGATCCTATCGATTGAAACCTTTGTGATCGATCTAAACCATGCTAAAGCCGAATTGAGAACATATCCGGTTTCAGTTCGATCAGGTTTTTATGTTATAAAGTGGTTTCTAATCTAAACCGGAACCGGTTGAAAATAGTTAAATAGCCCATTAGCATTTTAAGAGGAGGAGGCTTTTATGGGCTTCTACCCATTAAGGTGGGCTACCACGTGTTCGTTACTCGTTAGAACTTAGAACTTCACAGTGAGTTCTAAATATCTCAAACATCATCCAAGTTAGCTTAGTAAAGATTTGAAAGAATAATAATATACAACAAGCTTCAATGAAAAAAAAAAACCAAGACTTTCATAAAATTTACTTACAAGTTCTAATACTTGATATGAATTCAACTGATTAATAGTTGTCACGTTCACATTCTCTTAATTGCATGGTTTTTTATCCTGATAATGCTAAGTTTCTAAAAAAGCTAGAATGATGTTTGAGTAGTTCTATATCTAATCATAAAACCCAAAGTTCGTAGATTAAACGAACATTGATCGTCACAAGATCATTCGGTGCCAAGTGACGTGCGATAATTATTCGACACATAAATGTTGAGGCTTTTGTGGTATAACATTTGGTGATCTTACAAGAACTGTCGTAAAATATAATTATTTTTGAAGTGTTTAACAACCGACTATAATATTTTGGTTCTTTAGGGTTGAAATAATCAAATCCAAAAACTTATATAAATTGCAATAGTCCAATAGCTTCAAATGTATGGAAACAAGAATTTCAGCCACTCGTTTAATTAAAAAACAGAACAAAATATAATATCTTTAGTACTTCTTTTAGGACATGTACCACACAACAATAACAAAGGGAAACTCGAAGTAATGAACTGTTGCAATAAAAGAATTAATCTTCAATGAACCAGAAACATGGAGATTTGAACCTTGAGATGGTTAGTATTGTTGTTTAGAGCATTCGGGTGCCATTTGTCCATTAAAACGCTTAAAATCTGTGCAATAGTTGTAGATCATGTAGTTATCTCTCACCCTTTTGAGTTGCCCTTGTTGTTTATAGTTTAATCGTTGGTAAACAGAAGACATCCACCAGTTGGCCCGAGTGGGAAGAGCACACTGGGTGATACTAACGGGCCCATCCCACTTACAAGCTCGAGCCCTGAACCTGCGAAGGTTAGCCACAAACGGTGCAGCGGTCCAGTCGATTTTCACTAGCCCGCCTCTTGTAGCCCAGTTATCAGCATTCCACAAACTTGAGTAGACGCGCATCCCTTGTTTGTTAGGGTACGCGATCCCTTCGCTCTCATAGTTTCTAAAGACTCGAATGGGCACACTATCAATATACCATCTGCAATACATCAACTAGCATTTAATAAACAAATAAGCAATCGTATGACGCGAGGACTACTGGTGGTTAGACTCGATTTGTAACTCACACAACTTCGATTGGATTCCAATGAATTGTGTAGTTGTGATAATTGGCTGTCGGGTCAAACCATAATTTGAACTGTTGCTCTCTGTTGCCTTGACCTTGGGTGTAAATATTTGTGTGCACCGTGTAAGGCTCCCCTGTCGAGTTCCCCAAAAACTCAAAGTCGATCTCATCATGTTTTGTACCCGTAGAAGATAACTGTAACAATCCAACATAAGAATGTAGTTCTCATTGTAGATATAATCTATGAAGTATTATGAGGGATGTTATCACTAAACTTTTATTTATGCACTTACGTAATATGCTGTTACAGTTCCAGCTGAGTTCCCTGGAACCAATTTGATTAGCATTTCAATGCTTCCAAATAAAAATGCTCTCTTTGATTGGATACCGGATCCTGTAAATATATTTTGAAGTTTCATTTATCTTTATAAGATACAGAAGCAAAACTTACAATCTTTTTTAACAAAAAGATATAATTCTGAATCTTTTTACCTGAAGTTTGGTCCAAAACAAGTCGAACGTCTTCACCATTGCTAGAGATCGAAGAATGGTGAGCACCCCAGTTGAAATACATGCTTTTGGAGAATTTTGCATCAACCATGGAGGAATGGAATGCTATTGCAAACACAAAAACAGTCATGAACAAAGCTCGGGAACCCGTCATTTTTCTATAAAGTTATGAACAATTCTCTTGTTTGGTATGTAGTTATGTAGTTGGTTGATTTTCTTCTTGTTTCTTGATATCTTATATAGCAAATGCACTGCATATGTTGTGTTCCCTTATTCATTTGACTTTGTTTTATAACATATCTTGACCTTGTCTATATTCTTGAAACATTTATGCTGTAGTTGTCATACATGTTAAAGCAACCTTCCTATACCAAATTTAACATGTTAATTACATCTCTTTTGCGTTAAAAACAATTACATATCTTTTAATTAGCATTGCCATTAGTCATTACAGTTAAGAATTATATGTATATTCATGTGTTCATATACATTTATGTATGCATTAATGGAGATAAATAGAGTGACATTGGTATGTTTATTTAAGGGTTGTTGATTTGTCTAACATCTTTTGTTATCTTACAAATAACTAATATGTTGAATATGATTGAAATTCTTTCTATAATATAATCCAACTTTTAATTTATTGTAAGTTATGTTAAAGAATAATGTTTTAAGTCACTCATCCGCCTTCTAATTTTGGTAAATATGAAAATATATGTTATTTTATTTTCTTATATAATATAATATTTTATGTAGATTTAAATGCTTACACAAACACGGTTTGAGTAGGTGTATTTGGTCCTAATAAACTGAGTACACGTTGTTTCTAAGACGTGCACCCCAGTGGAAAACCGAAAATGATCATAGTATTATATTATTTTTATTTTTATTTTTATACACATATGATAAATGCAACACAATGAACTTTATGGTGAAGGTAAAATGCTTCTTAAATCAATCGGGAAGGTTGTTGGTTATAAGTTTAAAACCGATCACTTAACTGATATTCCAATTTATAGGCTTTCGTGACTGGTCATTTAATTATATACAGTTCAGTTTATTTGTTTATTTGAAAGAAGTTGTGTTAACTGTAGGCATTAGAGTTGGGCGTAGGTGAATTCATCATATTTTATTTTATAATTGTATCTCGAGACAAATGAATTTATAAAAGATAATAAACCACAACTAATATGTTATTTATAGGAAAAAGTTTGATAAAACTTCTCTCACATGTAACAAATTATTTATAAAAAATTGAAATATAATGATTAGTTATTATTTGTACACATATAATCCTAAAAACCATAAAATTGGTTATAAAAATAAATAGAGAAACATTTTGTTGATTATTTAAGTTATGGTTTGGTTATTTGATTTTCTATCGCCTTCGCCTAATAGTAAATCTACATTCTTTCTAATTCATTCACTTCAAACTAGTTCCAAACACCATATGACTTCGGGGCTGTTTGGTTGGGTCTGACCGAGTGCACGTCTGACTCTGTCAGACGTGCCTTGTTTGTTTGCTTGCATCTTACCGGAGAATTGGTCTGACCGAACCCCTTATTCGGTCAGATCTAAACCCACATCTGACCCGAGTCAGACGTGGTTCACAGTGGTGGTTCGCGACGGCGGTTGAGGAAGAAGATGACCAAACATACCTCACAGTGGTGGTTCGTGACGTGGTTCACAGTGGTGGTTCGCGACGGCGGTTGAGGAAGAAGATGACCAAACATACCTCACGGTGGTGGTTTGCGACGTGGTTCACGGTGGTGGTTCGCGACGGTGGTTCACGGGGGTGGTGGTGGGTCTAGGGTTTGGGGGTTGTGGGGTGAGGGAGAAGATGCAGGTGAATGAAGGGGGTGTTTGAGGGGTGTTGTTTTTATTTTGTTTTATTTTATTAATTTTTCATTTTACAACCAAACACATTTAGTGGTTCAGACCACTTATTGGTTCAGACTTTTTACTGGTTTAGACCTCTTACTGGTTCGACACTTATTCAATCAGATGTTGTCAAACAACCCCTTCATCTTTAATGGATTTTCAATGAGTGATTTATTATTTTTTGAGTTTGGGAGTTGAACAATTGATTTTACTTTATCCTATTATAGTTTTTTTATATTTATTATGTATGTTTGAAACCACCAACAAAATTACCCGATTACTAAAAAAAAGGAGTGACTTCATCAGGTTGCCAATGGCCTAGTAGCCCCTCTAGTAGTCAATCATGTAAATAAATGTCAAACTCCATATTACTTCATGAAACCATGATACATTTGAAATATACTCATGTATTCGGTTACCTTTTGAACTGGTTAATTGAATGAACGGTTTAGATAGTCGGATCATAATTTTGTTTTTCTAATGTTTTTTCTCTTCAAATCTCATTTTGTTTCTATTACTTTAGTATTCTAAAATTCATATTTTATATATTAAAGTCTTTAAACTTACTAAAAATCCAAATCTACATCACAATACATGTTTTTTTATTTTTTTATTATAAACTAAATACGTGTTAAAAAGTTAATCTTTTTGTTATTTACATCATCATTCGATTCTTAAATTCCGTTCAACCGATCCATCAGTAGACTAATAATACAACCGGTTTAGTGTAAGATCCGATTTCAAAAACCTTTATCTCGAACACAACACCATTCTATCACGCTATTAAATAACAGGGGCAATGTTTACTTCAAAAGAGAAGAATAAACTATTTTTGAAGAGAGATGTTAACTCAATTTACTAAAGAAAATCCCAAATATACAAGAACAAAGGACCATATGTTTTGTTGGAGTCGCCGGAGCTCTCATCGGAAACCTAAATCGGCTAAATGGTGGTCGGAGACGTCGAGAAGATGGTGGCTGTAGGCCTAATTTGGGGCGCAACAAACGCCCTAATGCGTCGAGGTGCACTCATATCAGATCAACAACTTCTCAAGAACCAATCATCATCAAAAACCCACAAAAACCCAATTTTTAAAACCCTAATTGATTGGTTCAATCTCCTGTTAGTCTGGCAATACTCTGTTCCCTTCATCGTGAATCTTTCTGCTTCCGCTGCCTTTTTCGCCATTCTGAGCGACACTCCGATCTCCCTTGCTGTTCCGGTGACCAATGCGACGACGTTTGCAGCCACCGCAGTGTTTGGGATGCTTTTGGGTGAAGAGACACATGTTGGGTTGACTTTGTTTGGTACCCTTTTGATTGTTGTTGGTGTTTATGTTTGTGTTGTTTGATTCAGGGCACCGGAGGATAATCAGTGTCTGATTGTCTGATTGTTCGAGAAATCCATAAGCGTACTGTTTTTACTTCTCTTTTTTGATCTATATAACTGTCGAATCCTCTTTGTTAGTTGCTCTTTAATCTTTATTAGTGTCAGAAACATAAGATGTGGTAATAGAGTGTTTTAATTATTTTGAGGGTGTTTGCTTAGATTTTTTACTACTTTATTGCTAAACATGCTTATTTATTGAATGTAAACATTATTACATATTATCCTACTTAATCGCTAAACACGAAATAGCGGTCGCTATTTACCGCTATTCGCTATCGCTACGTAGCATATAGGTGGTCTGTCGCTATTTACCGCTATTCGCTATTGACAACTATGCTTTAGCATACATCTGATATTTATATGAAAGAGATATCTTTTCGATTGATTGGAGATGAGTTTAAATCGTTCATTGGTTAGTATTGTGGCTTAGAGCATTCAGGTGGCATTAGAACGTTAAACGGCTTGTGATTTGTGCAGTATTTGTAGATCATTTGTTTATCTCTTACCCATTTGAGTTGATCAAGTGCCTGTCATAATAATTATAATAATGCATATTCATAAATCATACATATTTTTCATGTTAGATGTTATTACTGAAGAGTTATTGTCACACTTATATAGTATGTAGTGACAGTTCCACCATAGTTCTCTTTAAACAATTTGATTGGCATTTCAGTGCTTCCAAACAAGAAAGCTCACAAGCTGAAGCTTTTCACCGTTAGTTAGAACTGAAGAACGCTGAGCACCCCAATTGGAATATTTTTGCAGACGTAAAAACATACATAACCAATCCTTGAAAAGTTACCATTTTAGGTAAGTACTGTTGTTGATTGCTGCTGTTCTTGTTTTCTAATGCTTTATAGAGCAAATTTTCAGTATATGCACCCCACTAAGATGATTCCAACTATGTCCCTTTTTTTACTTTCTTTTGTAGCATATCTAATATCTTAATCTTTCTCCTGAATTCGAGCTATAGCTTCTGTAGCGTTTGTTGTACTTGCCTATATGAACCATCATATTTTACGTTCGACCTTATGAAATTGACACCGGTGCATGCATTTTCTTAGTTTCCCAAAGAATGACCCTTTTTCAGTTAGTAAATTTATTATAAGGGTGATCCATTTTAACCTGTCGTATAATTTGAGTACACCCAAATGGACCTGTTATATAAGTTTAGTCGACACGAAAGAACTCATATGCAAATTGTTTTTACCCAAATCAACCCATTTCTTGAAGAACAATTCATGATTGCCTTTCTTTTATGTTTCGAACTACATTCAACATGATAATCTTTATACTTGTTTTGAATGAGCTCATCTTTCAGTGTGCAAATTGTATTCTGGTGCTAGAGAACATCTAGACCATATGTAGTTCATATTCAATGGATCCAAATAAAGAGGTCATATACATATTTCAACAGAAGAAAGTTTCAATATGGAAAGAAGATTCATTTATTGATTATTCTGATGGAACTTGTGCTAAAACTTAATTTCTAGCGACATTGTCCTACAAAGAAACAAAAACAACTGTCTGGGTCAGTCAATATGCACCCATATGCCCCGGCTAGGAACATTGAGGTTGTTCACAAACATCAAGTAATATCCAGGTGGTGCGACCTTTCCAGACGGCGGTGCTACGGCAGTGATCACGTTTTTCTCAATATTCACCACCCCGCTGATTAGCAACCGTTGGTTTTGGGAGAACCCATGGGTTGTAAAAGGCGGGTACAACAGAGTCAATAAAACATCACCATATCCCAAATTCTTATTTGATTTTACCGTAAATGTTACCTTGAATTTTTGTCCGTACTTCAAAACCTTATCTGTGGCGTCTTCTTTGATAACAGGCCTATCGTTATCAAGCTTTGGGTCAAGGTAATGGGGTGAGAATTTCTCGACCCGTAGATCCGTCGGATAAGACCCGTCAAAAGTATAGAATTGGTGGGCGTTACTCCCAGCGACCAAAATCTTACCGTCGGGAAGTACGGATGAAACCGAATGGTACATCCTAGGAATTGTTGTCGGGTTTAGTTCCTTAAATCGTTTACCCATTTCATTTTCTGGCATGTATACCGTTGGTGTAAGGTTTGGATCTTCACCATCTTCCCATCCGGAAGTACCTTTTTTCGCACCATTAATCAACAAGAATTGACCATTTGGGAGTTGTAAAAGATCCCCCATGGTTCTCGGAGACGGCATGTCTTGTTCTTTCTCCCAAACAGGTTTATCTGCTAACACCTTGATTCTATTGCAATCTGCCAAAGCAGGAGAAAACACTCGATTTTGGGTGTACCTAGCATCGACATTCGCGAAAGCATCCTTTTTATTACCACCACAGACGACCACCTCAGTGGGGATCGGTTGAGAGGTGTCCGGGGAGAGCCTTAATGGGAAAAGAGCCGACTGACCTGATGGCGGGTAGTTGCGAGAACCACCTTCTAACACGGGATACTCCTTCACAGTCTCTCCGGTTTTTGGATTAAACCTAATAGCCCGATTATTCGCGAATATAAAAACATTCCCATCGGGGACAAGGTAGACAAAGGGATAAAGATTGTTCTCGACATGTAGGCCTTGCCCAACAGCCGGCTCGGTGGTTTGTTGTAGGAAGGGTAAGTTGATCAACGTCGGCTTGAAGTCGAATTTTGGTGGTACCAAGTCATAACTATACGAGTCTCGGCCTCCTACAACCACCGCACTTCCATCTTCCAAAACACAGTTTGATGCATACCATCGAGGAGCAGCAAGTGCTCCTTCTCTTTCAATGAACTTTGATTCAGGATCGGTTAATGAGAATAATCGAACTGATCGACCACCAAGTCTATTACCTCCTGTAGATATCAAGTCGCCATTCGGTAACACATGTCCTGAAGAGCACCAAGGATCGGTCTTGACCTACAACATAAAACTTTTAATTAAAACACGATCTTAAGAAAATGCGAATGACTAAAAGTATAGTTAGTTGCACATACATAAACGGATTTAACTTCTCCCGACTCAACATCATATTGTACACCATGAGCAAAACAATCAGGTTCGTTGTTATTGTCGGGATTCACTGGACAGTTTCCCTTAGGACCAAGCTCACGACTTGAAGGGCCAAGGTTTGTGGTATCGAACCAAACGGCCTTGTTGTTCGACATAAGTTGAAATTGCATTGCGTTAACACCTACATTTGGGTTATGTATGACCCATTCTCCTTTATAATCGGTATCTAAGGTTTTTTGTCCATATAAGGGGGGGTTGTAAAACCCAGCTTTAACTCCGCCATCTTTAGATCCTGGTGTATCCTTGCCTCCCGGACAATTTTTTCCTCCCGGAGCACTAGGTGCCGGCGGTGGAGGTGCATCCTTGCCTCCTGGAGGCGGATTTTTACCTCCCGGACAATCTTTTCCTCCTGGAGCACTTGGTGCCGGTGGTAGAGGTGCATCCTTGCCTCCTGGTGGTGAATCTTTGCCTCCCGGACAATCTTTTCCTCCCGGAGCGCTAGGTGCTGGTGGTGGTGGTGCATCCTTGCCTCCTGGAGGCGAATCTTTACCTCCCGGACAATCTTTTCCTCCTGGAGCGCTAGGTGCCTGGGGTGGAGGTGCATCCTTGGCTCCTGGAGGCGAATCTTTGCCTCCGGGACAATCTTTTCCACCCGGAGCGTTTGGTGCCGGTGGTGGAGGTGCATCCTTGCCTCCTGGAGGCGAATCTTTGCCTCCTGGACAATCTTTTCCTCCTGGAGCGCTAGGTGCCGGTGGTGGAGGTGCGTCATTGCCCCCTGGAGGAGAATCTTTGCCTCCCGGACAATCTTTTCCTCCCGGAGCGTTAGGTGCCGGTGGTGGAGGTGCATCTTTGCCTCCTGGAGGAGAATCTTTGCCTCCCGGACAATCTTTTCCTCCTGGAGCGCTAGGTGCCGGTGGTGGAGGTGCATCCTTGCCTCCCGGTGGTGAATCTTTGCCTCCCGGACAATCTTTTCCTCCTGGAGCGCTAGGTGCCGGTGGTGGAGGTGCATCTTTGCCTCCTGGAGGTGAATCTTTGCCTCCCGGACAATCTTTTCCTCCTGGAGCGCTAGGTGCCGATGGTGGAGGTGAATCCTTACCTCCTGGAGGTGAATCCTTACCTCCTGGAGGTGAATCTTTGCCTCCTGGACAATCTTTACCTCCTGGAGGTGCCGGTGCTGGGGGTGCATCTTTACCTCCCGGACAATCTTTGCCTCCTGGACCTTTAGGTGCCGGTGCCGGAGGTGGAGATGAATCTTTGCCTCCTGGGGGTGAATCTTTGCCTCCGGGACAGTCTTTGCCTCCCGGGCCTTTAGGTGCCGGTGCTACTCCTCCTCCCGGAGTTAATCTAACTCCAGTTTCACCCTCACAATTGATTAGCTTGCCATCTTTACATTGGCATTGAATTTCGACGAGATTTTGGGCAAGAACAGAAGACACAAATAACAAAAGGAGAGAAAATATTAGTTTGATTGAAGCCATATAGGCGTTTAGTATTACTAGTCGGTGTAAACAACTTCCTTACAATTTTATAGTTGATGTTTCGCCTCAATTATAGAAGGTTATGTGGTTAAATTTTTCATGTTGTCGTCTGAGGATGTCACTAAATTTAGGTGGGTGTTTTGTTGTAGTTATGTGGTATGTAGTGAAAACTGACACCACAAAAACAGGTGCTTTTGAAACTTTCAGTAGTTGAGAAATAGTCAAATGTTTAAACATAGTACTCGTGTGTAAATCTTTATTCACAAATAGTCTTTCATTATGTAATTCAAAATAAATATATTTACATTACCATTTTGCGTAATTAATTCTCATTAATGACAAATTTTATTAGTCTTTTCTTTTATACTCACATATATACAAACACATGATCATTTTACATCTTATTGCATACAAAGTTGGTATTTCTTTATATCTTGTATCTCATTACCAAAAAGTTTTTAACGAAACGGTACCTGATGTATAAAATAAATTTAAATTATATTTTTGTTCAATAAAATGATAGTAGCTATTGTTAACGGCCATTTTATGTAACTAGTAACGTGTCCGCGCGATGCGGCTCGTGAGACACTTTTTATTATGGTATTTGTCTCTGGTTAGCATATTGTAACAAACATGAAAAAAATTGTATATAATTAAAGATACGAGTGTCTAAGTGTAAATAAGTTTAAAGTTCCACTTTTTTAGTAGCGTTAGAAAGACATAATTATCCTTGTTAAATTGATTTTTTAGGTTGTACCTTATGCTTAAAATCTACAAATCTCTTAATTTTGGCCGGAATCTTTCCTTCATGCATTATATATAATATAGTATAGATTATACAGTTTATTAGATTTCAACTCTTGATGTTAATTTTTAACACATTCATGGTGTGTTCACACGTAACCACAAACCCGCATATATTATTTGTATGAAAGGTATTTATTAAATTCAATATTATTGTATTCTTGGTCATACAAAAGGGTGAGAATACATATGAATACATGATTCACAAGATTATTTTATTAAATAATTAAATAAATGGTCCACGTCATATTTGATAATACTAAAACATCGATTATTAATCAAGATATAAGTTATACAACTATACCAAACAAATGAAACAACACTCTTTGAACAAAAAAAAAATCATGAGTAATATTCAGGCCACCAGCTTGCCGGAGTTTCTTGAAATTCCGGTGAGCCAACAAAAGAAACTTGTTCTAATCATCACATATGTCATCATCATCTCCCCAAATCCATCAAAGTCACAGACTTTATCGTCTTCTCCGACTGACGAAGCTTCAAAGTCACCGAATTCCACTAGTTTTCATCCAAGTTTAGCAGTTGTCATTGGAGTTCTTGTTGTTGCACTCTCTTTAACATTCTTAGTTTTGGTTTATGCAAAGTGTTGGCACACACCATCTTCTCTGCAGTACTTGAATCAAGAAAACTTTGGTAGATTACCTCAACCGGTTACTACGGCTTCGGGTGTTGATAAAACAGTGATCAAATCACTCCCGTTGTTTCGGTTCTCAACCTTAAAAGGCTGGCGAGACGGGTTAGAGTGTTCTATCTGTTTGTCAAGATTTGAAGACGTTGAGATTCTTCGGTTGTTGCCCAAATGCAAACACGCTTTTCATATTGATTGTGTTGATCAATGGCTGGAAAAACACTCTGGTTGTCCACTTTGTAGGTGTGAAGTAAGTGAAGAGGATGTGACACTTTTCGCCTATTCGCGTAGTTTTAGGTTCTTAAACGATCAATCTTTAGCCGGTGAAGGTTCGAACTTGCAGCTGCTTGTTGAAAGAGAAGGGTCTGCAAGATTTGGAAGTCGAAGAAGTGTTCGAAAGATTGAAGATGAAGATGAAGAAATCTTGCACAAGTTTAATCATAGGATCATAATATCTGGTTATGATAATCATGATTTCATGGGAAAGAACAGGTGGAGCAGTTTGAGTTCATCTGATCTTTTGTTTTTGAAATCTAAGATGATTACTTCTTTGTCAAGCAACCTGTTCCTGGATGATCAAGAAACTGTTGCTTCTATGTCAAGTAACAATTTTGATCCTCACCCGTCTATCAAAACATGTGTAAATGATCATAACCGTGATCATCAATCAATCAAGATCAAGGGAGAAGTTGAAAGAAAGATCAAGAAATTCCCAAGGGGGGAGCTGGATTTCGGTTCATCTGCTAAAGTTGTGGAGAAACGATCGATGTCAGAAATAATCGTTCATCCAAGGTTTATTGGTGTTGGATCAAGTTATAAGGAAGCTAATTTAGGTGAGATTAGTGGTAAAGAAGAGAGATTAAAGAGATTATGGCTAGCTATTGCTAGTAGAACAATTCAAATGTTTGCTGGTAGAGATCAACCACCACAAATTAACACAAGATCACAGGTTTAAGTTGGACCACCCGTAGCGGGAAGACTGGCGCCTACACGTTGGCACAACATGTTTGTATACGTCTCTCTTTTCTCTTTCACATCACCCCACGAGCACCTCACAAGCGTTCTGTTGGAGATGGTCTTACAAGTTACATGTACCATTTGATTTTTGTTTTCATGTTTTCCGTTAATTTATTAGAGAAAAAGATTGTATAGTTTTTTTCTAGAAAGTTGTTTAGGTAGTATGTTGAAGAACATAATATAGCCGTATTCACAGCTGTGATCAAGGCAATTAGATCAAATGAATATCAATAAAATCAATCTGTGATCAATATATTTAATGTGATAGGAAGTAGACTGTTTTAAATCATCTCATAGCTTATATAAATAGAGTCTTTATCGTTCTTTGTAAAACACAAAAAACAATTCACTTTCTCTCATCTTAGTCTCTATTTTAAGTTGGTATCAAAGCTAAGGCTCACAATTTGAAAAAATCCGGCCATCATATCCAAACCAAAACCCTAAAATCCCAAATCATCAAAATAAAAATCCAAAAAATCCTATCCAGTTTGCACAAAGTTTGCAAGACCCAAAAAAAAAAAAAAAATAAAACCTCTCTTGTACCCGTCGTGTTTCACGGGCTACCCCAATCCTCATATATCTGATTTGAGTATTTTATTATTGTTTTTTTTCTTCTTCTGAATTTAAATCAATTAAAAAAAAAGGACAATCAAACTTAAAAAGTTATCCATTTTTTAAACGGATGAAAGTTATCCTCTTTGGAAAAATCCAAATGCTTTCTTCTTTATCTCTTTTTTCCACTTTGAATATTTTATATTTACTCATTGTTTTTTTTTACGTTTTTTTAAAGTACCATCATAATATTTTTTCCCACCTTTTTTCTCATTTGATTACCTCTGTTTCTTTCCTTCTTATACCTTTTTTTGTCCTCATTCAATTTTTTATAGTGGCTTTCAAATAAGAACCAATTTTTTGTTAAAAACCAAAAAAACTAATTACAATCATTTATTTTTTTCAGCCAATTTATTTATTTCTTTAAACTGTTAAAAACTAATAGGGACAAATTTGTAATTTACCCATCAAAGTTTTTGGCTCGTGGGTTGCCAAAACCATTAGCGGTTGAATCATTTTAATAGATCAGACATTTGAAGGTTTTGATTTTAATTATTTGAATTCAATTCCACCATGCAATTTGTTCTCATGTCGTTTGATTTCTGGAGCTTCGATTGATAAAGGCAATCTGAATCAAAATTCAATTTGCTCTCCTAATACGTGTCTCACATGTATGAAAAGTTTGGCTTCTATTGTTGGTTCGGTTTATTCTATGAATTCCTTTTAGAATTTTGAATTGACAAATTTATAGCCTTTAGATTTGGCATGGGTTCAATAGAAAACTAGTTAGTTTTGGTTCCCATGGAGCCACAAAGATCATCTCGCACACTAGCCGGAGTACGTTACACTGTTCTTTACTACCGTCATCATATCGATTAAAATCACTATCGAAATCACAGGTCCTCTCGTATTTCACTTCTTTCATATTAGCATAACATGATTTGATATACTTTTGAATTTGTGATAATCAGGTAGATCAATTGGATGATTGGAATGTGATTTAGATTCCTTCTTCTGATTATTTAGTGTCAAAACAATTGGCTTTGGAAAAAAATATAAACCCTACTGATCTTTGGATTTAATCAATTAATGATCTAATTATCATTCTTTATTTCTAAACTAATTATTATAGGTCGCAAGATTAACGAGTAGTGGTTCAAAAATGGATTCAGATTGTAACTTGTCATATTTATTTTTTCAGTCTAAGCCTAAACAGGTCTGGTTAGGGTGGGGCTTATTCGTTAAGACCTTTTGTTCATTTGTTAAAATCATAATTAGTTAGTGTTCTATGTGATAATCCATATTTCAAGTAATGCAAGCATTGCATTAATGTATGTATATAATAGCAATACCACATGTGTAGTAATGTATAGATGTAGTAACGTATAATCGTATATATGTAATAATGCATATATGTACATATATGAACATATGAAATTATGTGTATATGCACATATGCATATATGAACATATGCATATGAAGATTCTCTTATGGATTGAATTTGTTCTTATTAATAAAGCAACTCAAAAGCTTGTATTTTATGATGCATGATCTTTTGAGTTCTCATATGATGACTATATATCTACAGGTAAAGAAAGATAAAAACCTCTAGTTGCTCATCTATTTTGTTGTTGTCGATCAAGTTCTCAAATTTAATCGATTTTGTAAGAAAGATCTCCTTCTTGCATATGCAATTATGCACATATTGAGTATACTATTTATTGGATTTATTCTAATTAATCTAGCAACATACAAGTTTGTATTTTATGATTTATGATCTTTTGAGTTCTTATAATCAAAGGACTATATATCTACAGGTAAAGCACGATAAAAACCTCTCGTTGCCCATCTAGTTTGTTATTGTCGATCAAGTACTCGAATCTAATCAATTATTTAACGAAGATCTCCTTCTTATTGTAGAAGTTGTTAATGATTAAACTAAAAAAATATATCAAATGGTTATGTACTGGATTATGCTTTTCTCATTCTTATTGTAGAAGTTGTTAATGATTAAACTAAAAATATATCAAATGGTTATGTACTGGATTATGCTTTTCGTTTATGTTAGGGATCCACCTTGGCTCAATGTCTACAAATATGAAAGATGCACGAGTCTATGAAATCTGCTCCCTAAAGAGAGGGTTATAATTATGATAATTTTAAAATAAATAAATGATATACCTACATTTTTAAAATAGTAACCGGGTGGTTCAAAGTTTTCTTCATATACAAACTTTATTAAAACTATCTCTTTAGTTATGCATCACCAAAAGATTATTCATTGCACTGAGTTGTAGTATTTATGTATGATATATTTTTTCAATTCAATAAAATGTGGTAAGGCACTCATGGTTAACATATTGGTTAGTTGAAATACATGTTTTATAAAGTTTATAATAGTCTTCATTATTATTCGTGTATTTCTTATCTGATAACATCGTTTCTATTGTGCATGTTTTTTTTTTTGTAGAATGATGCATCTGCTAGTTGAAATTTATGTTTGATAAAGTTACTTTAACGTTGTTACTCTAAGTATGAAGAAGCAGAAGTTTTATAAAGATGGTCTTTTTAAGTAAATGTGCATGTATGCACTTTGCTTGGGAATAAGTACGAAGTCAACAAATTGGATGAATTGGTTGTATAACCTTGTTTTAAATATGTGAATCAATGAGATAATTCTTATAATTTATATGGTATGAGGACATATATCAAGGTTTATACAGAGGGGCTTTTAATAAAAGTACTTGGTGGTTTTTCTCCTAATTTAAAAAATCCCTATCTAAGGAGGTACTTATTCTTCTATAGTTCATGCCACTTATGTATTAAGGTTTCACAGTATTTAACATTTTATTAGCAAATAAAAATTCATGTGTATTATTGGGTTGTTGTTTGAGTTAGACTTATAAGGTAATCTATATATACATATAATAATTTTTTAAAATGCACATATGCATACAATAGTGTTAATAATTTTTTAAAATGCAAATATGCATACAATAGTGTTAACAATGCAGGTATGTATCCATTAATTTATTAAAATATGTTATGTGATTTTTTTATAATAGTGCATGTATGCATTTATGGACATATGCATTTATGCATATATGTATTTATGCACAAATATAATTTCTCATGTATCGAGTGAGTTTTATGTTATCAAGCGTCTTAGATATATTGGTTGTGACATGCAAATTTCTACTAATATATATCAGTTAAATTATTATTTTTTTGTAAAGAATCACGATAAAATACAATATATTTGATTAAATACAAAATGGTTATGAAACAATCCTTGTTAGTTTATCATAAAATAAAACATGAATGTTGAGGTAAATAAATATTATGAGTGCATACCGTGATTTAATATTAAAATTACTGAAAATAACGAAATTTGGTGATGGTCAAGCTTTAAAAAAATGTTTCCTGGAACGTAGAATAAGACAAAATAGGAAGTTGAAGCTTTGAATTAATTGCACTGTGGAATACCAGATTTACCCTTATGATGGACTATAAATAGTCTTTAAATTACAGAAAATTACTATCTTGCCATTTTTAACTGCAGCCATTGATTTTGATAATCTATGGTTCAAATTGGTTTTTTTGGTTTTTAACAAAAAGTTGGTTCTTAATGAAATGCCTCCCTCTATATATATATATATATATATATATGTATGTATGTATGTATATAAAGATTTTTTTTTTGCTTTTAAAAGGTTTTTTTTTGGAGATGTCTGACACTAACGTCTAACATGTCTCAACTTATTTAACAAATTCAAAAGTTAAATTCATCTCAAACCCACACCAACACAGAACCTATGTCTCTTCCGATCAATATCAAGCTCAATGATAGAAACTATCTCTTATGGGCTAGAGTTGTTGAAGTGTTTATCACAGGAAGGGGGGAAATCTGTCATCTCTTAGGTGATCCCCCACCTCCAAAACCAACCGAATCGTCCTTTCACGCATGGAGTCTCACCTCATTCCAAACTATATACAATTTCGAACCGCCAAAGCTTTATGGGACGGTGTGGCTGCCACATACAATAGTGGCTCCGACAATTTGCAAGTTTGAATTGAAATCAAAAGCAAATAGATTGAAGCAAGGTGACATGGGTGTGGAACAATTCTACAGTGCTTTACAAGCAGAAGTAGATGAACGAAGGCCCAACCCAATGGAAGGTGCCAACAATATCAAAAAGTACAACCAACTAATACATGAAGATCGTGTTTGCCAGTTCTTAGCCGGACTCAATGACCAACTTGATTCTACTCGGTGAGATATACTCAAATCATCTCGGTTTGATCTGGAGAAAGAGAAAAAGAAATGCACACACTACGACACACTCGAGAAGAATGTTTTGAAATCAAAGGCTACACAGATTGGTGGAATGAACATTAAGCTCGAAGGAAGAAAAAGGGGCAAGCAAATGAAAATAGTTTTGAGAAACAAGGATTTGCAGGAAGAGTTCAATCTATCAACACCAACGAACCGGGTAAACAAAATGAAACAGGTTTTGCTAAAACTTCCTCACACTCCTTTATTTTTAAAGCATTTAAAACTTCTAAACCCCAAATATCAAAGAACCATAATCATGGGGTGGCTTGTATTGCAAATGATCCACAAAGTTTAAAAGACAAATGGCTTTTTGACTATGGAGCATCCGATACAATGACTTATGATGCTAATGATATCATTATCCCAACTAAACCTCACAGAGATAAAATCCAAAATGCCAATGGTGGTTTTCTCGCTGTACAAGGAGCCGGATCATTAGAAATTTCCCCGACACTTAAACTCTCAAAATGTCTTTACGTGCCATCTTTATCATTTAAACTTCTATCTATAAGCCAAGCCACAAAAGAACTTAATTGAATTGCAAATATGGCCCCAACATTTTGTCTTTTGCAGGATATTCATACGAAGGCGATAATTGGTCGTGGTACTGAACGAGATGGGTTGTAATATGTTGATGAAGTATCAAATGTAGGGAAAGCAGGCCTAGCCCATGGAACATCTACTTGACAACAATGGTTGTGGCATAGGGTTGCTTGGTCGTCTATCAGATGGTTATCTTCGTACTTTATTTCCATCATTATTCAAAAATAAAACTTTAAGTCATTGTGAAACTTGTGTTTTGGCCAAAAGTCATCGAACATCTTATCCATCCATAGGAAATAAATCAACTTCTCCATTTTCACTAATACACTCTAATGTATGGGTCCTGCCCCTGAATCTTCCATAGGAGATTTTAGATATTTTTTGTTTTTTTGTGGATGACTGTACTCGAATGTCTTGGATATATTTTCTCAAACAAAAATTCGAGGTCAGTAAAAAATTTATTGATTTCTACCAACTAGTACAAACTCAATTTAAACATAAAATCCAAATTCTACGGTCTGATAATGGAGGTGAATATATCAATAACACCCTTCAAAGTTTTTTTTGAAATCATGGAATGATACATCAAATGTCTTGTTCATTTACTCCACAACAAAATGGTGTGGCAGAGCAGAAAAATCGACATATCCTAGAAACCACTAGGGCTCTAATGATTGAGTCTCATGTCCTAAAGTTTTTTTGGCCTGAGGCATCTCGACAGTAACCTTCCTTATTAACCGCATGCCTTCTCGTGTCCTAAATCATAAAACACCTCTCAAAGAACTTTCTACCCATGTCATCTTACCATCACATCTCATGCTTCCTCCCAAAGTATTTGGTTGTACATCTTCAAAAACACCTACGCACTAAACTAGATCCATGTGCTATTAAATGTATTTTTGTGGGCTATGGTGCTCATAAAAAAGGATACATGTGTTACGATCCAAAAATCAATAAGATGTATATCACAATGGGTTGTGAGTTCTTAGAAACAAAGTATTTTTACTCCACCATTTCTTGGGAACTGGGGGAGACAAACACATCATGTTCCCTAGAATGGTTATCTCCAGGATATACCACACAGGGGGAGCCTAACATACCCGAGCAAGAGAATTTCATAGAGCCCTCAAGAGAAACTGAACCAGAGAATATCATTAACATAGTGCAATCCAACTCATCACATTCCACAACATCGCCTTCTAAGGATATCCCAGAAGTAAGTTCTCCTAACCCATCACCACCTTCTATGGATATCCCTAAGGTACCAAACTTACACACTAACAATATTATTGAGAATGAAAGTTCTGTGTGAACAAGAAAGATATGGTCTACCGCCAAGAAGTAATTGGGGGATTCCACCTAAGAGATATAGTCCAGAACATGAACCAAAAAATTCAAACTACCCTGTGGCCAATATGGTTCGGTGTGAAGGACTATCTCAGCCAATAACATCATATAGAAATAAGTTAAGTTCTCAAAGGATTCCAAATACAACAGAGGAAGCAAGGAAAACCAAAGAATGGCAGGAAGCAATGGAAGTTGAAATGTCAGCCTTACGAAGAAATGAAACATGGGAAAAATGCTTACTACCTGAAGGGAAAAAATCAGTTGGATACAAATGGTTATTTTCCATAAAATACAATCCAAATGGAGATATTGAAAGATATAAAGCTCGACTGGTAGCTAAAGGATATACTAAAACATATGGGATAGACTACTCTAAGACATTCTCTCCTGTAGCTAAACTTAGGGATGAGCTCGGTACCGTACCTGTACCGAACCGGTACCGTTACCGAAAGTACCTGGTCCCAAATCTTATAAAAAACGAGTACCGGTACCGGTACCGAATTTGGTATATAGGTATAGGTACCGGTACCGGTACGGTACCGGTTCGGTACCCGTTACCTCCATAACATTATTTTCTAGGCTTGTTACATAGTGCATGTTTGGTTACGGTACCCAGTATCTGTTTTTGTACCCGTTACCCAGTACATGTTTAGTACCCGGTACCTCTAAAAGTTTATAATAACTAAATAAAAATAAAATATCAAAAAAGTATCCACATAAAATGATAGTTTCTTTACTTTTCTCATTTCTGCTAACTCAGTCCACACACTAGTCCACCATTCGTTTCTATTAAAATCATAAATAGTATATCTTTTAACATTGTAATGAAGTAAGAAGAATGATATTAAAATAATAATAATAATTACCCTCAAAAGTCAAAACAATATACTAGTTGATGGGATGAAAATTATTACAAAACAAAATACAAATTCCAAAATAACTTATTCGTGTTCGGATACTAGCGGGACTATACGAGACTTTTGGGTAAAGTACCGGTACCGGTACCTGTCGGTACCGATCTCGAAATATAAGAAAATCAAGTACCGGTACCGGTACCTTATACATATTTTCGGTACCGGTACGGTACGGGTACCGATACGGGTATTGGGTACCGAATGCTCATCCCTAAACTTTATACAATTCGTGTTCTGTTATCTGTGGCAGCTACCCAAGACTGGCAGCTTCACCAATACGATATGAAGAATGCATTCCTACATGGAGATTTGGAGGAAGAAGTCTACATGGAAGCTCCACCTGGGTTCAAAGAAAGTTTCAAGAAGGGAGAAGTAAGCAAATTAAAAGAAAGCACTATACGGTCTCAAACAATTACCTAGAGCATGGTTTGGTTGATTCACTATTGCAATAAAAAGATATGGCTACACACAAAGTAACTCTGATCATACACTCTTCCTTAAACGGATAGGAGGCAAAATAACTTGTCTCATAATCTATGTTGACGACATGATCATTACAGGGAATGATGAAGAAGAAATGGAGTGTCTACGAAATAACTTATTCTCAGAATTCAAGATGAAAGACCTTGGAGGTTTAAAGTATTTTTTTGGAATTGAAGTAGTACGATCAAAAAGAGGAATATTCATCTCACAAAGAAAATACATCTTGGATCTCCTTGCTGAAACAGGGTTAATGGATTGCAAACCAGTAGAAACCTCGATGGTAATGAATCATGATCTTCATAGCATCACCGAGACAAATTTAGCTGACAAAGAACAATATCAAAGGTTAGTTGGGAAATTGATATACCTCGCACATACAAGACCAGATATAGCTTACGCAGTCGGAATCGTAAGTTAATTTATGCACAACCCCAATAAAGATCACATGGATGCAGCTTTGCGTATTGTAAGATACTTGAAATCATGCCCTGGGAAGGGTATTTTATTTAGCCGAAATGGGGATCCTAACATTTAGGGGTACACAGAAACTGATTGGGCTAGAAAACAAACTAGTCGAAGATCCACATCTGGATATTTCACATTTGTGGGAGGGAACCTAGTAACCTGGAGAAGTAGAAAACAAAAGGTTATGGCACTATCAAGTGCTGAAGCTGAATTCAGGGGCGTTGTAAATGGAGTGGCTGAGCTTCTATGGATAAAAAAGTTAATGACAGAGATAGGCTTTCCACCTAAAGAGACCTTTAGCCTATATTGTGATGATACCGCTACAATCAATATCTCCCAAAACCCAGTTCAACATGACAGAACGAAACATATTGAGGTGGATCGACATTTCATAAAAGAAAAACTTGACGAAGGGATTATTACCCTTCCTTTTGTTAGATCCGAAGACCAATTGGCTGATGTATTAACTAAAGCAGTATGCGGGAGGATATTTCACAATTTTATCGACAAGTTAGGCATGTGGGATCCCCGCTACCAACTTGAGAGGGAGTGTTGAAGAATCACAGCCATAATACAACTGTATTTACAGCTGTGATCAAGGCAATTAGATCAAATGAATATCAAGAAAATCAATCTGTGATCAATATATTTAATGTGATAGAAAGTAGACTGTTTTAAATCTGATAGCTTGTATAAATAGGGTTTTTATCATTCTTTGTAAAACACAAGAAAACAATTCACTTTCTCTCATCTTAGTCTATAATAGACATAATTTAAAGAGTATAATATCCTTATCTTTATCATACTGGTAGAAAATTGTGTTACTCATGTATATCTTGTTCATTACAAGGGGGTGTACCCTAGAGCATGTGAACCTACAACCTGGACTTCGGGTATATATATATATATATAGGAGCCTTGAAGTCCAAGTTAGCTTTTTTCTTTCTGTTTATTGTGTGGGTCTTCTGCATTTTCTGTTTAATTAATTAGATATAATCTTTTACCTAATCTAAAAATTTGATTAATGTTTCTCACTTAAAAAAACAACTTAATATATTTTCTATTGTTAAATATAAACTAAAATCTTAAAAGACATTTTGCAAATTAAAACAAAACCGAAAGAGTCAATTATATTATCAATTTATACCTATTATCCATAGAAATTCATAACTTTGTAAATAAAAGGTGACTTATATACACAATCCTAAACGAAAATTCAGAATTACGAAGGATATATAACCAAAACAAAAATTATGAACAAAATATATAGTTAACATGTTTTATTTCATGGATACCTTTTTTTTTATCGGAAATACATTTAAAATAATTACACTAATTAGAATGATCGCCCGGCATTAATTTAAACAACATATATTCTTTCCTAAAGCCCCAACCGGAGAAATATTGTCGTGCTAGAACATGCAATATAACAGTTAATAATCTATCAACTATGTCTATTTTAGATCTATTGTTATTTTATAATTAGTTTTAACCAGGATGTTACATACCCCATGCTTCGCCATGGTCATTCCTACGTGTAGAGATTGTTATATGTTTAAGTTTGCGTTTTTCGGACGGGTTTGACACATGGATATGACAAAAAAAACGGATGCGTGAGGTGGGGGACGAGAATCAAACTCGGGTCTCCTTGTAAAGGAGTAAGTCAAAACATAAAATTATGTCATATATATGAGTCTAGAAAAAAAAGATGATATCATATTGCTTTTGGTTGTATTAAGATAAGAGATTGATTAACTTTATCTTTTTTGGATCAATTTCTTTTATTAAGATATCGTTTTAAACATTTAATAAGCAGATTTTCATATCTTTAAGCTAATGTTTTATATTCTCATTATTTTATTGTTTCATAATTTAATAGTAAGCAATTTCTTATTAGCAAGTTTAATGATTGGTATTGTTTAATTACTATGTTTTAATGTGTTGTGTAGACACAGACTTTTGACTTTTGAGCATTTGATTGGAGTCAAGCTGATGATGATATTTGTTTATCGGAGAGTGATGTAATTAATTTGAAAATGATTTATTCAAAACAATTAGAAATTAGAATTCTATGGCCACCGGCAACTGTTTAGTTGTTTATGTCTTTTTCTTATGACGTATCGGTACCACATCAGGTTTTCATATAATCTTTAGTTTTTTCTGTTTTACATGGTGTCGTACAAGTTTTTCTCCGTTGCCCCATTGTCCCCAATTTAGTTTTCAATTTAAATGGAAAGGGTCGGTGGACCTCGGTGAAAATTCACATGGCAAAGGCACACAAAAAAAAAACTCGGTTCCGGAGGCATGGCCGGTGTTCCCATCCAGTCCAGAATTTCCCCAAAACTTCTTCGGTTCCACTACGTACGTGTAGCCTAAGAACCGAAGAGTCTTTGAACTAACACAATACATAGATGTGTACAATGATGTCCCTCCCTATGAGATTGAACGTTTTAGTCCCTCGTTGAATACCGAAATCAGAAAAATTCATATTATTACTTATATTATGATGATTGCTTTTGGTGTAGTATAAATAAATCCAAACAATAGTCAATTTCAAACGCCCTAACTTAAAGTGTTAACTTTTGTGAAAAAATAAATATGTTGTAAAAAACATGGTTATTTGAATTTTGTGGGCGTGTTGAAAATTTGCGAGTCAACATGAACCAGACGTGTCGAAAATGATCTGAACCACTTTTGCATAAAAAAATCCTAAAAGACCCTAGTTTAGTTACCTGATTGTTAGGTTTTTGTTGATAATGCTTATTTTTTCGAAAGAGCTTGAATAGTGTTTGAATAGTTTTATAACTGGTCACAAAACGAGTCATCTATCTACGTGGATTTTGTAGATTGAGATAAATAATGGGCAGTCACGAGGGCATTTGATGCAAAGTGTCGAGTATAAAGTTAATATAATGAACGCTAGTTAGAAAATGTTATAACTAGCGTTAATTATATCAATAGAACACAAAGTACTAGAATAGAAATACTTCCAGGCATATCTTTAGCACTTATTTTAGGACACATAAGAAAAAACAAGAACAAAAGGAAAAAATTGAGATTCCATGTAAGAAACTTGAAATACTGAAACAGAATGAGTTAAACTTCAATGAACCGGAAGAAAGTTTGAATATTTCTCTAGTTAGTACTGTGGTTTAGAGCATTCAGGTGCCATTTGTCCGTTAAAACGCTTGAAATCCGTGCAATAGTTGTAGATCATGTAGTTCTCTCTTACCCATTTGAGTTTAGCTTGTTGCTTGTAGCTTAGTTGCTGGTAAACAGGAGACGTCCACCAATTCGCCCGATTAGGAACGACACACTGGCTGATACTAACCGGCCCGTTCCATTTACAAGCTCTAGCTCTGAACCTACGATAGTTAGCCACAAACGGCGCAACAGTCCAGTCGATTTTGATTAGACCGCCTCTTGTAGCCCAGTTATCAGCATTCCACAAACTGGAGTAGACTCGCATCCCTTGTTTGTTAGGGTATGCAATCCCTTCACTCTCATAGTTTCTAAAGACTCGAATTGGCAAACTATCAACATACCATCTGCAATACATGAACAAGATTACTTTTACTTAGCTGAAATTCGAGATCACTTATTAGCATTGCATATTTGATCATAATTTTATGTTAAGATATACATTTTCAAGAGTGTTTGGAATTGTTTACTCAAATAGCTTCAGATATTATTTGTGAGAGTTTATGTTGTTTTAGATAAGTGGACAAAAACTACTTGTTTCAAGAAGCAACAACGAGATAAGTTGTTAATAACAGTTATGCTTAGACTCGGTATACTTACACAACTTCGGTTGGATTCCAATGAATTGTGTAGTTGTGATAATTGGCTGTCGGGTCAAACCATAATTTGAACTGTTGCTCCCTGTTACCTTGACCTTGAGTGTAAATATTTGTGTGCACCGTGTAAGGCTCTCCTGTCGAGTTCCCCAAGAACTCAAAGTCGATCTCATCATGTTTTGCACCCGTAGAAGATAACTGTAACAATCCAACATAAGAATACGATTCTCATCGTAGATATAATCTATGAAGTATTACGACGGGTGGTATCACTAAACATTTATTCTTGCACTTACATAATATGCTGTGACAGTTCCTGCTGAGTTCCCCGGAACCAACTTGATTAGCATTTCGATGCTTCCAAATAAGAACGCCCTCTTTGATTGAACACCGGATCCTTTAATCAAATTTGAAGTTCCATTTGTTTTTATATAACATAAAACCAAAACTTACAACATAATTAAAGATATAAAGTCCAAATCTTTATACCTGAAGTTTGGTCCAAAACAAGCTGGAGGTCATCATCATTGCCAAGAATGGAAGAATGGTGAGCACCCCAATTGAAATACATGCTTTTTGAGAATTTTGCATTAACCATGCAGGAAGGAAATGCTACTGCAAACTCAAAAACCGCCATGAAAAAACCTTGAGAACTCGCCATTTTCTTATGAAGTATGATGAATTATCTCGGTTGATTCGTTTGCTATGCGGTTATGATTGTTGTTGGTTGTTTGTTCTTGATATCTTCCTTATATATAGAGCCTGTGTCCAGCATATTCACTAAATAAATACTTAGGATGAAACAGAAAGCACAACCTAAAATTTTAATTCAAGTCAGAATACTTTAAATTTATACCTAATTAAAATGATAAAAAAAAATCAACAATATAAAATAAAAATAATTATTAAAAAGCTTAACATAAGTATTCGGTATTCTTGATGTTATGGCTCGATTTCTTTACTCTTTTCGTATTCTTATGTGTCTGCATATGAGTCGATGATTCGAAATATCGTTCCCCTTTCATGTATCCGATTACCCCTACCTTAATTACGGTAAGTTAATTAAAAGAAAATGATGTTACTAGCTATTTTTGTGACTTATATTTAAATTCTTTAGGCAATATAAAAATGTTTTTTGGTTTATTAAACACACGTTTTCAGTAGGTGCATTTGTTGAAAGCAACCTGGGTGCAAGTCGACAAGTTGTAAAGCGGGGAATAGAATAAATAGATGCAATTGTTTCTATAAGACGTGCACCCCCACTAAAAATAATACCGTTAATAATCATATTAATATTTTAATTATTTTTAAATTAATATACATTTTATGAAAAAGTTATATGATAGTATTCTACTATTCTTCATGAGGAAATACTAAGACACACGTTTGTCTGTTAGTTTCGCTACAGAGTGATCATGATCCTTTGTAACATCATTAACTTATAGATTTTAAACTCTCAATACTTGTTTTGTTTTAATCTGTACGTTTAAAACACAAATTCGACTAACACAAATTTGACTCGTTTTCAGCCGTATGTTTAATGCTAGTGTAACAATATTGTTTATATCATGATACGTGGTTCATATTCTATGTAACCAAATAAATAGAAAACCATATATAGTATTTTAAATAGAAGAAACATTCAGCACATAAAACAAAATTCATTTATTGTTTATTAAGATGCAACTTGTTCTAAAACTCAACTACAAGCTACATTTGCCTACAAACTAAACACAACGGTCAGTCGATATGCACCCATATGCCCCTACTAGGAACGTTGAGATTGTTCACAAACAGCAAGTAATATCCCGGTGGTGCAATCTTTCCGGACGACGGTGCTATGGCTGTAATCACATTTTTCTCAACGCTTACTACCCCGTCCATTATCAACCGTTGGTTTTGTGAGAACCCATGCGTCGTAAAAGGCGGGTACAATAGCGACAATATAACATCACCATATCCCAAATTTTTATTCGACTTGAGCGTAAAAGTTACCTTGAATTTTTGCCCGTACTTGAAAACCTTATCCGTAGCGTCTTCTTTGATGACAGGCCTATCGTTCTCAAGCTTCGGGTCAAGGTAATGAGGTGAGAATTTCTCGACTCGAAGCTCTGTTGGGAAAGGCCCATCAAAGGTATAGAACTGATGGGCGTTACTGCCGGCGACCAAAATCTTACCGTCAGGAAGAACCGATGAAACCGAATGGTACATCCTTGGAATAGTTGTCGGTTTTAGTTCCTTAAAGCGTTTACCCATTTCGTTTTCCGGCATGTATACCGTTGGTGTAAGGTTGGGATCTTCACCATCTTCCCAGCCGGAAGTACCCTTTTTCGCACCATTGATTAACAGAAATTGACCGTTTGGAAGCTGTAAAAGATCCCCCATGGTTCTCGGGGACGGCATGTCTTGTTCTTTCTCCCAAACGGGCTTATCCGATAACACTTTGATTCTATTACAATCAGCTAAAGCAGGTGAAAACACTCGGTTTTGAGTGTACCTCCCGTCCACATTCGCGAAAGCATCCTTTTTATTACCACCACAAACCATCACCTCAACCGCATTGGGTTCAGCGGTATCCGGGGACAACCTTAGAGGGAAAAGAGCCGCTTGACCAGATGGCGGGTAGTTGCGAGAACCACCTTCTAGCACAGGATACTCCTTCACCGTCTCTCCGGTTCTTGGATTAAATCTAATAGCGCGATTATTCGCGAAGATGAAAACATTCCCATCGGGGATGAGGAAGATAAACGGATAAAGATTGTTCTCGACGTGTAGACCCTGCCCGACCGCTGGCTCGGTGGTTTGTTGCAAGAAAGGTAAGTTGATCACGGTTGGCTTGAAGTCGAATTGCGGTGGCATTAAGTCGAAACTATACGAATCGCGTCCTCCTACTATCACCGCACTTCCATCTTCCAAAACACAATTTGATGCATACCATCTAACGGCACCGAGTCCTTGCTCTCTTTCAGTGAACTTTGGTTCAGGATCGGTTAACGAGAATAATCTAACCGATCGACCACCAAGTCTATTACCTCCGGTTGATATAAGGTCACCATTCGGTAACACATGCCCTGAAGAGCACCATGGATCGGTCTTGACCTACAAACAAAGAGAAATATTAATTAGAGAAAGAAAGAATACATTAATCTTACAACATTAATGCGGTTGATTAAAAAGAATAAGTAACTTCCACATACATATACGGATACAATTTCGCCTGTCTCAACATCATATTGTACTCCATGTGCGAAACAATCAGGTTCATTGTTATTATCAGGATTCAGTGGGCAGTTTCCCTTTGGGCCGAGCTCTCGAGTCGAAGGGCCAAGGTTTGTGGTATCGAACCAAACGGCCTTGTTGTTTGACATTAGTTGATATTGCATTGCGTTAACGCCAACATTCGGGTTATGTATCGCCCATTCACCCTTGTAATCTGTATCCAAGGTTTTTTGTCCATACAGTGGCGGATTGAAAAACCCAGCACTAACTCCTCCATCTTTAGGTCCTGGTGCTGGAGGAGAATTTTTGCCTCCCGGACAATCTTTTCCTCCTGGACCTTTAGGTGCTGGTGGTGGAGGTGCATCCTTGCCTCCTGGAGGCGAATCTTTCCCTCCTGGACAATCTTTTCCTCCCGGAGCGCTAGGTGTCGCTGGTGGTGGGGGTGCATCATTGACTCCAGGAGGTGAATCTTTGCCTCCCGGACAATCTTTTCCTCCCGGAGCGCTAGGTGCCGGTGGTGGAGGTGCATCCTTGCCTCCGGGAGGTGAATCTTTGCCTCCCGGACAATCTTTTCCTCCTGGACCGCTAGGTGCCGGTGGTGGAGATGCATCGTTGCCACCTGGAGGCGAATCTTTGCCTCCCGGACCGCTAGGTGCCGGTGGTGGAGGCGCATCCTTGCCTCCTGGTGGAGAATCTTTGCCTCCTGGAGGTGCTGGTGCTGGTGCTGGGGGGGTATTTTTGCCTCCCGGACAATCTTTGCCACCTGGACCTTGAGGTGCCGGTGCAGGAGGCGTATCTTTGTCTCCTGAACCTTTAGGTGCCGGTGCTACTCCTCCTCCTGGAGTTAATCTAACTCCCGTTTCACCCTCACAATTGATCACTTTACCGTCTTTACATTGACACTGAATTTCGACGAGACTATCAGCAATAACAGAAGACACAAATAACAAATGAAGGAGGGAGAATATGAGTTTGAGTGAAGTCATTGGTGCTTAGGATTACTAGTTTTGTAATCAAGTAATTTCAAATAGCTTTATAGTTAATTTTTACCTCGATTATAGAAGGTTATGTGGTTGTGTTTCTCACTTTGTCGTCTGAGGATGTCAATAAATTAAGGTGGGACTTTTGTTTTAGTCATGTGGAATAAGCTGAAATTGACGCACAAAAAATGGTGATTTTGAAAGTTTCCAATTTCTATTATTTTCATTTCCTAGTATGTGTCGTGATCCACTAAAAGCACGCTTCAAATGTCTAATATTATCATGTGGTAAATGGTAAATAACACTAATTTAGTAGTTAATTCTACAATTTACAAGTCTTTTAAATCTATATTAAAAATATCGTATATAATTATAAGTCATGAATCGTAACTATAGTTTATAGGTTTCAAGGATAACGGGTAAAAACCATGAATTACATAAATAAAAACACCTCAATGTAGTTTAACTGAAATCTCGAATTGATTATCAACGATTAAAGTGATCTTGTAATAAATGTAATCAACACAAATGAAAAAGAAAAGAAAAAAAAACTTATATTAAAGCAAATGGACCGTGATACAAAAGAATTGCAATGATTTGGGCTCACATTCTAGCCCAATAATTTGCATCATTTTATAGCCATGAAGGACAGTTTAAGAAGGATTGAAGAGAACGAATTTATTAGAAGTATAGTTACTTTGTTTTCATGAGGGGTTAGTTCTCTTATTGTAATCACGATTCACCACCGGTGTTATGATTTTATGATCTTTGTTTTAACTTTAGTATGTGATATTTATAATTGACACTTGGCCTTTATCGACTTGTAACAATTTGGATTCTATATATGCATTTGTGTGTGTTGTTTGGTTGTGTTAATCGTAAGCTGAATTATTGTTAACTTCCTTATGGTGTCATTTTATTTTAGATATGCAATAAATGTGTAGTTGACGTTATGTTGATACGGTTTGCTATGATACGAGCTTTAATCGTATGCATATTGTATTTGGTTAGATTGATTCTTAAGTTGATTCGTCAGATATTGGTTTATAGTACACCACTCGATCATACAAAGCACATTCATGTTAGTTTAGTTAAGGACCAAATAATTGGTGCATAATACGTGGATCTAGCTGTAAGTTAATCTTAGGACCTGTAGGGTTCAGTGGTATCTTGGTTAGGTTTATTTATCAAAACAATTTTGATAATTATTAATCAGATTAATAATAGTTAACGCAGCGGAGTAAAAATCAAAATACCAAAATTAAACCCGACAAGATCTAGTTTACAAACAATACAAATACAAAATATTATTAACCTACCGATGGGATATAATATACATTGGTTAATAATTAACCGTTTGAGACACCGAGGATTCAAAGATTAATTGCTAGAAACAAACGAACATTACACGGGTGCTCGGGATTGAGTCTCGGTTCCACGGCAGAAGGGTACGACCAAAATGATCGAAAACGACTGCGGCAGAAGGTGGTTTAACAGGCTTCTGATCGCGATTGAGGATTGCGTATTAATGCTCACTGATACGAGTGTGTTGGAATAGTGTTTTAAGTGTTTAAACGTTAAATATTACATATGATTATTCGTTTTTATGCATGTGATTAAGTTGAATAGGTTAACTATGAGTTGGAAGTGATTTTGTAGGTGAAACAAGCAAGTTGGAAGCTTACATGGTGAAACAAGTCATTGGAGGTGTTAAGAAAGAAGGATTCAAAATGCAGCAGAAAGGCTTCCACCGTAGCCTACTGTATCCACCGTAGGCTACGCCAGCTCAAGAAAAAAATCAGCAGAATGTACCCCAGCGTAGGCTACGCTGGCTGGCGTAGGCTACGCCAGGGCCTCCGTGGAACACCTATAAAATCGCGTTTTTGTTAGGTTTCACCCACCACTTGCCCCCCATTCGACCTAAGATAAAAAAAGACGTATTTTGGAAGTTCTGGGATCGATTTTTCACCATTCCAACCCTCAAAAACAAGATACAATCATCTGGAATGCAAATCAACAACGGTTTTGAAGATTATTCAAGAACGATGAGCAGCTAATCTTCTCGTGATCTACTTCGGGTATTAGGTTTTATGTGATTAGGTTTTTGTTTATGTTTAACTTTGTTGGGATTAAACTTTAGAACCATTTAAGTTCTTTTATAAGTTTAACTTGTGTTTTGGTTATTTAAACAATGATTTTGGTAAACTTTGATTTGAATATCATCTAATCTTCCGGAAATTATATGATTGCAAGTTTTGGTTTCTAATCGAATTGGCATTGTGTTTTAAGACCTATTAAGTCTTGATTATCGATATCACTTAATCATTACACGTATAGAATCCCCGTTAAGGATTTTCCACCAAGTTGGACTAAACAATTACCGAAAACCAACCCTTGATCCCGGGGTGGATTACTATTTCTCATAATTGTCTTCTTAATTAATTTTTATTATTTGCAATTTGTTTTCCTAGTTCACTTGTTAATTATTTCAAAATCCAATTTTCACAGCCAAAAGACAATAGTATAAGTAGTTCAATAATTTAGTTTTAGTTAAGTAACTTAATTAAATAATCAAACGAATCGTGTAACACTAACCACATGCTCCCCGTGGATACGATACCTGACTTACCCTAGCTACCTAGGTTGATTAGGTTTTTGCATGACCCCAACGACAGGTCATCAATGTCTTATGTGAATGCTAATAGATGAATATGTGTTTAGTGTTTTCCATCCTAGTGTCAATAGTTAAAAGTTGAGTCCTGACAAAAACAGATTGAGAATTTATTGCTTTGGCACACGCCATATCTATGTTAACATGACATACTAGTTAAAGAAGAAGAAAAAAAAAAGGAAAAATGAAAAAAATGTATATATAGTTATTTGGGAAAAAAGAGAAAAATAAGGGAGAAAAGTCCCGACCCCAAGAAAAATAAAACAAAAATAAAAGAAAAAAAATAATATGTCATGATAGCGTACTATGGTTCCTCAAGGTTGTGCTCTAGTGAACATTCAATAAATCTTGAGGTTGGGTAGGTTTTTGCTAAAAGCATTAGGTGTGGGGACGGTTAAACCATTACGGTAATTTTGTATAATATAAAAAGCATGAGGCATTAGCTGGATTAAATGGGTCTGAGTTTAAAATGGACACGATATATTGATGATGACCTGTCGTTGGGGTCATGCAAAAACCTAATCAACCTAGGTAGCTAGGGTAAGTCAGGTATCGTATCCACGGGGAGCATGTGGTTAGTGTTACACGATTCGTTTGATTATTTAGTTAAGTTACTTAACTAAAACTAAATTATTGAACTACTAATACTATTGCCTCTTGGCTGTGAAAATTGGATTTTGAAATAATTAACAAGTGAACTAGGAAAACAAATTGCAAATAATAAAATTAATTAAGAAGACAATTATGAGAAATAGTAATCCACCCCGGGATCAAGGGTTGGTTTTCGGTAATTGTTTAGTCCAACTTGGTGGAAAATCCTTAACGGGGATTCTATGTGTGTAATGATTAAGTGATATCGATAATCAAGACTTAATAGGTCTTAATACACAATGCCGATTCAATTAGAAACCAAAACTTGCAATCATATAATTTCCGGAAGATTAGATGATATTCAAATCAAAGTTTACCAAAATCATTGTTTAAATAAGCAAAACACAAGTTAAACTTATGAAAGAACTTAACAGGTTCTAAAGTTTAATCCCAACAAAGTTAAACATAAACAAAAACCTAATCACACAAAACCTAATACCCGAAGTAGATCACGAGAAGATTAGCCGCTCATCGTTCTTGAATGATCTTCAAAACCGTTGTTGATTTGCATTCCGGATGATTGTATCTTGTTTTTGAGAGTTGGAATGATGAATTTTAGGCCTAGCAACTCCCAAAATTCAAGTCAAATCGATCTAGGTCGAATGGGGGGCAAGTGGTGGCTGAAACATAACAAAAACGCGTTTTTATAGGTTTTCAAAATGTGCCCTGGCGTAGGCTACGCTGGCCACCGTAGCCTACGCTAGGGGGCTTTCTGCTGATTTTTTTCTTGGGCTGGCGTAGCCTACGGTGGCTACAGTAGGCTACGGTGGAAGCCTTTCTGCTGCACTTTGAAACTTTGTTTCTTGACCCTTCCAATGCCTTGTTTCATCATGTAAGCTTCCAACTTTATTATTTTACCTACAAAATCACTTCCAACTCATAGTTAACTTATTCAACTTAATCACATGCATATAAATGAAGAATTAAACGTAATATTTAGCGTTTAGACACTTAAAACACTATTCCAACACACTCGTGTCACATTCCCCAACTTAAACATTTTTCGTCTCGAAAAAGATATACAATGAGATCATAACTATTATGTTAATCTTATAACACTAATTTCAAACAAAACATAATAATACATTAACCATGATTGCCAATATATTGTGTCCATTTTAAACTCAGACCCATTTAATCCAGCTAATGCCTCGTGCTTTTTATATCATACAAAATTACCGTAATGGTTTAACCATCCCCACACCTAATGCCTTTAGCAAAAACCTACCCAACCTCAAGATTTATTGAATGTTCACTAGAGCATAACCTTGAGGAACCATAGTATGCTATCATGACATATTATTTTTTTCTTTTATTTTTGTTCTTTTATTTTTCTTGAGGTCGGGACTTTTCTCCCTTATTTTTCTCTTTTTCCCCAAATAACTATATATACCATTTTTTTCATTTTTCCTTTTTTTTCTTCTTCTTTAACTAGTATGTCATGTTAACATAGATATGGCGTGTGCCAAAGCAATAAATTCTCAATCTGTTTTTGTCAGGATTCAACTTTTAACTATTGGCACTAGGATGGAAACACTAAACACATATTAATCTATTAGCATTCACATAAGACATTAGTGTTCGTATTCAGGTCGAGCCTATCAACATATCACAAGTTATATGTATTTTCTGTTCTAAAGATTCATTACATGTATAAGTATCAACATACTAGTTTTCTATCATCTCTCATAAATGCTTAAGTTTATTTCAAGGGACATTGATTATTATTATTTTTTTTTTCAAGGGTATTATCACAATCATTTTTTTTTATATTTTTTTATTTTTAAGTTTAACATGTAAATACAAACATGTACACATGACCTAACATGCAAAACTATAAATTTAATTATTTTCACAGAATTTATAAAAAGAACAAGTTCACCTGATTATTTCGTTGTGGCAGGATCCTCGTGATTGGTAACGATCTTCAAGTCTTATTCAACAACCTGCAAAACTTTATACAAATCGTGTAGAAGCGAACTTCTTACGTCGTGGTTAACACATAAAATTTTAAAAATTTTGCAAATTTTCATTTAATCCCAAAACCATAATTTCAAAATAAAGATGTACCCCCTTTCCCCAACTTAAAGCATTGCATTGTCCCCAATTGCATCATTTAAGCTAAAATTCTATAAAAATAATAAAATTTTCAAAATAAATTCAAAATTACAAAAGTTAAGTCCTAAACTCACTTTCGTAGGAATCACGGTTGCATTTAGCATATGCAACAAGCCTTTTAAACCCCTCGGTAGGCCCGAGTGGACGAGTGAAGTCTCGTGAGGGTTTCTAGTGAACATACCCACAAAGTTCTCCGAGTTGCCTCCCGGAAAGCGCTAAGTTTTAGGTCTTCAGCCAGACCGTACCTCATATAGTTATGGTGGTTTAAGTGAACATTTGCCTACCGAATTCCCAATAAACGCGCGGTGGTTGACATTCCATTTTAATAATAGTTTCCCACTAATTAACATGTAAGCAAAGTAGTTATTGAGGAGCCATTTCTTGAAAACCCGTCCAATGTCTATTGGTGTTACCTTCTTCATCTTTGTCTTCAAATCTTCTTCCCCAACTTTAATGGTTGAAGTAGTCAGCATAGGAGAAGGTTCTGGATAAACTAGATCTACATTCGGCTTTGACTCCTCCAAAGAAGTTATGACTTCAACTAATTGTAAACAATTATATTCAAGCTCAGGAAGACCCATAACTTCTTCACTATCAACCATGATATCACTAGCCAACTCACCTTGCTCTCGTTTAAGTTCGGCCACATCCTCAGCAAGTTGGCCAACCTGCTTAACTAAAGACTCGAATGTTTTATCTCTTAGGTTGTCCTCTTTCTTCATTACCATCATCATGTTCATGATTGCATCAAGCTTAGAATTTATTGAATCTTGAGTATCGTCGTATGTGGACTGAGGGTATTCATGATAGTAGTCGTCATACTCCTCTTGATAACATGAGAAATGTGGCATCTGAGGTTCATAGTTGGTAAAATTTCGTTCTTGGGCATAGTGGTAATCCATATCTACATGATAATATTCTTGATAATTTGATGATGGAAGTGGTTCAGAGTGTGAATAATATGACGACACCTCTTCATCTTCATAGTCTGCTCTCATATATCCCTTTTGTCTTCTATATTCAGAACATCATCTCTCTATGTTTCCATATTTGCTCTCGAACAATGGAAAATCTTGAACCCAATGACAATGGCTCCCACAATAAATACATGGATCATAATCATCATCATAATCCCAATCCATGATTTTACTAAGCCTGTAAAGAAATTACCCTGCACAAACAACTACAATACCCAATGTAAAGACGAATAAATAAAGCAAATAAAAAAATACTTTTGATTTTTTTTTCACTTATTTTTTTATTTTATTTTTACTTTTTTTTTATTTTTTTGAAACTTAAACAAATAATAACGCTAAAACCAATCAAATCAAATAACACAAAGCGCACTAGCTCCCCGGCAACGGCGCCATTTTGATGACCTGTCGTTGGGGTCATGCAAAAACCTAATCAACCTAGGTAGCTAGGGTAAGTCAGGTATCGTATCCACGGGGAGCATGTGGTTAGTGTTACACGATTCGTTTGATTATTTAGTTAAGTTACTTAACTAAAACTAAATTATTGAACTACTAATACTATTGCCTCTTGGCTGTGAAAATTGGATTTTGAAATAATTAACAAGTGAACTAGGAAAACAAATTGCAAATAATAAAAATTAATTAAGAAGACAATTATGAGAAATAGTAATCCACCCCGGGATCAAGGGTTGGTTTTCGGTAATTGTTTAGTCCAACTTGGTGGAAAATCCTTAACGGGGATTCTATGTGTGTAATGATTAAGTGATATCGATAATCAAGACTTAATAGGTCTTAATACACAATGCCGATTCAATTAGAAACCAAAACTTGCAATCATATAATTTCCGGAAGATTAGATGATATTCAAATCAAAGTTTACCAAAATCATTGTTTAAATAACCAAAACACAAGTTAAACTTATGAAAGAACTTAACAGGTTCTAAAGTTTAATCCCAACAAAGTTAAACATAAACAAAAACCTAATCACACAAAACCTAATACCCGAAGTAGATCACGAGAAGATTAGCCGCTCATCGTTCTTGAATGATCTTCAAAACCGTTGTTGATTTGCATTCCGGATGATTGTATCTTGTTTTTGAGAGTTGGAATGATGAATTTTAGGCCTAGCAACTCCCAAAATTCAAGTCAAATCGATCTAGGTCGAATGGGGGGCAAGTGGTGGCTGAAACATAACAAAAACGCGTTTTTATAGGTTTTCAAAATGTGCCCTGGCGTAGGCTACGCTGGCCACCGTAGCCTACGCTAGGGGGCTTTCTGCTGATTTTTTTCTTGGGCTGGCGTAGCCTACGGTGGCTACAGTAGGCTACGGTGGAAGCCTTTCTGCTGCACTTTGAAACTTTGTTTCTTGACCCTTCCAATGCCTTGTTTCATCATGTAAGCTTCCAACTTTATTATTTTACCTACAAAATCACTTCCAACTCATAGTTAACTTATTCAACTTAATCACATGCATAAAATGAAGAATTAAACGTAATATTTAGCGTTTAGACACTTAAAACACTATTCCAACACACTCGTATCAATTGACAATCATGGTTAATGTATTATTATGTTTCTGTTTGAAATTAGTGTTATAAGATTAACATAATAGTTATGATCTCATTGTATATCTTTTTCGGGACAAAAAACGTTTAAGTTGGGGAATGTGATACGAGTGTGTTGGAATAGTGTTTTAAGTGTCTAAACGTTAAATATTACATATGATTATTCGTTTTTATGCATGTGATTAAGTTGAATAGGTTAACTATGAGTTGGAAGTGATTTTGTAGGTAAAACAAGCAAGTTGGAAGCTTACATGGTGAAACAAGTCATTGGAGGTGTCAAGAAAGAAGGATTCAAAATGTAGTAGAAAGGCTTCCACCGTAGCCTACTGTAGCCACCGTAGGCTACGCCAGCTCAAGAAAAAAATCAGCAGAATGTACCCCAGCGTAGGCTACGCCGGCTGGCGTAGGCTACGCCATGGCCTCCGTGGAACACCTATAAAATCGCGTTTTTGTTAGGTTTCACCCACCACTTGCCCCCCATTCGACCTAAGACGAAAAAAAGACATATTTTGGAAGTTCTGGGGTCGATTTTTCACCATTCCAACCCTCAAAAACAAGATACAATCATCTGGAATGCAAATCAACAACGGTTTTGAAGATTATTCAAGAACGATGAGCGGCTAATCTTCTCGTGATCTACTTCGGGTATTAGGTTTTGTGTGATTAGGTTTTTGTTTATGTTTAACTTCGTTGGGATTAAACTTTAGAACCATTTAAGTTCTTTTATAAGTTTAACTTGTGTTTTGGTTATTTAAACAATGATTTTGGTAAACTTTGATTTGAATATCATCTAATCTTCCAGAAATTATATGATTGCAAGTTTTGGTTTCTAATCGAATTGGCATTGTGTTTTAAGACCTATTAAGTCTTGATTATCGATATCACTTAATCATTACACGCATAGAATCCCCGTTAAGGATTTTCCACCAAGTTGGACTAAACAATTACCGAAAACCAACCCTTGATCCCGGGGTGGATTACTATTTCTCATAATTGTCTTCTTAATTAATTTTTATTATTTGCAATTTGTTTTCCTAGTTCACTTGTTAATTATTTCAAAATCCAATTTTTACAGCCAAGAGGCAATAGTATAAGTAGTTCAATAATTTAGTTTGAGTTAAGTAACTTAATTAAATAATCAAACGAATCGTGTAACACTAACCACATGCTCCCCGTGGATACGATACCTGACTTACCCTAGCTACCTAGATTGATTAGGTTTTTGCATGACCCCAACGACAGCTCATCACTCACGGCCAAAAGCAATTAATTGAAAGAATGTTTTTTGGGTATTATGAATCAAGAGGATAAATCCTCTTGATTTGTTTTTTCAGCCGTAAATCAAAAGGTTAGGGGATTTTCCACCCTAATGATCCTTATATATTGATAATTAGTATTAATCTTTTCACGGTCCCCGGGCCCGGTCAGATTAATATTAGCCCATGTATCAAACCAAAAACCCGAAACAATAACGTTTAACACTTAAACATTTAGTTAAGTAATTTATACTTTTATAAATTATTAAACCCGATCTAGTTTGCAAACGCCAATTAATTAAATTAAGTGGGTTTGTAAATCGTTGTCCAAGGTGTAACTCTTACGGGTCATAGCTCAGTTGGCAACGTCAATCAATCGAACCCGTACAAAATCCAAAAGGACCAAGATAGACTATGTATATGTAACCGACTAAACACTATCATCACAAATTAAATCTTGCATCTAAACAACCTAACCTAATCCAAGAAACTCCCACTTGGACGGTATTCGATTAAATCTTAACGTAGACAGTCAGCGGTGCTCTAGCTGCGATGGCTGCCCCCAACAAGGTATGACACTTTAAAGTCATTAACCAAAACATTTTGATCTAGTAACATTTTACTACAACAAGACAATAGACTTAGGGTAATCATAGTCATTTATTATTTTCTGTAAAAGACATCAATTGAGCCATTGAGATTAATTCTCATATGGAGCTCAATCATTATTGTTCTCGATCCAGATTCAAAATGGTCCAATCAAACACACAGTCAGTTTGGGTGAGGCCTCACACTTCACCAATTTGAATCAACGAGGGCGTCACGATGTCTAACTGTTACATATAATGTAAAAGTACAGAATCCCTTATTGACTACATACAACTCCCACTGAACTTCAGAATTATTCCCAACCAAAACTTTATAATTGGCAGTTACTCAACAGCGGTTGACAGTGATTAAAGAATAACCCCTGGTAAACGGAAGTTCTAGTATGCACTTCAGGTCAGAGGATACTAAATGAGTATACCAGCATCAAAGCATCTTATAATAAAGATGGTTTGAGGCGAGTTACATCCAACATCATTCATAATGAGGTCTGTGAATTTAGAAGTCAACTCCTTGAGTCTAAATTCAGAATAGTCTTAATTCAGAATTGTTCCCACAAGTCTGACCGACTACGGATAATTTAGAATACAATATTCATGGATTAAACGTATTAAAATCGAACACAGTTATAAGATTCATAATTTCACTTAAATCAGTAAATGAAAATGAATTCAAAAGTATAACTGTTAAAAGTTCATACATCCAAATACTAAATCAAAACGTGTCACTAGCTAATCTAAGCCCGATCGCATCCCTATGCTGATCATGCTTGTCCTGAGTCATGGGCTTAGTAAACGGGGTCTGCTAGGTTTTGATCCGTGTCTATTTTGCTTATCATGATGTCTCCCTGTTTCACTATGTCTCGTATATAGTGAGACTTCCTCTGAATATGCTTGGCCCTGTGATGATATCTGCGCTCTTTGGCTTGAGTAATGGCGCCTATGTTATCATAGAATATCTCGATTGGGTGTGAATACTTGGAACCACATCGAGATCGGCTATGAACTTCTTCATCCAAGCAGCTTCCTTTGCAGCATCTGATGCTGCAATATATTCAGATTCAGTGGTGGAATCTGCCACCACACTTTGCTTGGAACTTTTCCAGAGATAGCTCCACCATTGAGTGTGAATACAAAACCAGATTGTGAGCGAGAGTCATCTAGATCAGTTTGAAAACTAGCATTAGTGTAACATCTTACAGTGAGCTGTTCTTCAACTCCTCCAAATATTAAAAACATGTCTTTAGTCCTTCTCAAGTACTTAAGAATATTCTTAACTGCAGTCCAATGGGCAAAGCCAGGGTTCTACTGATAATGGCTACTAATGCTTAAAGCATACGAGACGTCAGGTCTAGTGCACAACATAGCATACATGATGGAACCAATCGCTGAAGCATATGGCACCTTTTCTATTTGCTTAATATCAATGTCCGTTGAAGGAGATTGAGATTTGTTCAACACAGTACCTTTAGTCATCGGAACACCTCCTTTCTTGGAGTTTTCCATCTTAAAGCGTGTCATCATTTTGTCTATGTATGTGCTTTGACTAAACCCTAGAAGCCGCTTAGATCTATCCCTATAGATCTTGATTCCTAGAATGTAAGCAGCTTCTCCAAGATCTTTCATTACGAAACAAGCTCCCAACCAATTTTTAACTTTGTTAAGCATTGGGATATTGTTTCCAATGATCAGTATATCATCCACATACAATATGAGGAATGATATAGTGCTCCCACTAGTCTTCTTGTAAACACAAGGCTCATCTTCACTTTTGACAAAACCGAATTTCACGATTCTCTGATCAAAATAAAGATTCCAGCTATGAGATGCCTGTTTAAGTCCATAATAGACTTATTCAGTTTGCACACCTTATTTGGATATTGTGGATCGACAAAACCATCAGGCTGAACCATATAAACATCTTCAGAGAGATGTCCATTTAGAAAAGCGGTTTTGACATCCATTTGCCATATCTCGTAATCATAGTATGTTGCTATGGCAAGTAATATCCTGATCGATTTGATCATAGCAACAGGTGAGAAAGTTTCATCATAGTCAACACCTTGAGTTTGAGTGAAACCTTTTGCAACAAGTCGCGCTTTATAGGTGTGTACATTTCCATGCATGTTGGTTTTTCTCTTGAAAAGCCACTTGCTCCCTACTGCCCGTGAATCGGGGGGTAGCTCAATCAAGTCCCAGACTTGATTGTCTCGCATGGATTGCATCTCGGCGTTCATGGCATCTAGCCATTTCGCAGATTCCGGGTCTGAGATAGCAGATTTGTAGTTAGTAGGTTCATCACCATAATTAGCTACTACCAAAACCTCAGGACCCTATAGATTCCAAAGATATCTGTCAGGTTCTTTGCGAGTTCTGTTACTTTTGCGAACGCTTGCGTTTATGTCTGAATCAACAATAATTTCTTGTTGTTCAGACGCACCGACTACATCAGCGTTTGTTTGTGGTTCTCGAATTTCTTCAAGATCCACAATATTACTTCCAGTTCCTCGATCAAGAAACTCTTTCTCGAGGAAATATGCCTTCCTTTTGATGGAAATCATATTTGCATCAGGATGATAAAAGTAATATCCGCTTCTGTTATAGTACCCGACGAAAATAATTTTTCGCCTCTAGGATCTAGCTTGTCATCAGACTCGCTAGTGACATAAAGCATCACATCCCATACTATACTATAAGACAAATTAGGTTTTAGGTTTAATATCTCATGTATATCTCATATGGAGTTTTGTCTACCTTCTTAGTCAATGCCATATTGACAAGCGGGCGGCGGTCATAGAGCATAACCCAAAAGAGTAGATTATCCCATAGATCGACCAATTAAGTAGTTCGATCTCTCTCACTCAACCAATTTTTAACTGTAACATTCCATGTTCCTTTAATGATAGTAACTCTTATGAGGAATGATATAGTGCTCCCACTAGTCTTCTTGTAAACACAAGGCTCATCTTCACTTTTGACAAAACCGAATTTCACGATTCTCTGATCAAAATAAAGATTCCAGCTATGAGATGCCTGTTTAAGTCCATAATAGACTTATTCAGTTTGCACACCTTATTTGGATATTGTGGATCGACAAAAACCATCAGGTGAACATATAAACATCTTCAGAGAGATGTCCATTTAGAAAAGCGGTTTTGACATCCATTTGCCATATCTCGTAATCATAGTATGTTGCTATGGCAAGTAATATCCTGATCGATTTGATCATAGCAACAGGTGAGAAAGTTTCATCATAGTCAAACCTTGAGTTTGAGTGAAACCTTTGCAACAAGTCGCGCTTTATAGGTGTGTACATTTCCATGCATGTTGGTTTTTCTCTTGAAAAGCCACTTGCTCCCTACTGCCCGTGAACCGGGGGGTAGCTCAATCAAGTCCCAGACTTGATTGTCTCGCATGGATTGCATCTCGGCGTTCATGGCATCTAGCCATTTCGCAGATTCCGGGTCTGAGATAGCAGATTTGTAGTTAGTAGGTTCATCACCAGAATTAGCTACTACCAAACCTCAGGACCCTATAGATTCCAAAGATATCTGTCAGGTTCTTTGCGAGTTCTGTTACTTTTGCGAACGCTTGCGTTTATGTCTGAATCAACAATAATTTCTTGTTGTTCAGACGCACCGACTACATCAGCGTTTGTTTGTGGTTCTCGAATTTCTTCAAGATCCACAATATTACTTCCAGTTCCTCGATCAAGAAACTCTTTCTCGAGGAAATATGCCTTCCTTTTGATGGAAATCATATTTGCATCAGGATGATAAAAGTAATATCCGCTTCTGTTATAGTACCCGACGAAAATAATTTTTTCGCCTCTAGGATCTAGCTTGTCATCAGACTCGCTAGTGACATAAGCATCACATCCCCATACTATAAGGTAAGACAAATTAGGTTTAAACCCATGTCATATCTCATATGGAGTTTTGTCTACCTTCTTAGTCAATGCCATATTGACAAGCGGGCGGCGGTCATAAGAGCATAACTCCAAAAGGAGTGAGGTAAGTTAGTTCTACACATCATCGATCGAACATATTAAGTAGGGTAGATATCTCCTCTCACTCATACCGTTAAGTTGGGGTGTGCCGGGTGTGGAGTGAACTGTGAAACAATTCCATGTTCCTTTAGATGATTAGTGAACTCTTGACTTAGGTATTCTCCACCTCGATCTGATCGAAGTACCTTGATAGTTTTACCAACTTGGTTTTCTACTTCGTTCTGAAACTCTTTGAACTTTTCAAAGGTTTCATGTCTGCTTCATAAGGTAGACATAGGCATATCGACTATAATCGTCAAAAACATAACGAAGTATCTTTCATGATTTCTAGACATGGTTCTGAAAGGACCACATACATCAGAATGTATAAGTGCTAACAGATCCTTGGCCCATTCACCAACATGGTGAAAGGATCCTTTGTGAGTTTGCCAGCTAAGCAAGATTCGCATTCATCAAAAGATTCATGTCCTGTGGATTCAAGAATCCCTTCGGACTGAAGCCATTTCACACGAGCCTTGCTTATGTGGCCAAGTCTATAATGCCATAGAAACGTATCGTTAATTCCAGATTTGATACGTTTAGTAAGATTATATATGTTATTGTTTGTTTGAATATCAATCTCATAAATACCACTTCGAGGTTTAGCCTCAAAATAAAAGACATCATTCAAGTAGGCAGAAATAAAAGCATCATTAAAAACGTACTTGAATCCTTGTTCAAACAATAAAGAAACTGAAATAATGTTTCTAGTTAAACCAGGAGTAAACAAACAAGTATCTAAAGTAATTACAAGGCCAGATGGACAAGAAAGATAATATGTTCCGGTTGCAAGAACTGGTACTCTATTCCCATCACCAACGATGAGCTCCATGTCGCCTTGTTTCAGTTTCTTCCACTTTTCAGGCTCCTGCAAGACATTAATGATATGGTAACCACATCCAGTATCAAATACCCATGTGTTGCTGGAAACAATGAAAAGTTCAATAACATAAATCAAAATACCTGAAGAAGAGCCTTCACCATTGGCCTTCTTCGCCTTCAGCTTGACTAGATAGTCAGGACAATTACGTCTCCAGTGCCCCATCTTATTGCATTCAAAACAGTGTCGCTCCTCAGGGGGGGGGGGTACTGCTTTGTTTTTAACCAGCTGTTTTTTGTTGGTGGCAGACTTGGCAGCTACAACTTTACCTTTACCCTTACTGTTATAAGCTTTCTTCTTGGGGTTTGGCTTCCCAACACCAGTAGATCGAACCATCAACATTTGACTGGCTTTACCTGGTATGTTTTGCTCAGCAGTTTTGAGCATACCGTGTAGTTCAGCTACACTCTTACCCATGCATTCATATTAAAGTTCATTACGAACGGGTCGTAAGAACTAGGTAGGGAGTTCAAGATGAAGTCTGCTGCCATTTCATCCTGCATAGGATAACCTAGTTCGGCCATTTGGTCGATGTACCCTTTCATTTTAAGCACATGGGCACTAACAGGAGAGCCTTCTTGCATTTTGCAAGATATAAGCTGCTTCATGGTATCATAGCGCTCTTGTCGGGCCTGTTTCTGAAACATGCCTTTAAGTTGCTCAATCATGTCAAATGCAGCCATGTCCTCCATGTTCTTCTGGAGATCAGGGGACATGGTGGCTAGCATAAGGCAGGCTACCTCATCGGCATCCTCCTTAAATTTTTCCCAAGTTCTACAGGCAGCGGCCGTATTGTATTCAGGCTCATTGGGAACAGCGCTATCTAAAACATAGAGCTTTTTCGCCATCTTGAGAACAATTCTCAGATTGCGGTGCCATGCGAGAAAGTTGGTGTTATCAAGTTTCTCTTTCTCAAGAATAGACTTGAGAATGAAGGAGTTGGTTTCTGAAGACATATGTTTAAATAAGCAAAAATAAATTAATTAGTATTTTCGATGTATTATTTCCTTATTTTAATTAATGACCCATTTACAGTAATTTTAAATATGAAATGAGAATCTGGCTTGGTCAGTTACTAGAGGCAGCTGGGGCACGCAACATTAGTAAGTGACTAGGCAGACTGACAACGCTTATCAATTGTGAAAATTGCACAACTCTCGGGTATGGGGCCGCAACGACAACATTTGTCAATGCATTGATACGTTTAGCCTCATCTATGCCCACTTTTCTCTCTAGACAGCTATGGCACGTAACAAGAGAGAAAAGTAATAGTCATCCTAAAATAGGTACGTGTGGAAGGACCGGATGTGTCAACGAAACCCTTGCACCTTGGAAGAATAAACTACATATCAAGTGCGGTGCTGTGGCTCCAAACACTGATGTTTCGCTTAATGTTCCAAGTGTTCCTTATAATAGGGTGGCATAGACTACTAATTTTATCTATGAGATCCAATTTTAGTGTTTACCGAATAGGGTCAAACACAACGTATAATTAAGTCATACGTGCGTTGTAAAAGCCAGTTTTATAATATTCAGTTCGTGATAATAAATCACGAACCCTTTCATCTCTCGAGACACCAAATTTTAATACCCTATTAAAACTAGGTTGTCGCGAGATAGGCCGCCGATTTTAAGTTGATAATTTTAAATTATTAAGTTTTAAGTTTTAAAATTTAAACTAATTTTAAATTTGAAAAATTATCTAGTTATTCTTTTAAATAGATAATTAATTTTAATTTAAAATTATCAAATTTTAAGTTTTAAAATTCAAATTAATTTTTTGAATTTGAAAACACTTATCCGATTATCCATTTAAAACAAACAATTGTTTTCATATTTTAACAAGTTGTAAAAATAAGTTTAAAACTTGTATTTATTTTGATTGTAAAAAAAATATTTTTATTAGTTTGATATTAGGTTGGATGTTATAATAATTATAAAATAAAACAACCATAATAGCAAAGTAATATGTAAATCTAATGGCTATGATTGTTTGATCTCGCTAGAGTCAATTAGCAAGATCAAACTAGATCACGGGGTCAAAACACAAAACAACCATATGGATAGACCTAAGTGCATCTAGTTGTCTTGATGGGCTCCCACTGACTTCTTGATTCGTCTTGTCTCCAGTTTGGCTTCGGGTCTTCAAATATTATAATATTTACAAAAGAAATACAAAATAAAAGAAAATCCTAATCTATTACAACTTTGAGCCATCAAATGGGCCAAAACCATAAAACCAAAAACTTTAACAAAAACAAATCACATCATAACCAGTCAACCACATGGTCTAGCCAGATATACATATTAAAACACAATCAAAATAAAACGGGCAATCTTTTGGTTAATAAATATATAACCAAAATATATAATTGCCCTCAATAATAAATCAGAAACTTTAAATAACTTTAAAGTTTGTGATCAATAACCGGTTAACAAACCGGATCTTATTTGCATTTTGTAAGCGTGACTCTGATACCACTGTAGGGTTCAGTGGTATCTTGGTTAGGTTTATTTATTAAAACAATTTTGATAATTATTAATCAGATTAATAATAGTTAACACAGCGGAGTAAAAATCAAAATACTAAAATTGAACCCGACAGGATCTGAGTTACAAACAATGCAAATACATAATATTATTAACCTACCGTTGAGATATAATATACCTTGGTTAATAATTAACCGTTTGATACACCGAGGATTCAACGATTAATTGCTAGAAACAAATGAACATTACACAGGTGCTCGGGATTGAGTCTCGGTTCCACGGCAGAAGGGTGCGACCAAAATGATCGAAAACGACTGCGGCAGAAGGTGGTTTAACAGGCTTCTGATCGCGATTGAGGATTGCGTATGAATGATCACGGCCAAAAGCAATTAATTGAAAGAATGTTTTTTGGGCTTTATGAATCAAGAGGATAAATCCTCTTGATTTTTTTTTCAGCCTTAAATCAAAAGGTCAAGGGATTTTCCACCCTAATGATCCTTATATATTGACAATTAGTATTAATCTTTTCGCGGGCCCCGGTCCCGGTCAAATTAATATTAGCCCATGTGTCAAACCAAAAATCCGGAACAATAACGTTTAACACTTAAACGTTTTAGTTAAGTAATTTATACTTTTATAAATTATTAAACCCGATCTAGTTCGTAAACGCCAATTAATTAAATTAAGTGACTTTGTAAATCATTATCCAATGTGTAACTCTTACGGGTCATAACTCAGTTGGCAACGTCAATCAATCGAACTCGTATAAAATCCAACAGGACCAAGATAGACTATGTATATGTAACCGACTAAACACTATCATCACAAATTAAATCTTGCATCTAAACAACCTAACCTAAACAAAAAATAATCGCTTGTTTCTTGTTTTCATAACCATTATTTTCCTAAAAATCACAGCAAAGTTTGAAATCTATGTTTAGTTTTTTCGAATTTCGCTTTATGCTACCATCTTTACTAGTTTTAATCTTCGTCATTATAAAAAAAAATATTTAACAATCAATTATTGTACATGTTAGACATTTATTTCCAATCATCTATCTTTACAATCAAGATGTTTAAATCCTTGTAGTTTAGTAACATTGATTGTTAATTGTATAGGTTTAAATCTTTACAAGTATAAGTTTTAGATTAAATAATTATCGGTAAACAAACATATGTAGTGCATCTGTATGTAAGAAAAGATGAAATGATAACTAGATAATGAGTAGGCTATTTTGATTAAACAAAATATAAAAAAGTAGAAAAATCAAATAAAACAAACTAAGGTAGAATAGATTTAGATTTTCAAAGGTAAATCAATGGACTCCAACACTTAACTATGTTTTTTTTTTAAATGACAACTTAACTGTCATGCAGATCTACTTCTACTTCTTAAGTATATTAATTTCAAATACATTATATATCATATATCATGATTTAAACCCTAATCTTTTTCGTAAGAGATAAAAAGCCTTTATCACTTACTGTCACTAAAATGATGTGACACTTAATACTTGTATTTCAAAAATTAGTACATTACGTTTAATTTGATATATATAGTTATTGACTAGGAAGTTATAGCAAAAAATTTATATAAGATATCATAAGACAAATTAAATCGACAAAATTAAGCCCAAAATGTATATTTATTAACTATTGCAATATAGGAGAAAATTAGTAAATTTTACAACCAAAAGTCAGAAATCTCTTTTAAAATAAAATATTGTTTCTCTTTGGCAATATAAAACAAAAAAACAATGATCATTTTTAACAAAGAAAGTATATATCTAGCTTATATAATTAGAGAGGTTGTATATACATATATTAATTTGTTTTTTTAATTTTTACATGTCCTGAAAACTGAAATTTGTATCTCTTCAACTTTTTTCTAGAATATCATCAATTTGTTTTGTTCTATTAATTAAATTTCATAATTATAAGGATTAGTTTAAAGAGATCAAACGTGTGTGTATATATAGGGTAGGATTACAGAACCACTTTTGATTTTCAGAACCACAGAACCATTGAGTTACATCCAGTTATAAATTAAGTTTGATGATATTTAATCTATTTTACATATGTGTATCTCAGACATGAACAATAAACTATGTAAAACAACTAATATCATCAGCTTTAGCTTACATTTATGTAAATCAATGATTCGTAATTTACATTTATGTAAATCAATTGTTTTTTTGGTTCTAAAATAAAAGTGGTTGTGTAATGAGCAGAATTAAGTACAAACTCAACTAATACTAACATTCAGATTTAAAACGTATAAAGTTTTCTTAAGATATAACTATGAAACTCAAGAATTTAATATATTGGAGACAAAATAACTACATTGGTTTAATTAGTTGAAAAAGTAAACTGAATTCTTTGAATTGAAACTGATACAAATTTTGTTCTTTTGTAAAAATTAGAAGTCGTATTAGACAAGTGAAATTCGCAAGATTGAATTGAATTACAAACACTATGAATTACCGACATGAATTACCGAGGGATCACCAATATGACTATCAGTGACGAGTGACAAAATACAATGACAACCATGGTGATTAGTGAGCTCATTATTCTAGCAGTGAACTGAAGTAATAAACTATTAGAAAACCTAAAGCCACATATGAATTCAATAAAAATGCTTTCTTGCTTCTTTAATTTGAGAATTTCCAGTGAGTTATACAAATACTTTCTGCCTCAAATCATAAGATCACAAGAACATGCAATTACAGGAAGTAATTGATCAATGGATCACGCAATAGAGCGAATGAATTGTTGAATCAAAGAGCAAGTCTTAGCTCTAGATCTAATTCTTGGCTACCATTTGAATCTGAATTCTGACTGCTTGATCCCATGGAGTCATTTTGATCTTTCCTTTTCTTCTTTCTCAGTGAATCCTTCAGATATGACAAATCAATAGGATTATAATTAATATTTTGATGTTTGATTTAATAAAAGATTAAGCAAGATGTAGAATTATACTATTATCCACTCACCTCTACTAATTCTGGGCTAAAAAGGTGTCTGCTTATGCCTGCAGGTTGTGCATAGCTTGCATCCCATCTGATATAAGATTTGGTAAACTGTGATCACTAAATTTATTCATAACTTTTCAACCAAATTCAAGAAAATAAAATGATAATCAAAGATTAAACGCGATAGTAATAATCCATACGGTTCATAAATGATTGAAATATAAAGGGTATTACCTTGTATTACTGTTAGCATAGTGTGATTCACCATATACATAGTTTGTTCTTTCTAGTTCACCTGTACCCATCTGCATTTTTCAAGATTCATACAGCATCGAATACTGATTAGCATATTAGTAACAAATCTCTTTTGAATTTTTCAAGATTCATATACTGATTAGCAAATTAGTAACAAATCTCTTTCGAATATTATGTATAAATTAGGCTTTATAGTGCCAATATTTGTTGGATATATATACCATGTGAGAATGGTGTCCTTGCAAAGTACTGAAAGAAGCTGTAGATGGTGAAGTGTATGAGAAGGAAGATGATGATGATGATGAATATGGTGTTTGAATCCTGATATCCTCCTGCAAACAATTAAAGCTAGGTCCAATTAATAACAAATGATGAAAATTAATCACATGATCAAGTGATCAATTAACTTTTAAACCATCACAATTCATCTTCCAATCACACAAAGGAGTATTAATTCAGGTTCTTGAAACCCTAATTTTTTAATCAATCAAGAAAGAACTCATTAATGTTCAAGCAGTCAACTTGAACTCACAAGATCATCCCACATATGTCTGATCATATGCCTATGAGTTCAATTGATCAATTTCTTAGGGTTTACAGTGCACCTCCAATGGCATCTGAAGATTAACCCACTGTGTGTAAGTGTGTGTGAGGGATAGCTAGAGAAAGAAGATGACCTGTGGAAGAAATCCCATTTGAGAATGGAGTCTGATCTTCTCTAACTGTGCAACACCAAGGCCTCTTTGTGGTTGCTTTGGCTTATCTGAACCACTTTTTTTGCCTTTTCTTGATGATGATCCACCTGCAGATGATGATGATGATCTATCATTCCCACCTGCAGATTCACCATAATAATTCATCTTCTTTTAATTTCTTGAAGATTCTTGTTGATTTCTTCACAACTAATGATCTTTCAAAAGTGATTTAAAACCTTCTTATTCAGCTTCTTCTTCTTCTGTGAATCTGATACACACAGAATACTAAAATATATAAGAGATCTCTTCAAGCTTTGCACCCTTTTTATAGCTGTCAATTCTTACAAAAAAACCTTAGTGATTGCTGCATCGCTGGATCAGATTGCATTTAGATATATCTTGCAGATTCTGAGCCTCATCATTTCTATATATATTTGGTTAGATTAGATTGTATGTTTTTCGTATTCAATTTTTTATTACATAAGCTTTTAAATAATTACGAAAAATGGTTGTGGTGAATTAAATTTGGGATAGAGGATCTTGTCGCCATAAGAAGTAATAAGTATTTTATTTTTACAACCCATATTTCTTAATGGTTTCACAAGTAACGAAAAATAGTATGAATAAAATATTAAATGGTATTAATTGAATATATACGTGTGTATGTTATATTTTAAAGTTAGATTTCTTTAATATATTTATAAATCTAGTCACTTAATGAATGATATGATATAACAGATGGTAATATTATAACTAGTAGTAATTAAATATGTATAAAAAGACAGAATACAAGAAACCCAATGTTTCATGCATTTACTATTTTTTTACAACAATCTATTTACTTTTAAAATCCATCTAATCATTCATTTACACGAATATGAACCTACGTTTTTATATTTATAAGGATAAGAACCAATGTCGTTAAGCTACAAGGCGATAACATGCATTCACCTTCTTTCAAACATGAAAATGATATGGTTTCATCAACCTTTTTCATCTTGGTTTTGCCGCTACTAGAATGATGTGTCAAACTACGGTGTGTCTGAAAAAAGTGAGCCAAGGGGGCTACACTTTAGTGGTGATCCTCATATATGAAACGCAACTTAGTATACGTGTGTGCAAAACATGAAACATAATGATAACATGTTTTCTTTATTACTATATTAAAATCATTCAAACTTATTTCAAATTCAAGAACCACTAATTGTTATGAAATGACGATATTCAGTTTTTTGTTATTGCTTAGTTAAATTTATAACATATATGTGTATAAATCCGAATGTCAATTCAATAAAATGTTTTTGTGGCAAATGAGAAGCAAACACTAAATCTAAATTATAATTAAACTAAAGTGTTTGTCGTAAATTCGTAGCAAATAGTGAATCTGCATTTCAACTTATAAAAAATTGTTTGTCACAAATGTACTGAAAATATTAAATCTGACTTTTAATTAAAATAATTTTTGTCCTAAACGCGTAACAATTATTAAATTAAAAGTTAAAGTAAAAACTAGTCTTATAATTTTATTAATTCTTAAATCGTTGACAACAGAATAATAACAATTATGAGTGCTATTCATAGCTCCTACACGAAAATTTATCCAAGAAATGATTTTTGCGGCAAATGCTTTTAACTAGAAATAAATGTTATGTGGATTTAAAACATCAACCTATTAAAACATTTATAAATTTCATATGATGACTAAACATCTTTTGTAAATTCACTATTAAAGTTTTATGAATAAATAGTTTAAAATTAAATAATGATAATAATAATAACATTAATAATAGCCTTAGTAAGAGGAATTATTTGATTAAAGCATTATAAAAGAATATTTTAATTAAAGGTTGAACAGTCAAATATATAAAATCTTATGAACAAAAACATTTGGAGTGTTTGTTAATTGAAAGTGAAATGTTGATGTGTTAATAGTTGATCATACATACCTTTTCTTTATTTTATTTGAATCAAGCTGATTTGGTCATGGATTATGTCATAGCTACACATATCATTGATCTCTCACCTACTTTAGAGTAAATAACATATTCCATCTATTAACTATTCGTCAAGGTGTGTTTTTTGTTTATCAAAAAGAATCTTAATTACTTTTTCCTATTTTGCATCTCAAATCTTATTTTGATTTTAATATTACACTACTCTCCAAACAAATAAACTTTTGAATTTTAAAAATTTTTATTTTAAATATCTAAAATCTGGTAACAAATTATTGCAATATATTGTTTTATGACTATATATGCAACAAAATGTATATACACTTTTTTTTGCTATTAGTTTATAATAGTTATAAGAAGTACAAACCTAGTATCAAATCTACCACTTACTTTGTTTACTTCAACCTTGTGTACATCATTTATTGTAAATGTAAACACGATAATCAATAGCATTTTTTATATGATAAACATGAAAAGCATTTTGCACTTCTCCATCGTAAGGTTCTATCTTGACTTAATTAAATAATTAGTGTTCCATTTTTTATTAACCTGCTAATTATGATGGGACCAGTTTGACCAAAAGGTAAAGGTTTAACAAAGTAATCGCTTAAAGATTTTAGTTTCAACGCCTACTAGTTTGGTCATTTGGTAAATATAATTGCTTGCTTTGGATTCCCAATTATTTATTCATTAACATGCAACATCTCATCATAATATTAGCGACCAATATGATCCTTTCTAGCACAACCAACTTTGCAATCGAGAGATTACGTGAGAGTTCAAGACGTTGTTTCTAGGGGTAACAATATATACTTGTGGTGAAGACTAATTACTTGTAGATCACACACAACTTAATTTGTCCATCCAAATGATTTAATTTGTCCATTAAAATGTGGTTAACTATGAAGATTTTTTTTTATCCACAACCAAAATGACCAAAAGTATGTTGGTATTATATGAGCCTAGACATTCGTTATGATCAATATCTCTCATGTAGGTGAACAGTGATTATTGTCCTAAGATGTTGAAAAGAATTGTGTCGAAACGTACAACCTCATGGGTAACGTAGACATGGCCTGCAGAAAACACCCGCTCGATTTCCTGCGGAAAAATACAAATCTCACTGGTCACAACACTCTCTTGTTCTATTTTCCTAGCTGTTGGGCTATCCAAGTCCTTTGTTAAAGTTTGCAACATAGATACTCATATTCACTTTTGAGTATTCATTTTTTTTCAGTTTAATTCATCAAAAAAACAAAGAGAAACCGTGTGGCGTCAAGGATAAGTGTTTGAATCATAGATAAACTATTTTCAAAATGTTACTTTATATCCATCCTTATTTAGAAAAGGGTTGTTCATTAATAATAAGATTAATTTTATAATAAAACCGTTTCTAAGAAATTATTTTTTATCCATCCTTACTTCAAAAACCAGTAAAATAGCAAACAAAAGGTGAAACACATGACAATGTTAAAGTGTTAGCGTAATTTTATAATAAAACCATTTTAAGGAGTTACCTTTTTATCTATCAAATTTATAAAATAGAACAAAAGGTGAAACTCAAGGCATTGTTAAAAGTGGATGCGAGCATGGGTTCAAAAAATAAAATTACATAAAGTAATGGTCAAAAGGTAAACAACCAAACAGGTAGAGTAGCAACTTGGTTGCTTTTTAACTTAAGTAATAATAATAATATCATTATTAAACTACATTAATAGAGTGAATGTCTCCGAGCCAAATAAAAACTCACATTAAATAACTTGAAGGGGTGGGGTTGTATCATTCACATTAGCTTTTACTTGTTTATCTTCATAATTACATTTAAGAAATTTTCTTTTCTTTTAATAAAATAATATTTTTTTTCACTTTTAACATTACATTTTTTCTCTCCTCCACTTACTATCATTTTTAAAAATATTAAAAAATTTATAGGGGTGAATAGTATTTTCCTCAAATATATATATATATATATATGAACATATTTTGCTGGAAATTTCGACTTTTTGCTCGAATTTTTAGAGTTTGTTGGAATCTCGTCAGATGGCGTCGGAATTGGCTGATTGTTGGCCTATTAGGACCGCCTAGGGCCGAATTTGATCACCATTGACCGCTTAACGATTAATTAACCAATTAGATAAAAATTTCTATGTAAGCGGCCGATTAACGACTAGTCGCCGATTAATTGGCCGCCTATGACGATTTTTACAACATTGTCAAGGAGAATACAAACTTAGGGTTTTAAAATTAAGATTGTTAAATGAGTCATTTTCATTGGCAGCTTAAATCAAATATGAGCACAAAATTCTTACATTAACTTAGAAATTATGTTAGACAAATAATCCTTTAATTTTAGTTCTTATGACAGTTATGGTCCTTCAAACTAATTTAGGTTAAATTTTCTAGTTAAATCTAGTCATATGCAAATCACATGAACGTAATTTTATAAAATCCATCTTCTGTTCTTCTTATTGTAAACATACAACACGCTACTATATATAACAAAACTCCAGATTAGGGCTCATAATGTGACCTACATCTTCCCATCTTTCCCTTCTCATGACCTCTATCTTTCTCTACTCTAGACTAAAAACTAGCCATATAGAGCTCGTACCTCTTATGCCAAAAACGATTGATCTTCATATCTCAATTACGAACGAATAAATGATATCTTGTTGGTGTAGTAAACAAGCGACGATCAAAACTTTCTGGACCTCATGCAATTCTGGTTGACGGTCTATTGTTGTCCTCGAGAAGTATGGTGTCCTTATTCACATTTACCCTAATTTCATGGTGTCTTTATTCACATTTACCCTAATTTCATGGTGTCCTTGTTCACATTTATTCTAATTTGAATTTCTGTATCTTTTGAATTTTCCAACTTTTAATCAGGGCTCATAATGCAATTTTTTCAAATGGCACGACTCTAAAACGTGTGAAAGGTGTTTGAGTATCATTAGGGGTGTAAACGAGTTGAGCCGAGCTCGAGTTCGCTTAGGCTCGTGCTTAGGCTCGATCTCGACTCGTTAGAATTTTTTTAAGCTCGAGCTTGGCTCGAACTCGACTCGTTTATTATTAAATTATTAAATTCTTATTTTTTATAATTATTTGTATATCTATTTATAATCTTACTTTTTATATATAACATAATATATATTATTTAATTGTTTTTATCATAATTTTATATATACTAATACTATTCATATAAAATATATTTAGGCTCGTGCTTAGGCTCGATCTCGACTCGTTAGAATTTTTTTAAGCTCGAGCTTGGCTCGAACTCGACTCGTTTATTATTAAATTATTAAATTCTTATTTTTTATAATTATTTGTATATCTATTTATAATCTTACTTTTTATATATAACATAATATATATTATTTAATTGTTTTTATCATAATTTTATATATACTAATACTATTCATATAATATATATTTAGTATGTAAATAAAAAATTATATAAATGAAAAAGCTAGTTTAGTCTCATGAGCTGGCTTGATCTTGATATCCGAAGCTCGAGCTCAAGCTCGTATAGTAAACGAGCAATAATGTGAGCTTAAGCTCGGGCTCGGGCTCGAGCTCGTTTAAGCCCGGCTCAATTCAAGCTTTTTTCGATCCTATCCCAAGTAGTTCGCAAGCCGGCTTGACTCGTTTACACCACTAATCAAAAGTTTTGTCATATGTAGTAGCGTGTTGTATGGTATACATTAAAGCGTGTTGTATGGTATACATTAAGAAGAGAGGAAGATGGACCTCCATAAAGGATTGTGCGCTGCAATGACTAGAAAACTCTTAGAGAAGCAAAAGGTTTATGTCATGTCGCTAGCTAGAGATTGACCTCCGTAATAGGTTGATCGGGTGTGAGTTGATGTCGACTGCCACTAGGGTGGGACACTAACCACTTAACGTTATGGTAGCATAATAAAGAATATTATTTTTCAACGAAAAGTTTTCATATTATTATTATGTATGAAAAAAGGACAATGAAACTCCTCTAGTGTGCAACCATCGACAACAACATCAAATTATCAGCATATATATAATTTACTTGCTTCATAATCTATTAATTAAACAGTGAGAGAAAGAAAACATAAATTATGGAGAAACATGCCAAAATGATACATATACAAATCACGATAAAAGGGTTAAAGTAATGACTATTCTTAAAAAATCAAGTATGTTTGTTATACCTAAATTAAATGACAAAAATTAATGTTTATCGGCCTTATATATGATATATTAATAGACTTCGGCTTCTTGATACGTTATTTTTAAATACATGTATGGTGTATACACACATATTAATCAAAAACCCAAATATATTATTGTTTGAAAGGTATTCTCCAAATGCAATATTGTTTTTTAGTCATAGCAATGGGTTAGGGAACATATGATTCACGAGTACATAATTAAGTAATAAAAACTAAGGTGGAAATATTGGATGTGCGTTTTATTAAAAAAAAGTATAATATATAATAAATAAATAAATGGTGAGTATCCATGCATCAAATCCAATCGAGCTGTTTCACGCCATATTTGTGGGATCGTATGATGAGTTGTCAATCCCAAATTCCATCCAATAATTAAACTTTAACAAAATATAATTTTTTTAAAATACATATAATGTAAAGAACTAGGAGAATTTTGGTTGTTTATTGCCCGAGATCTAAAAATATATTTTTCATGACTAGTTTAGAAACCGTGTTTTACACGGGTTGAATTAAAATATTAAATTAATAGTTAATAATTATATTAAAAGTTATAAAGATATTATTTGAGTTACATATAATCAACTATCTTAAGTAATAAAATAATAATAATTTTTTTTAAAAATTCACCTTTAAAAATTTTGTTTAAAAAATAATTTTTAAACATTCCAAATTTTTTAAAATTTTTCTTAAATGTCATTTAAAAAAAATCTTTTAATTAAAAAATCATCTTCGTTTATTTTTAAAAAAATTATATTTTTAATAATGTTTTATAACTTGAAAAGAATACAATAATATCTTTAGCATTAATATGATAATTAAATAGTTAAATTTTTATGCAAGTGACATGTGTCAAGAATGGCGTGAGATGTGACATATGTCGAGGAGCGTGTGATAGACGTGGCAAAATTTTATTTTGTTTTATTAGTATAGATATTAGTATTGATGAGTAAATAAATAAAATAGAAATTAAATAAACTATTTCGTTTATTAATAAGTAAATTTCTGAAAATTTTTAAATATATCATATTGGAAATGTTTAATTAATATGCTTGTGTATTGAGGTGTTATTTAGCATCTTTGAAAAATAGAAGCAGGGTCTTAGTAAACAATAAATAATTGATATGATCTTGTACATTAAATAATGAAGAAAGTATCACGTCACATATTTGGTAATAAAAAATAAGAGTTGAGTAATAATACATAACCATATTAACTCATCATTTACACACATTTTTTCGATTTATATTATGATTCAAATATGAAAATTAAAGTCAATACGAGCCACGTCAAAAATTAATAGTTATCCTTATCTTGAGCAATTGAAAATAAAATATACTGACATTATAGGTTGAAATAATAATAATATAATAATAATAATAATAATAATAATATAATAATAATAATAATAATAATAATAATTATTATTATATTATTATTATTATTATATTATTATTATTATTATTATTATTATATTATTATTATTATTATTATTATTATTATTATTATTATATTATATAATTATTTATAAGGCCGTCCCTATAGCAGTATAGCACTGCTAGAAAAAAGCCTGATTTACTATGAAAATATGAAAATTTGAGACAGAGACTTTTGAGTTAGATATTTTAACACATTTGCAATGCATTTGCCACAACTTCCAAAACCCTAATTTTCCTACAAAGTTTTGATAGTACAGTGAGAAAACATAAATAACCAAAGATACTGTAGATCATATTATATCTAATTTATTAGGGTATTTTGATTTTGGTATTATTATGCTGTTATTATTCTTATTGTAATAATTATAATAATAATAATAATAATAATAATAATAATAATAATAATAATTATTATTATATTATTATTATTATTATTATTATTATTATTGTTATTATTTTTATTTTTATTTTTATTTTTGTTAATATAACATATTAATAAAAAGTAATAGTAATAATATTAAATTTAAAATAATAATGCTAATAATAATATTACTATTAAAAATAATAAAAATTAAGTTAATCATTATATAGTCCGACAAAATAATATCTATTGCAAATCTGTCACAAAGTATTTCCCACGACAAAATATATTTGTCATCGTAGCAAACTAAGTTTTACCATGCGCTTTTGACACGAATGTGCATAACACTTTTTTGTCCTTAGTAGTGTGGCATTTTCTTAAAAAACTGATATTTTTAGCCCACGAATGTAAATTTAAAAAGACCTTACATTCGAAATTTAACAAGTTTGGCCGTTCCGGAAGTGAAGCATGTTTTAAGAAATTAATTTTAGATTCAAATAGTTTAATGGAATATATAATAGTGTAGAGTTCAAATAAAAAAGTATCTTATTTTAAAAAGCATAAAAATGATTCTTTTAAAAGATTCAAACGGACTCCGTTTGAACTAATTATAATGACGTTGGATCGGAACCGACTCGATGAGCCCTATGATTTCAGCTTTTGGGTTTTTAGCTTGTAGGTTTTAAAAATTTTGTGTTTCAAACTCATTATGTCTTTTCAGCTCGTCATTGCATGTGTCTTTATTACTCGTTATTGTGTCTTATTGTTCGTAATTACTTGCTCTTTCATTGTGTTCTTTTTTCATGTCATTGTGTCTTCTTAGTTTTTTTTTAGAATAAGAAACTTTTTTACTATAACATTACTCATATAATTAATATTGACATAGTAAAAGGATTACTGCGTTTCATTATATTTTGAAGTCTAGTTATATTTTATAGATGACATACAATGAGTGTATGTAAAATAATAATCGTTCAATAAAAACTATTAAAGCGCAAGCACAGCTATATCTTATGGGCTACATAATTTTGTGTATACATATGTTTAGTTTTCTTTTTAATATTAATACTGAATTTTGTGATGAAGAGATGAAAATCGAATATAAAATATAAAAACTATTTATATTGCATATAACACTATCATGACATGTAATCTAGTTAATATTATGTATGAATTATATCAAGCTAGCTTCTTGTTTTAAGTTATAATTAAGTTTTAATCTACAACATAACACAAGTATTATATATACTTGCAAGAATAAATTAAACTAGTAGTGATATATGCCTTATTAAAATAGGTTGGCCTTCACATATCAAAAGAGCACTAGTTGCCTTTCAAATTATCAAAAATGCAAAAAGTGTTCTCCAAGCCACTTCTTATATGTTTTGATTTGATTCAAAAGAAGTTCGCTTTCTCTACTCTCGCGAAACTACTTGACCAGTGGAACTACGGAACTGGATTACACCTTTTTCATTAAACCCGTCTTTAATGCATACTAATTTAGTTTAGCCCTTTTTGTTGTTTAAGCAATAAGCATAAGGTGGAACAAAAGAAGTAACAAAACACTAAATAAATACGAACTGATCACGACTATGTCTATTACACACTAGGTTATGCCCCACGTCACATTAGTTAAACAATAAATACTATAAAAATTTAAAAAAATACAGGGCTAAATGTGATAAGTGGTTGTGTAGAAAACATGTTCAAGAGCTTAATAATGGATATAAACATGTAACATTTAGGATGAATGATTTATGAACTATTTATCAATAATAGTTTTATATATTTAGGAAAACCATAAATTAAATCTAAGGCTGTAAATTAGAAACACATTATTTAATTAATTCTAGAACCCCACAAAACCTCTTCATCTTTTTGTTCACCTTGATGAACACCATGAAGCACCACCATCCATCGCCGTTCACCACCGCCAACGGTCTCTCCACCGGGGGCGATGGCGTTTCAGCCGACTTGAGACCCGCCTCTTTCTCAGGTGGTATCTCCACCTTACTCATCCAGACTCTCCGGTCGTCCTCTCCATTGCAGACGTGCAGCCTCCTCATCTTCAATGGTGGTGCGGTTGTAGATCTTTGTGTTACATAGCACCGTTGGGTTTGGTGGTGTTGGTTTCAACAGGTAGTGGTGGTGCAGTTGTAGGTTGGTGGTGTTGAATTAACTGTTAGTGGTGGTGCAGTTGTAGATCTCGTTACGGTTGTACAGAATTTCGGCCATAAAGGTTGGGGTGGTGGTGGTGGTGGTGGTGATGAGCTTGTTTGTAAATAACATAACTTTACTGGTAAATTTATAAAACCTTATTAATTCTATGTAGTCACCGACCATTAGGATTAATATATATTATAATTAGGTTAGGACCCGTGTACTACACGGCTGATTAAAATAATATATTGTAAGATTTTAGATTTGAATTTAAATTGACTTTTTTATGTTTACATAGTAAAATGTAAATATACACTGACTCTATAAATTACATATTATTAGTGTAAGAAATTTTAAAAATAATATAATTATAATAATTAATTTGAGATTAGAAAACAAACCAATTCTAGATTTTGAGAAATGGAACGATCAAAAATAGATTAAAAGGTAGTGAAGTCAAAACCATATTTGAAGTCTAGAAAGTTGATACGTTTTGTAATTGTTATTTCAAAATTTAAGCATAATATATGTTCATTGTCAAAATGCTTAAATCTTTAAAATATTTTTCATCAAGCAATGACTTATGAATAAACAAATATTTATTTTCATGTGGATCATATTTAAACGTTGTGAATTTTATATTCCATATGTTGGGTTGTATTTTGATAGCTTGGAATTACAACAAAAATATTTTAATTACAAAGTTAAGTATTAAAATTTTTAAAAATAGATATAATAAATAATTAAATTAAATTAAAATCTACATGTTCATCAATAAATATATTTCACATTGCTTGTGACCATTAACTTCTTTTCAAACTCTAATTATCTTATCTTAACTACTATATAATACATAAACAATGGCTAGATTTGTAATTTTATATTATTTTTAAGATGGCATGTGAAGAGTTACAAACTTTAATATGTAATGTCATAAGATTTATTTTTAATATACCCTTTTAAGCTTTAAATACTTGTACTCCATCATTATCTAATTAAATTTAAATTATGACTATTATATTTAAGGTTATCTTAATATATATGTCTATACTACTATATAATACATTTTTTTGGATAATATTGTAATTTTAATCCGTTTTTAAGTTACTTATAAACAATTTTGTTACATTTTGTACAAGTGATTATGCATAAGCAACTTGCTATTTACAAATTTGTTCATCCTTGTAGTAATATAGATATGTTCAATATCGCACATTAATCAAACAAAAAAACAAAATATGAGTTAGTACAATAAGAGAGAGTTAGCTAAATACACAGTCCTAAAATTATTTATACCCCCGCCGCAACGCGCGGGTTTCACCCACTAGTACAACCTAAATATTTGTTTGTCAATTGCTATCATCAATGTTGGTGGTGGAATTGGTTGGAGGTCTCACATTTACGTTCTGCGGGCTACATTCTCTTTTTCCTTATATTTGTTTTTAAATCATTAATCCGCAAAATGCGAGGCATAATATTGTATTCTATGTTTCGGTCATCAAAACCGAGTCACCACAATTACAAAAGTTTCTTTTATGTACTTAACTATGTTAATATTATTGTCAAAACGCACGTAACGAAATTCGCAAACACACCATATAGCACAACCTTAATTTCTAGCTAATCTAATGTTATATGTCATCCCCTTACCGGTAATCCAGTCGCTTATCAACTTAGGTTCATGGTACATGATTTTAAAAATCCATTGAATTTATATCATCAAAACATATTGATCTTAAAAATGTCTTGAAAACTGACATAAATTATTTAAAAACTCTACTAAACTTCTATTTGTTTCAAATTTTTGATAACCCAAACTTTCTAAAGGATTTTATCATGCAAGTTCAAACTTCAAAGATGTTAAATATCACATGCATATGGTAATTATCAATCTATCACATAAAAATCATATATCATACTAAATATGATAGGACCGAAGCCCCAATGGGAAACTTAACATACACTAATTTTATATCAAAAGTATTTTATAGTTTTGATTACTTGATATTTATATATCGATTTTGTTGTCTATTGTCTCGATTTGTAATTTTACATCATTTTTAAGATGGCATATGAAGAGTTGCAAGCTTTAATATGTAATGTAAGTTTTAATATGTAATGTCATAAGATTTATTCCTAATATACCCTTTTAAGCTTTAAATACTTGTACTCCACCATTATCTAATTAAATTTAAATTATGACTATTATATTTAAGGTTATCTTAATATCTATGTCTATACTACTATATAATACAATTTTTTGGATAATATTATAATTTTAATCCATTTTTAAGTTACTTAAGAACAATTTTGTTACATTTGGTACAAGTGATTATGCATAAGCAACTTGTTATTTACAAATTTGTTCATCCTTGTAGTAATATAGATATGTTTAATATCACACATTAATCAAATAAAAAAGCAAAATATGAGTTAGTACAATAAGAGAGAGTTAGCTAAATACACAGTCCTAAAATTATTTATACCCCCGTCGCAACGCGCTGGTTTCACCCACTAGTTCTACTATAATTGTGCGATCATATTTTTTTATGTCAAGGTCATTCAAAAAAGTAAAAAAAAATTTCTATTTTTTATAAAATAATATCATAAAACAATATGAGTAAACAAAAAACAGTTTTTTTTATCTTTAAGTCCCTAACTCACCTATTTAAATTATTCATTCAAAAATACAAAGATGATTTTGATCATATTTATATTAATTTTTTTAAATAATGTCTAAATCCAAAGATTACTATAGTATCATTTTTTTAATATCTTTTGTTCACAGATCATTGAATTTTGTTTCTAAAACAATTTATCATTTTATGACATAAATTATTTATAATGAATGATAATTTATCATATAATTTCAATTATAAATTATCTTTAACTTAAATATTAATATTAACTTTTAGTTTTAATTTAAATGAATGACAGTTTATTGTATTTTATTGCACTAAGGTGTTATTATCGAAACATTTACTTCTTTAATATATATAAAATTTTAAGACAATTTAAATATTAAGAAGGTCATGTATAATTAGTAACTTGATACACTTTATTTAATATCAAGTTTTTATAATGGAAATAATTTAAAACTTAAATTATATCAATTAATATGAAAACTATTTAAAATGTTAATTATGGTAAGTGTTGATTGTTTTTTAAAATGATTAATATATGTATTTTTAAACTACAAATCATAACTTCTAAAATTAAATGCAATCATAATTTAATAACTTTTAGGTGGAAAAACTCAATTGAGAAGTCTTTCGTTGATTGTCACGTGTCCTTGAAAACTCTTGTTGATTGTCACATGTATCTAGAAAATCTTGTTTTATTAGAGGTAATAGATTAATATATTTCCAAATACAATTATTTCTTCACTATATAAACATAAAAGTTGAAACATTCTTATTTGGAAAGATCTCTTATTATTTGAAAAGAACTTGCAGTGTGTTTGCATATGAGCCATTGATTTGTAGTTTCACAATGAAGATGGTTAATTCCAGATCTTCAATATAAACTTGAATATAAAAAATTAAGGATGTGATTAAGTAGATTATTAGATTTTGTTCGATTGTGTTTTGTTTTAGCATTAATTAATTAACATAAATTAATTAATTAGCTTCAAAACAAAGGCAAAAGCAAGTGGAGAATATCTACAGTAGATTGAGGGCACATGGAATACCAGAGGTATTCATCACTTCACAGTTCACACCACACGATTTGCAAAGGAAAATCCCTTAAAGAATGCTGCTTCAAGATTATATTTTTACAAATTAAATAATAAATAATAAATATGTTCATAATACCTCCAAATCAATCCAACCAAGCACCATATCACCTTTAATCTTATCAAATATTATTATTTTTAATTAATTATAGTAAGATGTGTGACTTTTTAACCCAATTTCTATCTTATAACGTGTTCTGATTTCTGACATTATTTGTTTCCTAAACTTATACCTTCATTAATCATTAAAGTTGTTAGTTAAAAACCTTATTAGACATTATAAAAAATTGATTAAAAATAAAATAAATTCCACGTCCTTAACCATCATATCTGTTTTATAATATTTTATTTGTTTATATGATTAGATTATTAGTTGTGTTGTGAGTTTCATATTTATTGTTTTTAATAATATCAAGGAAACTCAAACATAAAATGTTATATTATTAGACTTCTCAATAGCTAGAATGTGATCAAGATAAGTGAAATTCAAGCATAAAATATTAAAATCTTATATTATAGTACTTTAATAGCTAGAATTTGATAAATGGAATTGAAAGTCTTTATTGGATTTTAACTGCTGTCTCCTTTTTTAAGTAGATATATGTAAACATAGTATTTATAGTTTTCTTTTGAATTAGTTGCTTTATTTGTTAGTTTTTAAAACAAAGATACTGAAACATGTTAGATGCTTTTAGGGATATGTTTTTGCCCCTAATCTGTATTTTGAGATTTGTAACATTTATAAAATGGAATATATATGTGAAACTTTGTTACTTTGTTAGTTTTTAATAATTAAAATTTTCTTGTTTAAACTTATGTAAAAGGTAATTATGAAGAAAAATTTACTAAATAATAAACAAGTTCCTAAGATGTTCTTTTCAAGTCAATCTGTTCATTAGAACAATATAAAGCATAACTGTTATTTCATAGCATTATCCCTCAAAGTTGTTGGTTTTTTTTTATCACATATTCGCACGGTAATTGAATCATAGTAAAAAGCCTTTTATTAAATCATGTATTTGTATTAGTAACAAATGAAGTAATTATTTTCTATGTCAGGGAGATTTATAAATGGTGCATTCCTTGGTCACCATAAAAAGATATAAAGAATTTATACGATCTTGTATTTGTGATCTGTTTATATTTTATTTTCATCTGACATTAATGATCTTTCCTTGTCAGAATGATGGATACACGGCGGCATGGATACCTGAAATTATATTCTATTAAAAGAAATCTGAATAATTCGATTTAATATTTTAATATAACAAAAATCATGGTATTTAATGATGAACTAGTGTTCCCCGAACTATACGCATCGGAGTTTGGTCGCTTTCTCCTGCCTCAAGTAATTGGTTTGGTTCGTTGTAGTGCTGCAACAATAACTGTACTCGATACAAAAAACACTTAGTTTTGAATACAATTTCGTTTTGAAAAAAGTTATATTAAAGCATTGACAAAAAAAATATAAAGAAACCGCGCATTTCGTATTGTAATTAATGAACAAAAAATATTACAAAAAGATGAAATTATTAGAAAACGAAACGGATTTATAACGAAACTCATATGATAAAAGGGGTGAAAATGAAAATTAAAAAATAATAAAAATAAAGTTATCATATTAAGTGTGAAAAATTTGAATGACCAAAGTTTTGTGATAAAGTTGAGAGACTACAAATACCATTTTATTAAAAATCTTGGGGCTAAAAATCAAAAACAACAAAAATACATTATAGTAGTCAAGTTGCATTTTAATATATAATAGAATAAATTATCGTTTGCATCCCTGACATTTATCTAATTTAACTGTTTGCATCCCTATAGTTTCAAAACCTTGAATCGTCCTCTATCCTTTTAATTTTTTCCTTGTTTGCATCCCTGTGGCTGACGCCGTTAAAATACGCATTTAACTGCGTTCTTTTTCTCTTTCTTGCATTGATATTTTGGTCATTTCATTTTTTCCCTCTTCTCTCTTATAAAACTATTATAATTCTTTTACCTCTTGTAAAACCTATTTTTTTCAATTCAAACCAGAGCCATCTAAACTCAAATCATCAACATCATCCCAACTTTCACCACTAATCTTCCTCTTCTTCTCACCACCCAAAACCCCCAAATCACCGCCACCGCCGCTGCCGCCGGAGCCACCGCTACCGCCGCCGTCTCTGGCATTGATATCACTCAAATTTCTTCTCATCGCAACTGTTTCTGAAACAACGTCGGTGGTGCTCCGATGGAATCGAAATTATCCAAGGGTTTAAGCAATATGGGCCGGTGTAAAACCACCGAACCGCCGGCGAACGGGTTGTCAGAAAACGGAAATCCGGGCGACCCGAACCGGTTTCCTGCCAATTGAAGCAAATGGATGTTGGAAAACTGAGGATCCGAACCCAAATTCGCCACACCCATTTGTGATTGTGGCCCTAAATCCCCAAACCCTTGAAGAACACCATTCCCACACCCCAGATCAAACGTCTCATTCAACGACTAAATTAGGGGTTTCGGAGGGGGTAGAAAGAACTACACTTGATTGGGGTCAATGTTATCAACAAACAAGTGGTTCTGGGGCTGTATGAACCAATTGTTGGTGTGTTCGTCTTCATCTTCAACCTCAAGCATCGATTTGAATGTTGAAATGGGGCTGATTTCATGTGTTTGATCGTTTCTGTTGGTGGGTGTTTGATTCTGTAGGTCGTCGTCCATCCATACGACATTGTTGGACCTTGAAAGCACGGTGAAAATGGTGGTTTTGGCTAGAGAAGATGAGCGTTGGTATAGCAGAGGGGGTGTGGATTTATAATGTCGTTAAGGAGATGAAGAAAACGTTGGTTTTCCGGTGATGTGATTATAAAGTTAGCTGGAAATCCGGTGGTGATCAAATGTACTAGTTGTGATGAGTAAGTTACTTGTGTGTGTTTTACAAGAGAAATCTGATGGTGATCAAATGTACTAGTTGTGATGAGTAAGTTACTTGTGTGTGTTTTACAAGAGATAAGGGGAAAAGAACGAAAGTATCAAAATGCCCTTGCAAAAGAGAGAAAAAAAAAACACATTTAACTGCGCGTTTTAGCGGTGCCAGCCACAGGAATGCAAACAAAGAAAAAATTAAAAGAATAGGGGGCGATTCAAAGTTTTAAAACTATAGGTATGCAAACAATTAAATTGAATAAATATCAGGGATGCAAACGATAATTTACTCTATATAATAATAATAAAATCCTTAGATCCAGGGATTTTATTAGTAAGGTAGTCAATTTGGAGATGAATTTATTCACATAACTTTATTAACGGTAACAGTGAAATTCATTCATTAATGAGTTAACAGGAAACTAATATACATTAAATCATATGCTAAACCAACCATTACATATAAAAATAACATATATACCACTTGACGTTTTCACTAGAACTGACTCTCTGGGTAGATTCTTTATGCAATTCTTGTGAAATCTTCATTTGACCACCATTTGATTCTTCTTCAAGTTTCTTGAGCCACTAGCCACCTTTTGAACAAATGATCTACAACGTTAACTTCTAGTAAACATAAGGAATAAGGAGATGATTGTGTCATGATAAACTTAACACTTTCAAATTGATCCACTTAAGCCAAAAAATATTATTCACTTAAGGGGAACGTTGATGTCTGTAATCATGTTCCTATATGAACTTGTAAAAGAGAAGTTTCGAGTTGTTGCCATACCAAATCCTTTTTACCTTTCTTGGAAGAAAATGACTAGCAACTAAATGTAGTTTTCTGGTCATCCAAGTCCTGATATAATGATGGATTTAAGGATCCGAAGCAGCCAAACCCCCGCCCCCCCTGGTTCCTCTTTCGATTTGACTATCTTACCCTAATGTCACGGAGTGATTTATTCGACTCTCGTGCGGCACTTAGAATCCTTCTAAGTTCAGCCTTTGTGACCCAAACGAAGTAACAATTAAAGTTACAATGCGGAAGCGTTTGCAAGCTTGTAATACAAATGTCTTTGTATTGCTCACAAGGTAGTTTACAAGTGTGCTTTACAAGTACTTTACACTAGACTTGTATGGATTTTGGGTACCTACAAATGAGGACTTTATCACCTATTTATACTAGTCTCATGTATCTAGATCATTCTTGATCTAGAGTTTTCTAATAATACAATATTTACATGATATTTTGATAGATCTTTGAAGGCCATTCTAGACCTTTCATGAGAACCCAACTCCTAGATATTTACAAGTGAATATCTTGATCATTCTTGATGATTCAAGGCTGTTTTGGATACCCACTTGTGTTCCTTCAAGGTCCAACACGTTTTAGGCTGTTCCGGAGACTTCCGGACAGCCCTATATGCCTCCGTATGTTTCCGGAAACTTCCGGAATTCAAGATACACGATTTGATTTTAGGCAGGTCGTGACATTCTCCCCCACCTAAACCCACGACGTCCTCGTCGTGTTTCTTGGGTTTCCCTCGGCATTTTCTTGTGAGTCGCAAGACAGATAGCATTTTCCCTTTTTGGCTGGTGCTTGACTCCAGCATCGTAGTGTGCACTTGATCACCCTTGACGATGTACAAGGTGTTCAAAAAGTTGCTGGAACGGCTTTTGCTTTTCTGAAAAAGTCCATCCCGAGCACGATCTTGTAGTCGCCCAATGGTGCTATCGAGAAATCGAGTTTACCTTGCCATGTCCCGATCTTAGTCCTGACAGCCCATGACATTCCCTCGATCGGTTTTGTGTCACCATTGGCGTTTTTAAGAAATCCATCACGTGTGGAGATTCTTAAACCAAGTCTTTTTGCCTCTTCACGTGTGATAAAGTTATGACTTGCTCCGGTATCGACCAGTGCCTTTGCAAGTCGTCCATTCACTTCTATGTTCACAAACCGAAGTCCTTTTGTCTCCGTGTTCGTGATGTTGCCCTGTCTCTCTGTGGGGTGCGACTCAGCCAACTTTAACGGCTTCCCTTCATGTGCCGTTAACGCGTTTAGAACTTGTAGTTGCATTGCCCCGAGACGAACCTCCTTGTCTTCGTGGGATGCATCATCATTCCTCACCACCATGGCTTGCAAACTTTGTTTCTTCGGGCAATCCCGAGCATTATGCGGTCCATCGCATATGAAGCAAGATTTTGGACTGCGCTTTTCGTTGTCGTATCGTGGTGGTTTCCTTGGTTCCACCCTCCGATCGTAATTGGGCTTAACTCCCCCACCTTTCTCCTCATCACATTCCTCATTCATGGGCCTATATGGTCGTTTTTCTTTAAGATCGATCAAGCTTTCAGCTATTGCAATTGCTGAAGCAAGATCTTGAACATTTCTTCGCTCTAGTTCTATCTTGGCCCATGATTGCAGACCATCGAGGAAGTAGAAGAGGGAGTCTTTATCCGATAAGTCCGGGATCTCAAGGACAAGTGTTGTAAACTCTTTGACATAGTCCTTGACGGTCCCGGTTTGTTTGAGCTTACGAAGTCGACTTCTCGCTTCGTGTTCAGCATTTACCGGATAAAATTGTCGTTTGAGTTCTTGAACAAATTCAATCCAAGTTTTGATTGTACACGTACCTCGTTCGATATCCATGCTTCGACGTCTCCACCACAGCGCTGCCGTATCTTTCAAATACATCGTTGTTGTCTTTATTTTGGTGGCGTCATCGAAGACTTGTACCCCTCCTAGGTACTGCTCCATTTCCCAGATAAAGTCATCAACCGCTCGAGCTTCTCGTTTGCCCATAAACGGTGATGGTTTGGGAATTTCAACTCTCGGTGTCAGGTTCACAACGTTCCCTCCTGTTGTGATCATGGCTTTGTTGCAATCGTTTATTTTGGCTTCCATGCCAAGTAGGCTGCGATGCATGTCATTAGATAGATCATCCATCTCTTTTCGCAGCTTAGTCGTAGCGTCTCCAATTGCGTCTTTGATCATTAGCTTTACTTCATCTCGAAGTAATTCCATAGCAGCCTTGAGTCCTTCTCGGAGCTCATTGAAGTCTTCTTCTAATACGTCCAATCGTTGGAGACACAGGTCAACTTGTGAACCCACTTCAACAAGGCCTGTCTCCATGTCATTAACTTGCTTTTCCAATGTAAGGTCCTTGGACATACCTCGTTCTTTCTTTGATCCCTTTTGGGATTCATCTCGACCATGCTTATCTTCAGCAGCTGCAAGTTTGCTTGCTTCGGTTGCCATCCCAAATGAACCGACCTGGCTCTGATACCACTTGTCACGGAGTGATTTATTCGACTCTCGTGCGGCACTTAGAATCCTTCTAAGTTCAGCCTTTGTGACCCAAACGAAGTAACAATTAAAGTTACAATGCGGAAGCGTTTGCAAGCTTGTAATACAAATGTCTTTGTATTGCTCACAAGGTAGTTTACAAGTGTGCTTTACAAGTACTTTACACTAGACTTGTATGGATTTTGGGTACCTACAAATGAGGACTTTATCACCTATTTATACTAGTCTCATGTATCTAGATCATTCTTGATCTAGAGTTTTCTAATAATACAATATTTACAGGATATTTTGATAGATCTTTGAAGGCCATTCTAGACCTTTCATGAGAACCCAACTCCTAGATATTTACAAGTGAATATCTTGATCATTCTTGATGATTCAAGGCTGTTTTGGATACCCACTTGTGTTCCTTCAAGGTCCAACACGTTTTAGGCTGTTCCGGAGACTTCCGGACAGCCCTATATGCCTCCGTATGTTTCCGGAAACTTCCGGAATTCAAGATACACGATTTGATTTTAGGCAGGTCGTGACACTAAGCAACCTAACAAATTTCTTTTTATTTAAATTACCACCCCAAACAAATCTTCGTCTGATAGCTTCCAGTTCATTAGATGTCTTCTTTGGAGCTTTGAACGTTAAAAAATAATAAAATGATAACCTCCTCAATACCGATATATCAGGATGATACAACCATCAAACAATAGTTTATTGGCTTTCCAAGTGCTAAGATTTTCTTAAATTTCTTTGGGTTAGTGCCCAATGTTTTGCAAATCTCATGTTTGGCATTCCAATATATATGATATGAAATGACTCTTATCACACCCCATGATGGAGGTCATAAATTTCTATAAATCAACATCCACGTCTAAATCCAAAATCATAGATACCCAATGATTTATATAACTAAAGATCATTGGCTCGGTTAGTGGTTTGAGAGAATTGTGATGCAGATACTAAAATGTCGTGTGTGGGTAACATGCTGATGAGCTAACGTGCAAGAAAAAAAGTTATTACCTGTCCATTTAATATGTAAGTATATTTATCTTTTTACTTTAATAAAAAGTAACTAAGATAAACACGTGATATCATCAAATTCATCTTTATCAAAGTTGTCCCGTTTCTCTCTTCTATTAAATAATTACATTAATTTCTACTAATATTATTTAATCTTTTTAGATTGAAAATATTTTTTAGTAGCAAAAAAATTTGTTATTGTTATTTCTAGACAAAGAAATTTTTATAAATAAGAAATTTTTCCAAAAGATAATTTTTTTTAAAATATTAAATACTTTAAAATTGATATTTTTAGATAGTAAAACTTTTATAAACCAAAAATAATTAAATTGTGAGTTATAGTATAGAAATTTTTAAAATTGATATGTTTTAAAACAGGTTGTTTTGAAACAAAATGTTTATTATTTTTTTTTGAAAAAACAAAAAAGTTTAAATAAAAAATTTAAAAGTTGATTTTATTATTTTATTACTTATACTCATTACTCGTACATAATTTCAATCATATCTTATATTAGAATATTATTTATAATTAATAAATTTTTATTTTATTTAATATTTTATTGATTCAACCTGTGTAATACACGGGTTAACTATAGCTAGTAAAATCATATTTATATTGAAATGAATAGTCAAATATATGAGAATGCAAATAACTTCAAAAATAAAACCTAGTAGCCCAGTTTTGAAATATATAGCCCATGTGCTAATAAGAGATTAAGAGGGGTAGAAATGAAAAGGTGGCAGTAAGCTATTAAGTGGGCTGATATGATAAAATGATAAAATGCAAAACCCAGCCCGTTTACAAGTGTCACCTGTCAAATAAATTAGGATTGCGATTATATTTGTAGTTTTTAATGGTGTAAACGAGTCGAGCCGAACCGAGCCCGAGGCGGTTCGTTTTAGTTTTAAAAAACTCAAGCTCGGCTCGTAAAAAAATTATCAGGCTCGAGCTTGGCTCGGAGTTGGCTCGTTTATTGTTAAATTATTAAAATTTTATTTTTTATAATTACTTTTACACTTTTAATAATCAAACCTTATATATATAACATAATATATATTATTTAATAATTTTTATCATGATAATATATATACTAATATGATTTATGTAAATAAAAAATTATACACAACAAAAAGCTCGTTTAGGCTCGCCAGCCGGCTCGAGCTCGATGTCTGAAGCTTGGGCTCGAGCTCGTTTAGTATACGAGCCATGATGTGAGCTCGAGCTCGGGTTCGAGCTCATTTAAGCTTGGATCGATTCGAGCTTTTTTTGAGCCGTTTCCGAGTAGCTTGCGAGCTCGAGCTGAACTATAATTTATCCTTTTACAAGCAAATCCACATATAATAAATAAATTAAGATACAAGAGGTTGTAATGTGATATAGCTTCTACCACGTGGACCGATGGTAGGCGATTATAGTTCAAGTCATACGTTAAAATGTTATAGATACAATAAGGAAAAAATTTTAAATCATAAAAGAAATATAAAATAATACGAAAAACTTTAACTAATTTATACTATACTAATTACCAATTTTTATGTATAATGGTGTTGTACCTTATGCATAGTGGGTTTTTCAAAAAAAAATTGACTTTTCACTTTTAACCCAAAAGTTTTTATATTTTGCAAAATAACCTTCTAAAATTTGATTATTTTTACTTTAAACCCAAACTATTCATCTTTTGCAATTTAATCTAACAAAATTTCATACGTTCAACTTTAGTCTTCTATACTTTTCATATTTTTCAAATTTTCGTCTTACATTCGTTCTAGGTTTTGCAAATTAACACGACACAAACATGCATGTGCGAGTCATAGATTTTTACGTTTCGTTTTAAATTCTGTAAGTTAACACATCACAACGTACGTGTGTGGTTTATCGTTTTTATGTCCATTTTCTCCCTTTAACAGGTTCGTCGCAACTCGTGAGTCTTATATCGAATTAGTTATATTTTTATATGTTTTATGCTTTGGTCTTATTTTTCCGTATTAACATACCGCAGTTTCAATGTTGATGGTCATTAATAGTGGTATGACATTGGTGTTATTCCATTAATTAAATTAAAACTTATAATATTTAATTAGATCGGGTTTAATTCTAGACCTAGTTATATAATATTTACCAACTTTTTTATAAAAGTTTCAACTGTTTTGAATAGACAATTCAAGTAACTTATATTCTAAAACAGTAACAAAAAGACTTAAAAATCTATGTATTCCGTCAATTAAATTAAAACTTATAATATTTAAAAACAGTAACAAAAACTGTATTAACTTACCAAAGATTGCAAAAATGTTATAGTTACAGCATTTTTCAAAACAAAACAATAATAAATAGAAAAACGAAACATAAAAATATAAAAGTTGGAAGATGATGAGATAAGGGTTTAAAGACCCACCTTTCATTTCTCTGTTTTTCATCTATCAGTCATTCACGAAGAGAAGCATATCATCACACGTAGCGATAGAACAAACCAAAGCTAAAGCTTTCATCAACGAAGTCAGCTCTTCTCTTAAGGGTAACTTCAATTTCCAATTGGGTGTCTGTAATTTGTCAATCACATGTTCAATCAATCGTTTATGAGCTCTGGGTCGGTGTAAATTTACACAATTTTTTATGTTGTTTCGATTCTTTATAGTGTATTTACGATGAATTGAAGTCAATTGTATGTGGGGTTCGTTATCCCCAACGTTGTGCACCTTATCTGCAGTGAATTTGGTTGAATTTTCCACAAATTAACTTCGAATTTTCTTCAAAAGTATGAAAATTGAAGGCGTATGTAACTGTTGGTGAAACTGTGAAAGTGGTTTTGTTAATCTTGAATGCAGTTTATTAATACAGTTGATAAGAAGCATAATCCACCAGTTCGTCTTGATGAAAATTTGGGTAATTTTTTGTGCGGTTTGTAACTTATTTGGATCCTTGATGATGTTTGTGAAATTGGGTTTGATTTGTGTGTCATTTAGTTATCCCATTTGAATGTGATTATATGTAGTTGTTTTTTATTCTTTTTGTAAGCAAAATTGAGATATTATCTTCTTACCTAACACTTGGTTAAATTAACAACATCCATATGATATTGAAGATAATGTTAGATATAACTTATAATATATATTGTGTTGCAAATTGGGCACGTGTGTTGAAATACATTTTGTAGTGAATCGGTATTTTTTATAAAAAAAAGAGTCAATCTTGTTTCTTTGGCAATGTACTACTGAAATTTACAAGATAAGAATACCTTTGCAATTGTATATTTATATGGATGCAGGAAATTTGGTGAATGGTTTGGGTCAGGCAGGTTGGGTAATGGGTGGACTTACCCACTAAAGTTTTTTTTCCCCTTGTTACTCAATTTCATAAATAGTTGAAATTATGTATCGAAAATGATCCAATTTGTTTGTTTCGTAAAATGCATACTATCAGTGACTTGTAACCTTCTACCTTTTTGACCAGATAGCAATAAAATATGACCCGACTTGACCCATATATGTTGTATTTGCTCCACAGGTGAAGAAGCTGATGAAGCATTAGCTTAGTTACTAACCGACCCGACCTGAATTAGACTTCATTTATATTTGTTGAACAAGATGACACCCGTTATACCAACATCAACAAGCAGTATTTCTCTTATCCCCGGGTGCACTTTTGATACAATAAAGATCAGAAAGGGTTCGATAAAATGCTGTAATTTAAAAAGATCGACCCGTCGAACTCTACATGGTCAAGATTGTTTATTACCTTTATCAACATCTCTTAGATTATTTCCACATATCAGAACATTTGGTTCCCATCATAAACCAAGATTTGGAGTACTATCAGCCACAGGTGTGGATGTGGATGTAACTGCAGAGCAAGCTGACCAATCAGATACTGTTTCGGATCAAGAGTCTAGTCAAACATCAGAACCAACACCAACCGTTGATAAGTCAAAACAAAGATCACGGCCTGTTAGAAAAAGTGAAATGCCAACTGTGAAAAATGAAGAATTGGTCCCTGGTGCAACTTTCACGGGTAAAGTGAGATCGATCCAGCCATTTGGAGCTTTTGTTGATTTCGGAGCTTTCACAGACGGGCTGGTTCATGTTTCACGGTTGAGTGATGGTTATGTTAAAGATGTTGCAAATGTTGTTTCGGTTGGACAAGAAGTGAAGGTGAAGTTAGTGGAGGCAAATATTGAAACGGGCCGGATCGCGTTGACCATGCGGGAGAATGAGCCTGCTGCTGGTGGCGAGACATCTAGACCTCCTAGAAAAACAGGTCAAAAGTCAAACACAAGGCGGGACCGAGATGAGGGGAGAAAAAGTACAAAGTTTGTGAAGGGTCAAGAACTTGAAGGGACTGTAAAGAATCTTACACGTTCGGGTGCTTTTATAAACCTTCCGGAAGGCGAGGAAGGGTTCTTGCCAGCTTCTGAAGAAGCTGATGAAGGGTTTGGAAGTATAATGGGTGATGGGTCATCTCTTGAAATTGGTCAAGAAGTCAAAGTTCGGGTCTTGAGAATTGCAAGAGGTCAAGTAACTTTGACCATGAAGAGAGATGACGACAATAAAGATTTAGACTCGAAGCTTCAAGGAAAGGTTTTTACTGCTACAAACCCGTTTCTTGTAGCTTTCCGTAAAAATAAAGATATTGCTTCATTTTTAGATGATAGGGAGAATCTGAAAGGGGAAATGTGAAGATTTCTAGTGAAACCGATACACAACCATCAGTTGAAGAGACTGAAACTGTTGAACCAGAAGAGGCTGAAAAAGTTGAAGCTGTTAGTAGTGAAGAAGTCAAAGATGAAATTGTTTCTCCCGAAACAGAAGATGATGAAAAAGTTGAAGCTGTTTCTAATGAAGAAATCAAAGATGAAATTGTTTCTCCCGAAACAGAAGATGATGAAAAAGTTGAAGCTGTTGTTAATGAAGAAGTGAAAGATGAGGTCGTTTCTCCTGAAACAGAAGATGATGAAAAAGTCAAAGCTGTTTCTAATGAAGAAGTGAAAGATGAAATTGCTTCTCCTGAAACAGAAGATGATGAAAAAGTCAAAGCTGTTTCTGATGAAGAAGTCAAAGATGAAATTGTTTCTCCCAAAACAGAAGTTGAAAAGGTCGAAGCTGTTTCCGATAAGAAGGTTGAAGATGAAATTGTTACAAGTGAAGAGCAAGTAGAGACGCCTGAGGAAACAAGCACTATCACTAGCTCAAGTGAACAAGTAGATGCCTCTGCAATTGAAGGTTTGAACCCTTGCTCTTCTGGTGGTCAACCGTAATTACCCCTTTTGTAAATGTAACTCCTTTTATTGTTTGAAAAAATATGTACTTATTTAAAATCTATTTCTGGTGGTCAACCATCAATTGAAAAGCATCAGGTGCAGATGAAGATGTAAAAGTTGAACCTGTGTCTGAAGAAATTCCTAGTGAAGAGAAAGTAGAGATACCCGAGGAAACAACTAGTTCAAGTGAACAAGTAGACACCCAGGCAAACGTAACCGAAGGTTTGAATTTTTGCATATTTGGCTACTTACCATACTCATGATTTATCTCGTTCTTAAAAAATAGTGATCTCTTTATTACATTAACCATAACTTGAAAAACACTTAAACAATTGACTGAAATGACTTCTTATGAATAGATGTGATAGAGGCCGTTTCTGACGAAAATGGTAGCGTTATCAGCGAAGAGGAGAAAGTAGATACACCTGAGGAGACAAATAGCATCACGGGCTCAGTTGAACCAGATGTCCCTGTGATTGAAGAAAATGTGACTGAAGGTTTGTATTATTGCTCTTTAACTACTTAAAGTCATGGTTTATAAATATGTTGATTTTACTTTAATCTATTTGTAAAATTTCTACTGAAAACGAAATTTTACAAAGAGTAATGTTTTCCCTCGCCTCCCTAACCCTACTTTATGAGTGGGATATTATTGGTACGCTTGTTTGTTTTACTTTTCTGTTATTACGCGTAAGTAAATATCCCCTCTAACTAGTGATCTGTTGCTAGTAGATGCTGAGATTCGGCCTGCCACATCAGTCAATGAAGTCACAGAGAATCAAGTTGAAGAAACCGAAACAAATGTTGAAGTGAAGGCTGAAATTCCAGTGGAGAACGAAAAAGTTGAAGCAGCCGCACCCAAAGAAGCCACTGCTAAAGGTTTATTATTATAACTTATTGTTTAATATTTCTTGTATAAGTTTTATTATACTTGGGTTTTGAGCATCTCGTAATCACTTTCAAAGCGCACTCCAAACACCCCTTAATAATCAAATTTTTTGGTAATTATGATAGCAACGATATCACCAGCTCTAGTGAAGCAACTGCGTGAAGAAACTGGTGCGGGTATGATGGACTGCAAGAAAGCCCTTGCAGAAACCAAGGGCGATCTAGTCAAAGCACAAGAATACCTTAGAAAGAAAGGGTTAGCAAGTGCTGACAAAAAAGCTAGCCGGGCCACAGCCGAAGGCAGAATCGGTTCCTACATCCACGACAGCAGAATCGGTGTCTTAATAGAAGTCAACTGTGAGACTGATTTTGTATCACGTGGAGACATTTTCAAAGAATTAGTCAACGATTTAGCGATGCAAGTGGCCGCATGCCCTCAGGTTCAATATTTAGTACCTGAAGATGTACCCAAAGAAACAAGAGAAAAGAGAGAGAAATCGAGATGCAAAAAGACGACCTTCTGTCAAAACCCGAACAATTCAGGTCAAAGATTGTTGATGGGAGAATCAAGAAGAGGCTTGATGAGCTGGCGTTGCTTGAACAGGCGTATATCAAGAATGATAAGGTTGTGGTCAAAGATTTTATAAAGTCAACGATCGCAACGATTGGAGAGAACATAAAAGTCAAACGGTTCGTGAGGTTTAACCTCGGTGAAGGGCTTGAAAAGAAGACACAAGATTTTGCTGCAGAAGTTGCTGCACAAACTACAGCTAAGAAGGCGTCTGCACCAGCAACTGAGCCACAGCCTGCAGCAACCGAAACAGTCAAACCTGTTGATGAGTAAGTCGATCATTCCTGGGGTCAAAATGGGTTCCACTTGAAACAAATGGGTTGGTTATGGGTCAAACGAGTACATGTCAAAACAAGCGAATTTTTGGTACAATCCGAATTAGTCAAACAGGGTTGGATTGACCCGAAACACATTTTTTATCAAAAAGAATAATATTTCCATAAATAATTGGTATTGTAATGTTCAAAAAATATAATCTTTAATGTTTTGATCTTACTCTTTTAGACCATTAAGGTAGAACCTAATCCGAATCTACTTATTTCTAAGTAAATTGCTACATTTCAATAAAAGATCACATTTTGACCCAAAAGAAAGATATATTTTTGACATTCTTGGTCAAAAATCCAACTTTTTAACTTAAGTGAATAAGCAACTGGAATCTGTTAGGTTATCGGACCTTGATCGTCTTAAAAAAACTCGTTCTTGGTTCGTGATTTTTCAATTATTAATTCTTGTTTTTTTACGCGTTGAATGATGTTTTTCCTACTTTAGGGCACCAAAAGCAACAATTTCAGCAGCATTAGTAAAGCAACTCCGAGAAGAAACAGGTGCGGGTATGATGGACTGCAAAAAGGCCCTGTCTGAAACAGGTGGCGACATCGAGAAAGCCCAAGAATATCTAAGGAAAAAGGGCCTTTCAACCGCTGACAAGAAATCAGCCCGTTTAGCAGCTGAAGGCAGAATCGGGTCATACATTCACGACTCCCGTATAGGAGTCCTAATTGAAGTCAACTGTGAAACCGACTTCGTGGGCAGAAGTGAAAAATTCAAAGAGTTAGTCGACGATTTAGCAATGCAAGTCGTTGCATGCCCAAAAGTGGAGTACGTTTCAGTTGAGGACATCCCCGAGAGCATCGTGAACAAAGAAAAAGACATCGAGATGCAACGAGAGGATATTCTGTCAAAACCCGAAAACATCAGGGCCAAGATTGTTGACGGGCGGGTGTCAAAACGGCTCGGTGAGCTTGCACTTCTTGAACAGCCTTTCCTTAAAGACGATTCGGTTCTTGTGAAGGATTTCGTGAAGCAGACGGTTGCAGCCATTGGTGAGAACATCAAGGTTAGAAGGTTCGTTCGGTTTACACTCGGTGAGTCAAGTGAGTCACAACCAGAAGAAACCGAAACCAAAACCGAGTCTTGAGGTTACTTTCTTTAGCAGGATGATTGAGAGAAAGAGATAGTTTGTTTTGCATTTTTGTATCGGATTTTCAATTTTCTTGAATTATTGTTGAAGGGTATTTAAGACATTGTATCTTGATAAGTGTTTTTACAAAGCATGTATTGTACTTTGTTTAACAATTTCAAACTGAATAATATCATATCGATATAAAGTATTTGTATTTCTATCATCCTATGTAAAAATTAAACATGTAACTATGTAAGTATGAAAGTGGACCGGCCCAGATATATCTTTTGGGCTTGCAACTTATTTTGGGATGTCATTTGGTTTGGGCTACAACTTATTTTGGGATGTCATTTGTTTTGGGCTTGCAACTTATTTTGGGATGTGTTGGGCAATATTAGTTTGTTTAAAAAACTCTTGATTTATGAGTTGGGTAGTCGGATGGTTTGGGCTGCCCTCCATGTGTCATATCATAGATGGGAAACAAAAAGCAGTTCTGATCCGCGAACAGAACCTGTTTGGGTGGAACTGGTTTGACACCGGTTTGGTTATCCAGAGGTAAACCGGTTTGAAACCAGATTGAGGGGAGCTGGTTTCAAATTGGTTTGGAATCTAGCTTCAGGTTGGTCCAGTTAATGCTGGTTTTATACTGGACCGAACAAGAAAGTAAAAACTCTTTAAACAAAAATAAGTTCTTTGTATTAAGAAGTATATCATTTAGGGTTTTATTTATTTATTTATTTTAGAGTAAATTATATTTTTCATTCTTTAAGTTTGTAGTAAATTTCAAATTTCGTCTTTAAATTAAAGAAATTACAGTAAACATCCTTAATGTTTAAAAAAACATGTCCGCTTCGTCCTTTCCTCTAACGGACATTAAGTTTGATCGTTAAGTCAGATCATGTGTTGTGCACATAAGGGTAGTTTGGTCATTTTACTCTTAAAAGTATTGTATTTTTATTTAATTTGTTCTATATTAAAAATACTTATTAAAATGAATTTATCCAACTCTCCTCTCTCTTCAACCTCCACCACAAGTTGCAACCCTACCGCCGCCGTCTGCCAACACCCCCCCCCCCCCCCCCTCTCATGTTGCTGACTTTATAATACCCAAATGTGACAACTTTCCATCCACACTTTTCAAACCCATATCAACCTTATAAGAGCATTCACAGTGGAATCCTTAAAAATATGTGAGTGTGTTTGGTATGTTATATTAAATAGTTTTGAATGGTTATGAGTGAAGGAGAGAGAAAATTCTATTGTTGATTGATATATTTAAAGAATCTGTTCAATCCTTATAAATTTTTTAATATTTTTTAAAGTGGTTATGAGTGAGGGAGAGAGAAAAAAAGTAATAATAAAGATAGAAAAAGTATTATTTAATTGAAAAGGAAATAGAAAATATAGTGATTTTTAATGTAATTATATGGATAAAGATGGAGAATCCACTGTGAATGCTCTAAGAAATCAAATCAAAAAAACCCAAAGTTTCTTTCTTGTTCAAAATCAAAATGCTTTATGCTTTGATGTTCAAACCCATCACTAATCTACATGTGTTTCTTTACTTGAACTCTCATCTAGTGTTTTAGTGAAGACGATGGTTGTGGAGGTGATGAAGATGGATCTGGAGAGAGAGAGAGAGAGTAGTTGGTGTAGAGAAATGACAGTGGGGAGCGGTGGTGGCCGATGATGGTGGAGGAGCAGTGGTCATCGATGATGGTGGAGAGGCGGTGGCGAGTGACGGTGTTCTTTGTGAGTGTAGAGAGTAGAGAGTGCGGGTTTCCATCATTAGTGATCCAAACGAGTGAAGGGAGGCAATATATAGGTGGTGAAGGTAACCGACAATATGGTGGCGGTGGCCGGAGGTAGTCAAGATGGCGACGACGACCTGTGGTTTCAGTGGAGATCTCGTAAGGTAAGAGAGAGAGAGAGAAGAGAAAAGTAGAGAGAGAGAGAGAGAGAGAGAGAGAGAGAGAGAGAGAGAGAGAGAGAGAGAGAGAGAGAGAAAGGTGATTGACAAAGAAAGTGTTAGTTTTATCAGTTTTTTAGTTAAATAGGTTAAAGAGTTAATTACACGATTGGTCCTTGTGATTTGCTTATATTGCAATATTGATTCCAACTTTTGAGAAATTACAGGTTTGGTCCCAACTGTTTACCAACTCGTAATATAATTGGTCCATGACATTAATTTCTGTTAAGTTTTTCAGTTAAATGATTATGAAAAGACTATATTACCCCTGAACTAAAAAACAATATTATTTAATATGAAACCCTTTTTATTTAAATATATATATATATCACCCTCATTCCCAAACTTACAACTTCACCCCTCCACTGTGACAACCCAACCCACCCCCTCTCGCCGTGAAGTCCGACGATGCCACCGCCAGCCAAACCCAACCCCTGCAACTTCACTGCTCCATCCCCTTCCCACGTCGGCGATCGTCGATGAAATCAGATTCAACTATCACCACCCTCGTCTCTCTCTCTCTCTCCTCTTCTTTTCCACCATCAGTGGTGAAGGTTGCAGGTGGTGGCGGTCGGTGGTGCTAGTCGAGGTGAGGATGACCGGTGTGTTAGTTGTTGCCGGTGATGATGACGGTGGTGGTGGTGGTGGTGGTCATCGGATTTCATGGCGACTGGAAGAACCGATCTGGTTGATTTGGGTGGTGATGGCCGGCGGTGGTCAGGGGGTGGTGGCGGGGACGATATGGTGATTGCGGTGGTGGTTAAGGATGGTAACGGTGGCGGTAGAATGGTGGCAGTGAGCTGGTGGTGGGTTGACGGTTGTGTTGGGTTGACGGTGGCGTTGGGTTGACGGTGGTGGTGTGGATGTGAGGACGATGATATGATGTATATATAAACATATATGTTTTCAATATAATAATAATCATACATATCAGGGATAAAATGATTATTTTGATAAATCTAATATCATACACTAACGTCCATCCATTCAGGGACCAATCGTGTTACGAGTTGGTAAACAGTTAGAACCAAACCTGTAATTTCTTAAAAGTTGGAATCAATATTGCAATATGAACAAACAATAGAGACCAATTGTGTGATTAACTCTAGGTTAAAATATTAAACTATTCTCATGTGTAAAACATATGACCTGACTTGACAGACAAATTTAACTTTCGTTAGAGTAAAGGACAAAAAATACAAGCTCTTTTAAACATAAATGATATTTACTGTAATTTTTTTATTTTAATGATGAAACCTGAAATTTACTACAAACTTAAATTACGAAAAATATAATTTACTCTTTATTTTATAAATATGTTGATATTTGGAATTAGAAAATTCTAAGGAAAAATCTTGTTCTAGAAAATCGAGTCACGTTATATCATTAGACGACTTGTCATTTCGATTTTTCTATTAAAACAAAGACAGGTTGAATAGTCTTTCAGAAGAATAATCGTGTAGAACAAGTGCACATGTAGTTGATTAAAGTACACAAAAGCCTCACAAAAATAACTACAAGTTGAGTTATCGTTTGAATAAGACACAAACACACAGTAATAAATATCTTATTCTTTTTTTATAAAGGTTTCATGTATAAATCTTACTTACACGGATTTTGTTATCATAACCTTCTGAAAATTTTATGATTTGTTGTTGTCATAACCTTTTGAAGATTCATGATGTTATCTATCTGACGTACATGGATGTAATATATAAGATATATTGACGTTTCTCAATTCATCTTGTGTTTTTATGAATACGGACCCCTACCAAAACTTTACGACCCCTAAATCAAAATAGATTTTTCTAAAAACAAATCTATAACACACCATTTTGTTTCAAATAATAAGCACAAGATCTAATCTCCACTTAAACCCAAATGTATAAGATGGTTTTCAAATACGTAGACAAATATATTAAATGTAATGTTTTTATCATTTTCTAATGAAACCTTATTTTTATCACTTGTTTTAGAATATTATTGTATTTTATTTATGTGATCTAATCTGACCCAAACTAAAATTTTAACATGAAGTTAAGATACATTTGAGAACCAGAAAAAACCAAACCCGAAAAAAAAAAATTCTAGATCCATCCCTGCTAAAGCAAACAACTATTTATATATTTAGTTGCATATGGTAATCTTAATCAATATATTATCCATTCTATTTTAATGCATAATGTTCAATTCCACGTGTGTTTGTGTGTTAATATCAATCACTTGCCAAATAAGCATCCACCACTTGTAAACTCAATACGCCAAACAAGAACTAAACTGTTGACGGAATTTCCCAACGTTTTTTACCTTCAACATCTTCTTGCATTATAAATACCCTAACATCAATCTTTAAAGATGAAACATCCTTATAACCTATAAAAAAACACACATACACACACACAAAAATGAGGTTTTTGTTGTTGGTATTTGCATGGTTTGTAGTAGGGTTGTTTTTCTTGGTTAATAGAGGGGAATGCATGATTCCCAAGTCTTTATTGAAAGATATTGATAGTGTAAACAAGGTTGGTTCATATATTGGTGTTGTCGTGCCGAATGGTTTTGAAATGAACCCGCTTCTGCAGTTGTCGAGCTTTGTAGCGAATCCAAAGCGCCCGTATCTTGATGTTTCTGGTAAGCAGATGTGTGTTTAGTATGGTTTACATACATATAATCATGATGATCCACTAATATAGATTGAGGCCCCAAGGTAATACCAGAGCCGGCCCAGCCTTTTTGAGCTTAAAGCAAAGTTTAAAAGGAGCCTTTTTTCATAAGCGAATATATATTAATTTTTTCTTAGGACCTTATGTAATATTGACACGCGTTTTTGTATATGGTTTTAAAAGTTACAAGATTACATATTAGAATTGAAGTGAGTTCTAGTGAAAAGAAATTTATCACGTAACAAATTTGTTGATCCCCTTATTTCTAGATACATAAAAAGACATAGATAACCCTCTATGTCTTTTATATATCTATAAATAATGCTTATAAATCAAGAAACTCAAATGTTCTCATTCTTGTTAGTTGTTACTACTATTCGTGGTCAAAAAATTCAAATAATGTAACCAAACATATATTTGATTCACAGGAAGAAGGTTTCGCATAGGAACTCTTGAAAATCGAAGGGTCATTGTCGTCATGACCGGATTAAGCATGGTATGTGACAAGAATCTAACAAAGCTTAAAGTTAAACTATATTTGCCCATATTAATATCTTACAAATTATATGGCACATTAACATCTTAATTGTTCACTTGTGTAGCTAAATGCAGGCATCACGACACAATTATTGTTGAGTTTGTTTAACGTGAAAGGAGTTTTACATTTTGGTATAGCCGGAAATGCAAATACTGAACTTGAAATCGGAGATGTCGTGATCCCTGAGTTTTGGGCACATACGGGCTTGTGGTCTTGGCAGGTAACAATTATTTTTGTATCATATAATAATGTTTATGTTAAAAAAAGAAAGAATATATAAAACATTCAACTAGATAACAACATATTGTTCTAATAATAACGTTTTTTGTTACTATAGAGATATGGACAAGGGCCCGAAAGCGAGTTACCTCTAGAATCCAATGGAGACTACACAAGAAGCATAGGTTACCTAAAGTTCTCGGACTACAACAATGACACAACCACAGACAACCTTCTAAATAATGTATGGTATCAACCTGAAGAAGTATTCCCAATCAATACAACCCCGGAAGTCAGACAACATGTATTTTGGGTGCCCGTTGACAAGCGTTACTTCACGCTTTCCAAGAAGCTCGAGGTACTATTCTTTCTTCTCATAAGTTGATCCGTATACCGAACACAAAAGGACCCGAATCATAATTGTTTGATTGTGCAGAGTATGAAGTTGGAAGAATGTGTAAATGCAACAACCTGTTTACCTAGAGCACCTAAAGTGGCAAGAGTAGAGAGGGGTGTGAGTGCAAACATGTTCATAGATAATGGGGCTTATAGAACATTTCTAAATTCTAAATTTAATGTGACCCCAATTGATATGGAGAGTGCTGCTGTTGCTCTAATTTGCTATCAACAAAAAGTTCCATTTATTGCAATTAGGGCTCTTTCTGATCTTGCTGGTGGAGGCTCTGCATTATCTAATGAAGCTTCTGTATTTGCCCCTTTGGCAGCTCAAAATGCAGTTATTGCATTGGTTAATTTGGTGCAATTATTGCCCTCATAGTGCAGTTTTTTTAATTTAAGTATTTCACAATGTTATTTGGATTTCTTGTATAAAAGTGTATTTGTTATGATTATACTTCTTTGTTTTGTAACATTTATTGTTGTTTGTTTCCTTTATGAAAGTGCATTTGTAAATTTGATTATATTATATATTAGGATAACTAGTTTTTTCCTTTCACGCTACGTGGCGTGAGTTTTGTCTTTTTTTCCGCACTACGCAACGTGACTTTGGTCGTATCGGTTCAGCTCATCGCAAACCATAAAAGTGAACATTGATATTGGTTTCGATAATACCTATAGCAACAAAAAGTGATGTTTGCTCATAATCAGTTTGATTCGTCACCGTACTGCACAATAATTGTTCTCGCTATAGCCTACGATACTAGAAAAATACTTGATTTTGAATGCAACTTATTTTTCAAAAAAAAAAAGTTTATATCGGAATGATAAAAAAATTAAAGACAATTATGTGTTCCGCTTTTCAAAAAAGCTAACGAACGAAAGTTGTTCTTTCATGTTATGTTTTTTATCGTTTTTCCTTTTTGCTACACGGCGTGAGTTTGGTCGTTATCAACACGGCTCGTCGAAAACCATAAAAGTTAATACCAAAACTGGTTCAAATAGTACCAATACCGGCAATGATATTTTTCTCTCATAATCGGTTTGGTTTGTCACATCACGATAACAAAATGGTAATTGCATTCACTGTAATCTTCGATACTAAAAAAACACTCGATTTTAAATACAACTTCATAAAAAAATAGCTTCTATTTCTTTTTTTCTTTTGTCCCTTTTAAATAAATTTTGCTTTTGCTTTTTATTTCCAACTAGAAATAATCATGCGTGTGGCAGATAATTGTATTACGAACTTGAATATGAAAACCAAAATACAAAAAGTATAGTAACAATCATCACTCCGACTTCGAACTCGAAGGCATCAAGCAAACGGAATTAAAGATATAATGTCAACATAACAAAATAAACTTAAAAAATGTGTCAAATTAAGGTAAATTTCACATATTTTATGATGCAAGTTAAATAAATAGGTATTTAGAATAATTTTTAATACTAAAATAACTTGACAAATCAAAAAGGATCATATATAAAAACCATAAAAATTTGGTGGCCAAAACCCAAAAACTAAAAATTTCATGAAGAGTTCAAATTTATATAGATAGATAAATTGGACAAATTCAAGAACTCTTGTTTGTTCTTTTCCTAATCAACTTTTCTTAAAGTTTGAATATTTTCTCATGAAATATCCTCAAAAGAAATCAAATTTACCGGATAAAGATTCTATTTCAAACCATCTTCAAGAAACATTTCTTGCTGGATATTAATCCTAATATCTTAAGGCCGAAATTAAGGTGCTAATCAGCAATTACAAGAAAAAAACAATGTTTTATCATTGTCCAACTGATTTTCCCAAGCAAAATCTTGTCTTGTATACAAACACAACAAAACATAAACAATGCCATTGTTGGATTGATTGTTTACAAACTAATTCTCTATAAATTCATGTAAAATTGTTTCTTTTCGTTTTCATTTGTAAAATCAAGTTCTTTTGCTTCTTTCATGGAAGATACTGAGAGTCACATCAGTAATGGAAAGCATACACCACCTAAAGACTTTGTATGTCCAATAACAACAATGATATTCGACGATCCAGTTACACTAGAAACAGGTCAAACATATGAACGAAAAGCTATTCAAGAATGGATTGATAGAGGAAACTACACATGCCCAATTACACACCAGAAGCTTCATAATCTTCAACTTCCTAAGACTAATTATGTCCTTAAAAGGCTGATTGCTAGCTGGAAAGAATTAACACCCTGCAGTGATCAGTTTGAGTATCAAAAAACCAATTATGTTCATGTTCCTCAATCAGTTTCTGATTATTCTCCCAATAATGTCATAAATGAACTTAGACTTGTGATCACAGATCTTTGTACCTCAGAAGTTTTGAAAAAGGCAGAATTGGCGGTTCTCAAGATCGAAAGATTCTGGCAAGAAGCGAAAATGGAAGGTGAGATTCAAAGTTTGCTGTCAAAACCACCTGTTGTCAATGGGTTTGTGGAGATTTTGTTCAATTCAGTTGACACCCGAGTGTTGAAAGCAACAGTTTTTCTTCTTTGTGAGGTGGGTTCAAGAGATAATGATGTGATTTCGACTCTAACACGTGTTTATTCGGATGTTGAATGTATAATTTCCCTATTCAAGAATGGTTTGTTTGAGGCTGTTGTGTTGATTTACTTTCTGAGACCTTCAATTTCCACTTTTTTACAAATGGATATGGCGAATAAGCTTGTAATCGTCATCCAGAAACGTGAAGATGAGTTCTTGAAAATGTGTATGAATCCAAAAGCGGCTTCTGTCATATTATTAGCACAAATTATTGAAAATGATGATGATAATGGTGCTGGTTCAGAAGTCATTAAAAGTATTATTTCTGGGAAAGCTATAGAAAGCATTATTAAGTGCTTGGAGTTAGATTTTACAGAAGAAAGAATTGCAGCCATGAAAATACTTTTGAGATGTATACAACAAGATGGAAAGTGTAGAAATATTATTGCTGATAAAGCTGAACTTGCTCCAGTTTTAGAGTGCTTTCTTAATGTCAATGATCAAGAAAGATTTGAGATTGTGCAGTTTCTTTCGGAATTAGTTAAACTAAACAGGTATATCTTCTCGTACGTGTAGATGATTTTATGGTTAAATTTCATGGTATAAGTTATAACAACCATGAACTATCATCTTATTGTCATCCAAGTCTTCATTTTTTTTTTCTTTCTTAACTAGGAGAACATTTAACAATCAGATATTGCATATCATAAAAGATGAAGGTACTTACAGTACTATGCACACCCTGCTCATACATCTACAAACTGCTCACACCGATCAATCCCCACTCGTTGCTGGTCTCCTTCTGCAACTTGACCTTCTGGTTCGATTCACTCGACCTTTTTGTTATTCCATTGTGTAAAACTGTAAATACAAACATTTGAAGTGTATACATATGAGTGATGATAGTAGAACTTGATACAAATGTCATTGCAGATGGAACCAAGAAAGATGAGTATTTATAGAGAAGAAGCTATAGATAATCTAATATCATGTCTCAAGAATTCTGACTCTCCCACTGCACAACTTGCTGCTGCTGACACGCTTTTGGCCCTCCAAGGGCGGTTTTCTTATTCTGGGAAGCCTCTTCTTCGTAAATTTCTTCTGAAACGTGCTGGAATTGATGAAAATTATAGATCTACAATGCGGTCAGGAAATGATCAAGAAACTATGGTTAGTAGTTGTTTGATACCCTTTCTAATCTTATATGTAGAAGCCAAACTTTATTTTCCCATAAGGGTGAGATTATAAGTTTGAATCAACCATGAATGATCTAAAACAACTTCTTTCACTCTATAATTAGCACATATGCATAAGCATTTTTCTTCATCCAAACACTCCCGAAAAGCTTTAAAAGACGCGATAAACATATGAGTTGCATATCTATCTATGACATTTTACTCTAGGAAGAGGAGAAAGCTGCACAGGAATGGGAGAAAAAGATGGCATTTGTTTTAGTGAACCATGAGTCCGGGCTTATTTTTGAGGCATTAGCAGAAGGATTAAAGAGTAGACACGCAGAAGTATGTTTTGGGTGTTTTGTTTCTGCAACATGGCTTCTACATATGCTGACCAATCTTCCTGAAATTGGTGTTCAAGAAATAGCACGAGTCTGTTTGCTTAAACGCTTCGTGTCAATCTTTAAGTCTGCAAAAGACACAGAAGATAAGACTATTTCCATGCTTGCACTTAGCAGCTTTATCCATGATCCTGGTTAGCATCTCTTTATAAATAACTTCACACTTACAATTCTCAAAAATCATGTCAATCTTTATTTTTTTCTAATTCTTTCAGACGGGCTACGCGATATTACCATTTACAAGAAGGATATCAGCAAGGGTCTGAGAGAATTCAAGAAATCATCTACGGTAGCATTTGAAATGCTCAAAGTTTTATCAGAAGGAAGTGAATCTAGTATTGTAAGTTACTCGTCAAGACAGCTTATTTCACTCACTGATAATCTGATAAATCATCCCAAACGCCCTCGAAACACTGTCATACATAAACACAGTAAAATCATAATTTAGAATGATAATCTTATTTAGAATGATAATCTTTCTTTTTGGCATCAGGAACTGTGGAATCACAGAGAATTAGCTCAAGAAGATTGCAGCATCAACGGTGTTGTCCTATCAATCGTATGCCACAAAGACAAGATCTTTTCAGGCCATTCGGATGGTACAATAAAGGTAAATCTTTTGTTCATCCAACACTGTAATTAGATAAAACCCCAGAACACTAAACATCACATTCCATTAAAACTGATCAAAAGTTCTTTCTTTCTTCGAATTCGCGACGAATCAACGAAGATCTGGACCGGTAAAAACACAGGTAAAGGTAAAGCCAGTGTTCTTCGTCTTACCCAAGAGACTCGAGAACACACAAAAGCAGTCACTAGCTTAACTGTTGCACCATCAGGAAACACCCTTTACAGCGGATCACATGATAAAACAATCAGGGTAATCAATCGTTCCCAATTTTCCTCAATTTGTGGGTTAAGGTTAATTTCTAATGCATTTTCTCTGTTTGATAAAGCAGGTGTGGTCGATCAACAAAGAAGATGTTTATTGCGAAGAAGTGCACGATATGAAAGAACATGTAAACAATCTGCTAGTAGCAAACAACATCGCGTGCTTCATTCCACAAGGCACTGGAATCAAGGTAGAATTCGAAAACCCAAATTGGGGGAAAATTATCGAATTTAACCTAATTGTTTATCAGGTTAATTCATGGAGTGGAGAATCAAAATTGTTGAATCCCAGCAAAGTTGTGAAGTGTTTAGCGCTTGTTAATGGGAGATTGTATTCTGGGTGTCTGGATAATAGCATTCAGGTGCCAATTTGCTGGTGATTTTGCGTTTGAAAACCCTAAATCTTGTTGTTATCGATCTTGAAATGTTTACAGGATATCGATTTGGCAAGTGGAACATTAACATCTGTTCAAAGTGGATCAAGAAAGCTTCTTGCAAAAGGGAATCGAGTGAATGTGTTGCAGGTTCATGATGGATTGATATACGCTGCATGTTCTTCCATAGAAGGAACTGCATTCAAGGTAGTGTGTTCGGTTAACGGATACTGCGTGTGAGTTAGTCGTTTAAAAAAAACCAAAAAACAGATTAAGTCAGGTAGCGTATCTACGGGTCGGTCCGGTCAGATTGACCGGAAATATTTGATCTCTTAGCTTCTTTTATTTTCTAAAAGTGTAACTAGTACAAGGAATAGGGTTGATTGTTTGTTTGTTTACCTATTGTTTTTGCTTTTTTTTTAAGATATGGAGTGCTTCGAGTTACGATTTGGTCGAGTCTATATCGTTGGCATGTGAAGTGCGTACTATGGCAATTAGTTCCGAGTTTATTTACTTTGGATGTAAGACGGGAACAGTGGAGGTATGGTGTAGAAACAAACTCGTGAAGAAAGAAACGCTACAAATTGGTGCAAATTGTAAAGTCATGTGCATGGCTCTCGACAACAACGAAGATATATTGGTAATTGGAACGTCTGATGGTAGAGTTCAGGTATAGTTAACTGAATAAAATTATATAATTTATTTTTCAAATCTAATTAAATTTAATTTACTGTAGGTATGGGGAGTGAGCTAAAAATATGTTCTAAATGAATTATAAGAATTCATATAGTGGATGAAAGATTGTTGGTATTTCGTATCTTGTTTAAATAATTATTATGGTATATATATAGAAACAAAAACTTCATAACATTCAATCAAACTGTATTATAAAAGGTATATCCATGAATCACTTTTCTCCCTCCGTCCTAATAGATTGTTGACTTAAAGAAAGTCAATATAGATGAGCATTGCATAGTGTATATACTTAATACACTTATTGAATCATAGTAGTTTTATCTAAATGTTATCTAGAACAATCTACGTGCGAGTATTGTGGTCATGCATTTCTTAGTTAATCATCGAAGACGAAAGTGGATTAGTGGTGACTATAAAGGTTGACATAATACATCCACGTGAAAACTAAAAAACTTAACATCCTGAAGTTAAATTCTATGGTTGATAAGCATATGAATTAAAAAGAGAAACTGTGTAATCAAATTTACATAAATATATTATTTTTTTTTTTTTTAACTTCACACTTCATTTGTGTTATAGACCTTATGAGCAGTTCAGTCTTCTTTGCACAACTCCGGTAGCTACTTCCCTTTTTTGTAATTTGTAACGCAATATCAAGTGTGAAGTTATGTTCGTTGCACACCTAGCAAGAACCATGTTCGCTACACATCTAATAAGGCAAATATGATTCTTATGAGTGACAAACCTACTTCGCTTAGAGGATAAACCGTAAATGAAAGAGTCAAACTATTTGTGTATAAATTTTACACTAAACATGTAACTTGAGGGACAAACTTACTTTACTTATTTGTAAAAAAGATGAGATGTGTAGTTGTTTCATATAAATTGTTTAAAAACGAGTCATATTTATATATCATCATATATGATATCTCACAATTAAAAAAAAAAGTTGGATATAAGAACATTGAGGTTAGGCATTAGAGTGACATACTCACATCTCTTAAAGATCCAACATTAGAGTGACATACTCACATCTCTTAAAGATCCAATACTATATATATCTTGAGCTAAATGGTGAAGACGATTTATGCTTTTTGCTTTAATTCATGATTTTCAACCCTCCATTCGTTACTCTTATGGAGATGTGCAAGTCTTGTAACTCTATGACGATTGAGAATAACAATATAGTTTCTAATTCTATAAGAAATTTTGAGGCGTGGAGTACGTATATTTAAGGCTAACCGAAACTATCTAAAGGACCGAGAAAAATATAATAATAAGATAGTTTTTTAAGATATATCACGTTTAAAAGGATATGTGTGTTTCGGGTAATCACGCTAGGTGTCACATAATACCATACTCGTAGTTGAACACGTGATTTTTCTTAACTTAAGCCCACACTGAGTCTTACACCCACTAAATGTCTTAAATATCATGTTTTCACATCAAGTTTGGGTTTTCTATTATCACTATCTGGCTCAAAAAAAAAATGAGTTGCAGACCAAGTAGACGGACATTTTATGTCATGCCACATCTATTATTTATCGACATACTATGAACAGTAGCGACTCACATGCAAACCAATCACACTTTGGTTCGATGAATAATGCTTCGGAACTCTACTAGGAAAAACCGCTTTGCAATTGTAGCCACCATACGTGCCATGTATCATACCCTTCTCCTTATTCAAAAGGCCATCCAATACTCTTAAACCGCGTACATTTACTGCTATTTCATCGCATATATTCATTACGGAAATCTTTATTTTCACGCAAGAGTGCAGTCACAAGATCGAAAGTGAATAACAAGTTCCAACTAACTCGTTTTTTAGCGTTGCTATATGCAGGGACGGGCCTACCTTTGGGTAGGGGTCACCCGCACCCCATGAAAAGATAATTTTATCAGCCTATATACGATCTAATCCCCATCAACCTTCATGTAATTCGAAAACGACCCCAATGAAATTTTAAGAACCGTGACACGTGTTAAATTTGAACGTATGCAATTTAAGTTGACTTTCTAGAATGTATGTTGTTGGCACATTCATATGTCTTCAGCCATCATGAAATTTTAACATCGACTCTCAAAAAAACTAATTTTTAAATTTCAGTGTCTTACGAATACAGAAATATTATACACAAATTAGCAACTATAAAATAATTAATTTTGATAATTCAAGCCTGTTTTAGATAAACTAATTGGAATATTTATGCCCAAACTAAACCATTAACTTTTATACCCATATAGCTGGTCACTTATCAAGTCCAATTAATTTAACCCACTTATTTCTATAATTTAACCGGCTTAATTTTGAAATCAAATAACAACATAAAAAACAAATTTTTGTTTGTTTCATTGTCCCAGGATCAACAAGACTGAGTTAGAAGGGCCTACTAAATCTAATTTTATCTTTTGTTGTGTGCCAATTCAACCCGATCCAAATCTGACCAGAAAAAGTTAGTATTTAATTATAATCAATAAAGCTCAAAATTTTCCGACCTCCATAAAAATATTCTTGGATCCGCCACGAGCTATATGGATCGAACCCTAATAACAAAGATCCCTTGTAGCAAGAGCGTAAAGAATATAACCGAAAATATAAAGTATTTCGTATGAAATCTTCAAGGACTGGTATTTGATAAATTAATCTAACAAATGTTGGATCTAAAATGATTATAATTTACTTTGTATTTAATACACCGTAATTAATAAAGGTATCGAATATAAAGTATTTCGTTTGAAATATTCAAATTGTAACAAGAGTTTTATTTCTTGAACTATTACGTGTATATAATTTTAATAAACAAGATTTTTATAAAAAAAAATCTTTATAAAAAACCTTAAAATGAGTGTTTAAAATTAAAACTATTTAGATAAAAGTGTTTAAAGAATAGTATATTTGTTTTATTTTTTGAACTATTAGGTATATATAATTTTAATCATATCTTATATTAAAATATCATACTGTAACTTTTCTTGTTTATTACTAACTATAATCTATTTAATGAATGGGTTTATAACATATGTATCTATCTGTTTGTCTATCTAGCTATCTATCTATTTATAATATAAAAAAACTAAGATAAGACGTGACATAATTGTAAGTCTTATCATACTAACTTTCTTATTTTTCTCTATTTTAATAATAATATTGAATACTAATAATATTACTCATACTATTTTCAAATAAATATATAATTTAATAAATTAAAAACCTATTTTTTATTAAAAACACACTTTATAAAACACAAAAGTTTGATAAAATAAAATACAACAATATTTTTTTTAATTCATTTTTCTTAAAACAAAATATTTAAAAACCACAACTTTTATAAAACAAAAGTTTAAGAAAAATATATTATTTTTTATTTACTTAAAGTAGTTATTTATACATAATTGTAATCATATTTTATCTTCAACCATGGTTTTATAATTTATAAAATTTTTTACTAATTATTCAATATTTATTTATTCAACCCATGTAATACACGAGTAACTAACGTACTATGATATATTAATCTTATAAATGTTGGATCTAAAATGGTTTTACTTTACTCTGAATTTAATAAACCGTAATTAATAAAGATATCAAATATAAAGTATTTCGTATGAAATATTACAAGTTTAGTATTTGATATATTAATCTCATAAATGTTGGATCTAAAATGGTTATACTTTACTTTGAATAATACACGGTAATTAATAAAGATATAAAGTATTTCACATGAAATATTGGAAGTGTAGTATTTAATATCCATAAATGTTGGATCTAAAATTTTTGTTATTTACTTTGAATTTAATATACAGTAATAATTGATAAAAATATCAAATAGAAAGTATTTACCGACTAGCTTTAGTAAACCCGTATATAACACGGGTTGAATAAATAAAATATTAAATATAATAAAATTTTATTTAATTATAAAATGATATTCTAAGATAAGATTGAAATTACATTTAAGTAAAGACTATTAATAAAATGACAATATTACTTTTTTAAACTTTAAAAAAAATTTAACATTTTGTTTCACGTACCAAAAAATGTCATTTTTGATAACTGCATTATTATAACTCTCAGTTTTAATTATTTTTTGTTTATAAAAAAGTTACTTTTTAAAAAGATTAATTTTAATATATTTCGTATTTTTAAATAAGTTTGTTGTTTTAGAAAAACTTCTTGTTTTATAAAAATTTGTTTCTTTAAAAATAATATTAATAAAAGTATTCTAATTCTCAATTTATTAATAAACTATTTTTAATCTAATAAAATAAATAATATTATTAGTAATTAAATTAATTATTTAATAGAAGAGAGAAGTAAAAAAATTAAATATGATGCTATCATGTCATGTATAGTTACTTTTTTATTATAGCAGGAAAATGATCCTTATTACAAACAGTTAAGATTAGCTACCTCAAGACTTTAATAAAATAGATGGAGATTTTGGGTTCAAGTTTTCATTGAAACAAAAAAAGTGGAGAGGTTTCAGGTTGAACCAGGAGGGTTTCTCACCTATGATGACTTTACTCCTGAGGATGGTCCAAGATTCGGGACTGAGATTTCGTTCTTGAGTGATAAAACCATCGGGTGGGCCAATGTTCTGTCAATGATCCAATTAGTCTTTCAAAAAAATATAAAGTATTTCTTATGAAATATTCAAAGTCTAGTATTTACTATATTAATCTCATAAATGTTGGATCTAAAATTGTTGTAATTTACTTTGAATTTAATACACTGTAACTGAAAAAAATATCAAATATAAAGTGTTTTGTACGAAATATTCGAAGTCTAGTATTTGATATATTAATCTCATAAATGTTGGATCTAAAATGGTTGTACTTTACTTTGAATTTAATGCACCATAGTTAATAAAGATATCAAATATAGAGTTTTCCGAGTGAAATATTCCAACTCTAGTCTATATATCTATATTATATTATAATACACGAAAAAATGATTCCGGCTAAATTTAAAAGATTTGTAAATTTTAAGCACAAGCTACAACCTAAAAAATTAATCTAACAAGGGTAATTATGTCTTTCTAACGCTGCTAAAAAATTGAAACTTTAAACTTATTTACACTTAGACCCTCGTACCTTTAATTATATACAATTTTTTCCATGTTTGTTACAATATGCTTAAAAGAAGGAATTCAGTTTTTTAAATATAAAACTAATCAGAGACAAATACCATAATAAAAAGTGTCGCACGCGCCGCATCGCGCAGGCACGTTACTATAATACTAAAAGAGTAACTTAGAGGGATACTTGACATATTTTTAGGCCCCAAAAGTTTATTTTCCCGCTTCTCTCTTCTCTTAAATAATTACCTAAATTAAGAAATATTAAATAATTTTAATTCTTTTTTAGATTATTTTTTTAAATAAATTAAGAAATATGTCTTTTTATCAAAGTTATTTCTAGAAAACAATTGTTTACACAATTAAAATTTTTTTCTAAAACATCTAACTTTTTTTAAAATATAAAATATTTTAAAATTGGTATTTTTAAAAAGTAAATTTTTTATAAACTAATAATAATTAAAATTAGGAGTTATAATAAAAAATTTAAAAATAACATTTTTAATACGGTTTGTTTTGAAAAAAATGTTTAACTTTTTTTTGGAAAGAAAATTTAAAAACAAAAGTTTAAAAATTTATATCGTTATTTTATTACTTATAGTTATTACTCATATGTATTTTAATCATATCTTATTTAGATTATCATTTTATACTTCATAAAATTTTATTATATTTAATATTTTATTTTTTCAACCCGTGTAATACGCCGGTTTACTAAAGTTAGTATTAATGTATATATAATACTAAAATAGTAACTTAGAGAGACACTTGACACATTTCTAGGCTCCCTAAGTTTATTTTCCCGCCTCTCTCTCCTCTTAAATAATTACTTAAATTAAAAAATATTAAATAATTTTAATTCTTTTTTAGATTGATTTTTTTAATAAATTAAGAAAGATGTCTTTATATTAAAGTTATTTCTAGAAACTAATTTTTTACACAATTAAAAAAAATTTCTACAAATATTTTAAAATTTGTATTTTTAAAAAATAATTTTTTATAAACTAAAAGTAATTAAAATTAGGAGTTATAAAATAATATTTTTAATATGGTTTGTTTTGAAAAAAGTGTTTAACTTTTTTTGGAAAGAAAATTTAAAAATAAAAGTTTAAAAATTGAAATCGTTATTATTACTTATAGTTATTACTCATATGTATTTTAATCATATTTTATTTTAGATTATCATTTTATACTTCATAAAATTTTATTATATTTAATGTTTTATTTTTTCAACCCGTATAATACACGGGTTTACTAAAGTTAGTATTATATAAATAATAATCAACAACTAATCCGAGATATTATGAACATTTATAGCCCGATCCAACCCGGATAGTTTTATAGCATCTTGTCACAAGTTAAGAGTAAAGATGGATTGAAGCTTTTAGCTTTATATAATAAGTGTAAACCTACTAATGTTACTACAAATGTAGTTTACCAGGATGTTTTTGTTCTTTTGTGACCTTATAATCAAAAGTTGCTATGTCTTATTTAATAGATAACACATTTGATTTTATTTTTATTTTTATGTTATTTGATAATTAACTCTTTAAACTTTCGTGTAATACACGGGTAACTAAAGCTAGTATATGATATATTAATCAGATGAATGTTAGATCTAAAATGGTTGTAATTTACGTTGAATTTAATACACCGTAGTTAATAAAGATATCAAATATAAAAGGTATTTCATATGAAATATTCGAAGTCTAGTATTTGATACATTAACCTCAAAATGTTGAATCTAAAATGGTTGTAATTTACTTTGAATTTAATACACCGCAATTACTAAATATATCAAATATAAAGTATTTCATATGAAATATTCCAAATCTAGTATTTGATATAAGCTTTAGTAATTCGTGTATTATACGGTTGGGTAAATAAAATATTAAATAGAATAATTTTTATAATTATAAAATCATATTCTAAGATAAAATATGATTGAAATTACGTATGAGCAAGGCTATACGTAACAAAACAATGATATCAACTTTTTAAACTTTTATTTTTAAACATCTTTGTTTTAAAAAAAATAGACATTTTGTCAAAACAAACCGCTTAAAAATTTCGATATTATAATCCCTAATTTTAATTATTCTAAGTTTGTAAAAATTTTAATTTTTTGAAAACATCAGTTTAAAATATTTTTATTTTTAAAGAAGTTTGATGTCTTAGAAAAAAATTAGTTTATAAAAATTTGTTTTTTTAGAAATAAAATTAAGAAAAATAACTCTTTCTTAATTTATTAAAAAATATTTTTAATCTAAAAAAAACTTAAACGTTGATAAAAAATGTAATGTTATCACGTGTTAGTTATCATTTTATTATAATAAAAAGATATTAATCACATAAATGTTGAATCTAAAATGATTATAATTTACTTTGAATTTAGTAAACCGTAATTAATAAAGATATCAAATATAAAATATATAAAATATTCCGTATGAAATATTCCAAGTGATATATTAATCTCATATACGTTGAATCTAAAATGGTTATAATTTAAGCCGAATTTAATACACCGCAATTAATAAATAACAAAAACACCAAATATAAAATATTACATAGAACAATTCCTCGTTGCTCAGTCAACCTTCCATTTAACAAAGATACTGCAGGCAGCGGACTCCAAAACACATTACTCAATTCCGTTAATCAACCCCGTCAAGTCCGCTCCACCATACCCTATAAATTCACCAGCTGATCACCACCGTCGATCATCGATCGGAAAAATGGCTCCGGTGGCTGTCGGCGACACGATTCCCGATGGAACTCTTGCGTACTTCGATGAGAATGATCAGATGCAACAAGTGTCCGTACACTCTCTAGCCACCGGCAAAAAAGCTGTCCTCTTTGGTGTCCCTGGTGCTTTCACTCCGACTTGCAGGTATCTTGATCGGATCCATCTATTTATTTTTTAACTAAACCGTACCCAGAAAGAAAACCCATTTTCAGAAAACTCTTTATTGAACTCTGAGCATTTTGCTTTCACATTTACATATCATGGTACTTATCTTTAACCAGTCGGGCTAATGGGCTAATGATGATTGGTTCGTTCTTGATTATCAGCATTTCATCAATTGTTTGATTGATGTTAGAAATTGTATGTTAGGGTTTTGGTTATTGAATCCCTGATTCCAGAGGGATTGTTTCGATGTGCATTTCATAAGTTGTCGTGTGATAATTCAGCGACTTGTTATCTAAATTTGATCACTTGACACGAATTAGTCAGAAAATCATTACGATAATTAGGTTACAGAAACATAACATTTGATTGTGATCGCATTAGGTCACAATAATCATTTTAGAAACATAACAGTAACTATTAACTGTCAAGAACTGAAAAACTATTATAAGATACGAGACTTGTCTCATTTTGATTTTACGAACAACAAATAAATGGGCACTCTTGTTTATCATACTAGTCTTTCGGATCAGTTGTTTAGTTTGGTTTGTAATATTAACTTATTTGGTATCATGGGATCAACATCAACTAACTAGAAATGTGTGTGTGCACGCGCGTGCGTGTGTGTATTCTTGTTGATAATTCTTTTGGAACAGCATGAAGCATGTCCCCAGCTTCATTGAGAAATCTGAAGAGCTAAAAGCAAAGGGTGTGGAGGAGCTTTTGTTGATTAGTGGTAAGTTTAGAACCGAAGTTTTCACATTGAATTCAATAAAAGATTTGTTTTTTTTCTTTGAATATGCTGTTTTAACGAAAGTATAATCTTGATTTGCAGTGAATGACCCTTTTGTGATGAAGGCATGGAAGAAGTCATACCCGGAGACCAAGAATGTGAAGTTTTTAGCCGATGGATCTGCGACCTACACCCATGCGCTCGGGCTTGAGCTTGACCTGTCTGAGAAAGGGCTCGGGGTCAGGTCAAGGCGGTTTGCTCTGCTGGTGGATAACCTGAAGGTGGTGGCTGCTAACATTGAAGAAGGTGGTGAGTTCACTGTTTCTGGTGCAGATGAGATATTGGCAGCACTGTAAATTTCTCTATTAGCATTTGAAACTTTTGGTCTTTGGGTATGGAACTTGAGGTTTGTGGTTCAAGCAGTGTTTTATGGAATAGTTGTAATAGTCAGTTAAAATAAATGGGACTCAAAATAATATCTTTATTCGCGCTTATGTAAACGCCGTTTCAAGTTTATTTTTGGTTTAGAACTCGTGTGATTAGGATTGGTTGATCAAGAAGTCGTGTGATTAGAAATTTGACGTCTTAATCTTAGCCTTTAAGACTAGGGCTATGTTTAAGATGTTAAACTTTTGATAACCAGCGTTAGCTGTTTGGTTGTTAAAAACTTCTTCGTTAATTTTCATGATGGTATATATGTCATGTTCACTTTATTATCCTTATAACTGTGTGATCAAAATTAGTGATAAAATCATGATGTGAGGTTGTCTACTTCTTGTTCTTATGGTTAGTTGGAGTGTATATCAGTTTAGAAATTATATCATATATTCATATGTAAGTACATAACAAAAATGGATGGTAACTAGCCCTAAACCATGACCCTGTGGTTGGTTAACCACAGGTGCTGCTCACTTCTAGGGGTTTAACTTAGTTTAATCCGATTTATAATGATTTGACTTGATATTTCTAACATGTTCACCACATTTTGAGACTCAAAAGTTTTTTATTGAAGTACGTTTGAAAATACCCTTAATATCGGAGTGAAACTTTATGATACGAAACGTTATCTGTTTTTATTGTGACTCAGAAGTTAGATGAAAACTATTTATTTGAAATTTTTTTGATTAATGGTACATTCCTCTCATCAATTTAGGAGAATGATGAATGGTGTATTCTTTTTATCAATTTTTTTGGAAGAAATTTAGGTTTATACTTTTTTAAAAAAAATTGAATTTGTAAAACCTTTCAACTAAAAATCATTAAAGAGTTAATTTCAATTTTACTTCCTAAGATTTGACAAAATTAATTATTTTTTTCAAAACACTAAAAATATCAATTTACTCTAAAAGTTTCACAGGTTGTTTCGATTCAGTCTAAAAGTTTTATTATTTTAAATTCAAGTTGGAATAACTAATAAAACTTATTGATTGAAATTAAAATAAGTTATAAAACTTTTAGAGATAAATTAATGTTTTAAGTCTTTCAAAGAAAGATGGTTATTTTTATCGAACCTCGGAAAATAAAATCGAACTTTAACTCTTCTTTAAGTTTAGATATCAAGCATATACTAAAGCTGATATTAACACATAATTCGGTATAAATTGTTATTAAAAGTTACATCACTTTTTTGAGTTTTTATATTCGGTAACTTTGTTTTACTTCGATGTTGCTTAAAGTATATAATTACTTAAATTTGTTTTCTTATGTGTGTTCTCTTAAAATTCCAAACTTGGATTCGGTAACTTTGTTTTACTTCGATGTTGCTTAAAGTATATAATTACTTAAATTTGTTTTCTTATGTGTGTTCTCTTGAAATTCCAAACTTGGAAATGAATCATTAAAAAGCTACTTGAATAGTTCATTTTTTACTATAATTCCCAACCTTAAACCATGTACATCTAAACTAAATATTTTTGTTTCTTTAGTTCTCAAACCTGAGCTTTATTATTATTTTTTTTAACAATTACAAATATTATATCCTTCTTAAAATAATACCGAAATTCCAAATCGCATTTTTTATGTTTCTTTCTATCACCTCTACCATTGATATTAACATGTCATATCATTGGTCTATGACAATTAATTGTTGGCCTACGAACTCAATTAAACTATACGTTAAGAAAAACAAATTAGGCTACAATTCAAATAATATAATATTTTAATTTCCATATGTTACCGTTTGAGAACAAGCCTGCTGTCTCCGTTTCAAATAAAAGAATCTTTTTTAGATTTCAAAATATATTGAGAGGGGATGGAACCAAATTGTCAAAAAAGTGACACAACTTTGTTGACTTTTCCTTTTGATTAAATGATTGTATCACACATATCTAATAGGAACTAGGTTGATTTAGTTCTAAAATATTTGGTGTATATATCTAAATAGGTTATCAGACCAAGCGAAAAAGATATAAAACCTGCATATGTTTATTATTTTATTGAATGACAACTATTTAAACCAAATAAGAATAAATATTAACAAGAAGTTGAAACATCAATTGCCTCGGATATTCAGACGGTTTTGAAACTCATATGATTTCAATGGTAGTTGATAGGTGATATTTCTTATATAAGGTTAATCTTATGCTTTTGGTGTCTTTGTTGTATGGTACCGAAATTTCATTAGGTCACATAAAAGGTTTGTTGGAACATCGGCATGACTTTGGTATCCTTATCGCATTCAATCTTGTCATGTCCAAAGGCGTTACCATTTCTGTAAGTGTTAGCAGTGTTATTAATCCCTACTACTTGTATGCATTTGCTATTGATGCTTATGATGCCTTTAATTATAGGATTCTCATTTCCACTTAAGTCGTAAACAATGATCTTGTGATATAGGCAATCAATTTCTCACAAATAACACATTTTCATTTTAGTATTCTCATTTCCACTTAAGTCGTAAACAATGATCTTGTGATACAGGCAATCAATTTCTCGCAAATAACACATTTTCATTTTTTTTGGTTTTTAGAAAAGATTAACAGTTCTTTTTATTAATGAGATGAAGCAAACTTGTTACTTGACTTAGTTTCTGCTTTACGAATGATCTTGAGAGGGATGAAACGCTCACGCACTGATGAGATACATATATATTTATAATTTATCGAATCTTGATATCAGACTTGTCTTTAACTTCTACATGTTTCTATTTGAATTTATCTACTTATATACTAAACAATTATTATACACCATTAATATAATATAGTAAATTTGTAGGGAATAAATTGTCTCAAAATTCTAAACTTGGAACAAGGCCGGCCTCTCTCTGTGTGGACATATCTACAACTCTGTTCATTTGTCTCCATATTAAATACACTCACTTCACCATTGTCTTCTCTGTTCAAAATTTCTCCTTTTTCAACCTTCTTCTTCAAATCACCATTTCTAAACATTTTAAATTCTGATAAAACACTCACTCTTATTACATTTGTAATCAAAACCTCAAGATGAGTGCTTCAAAGTTCATCAAGTGTGTTTGTGTTGGAGATGGAGCCGTTGGTAAAACTTGTATGCTCATTTGTTATACCAGTAACAAGTTCCCCACTGTCAGTCTCACTCTTTCTAACTTCTCTCTCTCTCTAAGCATGTGTATGTATACATATATCTATATATCTTAATGGGTAGGCTGAGAGAACAGAATATGTTCTTGAACAATTGTGGGTATATCAAGATATGAAAATAAACTCCATTTTCTTGATGTTCTGATGTTGGTTTGTTCAATTGTTGGGAATTCATGCATTAAAGGCTGCATCTTTGGGCTCATTCACTTGCATATCAGACTCATATACCCTTTATTCTTCTTGATTATATGTGGGTATCTCACAAAACTTAAATGAACTCCATTTGCTTGATGATCACATGTTGGTTTGTTCTAATTTTGGGGATTCTTGCATTAAAGGTCGCAACTTTGAGCTCTTTTACTCGCATATCAAACTTATATACCCTTTATTGTTCTTGATTATTTGTGGGTGTCTCATAAAACGTAAAATAAACTCAATTTTTCTTGATGATTACATGTTAGTTTGTTCTAATTTTGGTTTCTTGCCTTAAAGTTTGAATCTTTTAGCTCTTTCACTTATTTTAGGGTTCATTTGCAGGACTATATTCCAACAGTATTTGACAATTTCAGTGCCAATGTGGCTGTTGATGGAAGTATTGTAAATTTGGGACTTTGGGATACTGCTGGTATACATATTAAAGATCCAAACTTTTCAATCTTTCTTTGTGGATTTAACTTGTTAGAGTTTACTTTCTTTCTGACAGTAAATTTTTGATTTTAAGGTCAAGAAGATTATAGCAGATTAAGACCATTAAGCTACAGAGGTGCAGAAATTTTTGTGTTGGCATTTTCTTTAATCAGTAGAGCAAGCTATGAGAATGTTCTCAAGAAGGTACTCTCTCTTAATAATATATGAAACTGAAAGCTAATAAATAATAAATAAATAAATAATAAATTCAAAAAGGAAATTAACATAAGCTTCAAAATGTAAAGTGGGTCTTTCTGATTTCAAATTCTGCATCATCTAAAGAATCTTGAATCTTGAACAATATCACTTCTTCAATTTGATGCTTATTTTAATCTATTGTTATTCTTTTACATAAGATTATTGTCTTTTAATGATATTACAGTGGATGCCCGAGCTTCGGAGATTCGCACCTGATGTTCCTGTTGTGCTCGTTGGGACTAAATTAGGTAAAAAAGATAAATTTTTCTTATTCATGTTTTACCAATTTTGGAATCTTGAAAATTAAGCTTATAATCAAGATTACAGAATGTTTTGTGGTTTTCTGTTACCAGATCTTCGAGATGACAAGGGATTCTTATCTGATCATGTGGGTTCTAATGCTATCACATATGCAGAGGTACTAAATCATCAATCTGTCAGTTGGGTATTTCGTTTCTGTGAGTTTTCTGCTAACGGGTTCCATGGTCACAAAAATAAACATTCAAACCCACAACATTTCATATCTAAATGCGATGTTGATATCTTTGACTTTCATTTCTAAAATTTGTTCAATTTCTTTATTTCTTTTGATCGGTTCACGTGGCGATTAATTATCTCTTCGTGAACACTACAATTCTTGTCGATTTTGAGGTGAAAATTGATGAATTTGACTTATAAAAGTCAAACTGAACTCTATAATATCATCTGTGTTTAGGGGGAGGAACTAAGGAAACAAATCGGTGCAGCTGCTTATATCGAATGCAGTTCCAAAACTCAACAGGTACTAGATGTGTTATATTTTATGCAATCTGAACCTAACTTATTAAAAAGTTGTTTCTTAGGGCCATTATATTCTTAACATGTTGCATTAACATTTCAACTTCTGTTTGGATGGATGAACTACTAGAATGTTAAAGCGGTATTTGATACCGCCATCAAGGTGGTGCTACAACCGCAACGTAGGAAGGAGGCGGCTATGACTATGAAAAGGCGCAAAACCTATGGTTGTTCGATTGTGTAAGTATTATACCATCCAAACTACTTATCTGATCATCTGTGGATGGAATAAATGTATATTCCATTTAAAGCCGCTTATTCGACTCTGTTTATTTCATTTAGAAATAAACGGTTTTAATAAGTAATCTTAAACACCTCCTAGGCTCAATTGATGAGTATACTCTAATTTGTTGAATGCAGGGACATTGTGTGTGGAGGTTGTGCTGCTTAGAAAAGGTTCATTCATGGATGAATCAAGAATCTCTGACAGTCTGACATCCAATTTAATCCTAGTGTTTGATTTCATTGTTGAGATGTATTAATATGTGTAATTGTGTTCTTTATAAACAGTTCTAATATTTAATATTCTATTTGAATGCCATCAGGTGTGTGTCAAAATCCTTTCAGACTTTATGTAGTGGGGTTTTAAAATAATGAAAGAGAAACAAATAAGATTTCAAACCTATAGGGCTTCAAACTCTTAACGGGTTCCAAACAAAATTTTTTGTATATTAGTGTATCATTAGGGGCTTCAAATATTAATTAACCGGTACATTTGATTTAAAAGAGCCTTTAGTAAAATGTATTTATTCTACGTGACATTAAAAGGTATTTTAACTAGCTAATCACTACACATAGTCTTATAGAATGTATGACTGATTTTTGTTATGTTAAACCAACGGATTTATATAATATAATCAATCAACAATACTAACGATTGTTTAAACAAACGAAAGTGTGTAAATTATTATTATTATTATTGTTTTTCTTTATGGAGATGTAGTATTAGAGATTAGTTCAAACAAACGATTACAATAGAGTGACAGGTAAATGGACAATAAGTTGCGTCGCAACCCCGTTTTGGATAGCAAAACCAATCCAAGTAAAAACAAAACTTTAAGACCTAGAGGTTGGCACATTATTGTGAATGGCCCGCTAAACCTTGTTCAGAAGGTCTAGCCTGGGACGAGAAAACCAAACGTATCAAAAACAAAAGAGATAAACACGTGTTAAATTAACCAAGTAAGTTTTCTTAGCAACTTCACATGATTCTTCATAAATATAGTCTGGCCTGCAATAAAACCATTGTCCACGAGAGAGGACACGCCTGTAAGATCCACACAAGCTTGTTTTCATCATGCCCATCCAAACGCAAGGATATCAGGTGATCGTAAAGTAGACCTAAAGTTTTTGAAAAACTAAAGTATATTTTAAGAAAAAAATATATTTTAAGGAAATGAATGTACAAATCATTAAGATGAATGTACATAATGTTTTTGGAAAACTAAAATATTTTTTTTTATTCTAATATATATAATATTCCATATAAAAAAAAATGAATGTACACAACCTTATCCTCTAAATACTATATAATCATACAAAAAGAGTACCTCCTATCTCTCATTCTAAAACGTGTAAAACAAATTAAAAGTAAATAAAACAAATTAACACATATTTCCTCGAGTTATACTCTCAACTCTCATCTCTTCATGTATACATGATTACATGCCACCCGGTTACTTTGGGCTTCCCTTGCCAAATTTTGGGCTTTAAAGATCATAAACAGCCCAGTATCATATTAACTGTAATGCACTACTACTGCTTGTAGTAAAAGCCCAATATGGTTTTAGGTGTCCAAGCCCACTTATCAAAATGTGAAAGAATACACAACCACAAATCACAATAACACATCCTGTTCGACCCGACCCGATACTTTCAATAATCTGGGCATAACTTGCAATAAAAGCTTAGGGTTTGCATATACATCTGCAATTCTACCACATCGAACCCCTTTTGATAGAAGAAGACGCTGAAATATAGAGAATCAATCATCAATGGGTTCACGAGACAAAGATCCGACGACACCTCACCAACCGCTTCTCAGCAGTCTCGTCGTACGTCCCACCGACAGCGGCGGCGCCGGTGGCGGCAGCGATTACGAGCCTGGCGAAGTTCGCCGTGATCCGCCTCCCTATTCTCGCTCTGATCGCTTTCCTGATAGTAGCCATGGTTCGTTACATCGTTTGTTTTTGTTTTTGTTTTTGTTTAGATCTATTGTTGACTTCATGTTGTATGATTGTCTATTGCTTTTTTGCAATTTGTTCATAGGATTTGGCTTCTGAAATTGATGCTTCAAATGGATCAACACTAGTTTATCTCCTGTTTTTATTGGATTTTTGCTCTTGGATGCGATTTCTTATGCATTAGATATGAAGAAATGATTGATATGAGAATATTTGAATATAAAAGCAATGTGAATTGTGAAATTGCTTAATGTTGAGTACTTTAGGGGAGATTATTGTTTTTGTTTGTGATGTGGTTTGGGGACTTTGGATGATTTGTACCCGATTCATATGGTAAGTAGTAACGTGTGTTATTCTTTTTTCTAGTTTTGTTGTTTGGGTACTTTATTGGATCGCAATCCATTTGGTTATTCTGTGGGTTTGTAGAAATTAGAAAAAGATGATGTTGTTTGTGTTGATGACTCGCTAGAGTTGCTAGCAATAAACATGTATTTATCGAAAAAAGTACGTATGTTGTGAGAAGAATCATTCTTAATGCTAAATTTATATGCTTTAAAGAGTTCTCGGACCCTACGAATAGGTACTATGCGTGGAATATACTGAGTATGATTGTTTGTTGTATATGTTAAAGAGTTGAATCACATATGTATATTGAAATTTTCATTGGTAATGATAACTTGTGGCTGCCTTACTTGATGAAAAAAGGAGCTTTTAGAGATTTCATGATACCTTTATAGTAACTTGTGGGACTTCTCATGTTACTCAAAATATTTACCACCTCTATTCGTGAGGAATGTTAGCGGTGTGAGGCAATGTTATTATTGCTTTGCGATTTCCGTGGTTTCGTTGTGTGGAGCAGTGCCCATTTGAGTGTTGCATTTGTCATTGACTACGCTATTATGTTTTACAGCTGAGAAAAGATGGCTGGTGCAAGAATTTGAGGTCTTGAGGAAGCCGGTTATTTTGTTTTGAATGGTGGTGTATCTGAATTTGGTTTTGGGAATAATTATTATGGGATTTGAATGGGGAAAACTTAATTAAAGGAGGTTATGCCTGGTCCAGTGGGGTTTGAACAGAATGTGTAAGCGGTCATTGGGGTTATATATGTTTGGGTCTAATGATTACGGTATCTGTTATAAGTTGTTGAAAACAATGCGCGGGTGTATGGCACATCTCGAAGAAATGTTCTGGACTTCTGGTCGCTCATGGGTGGTTTTTTAGGGTTCTGGGAAAACGTACTTGATCACTGCATCCTTAGTTTCATTGATTGTAGGAGAGTTTGTGCTTTTGTGGTGCCAACAATTTGGTGTAAAAGATTAAGTCTGACCTCGAGTTTGGCCATTTGGATTTCTATGGTGGTTAGTTGCTTTAGTTCTTAGGTGTAATTTCCATCTCAAATTGGGAACGGTGTGCAGAGGCCACAATGCCACATTTTGCTATCTCTGAAAATGTGTGCTTTACAGGAGGTGCTCTTCTAGTATACTGGTTATAGTTGCTCTGGGAAGTTTTGATGAAGGCTGGTTTTAGGTTTGCATCGTTACATTCTTTAGGTATTTAGACCCATGGGGTTGTATTCTTGTATTGCTGCTTCACTGCAGGTGATCTTACAAAAAAAGGATGGAATTTTGTGTAATGGTGTTATTAGTAGTTGCTTTCTTTGGTTCTGGGTATTTGAGAACTGAACCGGCTTTCAATTTTGAGGTTTTTTATATGGCAAACATGGACCCACATATTTAACTGGTTTTTCAGGGTATAGAATGCGTGCAGGTTCTGCATCACCTGTACGCCGTCGAAATGGAAGTCATCACTACAGTCCTGATTATGATCATGCAGATGGTGGACCGCCACCTCGCAACCGTGGATTTGGCAGAGGGAGAGAGTCAGGTAGATATCGAGACTATTCACCTCCTTCTTATGGTCGTGGGAGGTTTGGTGGTGGCAGGTTTGGCGGCAGAGGGTTTGATGGTGGCCCTTCTATGGGCGGCCGTGGTTTTAGAGGTGGTGGTGACGTCATACCCAGAAATAACCCTAATGTTCGTCCACGAGAGGGAGATTGGATGTGCACTGATCCTGCGTAAGTTCTCTATATGTTTATCAATTTCAACACATTAATCTGTTTCAGATCTATTTTTAATTTTGTCAATTTCATATATTTTCCTTGAAAGTTCATAGTATTAGATTTACTCTTCCATATGGCGTTCACTTAAATATCGTGTTTTATCTGTATCATGGTAAATAATTCAAAACTGTTACCGAAAAGAGTTTTGTTTCACTAAGCGAAGAGACATTATGTGTTGATGGCGTTTTCCTTTTTGTTATTTGGTGAAACAGACTGTTGTAACTGAGTGATTTTATTTTACCAAGGAACAAGTAATTATCAATACATGATAGTTTTAGTGTGTTGAAAGGATAATTCAGATATTATTAAATTGAGAAGGATACTTATGAGATCTAGATCTGTTAGAAGGACACATCAAGTTTTCCTTAAAAATACTGCCGTATTTATCATGTTTATTACAGTTTTGCGTCATCTTTCATCAAAATGAAGCAGGAATTGGACTGTTGTAACTGAGTGATTTTATTTTACCAAGGAACAAGTAATTATCAATACATGATAGTTTTAGTGTGTTGAAAGGATAATTCAGATATTATTAAATTGAGAAGGATACTTATGAGATCTAGATCTGTTAGAAGGACACATCAAGTTTTCCCTAAAAATACTGCCTTATTTATCATGTATATTACAGTTTTGCGTCATCTTTCATCAAAATGAAGCAGGAATTGTGCTTTCCCCTTTTCTATTTTTTAATATCTTTTTGTTGGTATTTTATCTCAGATGCAACAATCTGAACTTTGCAAGGCGGGAGAACTGTAACAACTGCAATCGGTCTCGTTATGCGCCACCTGGGAGCCCACCTAGGAGGGGGTATCCTGGCCCACCACTCATGCCCCGCCGTTTCCCTGGACCACCACTGGATCGTTCACCTGGAAGGTCCTTCAACGGCTACAGGTCACCACCACCACCACGAGCATTCGGTAGGGAGGGTCCTAGGGATTTTGTGCCTGCAGGTCCACCTTTGCATAATGCCAGGCATGAAGGGCGGTTCCCTCGGGACCATCACAGGCCTGACTACTTTGAAGATGATATAAGAGAGAGGACCAGGTTTGATAGGCCAATGCCCCCACCACCTGATTGGGGAAGAGACCGAAAAGCTTATGACAGGCGGCTGTTATCTCCACCTGGACCAGCACTACCACCTATGGGCCGTGGTGGCGGGCGGTGGGTTCGTGATGAGAGAGAACGAAGTAGGTCTCCTGTTAGAGGTGGTGGACCTAAAGATTATAGAAGGGATGCTTACATTGATAGGGGACGAGACGACCGTAGGGTTATGCCACGTGACCCGTATTAGGTAATATTGGTTTAGGTTATGCAGTTTTAGAGTGTGGGCTGTGTACTTGTGAGCCATACCTTGATTGTTGTGTTTCGATGGTTGTGTATTTTAGATTTTGAACCATACATTTTGATACCAAACGATTGGATATTAAATGTTACAACTAAAAGTACAACAATCTTACATGAATAATAGCTGAGTTATGCCAATTCCCAATGATAAAAGGTTGAATTTTAGGTTTATAAAAGAATTTATTTCATGCTTCACATCTAAAGTAATTGCTAGAAGTTGGCTGAAATCAAACTTGTAGAAGATAAAGATGTTATTTTAGCTAGTAATTTATTATACGAATAATAAGTTGTAGGTATATAAATGTCAAATTGTAATTAAGAAAGTTTTTGTTAACTAGCAAGGAACTAAAATTTCTATAATTCTTCATTTATTGTTATCGTTGTGCTCAATTAAATTTGTATTGATTGTGTTGATTGATTACTTCTGTTTTATAAACAAACAACCCAATTAATCGATCCAACAATCTTGTTATAAGAATATTACTATTGGTAAAGAATATTCAATATTCACTGTTAACAACAGTGACAACATTCCAATTCCTTTGCATATCTAATCCATCCAACTAGATTGATAATACTACAATCCTGCAACAAGAACCACCTTCTTAATAATCCAAAACTGCTAACCACATTCCATTTCATCAACCTTGAATATTCAACTTCGAATAGGTGAAATACGTCTAGAAATTCAAGACCGAATGTTTAACCCGACACAATTTAACAAACTTATTTCAACAACGAAAACCACATTTATTGTTTATAAACTAGCATCCTTCTTGTAGCTTGATTCATGTATCACTGTTGTCTACAGACGGGCCCTTGAGCCTGTAGATGTCGATAATGGAGCACTCTGCAAAACGGACAAATGTATCAGTATCGTTTAAATGGAGAAAACTGACAAACACAAGTGATAAAAAAGGCGAAGGGTTGAATTCTCACCAATGGAACACCACTTTTCGCTCTTTCTTCAAGAAATCTTGATGGCTTATAAAAGTGGCTGTATTTTTCAGACCATTTCTTGAGACTTTCATATATGTGTTTAGCTCCAACTAAATCTCCCCAGAACACAATACCACCACTGCAATAAAGGTATTAAACAAAATAAGATGCTTAATATTATCATCAAAACAAAGAATGGCAGACATATAAAGTGTGAAAACCAGAGGAAACAAATATTAATTTTTATTTCCTAAAAGATCAGATCCTTTTAGAAGTTTAGAGACTTAATCATGCAAAAAACAAGTCTAGGGACTTAAGTGTGAGTTTAGCAAAAGTCTATACAGTATTCTCGACCATTGCTCATGCTAATCTATGATATTCTATGTTTATCCTAAACTAATAATGCAATCATGAAATCAGAACTAATAATTATCTAGACAACAAGAAAGTTATCAAACTATAATAATTGGTAAAGCAATCAGCGACGTAAATAACTAACCGGTAAGAAGGAAAACTCATTCCAAGAACAGAAGCAACATCAAGATCAGATGCCCGAACCACAACTCCTTCTTCTAGAACACGGCATGCCTCATTCACAACTGGAAACAATATCATTTCGACTATTTCTTGGTCGGTAATGGTTATAGGCTGCAAATACAGATTTCAAGAAACATGTCACTTGCAAGCTCTTGTTGTTTAATTTAGATCATTTGACTAGAAGTGACAACCCAGTCAAACGATTGGGGTCACGTGTCAAAATGAGGTAGTTGGGTTGACCAGCAAACACTTCTACGTGACTTATGTCCACTTCGATGATAGAATATTATAAATAACTAGTGTAAAAATATAGTTGTGATTACAAATCAATACTATTACAATTATAATATATATCTTTTTCAATAAGAATAAAAATCTTGTTATTTAAATTAGGTAATTTGACTAGAAGTACCCATTCATTAAAAAAAAAGTTTGAGCAACTTTCAACACTTTTTACACATTTGAGATAAGACACAACCCAAGCAACTTATTTCATAATAAACGGGTCAAAATTACCACCTCATATGGAATAGAAAACAAGTACCTTTCCTCCAGGCATAATGTTGGCTTGTCTTCTTGCCTCTTGTATAATCGGTAACACTTGGGGATCGGGTTTTGGCTTGCTACCTTTCTCATAGAGATAATATCCTTTTCCATTGTTTTTACCTGAAAAAATTAATCTTGTGTTATAAAAAAGAGCCTTTCATTCAAGAGTATGCCAAATGAATCTTCTTATAGAAAATATTCAAAAAATTACCGTTTCGTCCACTTTTAATGAGAAGGTCAACGATAGGAGACCGGAATGTACGATCAGGAAAAGCATTGGCAAATTCTTTACCCACAGCAACTGCTACACCATATCCTGCTAAATCTTGAAGCCTGTATTCACAAATTCATACAACATTTTTGATTTTAATCTCCAATAGTTTGACGGTCAACTTCTTAGTTCTCAAGTACAATGTTACATAGAAGACAAACTACAGAACATATAATATATCCCTATTCGTATATGTCTTGAAATGTTCAATTTTAGCATATGATCAAAGAATTAACAATAAATTGAAGAATTCGTATTGATATCTAAGTTGAAAACCAAGTGGTTTGACTTTAGAAGTTCTCAAAGTGAGAGACTTGTGAAACCTTCAAGGCTACAATCACAAATTCAAACATTTGTTATTTTAGATTTCCCATAATGGTAAGTTGCTTCTTCTTTAGTCACGGTTTGACTTTCAAGGTCAACTTATTAGTTTCAAGTAAAAAATTGCGTAGACTTGGTGACAAATTAAAGAAAATATCTCTATTTGTATCTTCCATGAAATGTTCAATTTACTTAGAAGTTTAAAATTTTATATCAATTTTAAAGTTGAAAAAGAGGCGGTTTTGGTTTAGCGAAGAACTTACTGAAACGGGCCCATGGGCAGTCCAAAGCTACTGATCAATCTGTCGATTCTAAATAAATCAACCCCTAAATGAAGCAAAAGATGTGCACCCTGTGTGTATGGGAAAAAGGTGCGATTAACAGCAAATCCTGTACAGTTTCCCACCACAACAGGAGCTTTCTTTATGATCTTTCCAACTGTCATAAGGTCTAAAATCACTTGTGCAGAAGTCTTTTCTGTTCTGACTATCTCCAGTAGAGGCATCACATGAGCAGGGCTGTAATCATTTTACAGAAAAATAAAAAGATAAATGTTAGTTTAAAATTCTCTATCCTTTAAGGTGGAAAATTGGGCATGGCAGATTACGGGTCACTTTTTGTACGGATGAAATGGTCCAGGTCAGGTTTGTTTGACCTGAAAGCACTTTGCTGCTCATAATATAACACATAATTAATGTGATTACTAAAGTGATAATCAAAATCGTTGAATAGAACAATTCAGGAGGTTATGTGGATTAAATAAGCTTTAATGAGTTTCCACCCATTTAACCCATTTGACACGATCCTCTTTTAGGTAGTTTTTTAACATCAAATTACACTAAATAGCAATGAACTTTATCCTTTTCCCAATTTTAGCAACCAACGTTAAAATAAAGCATTAAAACAGAAACTAATTTCCGATTTATTACCAAGTTTAGCAAAGAACCTCATTTTAATTCATTAAGTTGCTAATATGGAACTGGTTGAGTATTAAATTCTACATTGATGCCATGTGGCATATACATATGCACTAAGATGACTAATAGGATGCCACGTCAAAATATGTTTAAAAACTAGCAAACTTATACCCTCCTACCGGCTGAACAGGTCATTTGTTGCTAATCAGTAATAACATGTTACTTGGTTGCTAAAATCAGCATTAATATGAAAGTTGATTACTGTTTCAGTGTTTTGTGCCTAAATAAAGTTGGTTGCCAAAATTAGAAAAACTGTAATGTTCATTTCTATTTCATTATTTGGGATAATACACAATCTCAATTGACCCATTAAGTTAGTGGGTCAAAATTGTCACCTCTAATCTTTTTCTTTTTGGTACCATGGTACCGAGTACTGACAACAGGGTTATCAATAGTCCACAGGTTTATGCAAAGTAAACCTCTAATCTTTAGATTTAGTTTTATTAACCTATATATTTTCCAATAAAAACATAAAGAAATTAGTTAAAGATATGGATTATGAGTCATTACCTAAAGAAATGTGCCCCTATAACTCGATCTTGAGATTTTATTTTCTCTCCAACTAAATTGAGATCAATGGTAGATGTGTTGGTTGCCAAAATGCAATGAGGGGGACACACGTTCTCGATTTCACTAAATATCTTTTGCTTCAGTGGTACATTCTCAATAACCGCCTGTAATAAGAACAGAACAGGGCGATCAAGATTAATAGTTGCAAAATTGGTCAATCTTCTACATAAGACGATTAAGCAAATGATGGAGTTATATCAGAACATGTCTTTTAGAGTAGATATATTTATGTTTATAGAAAAAGATTAAGCAAATGATCTAGTAATACCAGATAAAATTTTCGTAACTTCATATATTTATGTTTTTAGGATGTTTAACAAATAATCAGAGATGGTCTTTTAATGAAAGAACATACCTCTATAACCATATCCACATCTCTGAATTCTGAGTAGTCTAATACACCTTTAATCATTGATAAGGCTTTTTCAGCTTGTGCCTGTGCTAACTTCTTCCTTGCAACCAAACCTCGAACATTTGCTACAAAACAAAGTGTTATTACTGTAAGTTTTTCTAACAACAAAAATCCCTTGCATGACACAGAATTAATTACATTAAAGATGTAAAAGTAGAAGGTTTGGTATTGGTCAAAATGGGTTCCATTTAAAAAAGAAAAGTAATATTTTGTACGGGATGTGTTGACTTGAAACCCTTTAGTCCAAAAATAATTTCTTTTGTAAACAACTAGTGTTGATTATGATTATAAAAGTTACATGATTCCATAACCATCTGATTTTTTAATAAAATGATTCTAAAGGTTTTAGCATTACGAACTGTGGATCGGGTAACTCGTTAGAGCTAGTAACTTTTTGCACAGGCTCCCTTGACCTGAAGCATTATTATTGAGTAACATCAACTTTATTAATAACTAATCTCAAATATGATTATAAAATTATATAAATTCCCTACTAATTTAAATTTTGAACAAAATGGTTTGACAGGTGTAAGCCTTGAAAAATAAAAGTTGGGTAACTGCTCAAAACAAGTGACTTCTTGTATGTGTTGTGAAGACCTGAAACACCTTTTTTTGACCAAAAATACAGTTTTTTTATATACAATTAATCTGTCAAATATGATTACAAATTATGCATTTCCAAAATAATCCAATTTTTGAATAAATGGATTTAGGAGGTTTAGAGCATTGAAAAGTCTGGACTGAGTAACCGGTCAAAACGGCATATTTTGGTACGGGTTGGCCTAAACACCTTTTTTTGCCAAAACATAAGAATTTTTATAAATAATTAACATGTGAAATGTAATTACAAAATCATATTATTCTCATAAAATCTATTTTATAATAATACGATTTAGGTTGTTTTATGTACTCTTTGGCGATTTTTGACATGTTCCATTTAAGCTAACTTCTAAATTGACTAACTGACTCAGATGAACCTATTTGAGTAGAACTGATTGCGATTGCCACCTCTAAGTTATGAGATCAACTACAAGATTCATAAAAAATACCAGAATTCATACCTGTTATTGTTTTGATGCCCTTTTGAAGATACTCAGAATTCACTTCCTTAAGAACAACATTTATGTTACCAAGAATTAGTGCTGTAGCTATTCCCGACCCCATTAGACCTCCACCAATCACAGCTGCTTTTTTAACAGCCCGTGGCTTTAGACCAACATCGGTTACTTTCGGCACCTTTTAATTGAAGAAAACCATATTGAGATTTTGTGAAAAATTAATATTTCAAAGAGAGAGGGATTCTAAATTTGGAACTACTATTGTACCTTTGAGATAGCACGTTGTGCAAAGAATATATGAACAAGACCTTTTGAGGTGTCAGAAAGAACAAGCTCATTAAACACCTTGACCTCCTGAAAGTACAATATTGGAGATATTGGTTAGCTTGTATAGCATTTAGGGGATTGTTTGGATATGTGTTTTGAAAGTGATTATGTGAAACTGAATAATCAGAATTAAGATAATTAGTTGTAAAAATTATGAGTTGTAAGAGATGGTGTTTAGATGTGTACTTGAAGTTGTATCACTTGCTTATGATTATTCTAAGGAAGTAATAGATAAAGTAAGGGTAAAACTAACTAACTAACATACCCAATAAAAATTAGATAATCAATTTATTAAGACTTGGAACGAAAATATAATATAAAACGAACAGATATAGCTTATATTCAAGGGATAAGCCCACCCTCCTAGTTGATATGAGATCAATTAAGCATAATAAATTACAGCCCTAAAACCCAATTTATATATATTCTCAACGAGAAACATACCTTAATACATTTACAATTCCTCGTCTTTATATATATATAACTTATTTCAATAAATAATTAAATATCATTTACACTTATCTAATAACTAAAATAACAAATTTCTAATTTTGAAATAGTACCAGTAAAACAGGGGTTTAACACAATTTGGATGCAATTACTATCATACTGATTATTTGACCCCTAAATAAAAATAGAAGCACACAAACACTAGAAATTGATTAGAAACATAGAAGCACACAAACACTAGAAATTGATTAGTGTGACTTGAAATTACAATAATTAGATAATCACTTTCAAAGCACATCCAAACAATAAAAGAACAAAAAAGAAGGTAAACCGAAATACCTTCAAAACACCAGCATATCCACCATGAACAATGCCTTCCTCAATCACATCAAGGCATGCTTGATGTTGTGGCATATTAGGGGCCGTCCGCTTGGCTAATTGTCTAGCATTTTTTATGATTTCACGGGCTTCAGAAAGGGAACCAATCTTATCTGTCCGATGAAGTGAACGGACCCACGGTTTACGGGCCTCTGCTATGTCTAAAGCCCACTGCCTAGACACTTTCAATAAATCTTGAGGGGGCACGATAGCATCAATGAGACCTAGCTTTTTCCCTTCCTCGGATAGGATTGGTTTAGAAGTCTACAAGTGAATCTTTTAATTAATATCAAAGTTAATGAAGATTAAATGATAGGGGTGACAAAATGCCAGGCAAGTTTAGTAACAGGCCAAAACAAGTTCGGATTAAAGCGGTGTGTTTTTAGTATGGGTTATAAGTCAGACACGATTACAAAAACTATGTTACCACAATAACATTTATATCTTTTTACGGGTAACAGAAGTATATTCAGGTGACTTTCAACAAGTTCAATCATTTTAACATGTATCCCTCTTAACTAAATCTTTAATTCAACCTATTTGCCCCATTAGGGATAGACAATACCCAAATTGACCCATCCATAAATACACAAGTTCGGGTGAGACAGGTGGTTTCTAGTACGAGATGTGCAAACAGTTCTGTCCGTTTTCTCTAAATAGTTAATATGTTAAATACAAAACTATGTTATTACAACAATAATATTATTTGTCAAATAAAGTGATTTAGGAGGTTGTAATCATTAACAGTACACTTAGGGAGACTTCCAACATGTTTGACCTGATTGACCCATTTCCCTTGTAGCTAACTTATTTCCAGCCCATTTGGCCCGTCAAAGAACAGACCATATCCCAAAAACAACTCATGCATGAGTAAATAGGTCAAAATTGCCACCTCTAGTTGAATAATCAAAGGCACATGATCAATTGTAATAAAATATGTCGTAAAAGGATATGTTTGGATGTGAACTCACCAACATCATATCAATTGCCTTTGACAACCCCAAAAGCCTAGGAAGTCTCTGAGTACCTTGAATACCATACTCCGTTGTTTAATAAACTCCATTCATAAAATAACGTTAATTAAATCTTGAAAGTAGAAGTTCTAATTGTACACTTACCTCCAAAACCAGGCATAACTCCAAGAGATAATTCAGGCAAGCCAAGTTGAGTCCTTGGAGCTGCAATACGAGCATGGCAACCCTGTATAAACCAACAAGATTAAATCATTGTAAAAAAATAAAGTTACAAGACAACTGAACTTGTGAACAAATTTTGTTACAAAAAGCTACAAACCATTGCAACTTCTAGGCCACCCCCGAGTGCAAGTCCTTGTACGGCAGCAACTATGGGTTTCTTGGAGTCTAAATGTACCCAAAAAGAAACTATATGTGTCAGCAAATACATACCTTAAAACATGTACAGGAAACTATGAGATTAAGTTCGTATAAAACCTTCGAGTGTGTTGGTTACAAGTTCAACAGATACGTCAGGTAGATGAGATATGTCTCCTGCCAAGAAAATGGTTGATTTTTTTAAATGTTTTTGAGAAACAGAAACATTGAAAAAAAAGTAAAAAAGAATATGTAATGAAGCCATTACCAGTTTGGTGAACTTTTTGAAAAACATTGATGTCAAATCCACCGGAAAATCTACCGTTCTTGCCTTCATAATATAAGAGAAAACAAGTTTAGTAAAACATTCTTGAATTTGACACTTTGACTACATAATTAAGTACATATATACCCACAATACATCAAAAGTAATGGATAGAAAACATTATTTTATAAGAATACAAATTCAAAGATGTTGGTGATGAATAAGGGGATGTATGGGGTTGTATATTTAATCAAAAACCAATAATCAGCTTATTTAAAACGGCATATTTCATTCTAAAATAACCAGATTGTTCCTTCTTGAAACAAAGATTGGTATTTTTTTGATTTTACAAGTTACCTCATATATGGGTATTGCATTTGTTCAAGAAAAAGTTCAAAAGATTGTTAAAATATCCTAGTGTATTTCTTTAACATTTAACAACTTTCGTTTAGCATTTGTTAGCTCACAGACTACTATTGAATCGTCTCATCATAAGATTACCAGTTTTATCAAACACCCTCTTGTTAAAAAAGTTTGAAACGATAATTTATATCATTCTGATCAAAATATCAAAAACCACCATTACTTTCTACCAAACAGACGAGTTTGATCAGAAAAAAATGTTAGGTTTTACCAAACAGACCCAAAATATAACAAAAACCCAACTCAATGAAAAGAATCGACTTAATTCAGTGATTAACAAGATTTACTAAACAGATAATAAACAGAAAACAATCCAATCAATTGAAAATCAAAAGCAGAATTCAAGTAATTACCAGTCAAAACAATCGCTTTTACATCATCTCTCCTCATAGCCTCTGCAAATTTCTCCTTCAATCCAGCAAGAACTTAACACAAAAACCCCAAATCAAAACCAACAATTAGCAATCAATCACTAAACACCCAGGATTCAATTGGATTAGAAGAATCTAAACAAAACCCAACAAATCAAATCAAATAAACTATCTAAACAAATTGAATTAAAGGATAAATTAGCTTACTTGGGAGAGCTAAAGCGTTAACAGGGGGATTTGAGATGGTGATCAAAGCAACGCCATCGGAACCCACCTCCATCGTTACACTTACTTTTGCCATTTTTGATGATTTTGTTGATTGCAGACTATCGAGTCTATGAAGGTCAATAATAATAATAATAATAATAATAATAATAAAGGAGAAGATGAAGATGATCACGGTATTTGTATATATAGATTAGTATTAGTATGGGTTATTGCGAGAATGGTCCCTCTCATATGCTGTTTCTATATTTTAAAGAAAAACATAAAAAATATACAAATTCACATTTCCATCGTATTCTCTGTTTTATAGATGAGTCATATAAAGTGTATTTTCATTCATTATATTTAGAGAGTGACTATTTATCACGTTTATAATTGTTGTGAGTATCTAATAAAGAATAAAAATAATAGTGTAAGTTGTTATGAGTAATATAAAGATAGAGATGAATAATGTAGTGTGAAGGAGTATTTAGAAATAAACAAAAGTTAGAGAAAACTATGTTTTTAGTTAAATTATATAAATATAGATGAAGAAGTGGATGTGAACGCTCTTAATCTTTTCTTTTTAAAGACTGTAGATTTTTTCTTCGATGTTTAACGGACTGTAATGTGTTTGGTACCTGTCATTAACATACAGGAAAAGAACTATTAAATTCATGTGAAAACCATGTAAATTATACTTTTCAACAGTAAATCCTTGAATTTTTCTAGACGGGTTTCTCTTTGGGTGAGGTTTGAACACATTATCTTTTAGTTGTGGGACACATCTCTTACCACTAGATGGTAAACCCCATCTTGATTGTCTATGACACTTATGATTTCTTGTTAAGTGCATATCATATTATTGTAATACTATAATCTTTACTATGATATTTAAATGAACTCCATTCAAGACTTGAAGATGTGTATCAACATCATCGAACGTGCTTTTTCATCTTATCTCACACCCTTTTGAGGGTCCGTACAAGAGTAGAGTTTTGCCCTCTTTTTCGTTGTGGAATTGAGGATAGAAAGAGAGTGCTGGGAAAGCAGAAGCAGAAACAGTTTTATCTAAAGACGCTAACTACAACTAATCTGGTTTAACATGATGGATTTACGTAGGTTTTTTTCGTGTATTTTTTTCATAATATCCTTTGACAATGTTCTTGATACACTATCGTTGCGATATTTTTATATTCAAATGCTGCTACACTTGTACTCTTGGATTTGTATGTTTTATCGTATAGTATCATCTAATATTAAAGCATATGTTTTGAATCAGCTTCATAAAACATCCAATCCACTACTATAGCCCGACAACAGTCCATCTAATTTTAAAGCATGCGTTTTAACATGTGTGATGTGTGGTGATGGCATTGAATCGGTGGAGCATCTTTTTAACAAATTGTTCGGTGACAAACTTAGTTTGATCCAACGTTTCACAATGGTGTGAGATCCCTCCTATAACACAATCCGGATGAAAATAAAAAAAAAAAACCCAATTAATACTATTATGCAAGTTACTTGTTGGTGTATATGAAGATTGAGGAATGATGTAATCATAAAAAAAACTAGTGTTGCTAGGATTGTGGAGGAAGTAAAAGTTCTAAGCTCATTATGGATTAAGGCTAGGATGAAAGGCAGAGCGTTAGAGTGGTTCTTAAAGTCGCATAGGAGTTGAGTTGTTTTTGAGGAAGTCTTTCCTTGTTTTGGTGCTAGTTGGTGTAACATGTTTGGTTTTCTGAATTTTAGCTAGTCTGGTTTATTTGATAAAATTTTTATTTGCTGTTCAAAAAAAGTTAAAAAACAAAAATTATATATTGTTAATCTTTTAAAGAAAACTGTTGAAAGATGAAAAAACTATAGAGCGAGCAAAGAAATCACAAAAAAAAAATTGAGAGTTAAGATTTTTATATGTACTTTTAGCTTTTTTAAATATAAAAACAAAATGATATCTTTTATGAATTTAATAGCTGGTTAAGGTATTATTATTTTATTATTATTAGATTAAAAAATAAATTTTTAACAGCAAGCATTTAAACTTTATAAATAAATTTATTACATCCTACGTTTTACTAAACTGGACTCGTAACCTTTTAATCGAAGAATACATTACTTACCATCAACGACGGATCCAGAAATTTATGTTTATGGAGTCACTGTTTTTAAATGGTTCAATTTTATAGAAGTAGAACATAAAAAATTTCAGGCCGATTCTAGCTCGGGTCAGCTTGGCCCTTTGAGAGTTTGAGTTGAAGACTTCAAGGTTTTAGGTATGGGAGTTTTTATTCAAGTTTATAATTATTAGGTGTTTAGTGTGTATTTGGAGTGAACGTTTATAATATAATTAAAACATTGGCTTTATTGCTATGGGTTATTTAGTGCGAATGGACTTATTTAGTTATTTTATTAATTAACCTCTAGGCTTTTTTCATGGGTTTATATAGTTTTTTTATAACTAATAGAGTCACTGTTTAAAAAAACATTATTATCACTCGAAAAACAAATACATACATCTTTATATACAAATAAAAATTTATTGTATTCCAGTGACTCCCCGATGACTCCGGTGGATAGATGTTAAGTCCGTCACTACTTACCATTATCACTTACGTATGAATAAAATTAAAAAGGTCACTTGTGATCCGAAGTTGACTAAAAGGAAACTAGTGCCATTTTAATATGATGGGTTTAGAAATGATTGCTCTATCACTTTGGCTCACAAACCTAGACGGCTGTGCAACAAAATAATTCAACACTTGTTAAAATGTGTTCACATTCAACCACTTTAAATTTATATAAAAATTGTAATAAATAAAACATGTCTAATAACAAATAGTTCATCTCAATATGCAATGTGTTTAGGGCTTATTTTTATTATAAATAAATATTGTTTTTATTATATTATAGGAGATGGTTTTTAAGTTTATAAGATAAATAATTCTTGTTTTTGGAATTATTATGGATTGTAAAGACGAAAGTCGGATGCATGGAATCAAAAGTTGTGAAAAAGGACAAAACTTAAATAGTCATTTTTCTAATTTAAAGTGTGTGATTCTTTTCTGGTGTGATTTTCTGGTGTGATATTATGGTGTTAAAGTTTCTCCTGTTAATAGAAAAGATTGTATGTTAAAATCTTATAAATTGTAAATATAGGTGATGAATAAGAATAAACTAAAAGTTAGTTTAAAAAAGTGCTTAGCTTTACTTTATATTAAAGCATTTAAAATATCACTAGGAGTATACAAAATAGACTAGTTCACAAGACTTTATTGACTTAAGTATATATTCATATTACATAGACGTTATTTTAAATCCTCATATTCAGTATAACTACCAGTTTAAAAAATTGGATTAATTGACTTCAAACAAAGGATTTTATCCTAAAAAAAATTTATAACATTTATTTATGGTTAAACTGTTATTTTAACAACAAAAGTTTGAAGAACTATATGGATTCCTTTTAATGTGTATAATATATTTAACTGTATGCACTTAACAGAGTATTTATATTTTAAATTTTATATCATGTAGATTCCACCAAACTCACACCTTAAAAATGAGATATCAATTAAGCAAAACAACAATTAAGGCAAAACAATAATCTTTAAACTCATTAGAGCATTCACAACAGGATTCCCAATTTGATTTAAGTGTGTGCTATTATCGGAAATGGTTGTGAGTGGTTGTGAGTGAAGTAAAGAGAAAATTTATAGGAATTGTACCGTAATTCTTTATATTTGGGGAAACATGAGACAACACATAATTATCTTAATATTTTCAAAAGTGGTTGTGAGTGGCGGAGAGAGAAAATATAATGCTAAAAATATAAAAAAGTATTATTTAATTGAAAAAGATAGTAAAAAGTAGTGTTTTTAGTGTAAATATAAGGACGAAGATAAGGAATCTAGTGTGAATGTTTTCACATCTCATTTCCCATACTTATCCATATAATTACACTAAATATCATTATTTTTTCTCTTTTTTTTTTCAATTAAATAATATTTTTATATATTTATTATTATTTTTTCTCTCTTCTTTACTCACGACCACTTAAAATATATTAAAAAAGTTATAGGGTCTGAACAGTGTTTCTCAAAAATACAAAATGAACAGTAATATTTTCTCACTCCTTTACTCGTAACCACTTATAAACATATCATAAAATATAAGAAATATACTCACATTAATTTAGGGAACGGGTTGTGAATGCTCTTAGACTAGCTCACGTGCTACTTTCTAGCCACATAAAACTAGTCGTGTTCATTGGTTCAGTCCTAGGCTTATCCAGTTCGAACTTTAATCGATTGGAACCAAAAATCAGATTTAAATTTGGTTTGGTTTGTAGTTTTCGACCGTATAAACCGAGTAATCATTATTTGTCATTGGATTGAGTTGTATCAAATAAGATGAGCTATAACTGTGATTAGATTGGGCCAAACAATTAAAATTAAACAACCACTATTCGTTACTCGGTTCAAACCGAAATCAAATTATCAAAACCTAAAACCTAATTTGGTTTCAGTTTAGAACCGAGCATGTAACACAATCCAGTTTTAAACGGTTTCGGTTCGGTTTGGTTCCGTTTTTTCTTAGTTCTATCGCTTCCTCCCCACATATTTTCCCCATTTATAAATGGGCTATATCTGGGCTCATGGGCTTATTACCCGACCCGATAACCATCAAGAAACATTTGGACAATCAAGAAATCAAGAATCCAATTCTTGATTTGTGCATCAATCAGCTAGGGTTTTAATTAGGGTTTCTTCATGGCGTACACGAGAGCTGTATCCAGATTATGCCTTCGTCTTCAATCATTATCTCCCAAATTCAACACCAAAACCTCTGTTTCCCTCTGCACTGATTCACCGCATTTCATCAAATCGACCTCAAAGCCTCAACTTTCTTCTTCCACTTATCGTACTTCGAGGTTTGTTCTTTCAACAATTGAATCAGTTTTCAAACGATTTCAGTTGTTTAGTTTCGTCTTTGAAGTTGAATCTTACAATGTTACAACGTTAAGGTTGAAATGAAGAGCGATGATTGGTTTAGTTGATTGTGTATTGCTTCAATTTGTTGTGTTAGGTTACCAGTGGAATTGAGTGCTTTGATGACGATGATGCCATTGCATAGTGCAATTGCATCATCATGCTTAAAATCAGGGTTGTTGGTGGAATCTCAAAGCTGGGGATTAGTCCCTCAAGGTCTGTTTTTGACCCTCATTACATAACTACATAAGTGTTTGATTTTGAATTCTTGACTCACAACTATAAGTGTATCAGTAATCAATCAAGTATTGAGCATCACATTAACTGCAAAATGTTGGTAGATTAACATTGGCATGTATAAAAGTAACTTCCATTAGTTAAGGGTGTTTGTCATTTCATTTTGAAAGTGTAGGTCAGATTCGCGTTTTTTCTTTAGTATTTGAGATAGAGTATAGTGAAGCTAAATTCTGATTTTATGATTGTTTAGGGGTCAAACAATGAGTTTGCTGATAGCTACAACAAATCTGATTCAGATTGTGTTATGAGTTAGGGGTCATTTTACACGTAATCAGGTGTTGTCAAATGTTATAACAATTGATCCAACACGTTGTATTGCAGCTGAATTTCTGTTTCTGGTTATTTCATGTAACATAATCAGTTTTAAACATGATTCCAAATAAGGGTGTCATAAAACCTTTTCTGCTCATTACATAAGTTAATCAACAAAGGGTATTAATATTGTATTAAGAACTTCTTTGGAAACTCGTGTCTAATGATCACGTTATCTTGGCCTGGTGAATCTGTGATTAGTTATTGGGTTGTAATATTCTTTCATGGTTATATTATTGCAGGAATTTCAATGCCTTTATGACACTCTTTGTGGCTTCTTAAAGATCAGAGGTCTGCAGACTGTAGGTCAAACAAGTTCCTGTTTTTGACATGTAATGCTACTTGGGATAACAACTTTTATGTTCATTCAAGTCATACAAATGATCATATCTGATCTGTTTTCAGTTTCTGCTGACTGTTTCTTCTTCAGCTGAATCACTTGCATCTGAAAAATAAAACATCAAGTTGTCAAATGGATTCGTCACATGATTTTTATTTCTAGTCACATGTTTGCCCATCGTTCTTTTATCACATGCTAACTTGATGTAGCTTGAACCAGAATGATGCCATGTGGTAGGATAGGGATCAATGTGTGTTTTAAGAGATTGTTTTCATGATGTTGAATAATTACAATCATATGATTTGGAGTTGAAAATAAAACATATAACTAAATTACAGATTTTCTCCAATTTCGGTCTTGATTAGCTCCAAGATTGAATGGCCATTTATCCTCTGTGCTCTTGATGCAATTTCTCATATTATAAAAGGAGTGCTAGAAAGTCTTTTCAATTGTAAGGGGTGTGTTAGTTGTTGATTGTTTGATTCGAATAAATTCTAGATTGCATTTGAAGTCGACGTAGATATATAAACACATCTCATTTAAACTCAGCTTTCACCTGACCTTGATTATTTTAGTTGTATGTTATCTCATGTCAATTCTCTTCTGAAAATTTCTCACTAGTTTTAAAAAAAAAAAAAAAATAACAATGAAATAACACTCAAATTTCAATTCGTTTAAAGCTAATATCATGTTAAATATTATATTTTTATATTATAATACATTGTCTAGCAAAACTTTTCTTACTTTACATAATTCTTTTTTATTTCACACCCTTTGAACCTGTGGTACAAGTAGGATCTTTACTGGACGTGTTTTTTCTTTCTTTTTTATTTTATTTTATTTTACAAAATCGTCTGATCCCAAAAAGGTCCAATATTCAACAATAGGCTCCATATAAGAAATTTACAACAGCAGAGCATCAAAATGGATTGATTGTATGAGAAGATATTCTAAATAATGTTAACAATATAATATTAGTCATATTTCTTGTTATAAACCATCACTTACATGTCCAAAAAAGTTCAATTACTTACATGCAGACTCAATCATGGGATCTTATCAATATATATTAAACAATTAGATCAAATAAAAAAACGGAATTTACAACTGAAACCTCTGGCATCAAGACACTCATTATTACATTGAAAGGATATTTTTATCAAGTTAGTACAGTCATTCTCAATTCATATTTTTGTATAATGTATAAGTGTGAAACTCAAAGATCATTTTGAATGAAGACTCGAAAACTTGTTTCGATTGGTAATGAGGACTCGAAAACTTGTTCGAATGACAATAACTTTTTCAATCCACGGTATAACGCACACAAATTAAAAAAATCACAGAAGGGATCCTCTAAAGATTTGGTTTCAACAAATAAAGCTATAAAGATAGAAATTGGACAAAACTTGTTACTTTTTATGCAATCAACCCCTCCGGAATACTACCAATTTGCTGGCAAAATTAGAAGGAAAAAATAAAAGAAAAGAAAAAAGTAACTGTAGCATAAAAACCCAAAGGTAACTGCAAAAATTCATGTAATTTGCATTTGCATTTATATAAAAGTGCTATTAGATTTATACTATTTGTGCAAAACTTCAACTAGTATTACACAGCTAAATTCTGCTTAAAACTTGACGGCTAGAAATTTGAGAAACGACTAGAGCTATTAGATCCTTTCCGTCGCCTACGCCTCTTTTGTCTGATTCTCCAGAAATTTATGAGAATCAAAATACCTGTAATATATTAGCATCTGTTAACCAAAAGGTTAACCTTAACATATAATAAGTTCTATTATTGCAAAAATTTACTAACCTAAAACAGCAACAACAGCAGGCACAAGCCAATGACTTGGAAATACTACGGGTGCATCCAACTACAAAATATAATTAAAACAGTTAAATCGATGTCGTTTGTTTTGTGGGTCCCATCTCAACTCTCGTAGGACCCGTCCACGAAAGATAGAAATCTTGATAAATAATGGGGCGCCTGGACAAGCATTTTCAGACTGATTATCTGATATAATAAAACAGGTTTATTTGAATGTGGTAACTTCTGATAAATTAAAAAATAATAAACAGGATGACCAGAAAGGTCATTTTTTGTGAAAAGATAGACTATTTGTGAATAAGTAAATAATATTTAACAGAAAATTGCCAAAGAAGGCAACCAAAAATCACAAATTTGAAAATGTAACAAATAGACAATCTCTCATAAAAATTTTACAGCTCAATTTAAAAAAAAACGTAGGGCTGTCAAAATTGAACTATGTTTGGGTCCCTATAATTTGACAAAAGTTGAACTTTCACTTCTATATTTGTCAAAAATTGACTTTCAATCTTAAATTTGTTCAAAAAACAAACTCACTCTTTCTGATATTCTCATACCACATTGTCTGATTTAAGACCTTAGGTTACAAGTCTTGAAAATTTCCTTTATTAAATGGTTTTTGCAAGCAAGTCAATAGCGATCATCCAAAACTAACTACTCCTATTAGTCACATACTTGGAAGCACAGTATGTTTGATTGTTTGTGTCAAAGTTAAACAAAACCAACTATAGCAACTTAATAATCATCAGTTCCAAGGGATTGGTTACTTACATCATCTCTGTACAGCAAGCCAAGGAATTTATTGCCCGAAGAAGTGTCCTTATTTTTGTCGACAACCTTAGGGCCCTTTAAAATTGAGATATCAGATGAAGAATTCAAACCCATGCCAAGATCAATTGCTTTATAACCTGGTAATCGCCTATTCCGACCTCTAACGTGTAATCCATACCCTTTTGTTCCCCAAACATCAAACCTGGAATCACTCCTGCAAATCAATTCCTTTCCAGCAACTGCCGAATATGTGGAGAAATTCAAATCAGTTCTGCGGGAGGGCAGTTGATCATCATCTTGGTGTAAGGGTGTTTTCAGTTTGACTGAATTTGAGAAAAGTATGGGATCTTTGACATTTTTGCCTGTGAAATCCAGTATTTTCCTTAAAAGCCAATAACAGTTTGTAACCATATGACTGCTGTCCAGACAATTGGAGTCCCCATATACAGCAATCCGACTCCCTCCAATTTCAACTAGGCCAAGAATTGCTGAGTCAGCCTGCTACAACCCACAATGTCATAATATGAAATAATATGAAATATAAGGGGGTGATTGGATGTGCGTTTTGAAAGTTAAGATATGGATTGGAATAATCAGATAGCTAGTTGTTTTGAGTGCTTTGCTAGTTCTGACTATTTAATAAACTAATAGATGGTATAATATAAAAGAGCATTCTTTTGATAAATGATCACAAGACTTTTGGGATGAGAAGAAAATGTTTCTTAAATTAGGTTTAAATTAAGGGTGATTATGTCATTTTGTTTACCCTCTTATACTAGCATTGTCGTAGATAGTATGAAACTGATCATCCAGAACTCATTTATTTGACCCATATATAATCAAAAGCAGAAAACAGAATCTGTTTATTTTGAAAATCATATTATGTTGCAGATAATCAAAACTAATGATCCAGAACTAATTATTTGACCCCAAATAACCATAAAATAAGAAGCAACATGCATAAGCTGTTGTATAAAAATGTTAAAACCTGATCACTGCACCTACAAGTCACAATAATCTGACACGCGGATTGCGTCTACAAATCTACAATAGTCGTAAAATAAATTTCAATACATCAAATCCATCCCCTCCCTCCTAAACAGTAAAAGAAACAAAATCATGCTAATTATGTTTATAATGAAAAGAATATAGAAAAGTTGAGATTAGCTTACATTGTCTTTACCACCAGCTAGGAAACTATGTGTGGCCCCACTTTCTGAGCTGTCATAAAAAGGGAAACGATGCACATACCCACCACTCGGGAATTTAACAATATTAGTCCCAGAAGCATACTTAATCAACTCATCATTCAAATTAAAATCACCATTTAAAATCCTATCTCCAAAAGCAATACCAAACGGTGCCAAAAGATCATTCAAAGCAGGAACATTAGCACCACCCGTAACTGGAGTCCACCAACTCCGTGTATTGTCATCAAAAAACCTCATTTTAACCATTGTATCAACATTATACCAATCACCAAAAACAACCAAACTAAGTCCCGTATTTACAATATCATCCCTCAACTTTTGAATCTCTTCTTCAAAATACTCATCTTCAAGATCCACTAGCATTAAAGTCCCGTAATGACGAGCATCAAAACAAGTCAAAGGTGACCCAAGTGTTTCAATATAATATCCTGCATCTCTTAACATGTTAAACATAATATGAAAATTGGTATGCAAGTGGTCCCCATGCCAATCAAGAATATCATTTCTAACATCTAATGAGTCGCGCGGAATGTAACCGGGAGGATATTTGATACTATGAAATTGGTCCCACAAAATTCTAACAGACCTTGGTGGGGTCGGGATAACTTTTAGTTTCAAACGTAATACACACGTACTATGTCGAAACGAGTTTTCACCTAGCCCCGGTGGGCTGTAAACTTTAACGGTTACATTACCCTCGATTTCACCTGAAAATTGAGATCCTTCTTCTTTGATTTGCATGTGTAGTGCAAGAAAACCAGTCCATGGCCAAATAATATCAGAATAGGTAAAGTGAATACTTAAAAGATTACTTTCTTCATTTGCTGGATGCCAAACTGGTTGGCTTTCAATATAACCAATTACACCCATACCATTTAATATTGTTGTGTTGAATAAAACTGGCATTGCATCTGCATAAAGTGGTTGTTGGCAAAACGGCCATGCATACGGGCAATCTGTATAATCTAGAACACTAGGGAAGATGCTGGCCCGTGGTGTGTAGCTTTTTAGTATTTCATATGATTCTAATAGATCAACACGGCCCGCACCCTGTTCATACATATTAGGGCCCGAAAGCTTTGCAGCCCCTTCAACTAAAGCTTGTTTCATGCTTGCTGGATTTAAAAGTTGTTTCCTATCACTTTCAGGGATTACACTCACAAGCAGGCACACTACACCAGCAACCACAGGACTTGCAACACTTGTTCCAGATAACGTTTTACAACCTGTACTAATTTTGGATCCCATAATTTCTCGCCCATATGCAACAACATCAGGCTTAACACGTCCATAACTGTCAAAACAAAGTTTGTAACCATATAATGTTATCTATATGTTGTAATGAATATTAACTTAAGGCATATAATTAGGGCTGCAAACGAACCGAACGAACACGAACAAGCCCTTGTTCATGTTCGTTCGTTAAGAAATAAACGTGTTCATGAACTGTTCATGAACACTTACCGAACGAGATTCTTTGTTCGTGTTCGTTCATTAAGAAAATGAACATGTTCATAAACTGGTCACGAACACTTAACGAACGCAAATGAACACAAACAAAAGGAAACGAACACAAACAACCGTTCATGAACATGACGAACACAAAAAAACTCATAAACACAAACGGATACAATTGATCATAAATTTATTTTAGAATAAATTTTATATTTTTATTACAAACATTACACAAAATCAATCAAAAATAAATAAGTACTTAATATAAATATAAAAAAATACTTGATATAATAATCATAAAAATAAATAACAGAAAAGTTAATAATATAAATGAACACATTAACGAACACATTATCGAACGTTCACGAACGGACATTAACGAACATAAACGAACACATTATCGAACGTTCACGAACATAATTGAACGAACGCGACTTGTGTTCATGTTCGTTCGTTTAACTAAACGAACGGAATTTTCTTGTTCGTGTTCGTTCATTTACTAAATGAACGAACATAAATGAACTTCCCGCCGAACGGTTCACGAACTGTTCGCTGAACGTTCAGTTCGTTTGCAGCCCTACATATAATTAGTCAACTGTTTAATACCCATGAGGAATCTCCCAAGTGCTCATGCCGCGTGAAGAAAATGAAGCAATGTGATCATTGTAATCTATACCACCAACGCCAATAACATCACTTTGATCCGCAGGATTATTTAGTGTACCATAAAGGGGGCCATCATTTCCAATTGCAGACACCATTATAATATTGCTTGCTGTCAATTCCAACACCTGGTAACAGTTCAAAATGAATTCAAGTCAAAATGGATCATTTTTTAAAAAGGGGTCAATAAGAGTCTCACCTTCTCTACAAACGGAAGATCTAAGTAATCAGGACCGCCAATGCTCAAGTTTAAAACATCCATATTGCTCGCGATTGCATAATTAAATGCATCTAAAAACCATGATGTATATGAAACCTGCAATAAGCTGAATAAAAACTTATTCTTTAAACAATTAAACGCCTAATTCTTTACATACAAGGTTAAATAAGACCTACCCTAAAGCCAATAATAATAACTAATGAATAGTGATTTACGCATTGTGAAACTGTACAATATGCATTACCTGGGCATCCGTAAACACACGAAAAGCATAAATCTCAGTGTCTGGTGCAAAACCAAGGCATTCTGCATCTTCACCAGCAATCACTCCAGCAACAAACGTACCATGTCCAAGATTATCATTCAAAGTATCTTCATTCGTCCAATTAGTTCGTTCCTGAAATGTTAAACATAAACTATTAGATTCTCACCATATAAATCTTGCAAATTCAACCAACTAATGCTGACACGCAACCTTGATATTGCGAAAATGTGGATGATCTGACCGAATCCCAGTATCAAATATAGCCATCTTAACCTTTGCCCCTGTGTACCCTTTGGACCAAAGTGCATCTGCTCCAAACAATGATGTAACCTGTGATCTCTGCAAATCACACAATAGAATTCCCTCTAATCGATCAGCACTATCACTTAACAAATACTCACAAACATGAAACCGTCATCGAACGGAAGTACGAAACTTACATGTGACAGAAGCTCTCTTCTCCATTCAAACGTCTGATTACTATCCTCACCTTCACCAAACGACATTGAAGTAAAGATCTTCCCAGGCCTCTTCTTCCCACCGGAAAACGCTCCGATCCTCTCATCTTCCTTATCACTTCTGCTTAACAAATCTCTCAACTGATAACTCGAATCAACCGTCACATCCTTCACCATCTCCAGCCTCTCAAACTCTCCGACAACCGAATCCACCGCCTCATCGTCGATCGCCACCACACCGAAGTCCGTCGGGAACCTAGAGGCAGGGTTATACCGATCAATCCAATCCCAATACGAACAACCGTTGGATTTCCCCTTTGTGTTCTGTTTGAGATAGTTCTTGTGGTGTTCCGCTTCCTTGTATTCGATGAATCTGACTATGTAGTTTCTTCTAGGTACAATCGGTGGCTGTTGTGAGTGTGGAGGTGAATTGGGGGTTAGGGTTTGGTTTTGAGGGGATTTGTTGAAGTGAAAGAGGGAGATTGAGATTAAGAGGACGATGAGTGATAGATTGATGATGGAGATTTTGAATTTGTGTGAGATCGTCGCCGTCGTCGCCCTCGACCTCGCCGTCGTCCTCGCCGTCGTCCTCGCCCTCGCCGTCGTCGTCATGATGCCGGAGTTTGGTCGGAACGATCATCAGAGTCGGTGAGAGAGATTCATTTTGGTGTATCCAGATGGATCTCCGATTCGTTAATTGATTTGTCATAATTTTTTGCAAAATCTTTTATAAGGTATTCTTTGTTGTCTTTGTGACGAGTATCACGATACACATAGGCATAAAAAGTAAAGGCGCGCGGTGTTGCTCGGCATGGTGGTAATGGGTGATTTGGTGCGGCTAGGGGTGTGGTAATACCGTTACTTGTGTTTGACGGTTGTAGACTTCGTTTACTTCCTGTAAAATTCTTATGTAAGAGTGAAAGAGACACGTCAATGATAGGTTAAACATAAAGTTTATGTGGTTAGTATTTTAAAGACAAGCGTACAACATCAACAAAATGAAATAAATTTGTGACGCAAACACATAAACAAAAGATTTATATAACTAAATACGCTCATAAAATGCACATGTATTGGGGTTCTAACGAATACCCAAAATATCAACATGAACACATCATTAAGAATCCATAATCGGATATAAAATCACACGTTTGTTTGCACTAGACCCTAAAAAATATAGAGCTAATGGACCACACACGTAGACCACTCGTGATGGATTAAGCTTTGTTGTATCAACAAGGTTGATCCCCCAATGACCTTTTTAATCTCTCAAACAACAACTCAATACTCAAACAACATGGCACGGAAACTCATGATGTGTGGTATGATCTCTAATGTGTGTGTATGATTGTGTGTTTGTATGGTGTGAATGCCCAGAGAATAGAAAATATTTGATTAATTGATAATCTGTTCAAAAGCTTATAAAGAATTAGAGTACACGACTATTTATAGCCTATACATATACTATGTACAATTACAATGTACTCTTATGTAAAAACAAATTACATTTAATCCTAAGTCTAAGTGTTGTCTGTTGTGGATGATGACATGTCCGCTGTGAATTATTGACTGTCCGTTGTGGATGATGAATGAGTTGTCCGCTATGAACACATGTTGTCCGCTATTAGCACATTGTTGTCCGCTGTGAACACTTGGATGTTTGTTTTATCGTTGTCCGATGTGGAGTGTTCATCCATGGTAGATATTGAACATCCGTTGTGGACTTGTTCATCGGCTATGAGTTGTATGTTCATCCGCTGTCTACACTTAGACATTCTTTATACTTCATCCGTTGCTGACAGTTGTTCATCCACCGTGGTCTTGCCTTCATCCGTTGCCAACACTTTGCAAAATTTCTTTATCTACAAAATATGTAAAAGAAATTAAAACAATAATTAATATTTGATTTGAATGTTACTAATAATTATATGATAGAACATGTTTGATTGATTATGGCAGTCATTATCCTTAATTGAGCTTGTTGAGTCCAGTAATTCGGCATAAAGTACTGTTCACTCATAGTTGCTAGTTGTTAGTATTAATTAGAACTAAGAATATTTATACGCGCGTTGCACGAGGATTTCACCATGGATTCGAATATCAAAGCATAAAAGTGGATTATGAATTCTAAAACACTAAAACTCTGTTACATGAAAATGAATTATAATAACACTTTTATCTTGTTACTAATGAAACATGTTATTAAAGAAATGATGATAAATCAAGCTCTTGAATTACAAAGCTTCAATCAACTTAGACCAATATCACTCAACAATAGCCGGTAATTGGGTGACTAATCTATGACTTCAAACTGAGATATGAGCACAATGAGATAAAACGTTAAACCGTAAATTCCAACAACTAGCATCTAACATCATGAAATTAATCATATCTATCAAAATCATACACATGAGCTCAAGAGTTTGCTTCTTTTGTTCGAAGCCTCGAACATCCTAATTAACCAACTAATTGATTTATGTATAAGAAAATTCAAGTTTTTACAGACTTACGATAGAAATTAAGAATGAAATGGTAATGAATGATGAACAATCTTGCTTCTGCAAATTTAAAATGTTAAATTATCATCTTTAGATATCAACTTATATTCAAGATTTTACAATTGTCTCCATGAAATAATCACATTCTCTAGTTCATAGCCTTCCTAAATTGGTTCTTAGAATGTTACTAAAATTTATTATAGCAGCTCAAAAAGAACTCTTCTAAGTGTCAAAACGAATAAAGCTAGAAAAACGACATGTATGTAAAAAAAAAAGAAAAAAGAAAAAGAGTAGATGGAACAAAAGAGGATAAATCCACCACACTTGGACATTCCAAATCAAATATCAAAGCCTCATAATCATATTGAATTTCAAACTTCCAAACTTCCAAACTAAGGATCATTCAAAGATAATTAGTGAAAGCAAACCTGTGTGGCTGAAATCGATCAGTTACTCTACTGTTGAGATTAAGCATGTTTCATAATCAAAATAAATAATATAGCATTAAGTTGAATAACCCACCCAAGAAACTCTAACGTTCGGCATAAGTCGTATATATAATCAAATTCAAATGCTTGAAGTATTCTATTTTGCAGCAAGTTCACTATTAGAAACGATTATATGAAGCTCAGAAAATGATGGAACAAAAGAGGATAAAACCACCATGGCTGTAAACATATCGATCGGTTGCAAAAAGTTCTTCCTCTCACATAACCATCCGGATTGCCCGCGAAGATGCAGATTATCTCACTCTTCATTCAATCCATGCAGACAAATAAAAGTTCATCATCGCAGCCTCAAGTTAAAGCGTAAGAAGTTGTAAAAATTCCAAACACCTCTAAAATCTTCAATCATAACAGATCGTTGAAGGGGATCATTTGAAAATGTAAAAATTTCCCAAAATCATCGACACATAAAACCCTTAAAAACTAAGAAGTTGATCTCCATAGGCAATATAACTTCGATCAGGCAGAAGATGAAAGCAAAAGCAAGAGGGGCCATCAAGTCAACCCTGCTTGAAGGAGTGTAGCGAATCGGCTTGATCGCCATTTTGAAATGCAAACCATCCCCGTTCTGAAAGTTTCAAATCATATCTCTAGCAACAACAATTGAAAACCCCGAACACATGCAACATCAATCGGCACTACCAAAACGCAAGAAAACGAAATAGAAATGCAATATGACCATCTAAATGATGATCTTCCATGAGCACTCACAGATCGACTATTGCAACAAAGAATGGTGAAACAGAAGATATGTTAAGAAAACAACACGTAGCACACACGTGGGGACAACAAATTAAGCCATTTCACCAGGGACCAAATGTGGAACTTTAACAGCTTAAAAAGCTACTGTTCATTCCGGTGACAAATAATTATAGAGTAATTTAAGCTCAATACTAGAATAATTAAATTCATGATGCTTTATAGAGATAATATTCTATTAACATCCTAGTGACGAACCTAAGTGATAAACTAACAAAACACGTTAATTTTTAATTAACGAAATCATTTATTGAACTTGTGAGAGCTATTTTTGAGTGAAACATATAAGTTATGTTGTAAAGTTTTGTGGAAGAGAAATGATCCAATGACGTCAAATAATTAAACTACCCTTCACCAGGGTCATATACCGTTTAGAGGGAGTAAATTAACTAAAGTTTTAAGAGATATATATGTTGGTAACTCATGTATAGTTATGGTATCATGCATTTCACCAAAATTTGGATCTTGTGAAAATAATCTTACGTCCTAACACATCAAGATATGTTGACACGTGACCTGAAACAAATGTTATTTATTTATGGATTTGGATAATTTAAGTGGAAGTCACTCATATACTCAAACTACTTTATAGGTCCACACAAATATGTATCTTGTTTAATTTGTTATGACTTTGACCATAGATGTCAGATAACGGAATGCTCTTGTACTTTTCACGAAAAAACAATTTGAGCATATTTCATGTTGACATCTTATCAAATATATTCTTGCCTAGATTTGGTAGAAATGAAACTTATAAATACTTAGTGTCACATAAAACAATTCCAATACATGAGTGGCCTTAGTGAAAATAGTTTATTACACGGGTGACCTCGATCCGCATTCATTTTCTCTTTATATGCTAAATCTAAAGACATTGAATATGCACTGGTTGCATTATACATATTAGGGTTAAGAGTCTATCTAAAGGAAGCATCACCAGAAAGGATATATCATCTTCAACTTCAAACCTTTGAAATTCAATTGCATTGCTTGAATGTTTATCAACATTAACGCGTTTTAAAGATGTTAAATTTGAAAAACTACCGTATGAAACTAATAACCCTATTGGAAGATCAACGATTTATGTAGCTCCAACTGAAAATTACAGAAGTGATTATGGAGGTATAGATGATGAAATTATGGAAGATGATTTTGACTATTCAATGAGGTCAATGAACAAAAAACATTTCAAGAATGGAGAAGTAGACACGCAAATGAAACCTATTGTTGAGGGAAATGTTGATCTCACTGCACTTTTAGAGGTAATTTTTGGATATCTATTTTCATATAGTTACAAGTAATATAATATTTAATTTGTTAAGTGTTGTGGGATCCTTTGTATCTACATTAGAAAGAGGAAAATCTTGTAAACGCTCACAGGAAACAAGTGGAGGAGACTATGGATATTGTTAGGGAGGCAATTAACTCAACTCATCTCATTGTTGTTTAGACATAGACATTTTTTACTCATTTACTTGAAATGAATTTTTAGGGTTTAAACTTATTTTCCCTCCATTGGTCAAACGACTAAAATTTATATTTATATATGTATACATATAAAATCAATCAAACTGGTCAAAAGTAACCCAAAGTGTAGTTACAAGCTTATAAACCTCATACAATGCTTCGTATAAAATTATTAGTTAAACATGTTCTGATTTTAATTTTTAATTATTCAAAAGGTCAGATGATCCATTATTTGGATGATTCGATTTATACTTAAATCCATTTGACATATTACCCAGCTAACCAGTTTGTTGTGTTAGCCTTTTAATTATGGTCTACAAATACAGGGAATGAACTTGCTGGTAGAAGTAGATCAACCTATCATAACAACTCGACAATTATATAACATAATTAAACACCATTCTCTCCCAAGAAGCATCCGAGAATCCGAAATTCAACAACAACAAGCATAATTACATAACTTTTAAATTCATTGGTAAGAATACAATGTTCTATCATCTGCTACATATGGCAATTGATTTTGCAGTTTATTATTTAAGGTGAGTGTCTGGTACGTACCTTGTTGTTGTGTTAAAGATTTGAGTGTTCAAATTTCTTTTTTATTTTTATTTTTACATATGTTTGGATTGCGAGTGTGAACTATCTAAGATTGTGCAACTCAAAAAAATTAAAACGTGATTTTGATTGTTTCCAAAACTTTTTTTAATGGAAACAACATCTTTAACATTTGCCAGAATCTAGATAACCTTCAATGGTTGTTACTTAAAATATGTAATCTTGATTTTGTTTCTAGAAAAAAGTGCATGGTAAGATTTTTGTAGGGTAACAGGATTCGCCAAATGATTATTTTATAAAAAGATTAGCATTCTCGTAGGACCAAATTTATAAAAGTCAAGTTTTTACATTTGGTGTACTTAAATATCTTGACTCCTTTCTACAGTATAGGTTTGACTATGCAATATATGATGCAAATATAAAAAAGTATGATTTGGTTGTTAAACCTTAGTTTCCTACCCTTATTTGATATTATATGGATGTTGCCTATATCAGAGGTCACTAGCCATGAACTTATATTTATGATGTTGATATGTTGTCAAAATTAATGGAATGATGTCTGTTAATGGTAATGTTGGTGTGACCATTTTTGTTTTGTTTTTATATGATAAATTATTGAATAAATTACTTTTTTGATCTATTTGGTTTTGAGTTTTAACCTTTTGAGTTCAAACATTTAATTTTTAACAAATCAAGCCTTGTGATTTTTTTATAACTATTTCAGTTTAATAGATTAAGCTTCATCCACTTTTCCTATTAAATATAGTCACATGCCCCGCATACAATGGGTATTTTAGTTATTTTTTCAGACCCCTTATATAAAACCTTCATTCTTTGAACGCCTTTTTCTTCAAATTTCCAACCCCCTTAGAAAAAATTCATAGGTCCACCAAACCCTTCCTTTAAAACCAAATAATTATATTGATTTTTGGGATGTTACAATGGTATTGTTTTTCTTATAAGACTTTTTGAAGGTTTATAGACTGTTTTTATTCTGGTTGACATCAGAGATTGTGTCAACCAGATGGCTCGAGATCCAACGAGATTAAAAGAAAATTAAGCAATCAGGGAAAGTAAGATTCTTGCATGTCTTGTTAGAGCTTGAATATCAAAACACAGTGTCGTCAATCAACACGACTCAACTAATATCCCTTGTTGTGGTTAATGTAACTTATCATCATATAATCTTTCATTTCCTAATCATTCATTATTGTAATATTAGTATCACACCTGATTGTAATTGTTATAATCTTAGTTTCATATCCAATTGTAATTATTATAATCTCAGTCTCATATCTAGTTGTAAAAACCTGTCACAATTACTTAATCATAGTTTTGGAGTGTGGCACTTAACTTATATCTGATGCCCGCACATGTGTAAATTAAGAATGTGTGTGAAAGGTGTAGCATTCAAAAGAAATTGATTGTTTTATGAATTGAAATTTACTATGGTAATTGATGTGATATGTTTATAGATATTAGCACGGTCAATGCTTTAGTTTAAGTGTCTTGTAAATCTAAAAAAAATTACTAACAATAAATCCAGTATGTTTTACTATTTTTGTGTGTCAACCAAGAACTAATTAAAAGTAAACCATTTTGAAGACCAATGAAATTAAAACTACAAAAGGATCACATATACCATTTTGAAGGTAACGTTCTAGTTTAAAGAGGTACTCGCCTTTTCTCAAGGAATATTCTAATTATTCTTTGCCTTTGAGCAAATAATGGTTGTCTTTAATTAAATAAACATATTCTCTTCTTTTCATATAAAATGAATGTAAAAATGATAATAAAATACTAATTAAAAACTACGAAAAGATTATAGCCATGCAAATTAGAGAGTGTGGTTGTCTCCTTTTGATTGGTGCACTTGTTTCTTAAACTAACAAATTATTGTTCTAATCTTTCAAGCATAAAATGACATCCGTTATTTATGAATAAATAAATACCAATTAAGTAGTGCTAGAGAAAGACTGAAAGAGTAATAAATAATCAATAAATGATCATAGATATTTTGCGTAAGTTATGAACTGCACATACCCTTGAAAGTACATAGTTAGTTAATGGTTTATGTTTATGCGAACTAAATATAAGTTCAACAAATGTTGATTTTTTGGTAGCACTTAACTTAATTTGTTAGTTACATGGTTTGGAACTAATGTATTGTTAGAAGTAATTAATAAAATAATGTATACGGTTTTGATTAATATAAACATATCCTAATTTAGGGTCTCTAATCACAATTAATTCGTTATTTCTTGAAAATGTAAACCTGTGAAATGCTATTATGTCAGCAGGTGTTATGATATAACATGCTTCGTAGACCATGCAAATAGCAATCGCATGAAGGCGAGGTTGGAAACTCCGTGAAAATGCTTTACAAAATAAGAAAATATATTAGTTCTAATAATCAAATATATAAACACGTTAGTTTTCGTAAAATTCATTTGATAGTAGGACGTGGCCAGTTTGTGGTGCGGTTAAGGAAGAAATTGGTGACAAGGTGAGTCTACGAGAGGGTTGTTTGCTGGGGTTGATGGGCGTGTTTTGACAATGGTTGTATATATCTTGTGAACGGCTACTAGGGTGGTCTAATCTAAGTTCGTGATCGTGGTGTTCATGAAGGTTTTAGTAATAATATTTAAATTAATTAGCAAAATAACACATTAGAACAATAAAACATATATATATATATATATATATATATATATATATATATATATATATATATATATATATATATATATATTCTGAACAATCAAGATTTTATTAAAAAAAACTAACAAGAGACTGGATTACAGAAACAAAATCTCAATTGAAATTACACTAAGATTCCCAATCTAAACTAACACATCTCTTTCTAAATTTAATCCAAATAAACAAAATCAATTTCAATTCTTCAAGGATCGCTACGTAACAAAAAACATATAGTGATATTTCGATGATAGGTAGCGCAAAACAACATATGTTTTGAACAACATAAAGAAAATTCAAGAATATTGATATAAAAGTTCTAAAAGGTTGCTTTTTCGACAAATATCAAATATGACAGTGTATGTTAGCTTTGTGACATTTGTGAGTTGTCGTATACAGTCTTTATCCGCAATATAAAAATGTGGATAATATGCTTTTACAAATCACAGTAATATATGGCACCATTATATTGGTTAATTTGAGCTATAATTTGAGTCAAATGTAACAGATGACGTAAGATACTATTGATCAATTACATTATTTTCTTGATTTCCCATCTCAACAATATTTAATTAAATAATTAACCAATTAGCTATTGATACGGTTTCCTAGACAGAAATAAGAGTAGTTATTAGCTAGCGAGCCAATCACCTCCTGCCACTTTCCATTCAAGACCCAACAATAGTTTTTTTATAAAATTATTAAGTACTTTCAAAAGAGAAAAACAATTGATTAGCGTACGGATTTTGGGGTGAATAGACGAGAGGTTTTGTTTATTAAAAAAGGCTTTGAGTTAAAACTTAGTTTTGTGTAATTTAAAAGGATGTAGGATAAAATTATTATTTAAAAAAGAATATATGGTTTATTGTTAGTAATTACTTTTTAAAAAAAGACTTTTATTAATACGACATTAGTTTGAAAATTTACAGATTATAAGTAAATAATGTAAAGGGTTCATTTAACGATTCTTTTATTATCTATTTTTAGGCTTGAAAACTCTTGAATGTTACTTGCAAACTTTTTTTTATTTATAAAAGATCATTTTTTAAAACTAAAAACCAGCTTATTGTTAGGTAACTATAGCTTTAGTCTAATTTAAAAAAAAATGGATACGTGTCATCAAAGCTTTAGTCTAGCTGTTAATAAAATAAAATAAAAAAAAACGTTTGTATCCGTGTATGCTTGTTTGTTAACAACCTAAAAGAACCGTCCACGAAAACAAATATACTTTTAACAAAAGTGGTCAAATTTTGTAACCACCTTTCAAAAAATAAATAAGTGTTATGTTAATCATACCTACCTATTCGTTTTTCGACGGAAACCGCGCATAAACCCACAACTGAAATATTTATACTCTCAAATTTTACCGTCGAAATATCTGAAACTCCGGCCCCACATCTCCGCCCTACCTCCGGGCCCACCCTCATGCTTTTACACTTGGTCTTCTTCCACATCTTCATCTTCTTCATATATCAACCAACACTCAAAAACTCCATCAATCCCCTCGATCTGCAACACAAACACAAACTCTCTCATGGATCCCCATGACTCCATCGCCCCTTTCGTCCTCAAAACCTACCACATGGTCAACGACCCTTCTCTCGACACCTTCATCCGCTGGGGAATCTCCAACAACACCTTCATCGTCCTCAAACCCCAACACTTCTCTCAGCACCTCCTCCCTGCAAACTTCAAGCACAACAACTTCTCCAGCTTCGTTCGCCAATTAAACACCTACGTAAGCATCCAATCAACCAACACTTCAATCCCATTCATCTAATTAATTCTAACTATTTCATATCACCTGTTTTGATTTTGATGAAATTAGGGTTTCAAGAAAGTGGATCCCGATCGGTGGGAGTTCGCCAACCAGTGGTTTCTGAGAGGGCAAACGCATTTGCTGAAGAACATCGGGAGGAAGAAGCAGCAGACTAATCGGAATTGTGTTAATCGATGTGATGAAGACGATGATTATGATGATGACGAGATGGTGGTGGAGATTGAGAAGTTGAAACGTGAACAGAAGGTTCTAGAACAGGAGTTAGTGTTGATGAACAAGAGGTTAGAGACGACGGAGCGCCGGCCGGAGCAGATGATGGCGTTGTTGCATAAAGTCGCCGATGACCCTCAGATCTTGCCACGTATGATGCTTCAGGTAGATCAACGGTCCAAACGCATGCTCGATCAAAAGCGTCAACGGATTTTCATCTCCCCTACGTCGCCGTCGCCGTCGCCGTCGTTGAGATTGAAGATGAAGGAGGAAGAAGAGTGTCAGATTGTAAGAGAATGGACTTCGTCGTCGCCGGAGGATTGTTATGGTGATGAAGTGTTGTCGCGCTCATCGTCACCGGCGACACTAGATGCACCTTCGATGTCACGGCAGCCGACCGCCACTGCTAGCGGCGGAAGCGGTGGTAGCGTGATGGATGAAAGCGGTGGTGGATTTTCGCCGGTGCCGGAGGTCAAACTGCCACCGGATTATCCATTCTCGTTATTTTACGGTGGTTTATAGCAGGAGGTTATTAAGACGCCAACATTATAAATTAACACCTTTCTATACGTCTCGTATAGCTCTATACGCGACGTAGATGATCGAATACACTGAAAACAAGAAAAATTCAGGGGGTTTGTCAGAGGCTATACATCTTATATAGCCCTATACGACCCTTCATCCAACACATATAGGATTATACGACATTGAATACGAGAAAATATTCAAGGGATTGTTAGAGATGTTAACGTCCCATGTAGGGTAATACGACCTTCTTATACGATACATATATGGTTATACGATCAATTTAGAAAAATAAGAGTGTTGATTTTATAATTGAATGTGTTTCAATAACGGAAACCTTATTTAGTTACTGGCATTAAATGGTAGATGTATTGTAATTTTCATTTTTTGTTTTGTAATATGTAAATACTGTTGAAATAATATCTTTATTCTTATTTTCTTCACGTTACGCAATTTAGTTAATGGTATATTAGTCTGTTAAATCATCCTGTATACGTGATAGAGGGTTTTGTAATATGTAAATACTGTTGAAAATAATATATTTATTCTTATTTTCTTCACGTTATGCAATTTAGTTAATGGTATATTAGTTTGTTAAATCATCCTGTATACGTGACAGAGGGTCAAGTCTTCCATTAGATTGTAAAGTATAATTAGAAATAAATTACCAATAAATTGCATTGATTTTTTGGTTTTAAAATATAATATTACTGATAATAATATTCTCTCAAGTTGGTCATTATATACTCTTAAAAGTTTTTTTTAATATATTATGGTGTGAAAGGTTTTTATGTTAGTTATAGATTATATAAAGTATATTGTATTTAAAAGTTAAACTAATTAATATAGCAATAATAATCAAGTAAATTATTCAAAACGAACGCATTATATGTGACAATGATTTCTTATAATAAACTTAGTGTCATTAGGTTGAACTGTCCTTTTATCTTGTTCATCACCAGTTTTATAATCAAAAGTTTGATGGCTTGAGGTACCTATTAATTCGTTCATGATGACCAACAACTTTCGTCATGTGGTTAGGTTATCTCTATAATTCACTCAATAGTATACAGCGACGGACCTAGAATTTTTTTTCATGGGGGTCGGATAATTTTTTGAAAGTCCATTGACAATAGTAAAAAACATATTCTTTTAGTATGATTTAGGTTGGGTCTTTTCCTGTAGGCTCGATTTGATTCGGGTTAAATCAAGTCACATATTAAAATGTTTTACAATTCTATGTAATAATAGCTAAACATTAAAAAATTAAACGAATAGCAAATATGAAATAAAAATTACCTTATGTTCATTGATTATAGTGTACTTCTTCAAATCCTTGAAGAAATTTGATTCACAAATCAAAACTTAACATCTACTCATAAACTTACAACATTATAAAATATCACTTATTAGAATAATAAAACAATGAAATTTATAAATTATCATTATACATACATCATACAATAAATTAGTTATTAACAATTTAACATACAAATAACAAACTGTCAATTATAAATTATAATGTTAAGCATTAAAATAAACGAAAAAAAACAATCAAATAAACAATTAAACATTACCGTTCTTCTTTACCCATTGCTGTCTTGCCGATTGGCTTTTAGAACCGGAAGAGTGTTCTCCACCATTCCTGCGAGTGCCGATATGTGATGTTTTGTGTACAAGGATTAGTCATCGATAATTTAAATTATATATATATATATATATATATATATATATATATATTGTATATTTTGTATTTTGATAATTTAATGGGTTATGGGTATTAGCCTATCGGAAAATAAAAGTTGAGCTATTTTGTTAATTTAATGGGTTAAATGTATTAGCATATTGGGTAATAACTTGATGAACTAAAACTTATAAGTTTAATATTTTAAAATCATTTTATAATAAGTTTATATCTGTTATTTTTTATAACTTATCGGTTTATATTTGTAAAACTTTTAAATTTTATATTTTTTAAGGTCGTTGGTAATAAAAAATAACATGGGGGTCGTTGCCAAAATTTCTTGAGGGTCGGTCGAGAATATAACATATACATAGCTATTAAAAAAAAGTTCATGGGGGTCGGGTGAACCCCAACCACAAAGGTTGGGTCCGCCCCTGATAGTATATTCTAATTAACTAAAATTAGGCCTCTCGTGTCGCGACGGAGGCGTAAAACCGTGTCGAATAGCATTACTGTTACCCCACTATTAGCAACCACCAACATTGAAGTTGCCACATGATAATGCTGAAAAATTAGATCAAAAAGTAAAACATTAAAAAGTATAACTAAGTTGATCTAGGACCCGAGCTTTGCGACGAACTTGTCAAACAGTAAAAAATATATGTAAAAACATTGAACCACACACACGCACGTTACGTCTTGTTAACTCACAAAATTAAAGCAAAACGTGAAGCAAAACGTAAAAATATTGAACTACACTTGCATGTTGCGTCGTGTTAACCGTCAAAACTTAGAACGAAACGTAAAACAAAAATTTACGAAAGATGAAAGGTACATGGGCCTAAAGTTGATTTTAAAAAAGTTATGAGGTTAAATTATAAAAAAAATAAAAAGTTATTGCAAAAGATGAAAGCTTTGGGATAAAAGTAAAAAAATCAAATATTTGTAAAAAACACCCTAAACATAACACTATTAAAGCATTCACAATCCATCATTCAATCCCATCCTTATAATTACATTATACTAAAAACTATTATTTTTTCTCTTTCATTTCTAATTAAATAATATTTTTTTATATCTTTATCATTATTTTTTCTCTCTCATTCACTCACAACCATTTTAAAAAGTATAAAAAAATTTATGAGGACTGTACCGTGTTTTTCCAAATATAAGAAAACAAGGTACAACCCTCATAAATTCTCCATCTTCTTCACTCACAAACAATTACAACAATTCCTTATAATATAAGACACCCACTCACATAAAAATAAGAAACAAACTATGAATGCTCTTATGCATACAAAACTTGCTAATTAATATAACTAGCTGGAAATCTGGGCACGCGCGCTGCGCGTGCACGTATGGCTCAGATAATCCATCACAGTCGTATGTGCATCGCAAATCAAACAGTAGGCTCAGAATCGAATTACAGTTACGACTACAGACCATAGTGGGTTGCCACAGTAACTAATAATTTTTTTCGAATACAATCATAGCCAATCGGACACTACAACATCTAACACCTTACGATAAAGATAATTTTGCACTAACTGGGCTCAGAACCGCTATCCAGTTGTAGCTGCATGCCGTAAACGGCTTCCAAGCCATGACAACCAACATGGGTTTTGGCATTCCAGTCATAGCCACGGAAACAGAAACTGACTTAACATACCCAAATATAGGTAGTCTTAGATGAGCGACAGCTCGTCGTCATTGACATCTCTGCCGCGACACAAAGAAAATAATGAACCAGATCGGTCTCACACGAGGCAAAACCTCATCATCATCGACAAATCACAAACCAACCAGACCACGATCACTGTCGTTACCACCGCCAACATCAAAATATCATAACCAGTCTTAAATGGGGCAAATCGACCCGGTTACCTTCACCACCGTCGCCACCACCACCATCGACATCAAGCTGATAATAGGGGATAGACAACCCCGGCGACAACACTGAGGGGAGTTAGGGAAGGCACGACATGCACCGGTCTGAGAAATACAACCGGGAAGCGGCCTTGACGACGGCAGGGCAACTGGTAGGAGCACCATTGGACACCACCGAAAACCCCAGTGGCCACTGGACGGTTCTAGCAGCCCCATGACTACCTCGACAACCGCAAACATCAACGATAACGATGAGACCAACCAATGACCGCGAACAGCCGCCACCGTAGCCAAAAGCCCCAAATCAAAACCTGAAACAATCAGGGCTATCGGCAACCAGCAAACAGCTGGAGACCGTCAGGTAACGACTTTACGCCACCGGAGCGGCGTCCAACCACCACCGACAACACCTTCTCTCTCTATAAAACCAACTGGATGAGCTCCATTTCTCTCCTTACAAAACCACCGCAAAAACCCCATCGTCACCACCATCACCATCACCATCCCCACCAACAAACGGCGGGAAGCGGTGAAAATGCCACCGCCACCACCGACTTTGCTATCGCCGCCCACCACCAGCACACCCACAAAACCCACTTGAAACACAACAAACCATTTTACTTTCCATATAACCACACAGAGATGGGCGAAAATGATAAGTCAACAAACCTCTGTGGCAAAACCACAAACACAAAACACATAACTATTCCTCACACTTTTTTTTTTTTCATATGATAGAATAGAATATAAATATGTTATAATAAATGAGTTCTTAGTGTTTTATGTCACAAATGTTGCAGAAAGTAGGTTTAAATCATCGGTCGTCACATAAACAAATATACACATCTCACTAATTGTAAAAGCATTTTTGATACTATAAAAAAAAACTAAAGAAAAATGATTTTATTTAAATTACATTTTTATAGAAGTTTTTAGTCTCCAATGAGTTCCAAAGAAAACAATTCTACATTTATGCATCAGGGTCATCTCTTTGTATTTAGTAAGGTGCTGTTTGTTTTTTTTTAAAGGAAAATGTCTGCAGTCTGCGAATCACATCTGCAGGAGAAGAGGTGGATTAAACGTCTGCAGTATGCAAGAAAAAGACTGTTTGTTTTTTAACATCTGCAGACTAAAAAATTAATATGTAATTAAAAATTTCTCTCAGATAGAGCCGTTCGTTATTTTTTGATGATTTCGCCAGTATATAAACCCTCCTCCCCCTTCCCCTCTTCATCGTCACCAACTTTCTGCAAACCTCAAACCATCTCTCACAAACTCACATTACTTTCAGATCCCTTCAAACATACAGCCATGGTGTCGTACGGGTTCCTAATGGTCATCCTCTTCGCTATGATCGCCGGATCTGCTCTTTCTCAATCGTCGACAACATCTCCCACGGTATCTCCGACGGCATCTCTCCTTCTCCAGTTGTTGCTCCTCCGACAACCGCTCCTACAACCGCACCAACCGAATCTCCGTTAGCTCCTCCACGTGCTCCTCCTGGCGCTCATTCCCGGTGGCGCTCCGGCGACTTCTCCGACTACCTTAACCACCGCTCCGGCCGGATCTCCGGATTCACCGCCGAACGCCGCTGCTTAGAATGGAGTCGCCGGTGGATTCTGTCGCCGTGGTTGCCTTAGCCGCGGCTTTGATCATGTAGAGCTCTATCCGAGAGATTTTTCGTGTTTATTGCTTTGTGAAGGTGGTCGATCCGCTTCATTTGGGTGGGCCGGCGGAGGCGGTGGCAGGTGGGCCGGCGGTGGCGGGTGGGCCAGCGGTGGCGGCGGCGGGTGGGCCGGTGGTGGCGTGTGGGTGTGTGGCTGCTGGAATACGATGAGGGGGAAGGAGAGGGTAAAAGAGGTTAGAAGTGATTAGGTTATATCTTCTTCACGCAAACCTTAGGAAGACCTTAGAAGACATTTTTTAATAAAAAGTCTTTTAAAAAACAAACAATCTGCAGACCTCAACGTCTGTGCGGCGCAGACAAAATATGTCAGGAAGTACTTCTTAAAAAACAAACACACTCTAACTCTATTTTGGTCTTTTATGATATAAAAGACAAATATAAATATTCCGGTTAAAGTATTAATAGAAAATAATTTATTGTATCAATATACAATTTATAAAATTATAAAAGCAACACATAAATAAAAAGTCCAGATATAAATTAGAACGTCAATAGTTTAGTAGTTTGCATGTATCAAGAAAAAGGAGAAGCCACATCCAGTAGAATTGGGACCTCTTTTACTCCTTTCCCAAAATAACAATTCAAGATTTCAATAAATAAAAATCATTTTAAATTACACGAATGGTTCTTATATTTATTATAATTATAAGTTAAAATTTAGTTATTGTGTGTTTAAAAATATAATAATCTTCCATATTTCTTTCGGAGAGCATGCTAAGTAAGAAGATAAAATATATTTCTTAATTTTAATCAAAATAGTTAAAAAAATCAGTCCTTTTAAGAATATATAATAAAGTTATAAAATTCATTCATAGATCAAATAAAATTATTTTTAGCATGCCTTTATTGTAGTTATTAAACCCTATCCTTTTTAATCATCAATACATAAAAGCTTAAGTGAAAAATACAATCAACATATAAAAATAACTCTGAGAAAATCATAGAAATAGTTATAAATATAGAAAGTATATGGTTTAAATGTGTAAACAGGTCCATTCATCCCTACAAACCCGATGTGTGTGTGAGAGATAGAGTTACGTGTCTTCGGCCATGGATTGTCTGTGACAAAACTATATTGTTTTAGTTAGACGATATGAGAAAAAACATTGTTATATGGTCCGTGGACTTTAGAATACAAGAAGAGAAGTTCATGAGACAATGGACAAGATAACGGGTTTAATCATGACTCTCAAGATGATGTTGAAGCCTCCTAATGGCATTGACATTCATATTAATTTAACCCGAAATTTATATTTTCTAAGTTAGACATGATAATCTTTTATAACGTATAATAACATATTTATCAACCATCCACGACCATGACAGAACGTAATATAAGCGAAACGCATATGTAAACTGTAATCAATAAGCACATTAACAGCTACATCATTAACAAAGAAAGTTCGCATCTTACATGAAGTTTGGATTTGGCCTCCTAATTAGTTAGGGTGCAAGCTCCCCTTTTAGATTGATGGTCTTGTTACTCATCGTCCATTGATTAATGGGTTCAATCATGCTAATCAGGATTGGGGTGTCATCTTTCTCGTCTTTTCTCATATTTCACTACCTTATCTCCCACATCGACATTACATAATCTTCTCTCTCTTTTCATTCCATCCCTAAATCACCTTATAACCATGATAATATCCATCTTTCTCTTCTCACTTATTACATAGCCTTAATGGGTTGTGCATTGAACTGATTGCACATGAAACATACAATGATGTGACATCACTGTCACAACAAGCCCTCACATCTCTTAATTAGGTGATACCGCATAAGGTGAGGAGGTGTTCCCGTATGGTACTACATAAGCACATCACTACACTCAACTATAATGAACTCTGTCCCGAAGGCACACCCACTCCCCTTAGGTATACCCAACTATAATCTCATGTGATTTGAAATTACTCATTCACATCCTGATTCAAAAAAATATAACTTAAGCACAAAGAAAACACACTTATATACTATGAAACATTTAATTACATACATGTTAACCTAAAAAATAAAACAGAAAATATCCACCACCCTCATGGATACCCGATTGAGATTTGTCACACATCTCAAAAACGAATTACTAACAAATAACAATTTCGGCTTCGGTTTTATAAAAAATATCACAAAAGGAAATAATGTATAAAGATCTTAGAAAACCATGATTATACTTTTTTTTACCCCAGATTTAAGATATTATTATAAAAATAAACAGTTATCTATAAACTTTAGAAAAAGAAAAAACTTTATTTGATAGTAAATATTAATTTGAAAAGTTAAGATGCTTTTATGTAATTTCTTTCATTCTAACTCTGGCCCATTTGGTTACTATTAATTTGTTTTAATATATCACCATGATTTTTTAGCTCAATTTAACCAGCCCTAAGCACATCTAATCGTGTGATTCTTAACAAATATGGGCCCGAAGCCCAATTTAAAGTAGATGATCCAATATCCATAAGACCATAAGTTATAATTATTATGTCACTGATTTTGTTAAAATTGGTTGAGACTTCTGTATTATATTACCATGTTAGTGGTTAGTGATAAACATTTATTTGTCCATTTGTTTTCATAAAATTTATTTCCATTTTAAAATAATTACTCAATAATTTTACAAGCACGGTTAAATTACAATACGAGAAATTGTTCTATACATATGATTTAGCTAAAACTTTGTTATAACTTGACTAACAGTTACAATATTAGTATTACGACGATTTGATTTTGATTTACAAAGTTAAGAAAAGTTGTTTATATTAACACATCACCGGACGATATGATGATGTAAAAATATTTTTAAAGTTTGATATCTTAAAATGAGGAAATAAATTGAATTTGAATAACTCAAATAAAAATTTAAACAAATCTATTTATATATTGGATTCCAATCCACAACAATATTAGTGTTCCAAATATAAGGGATTTGATTAGAAAGGTTAAATCATCTTTTCTAAAGACGTTGGAAGTATTATTAATCATCTCCACACATATATATTATTATATTAAACAATGAATATATAAAGACAATTTGTCGTCAATTTGAAAATGTGTCGCTCGTTATACAACACACAACTAATGTATTCACATAGGATCCTTTAGATTCCCACAAATTTTGACCCAAATCTATGTGGCCCATATTCCACAATCGGGTTTGAAGTGCTAAATGATTATTAGATAGTTTGTTTATTTATTTTAAATTTCTATACTAAATAAAACTAATCCACCTTAATCTATTATTGAAATTCATGTCGAGTCATGTAATGTATTTAAGGTTCGAACCAAAGTTTTAATATTTATGACTCTCTTACGTATACTTTTCTAACATCTTTTTCATGTTTTGATTCATAATATTTTCCTTCTACCAACCACCCAATAAAACACCCGAACTCAAACAATATTTTAGTCTATTTTAAAGTAATGACGATGTATGATTGAACTATTTAGGTCGAATGAGATGTATGCGAAACATACCTACATCATTTGTACGGTTTGTGATCACAATCAACAAAACACTACCAGTCAGATATTGCATTATGAATCCTACGATTGTATAGAAAGAGTGTCGTCTTTATCATCAAGATGCCAAAAACTATTTTAATGTTTTAAGATGTTATATTTCTCTCTCATTTTCGTATAGATTAAAATCTACTAATAAATAATTTGATCTGATAAGCAATCCGTCTAGTATCTTATTCTTTTATCATTTCTCTATTTTCCTCGGGTGTACTATTTGTTTTGCTGTTATTACCAATTTATTGATACTTACATCGTTTAAGAATATATGCTAGTTAGGTCTTAATTTAAAATGAATCATATTCATCAAATGTTTATAATTTGTTTTATGTTAAGTTTGAATTATTAAATTAGTAAATCGGATTACGTAGAGATGAAGGATAAAATCATTTAGTAGAGTTTTACTTGCCCCCACCCTCTAATTTCAAACTACAAACAAATTATCCTTTTTTAAAAACATTTACACTTTTCTAAATTTATCAAAACAATCAATATCATACGAACAAAAAGGTCATACCAATCCCAAAGAAACAAAATATACACAATAAAAATATTCCAAATTCAATCATAAATCATAAAAACATTACACTTTAACCTTCATCAATAATTACATACCTTTAAATTCAAATCAACAGTGTTCTAACACTGAATTCATTACTAGAAAACTTGCTGATTTCATATGTAAGTACGTGTGACAAACAACGTAGGAAACAAGCATCTCTGACGTATTTGCAACACAGTTTTCATGACAGATAACCCATTTCTCTAGCAGTGATTCTCAACACGAGAAAGAACGAACGTCCCGGTATACATCTGCACAAAAAACTTCTCAATAATATCGCGATAAACAGGACATGTTAACCGCGAATAATAATGAAGAACCTCTTCAATATCAAGAACAAGATCACTATTATTTTGATCCATCATCTCCAACTCCTTTAACTTTCTTGTAACCAAACACTTAGATGAAGATGACTCCCCTTCATCTAATTGTTTCTTGATATCATCATCATCATCATCATAGTGATTGTTGATCAAGTTTGCATCTTTAAGGTTCTTGTTAGTGGTTTCTTGGATGGTGGTGGTTGGTGGTGGTTCTCTATAGCTGTGGTGGAAGTGGGCCACGTGTGTTGAGGCGGCACCACCGCTGCCGCCGGAGCACGAAAAGGGGTTGCAGGGTGGGGCTTTGGGTAGCCTTTGATAACCTCCTGTAAAGTAGGACTTGAAGCTGCTTATGGTGGTTTTCAAGAACCTTTTGGTGTTGGAATATGTTATTCTCAGAAGCATTTTGCAAGTGTGTGTGTGAGAGAGATAGATGTGTGTGTGTGTGTGTATAACAGTTGACAGTGGAATGAAGCTAGAGGTTGAAGATGAGTTGGGGTTTAAGTAGGTGGTTGGTTAATGTGGTATGTATATATGCAATAGATTATTGAGTAAATTACTCACATAATGTGAGACTAGTTAAAATGTAAAATATGAAAAAAAAGACTTTAGTGTAACTTTTAAGAATTGTATAATATGTTTCAACACTTTTAGTTACTTAAAATCTTAAGTTTTATGTGGAATTATTTTCTTATCCTCTTTATATCTGAATTATGATATAAAAAAGATTATAGTGTATAAACCCTTTTAATATGTTGACGGAAAAATTCCAATTTTATAACCAACAAACACATAAACTATCTCTATACACTTAGTTTACTATTGAAATCACCAATCACCACATGTAGTTTACATTTTATAAAATTTACATTCACAACTATTTAGTTAGAGGGTAGAGTACTTTGCCAACACCATGTCTTCTTAAGAATATAAAAGAATTCGATGATAAATCACACTATTATATATATGTAGAAGATTGATATATTATGCAATAAAAAAAGTTAATACATCAAATTATTTTTACAAAAATATTCTTTATTTTATAGGCATTATCAAATCCTAAAACTCAACATTTACATCCTATTCTGAAATTAAGAAAGTAAAAAGTGCGTAAATTTATACAGTGAATTAATTCGGTTCCAAGTTGAGCAAACCGTTACATGATTCGGCACGTTGAAATACTTTTATCTGTTACTTATGGCGTTTTAGCTCCAAAAGTAACGGTAACTTGTATATTTTCTTGCTCACATGACTATTTTCGAATTAAATTATTTTCTTGCTCACAAGACTTTGTCTAGTTGATATAACTATGAGTTTATAGTCGTTAAACCAACTTTCTATCAAAACGCTCTTAAGACCCAATGTGCTTTAATTTATATTAAAACTAAAGTTACAAATCATTCTTAATTATTACTCAAACCCACGTATTTCACGTCACAAGAATCCTATTTTGAGATGATTTTATGTGATTATTTTTAATTTGTGTATAAAAAAAGGACATTAGCTTTTGCTTTTGATGATGGAGTAGATGTGTTCCCTCTTTTAAGGATATATTTTTGGAGTGCTTGTTTGTTAAAGCTTACTTTATCAAGGTTACGTTTGAAAATTTGTTCCTTTGTCCTCTTTTAGATTCGTGTTTGTTTATATCATTTCATTTCACCGCTTTCATATGTATAAATTGTACAACCAAAGGCATTTATTAAAATGGTATGCTTGTTTATTAATAGTGTCCCTCATTTAAAGGTTGAAGTGTAAAGATAAATAAACAATTAATTAGACCACACAGTATCGTGTCCGGGGTGTGATTGGGAAAACCCGGCCCCGAGAAGGAATACCACCCTTGGAACTGGCTTCAATTTTAACCCACCAACCTGGTGAAAAATCACCTGGCCCCACCGATTGATTTTGTGTGTTTGGGGTTGTACTGTACAACTTCCACAATACACTAGAAAAATGTGAAGAAAACGCAACGACACACTACAAAACTGTAAAAAACTAGGGAAATTGAAAAAATATGATGTGGCAACCTGAGGAACCTGGGACGACTCACTCTCCTCTTATATGGATGTTTAAACTGTCTTTTTAAAAGAATAATAGATAAATTGTACATGAAATATGTAAACTTTACTGTTGGGTTAACCATAAGAAGTTACAAACAAATGTACACAGTAAAATCTTACATATAATAACACTTTGATGGGGTGTGGGACTTTGGGACTGTGGGTAGCCTTAAAAGTTAATACGACTTTTTTGAAGACGCCTAGTGGAGAATATCAACCAAGTTTTCATCGACTATCACTTTAGACTTAAGCTATTAATACAACCCTAGCTCGCTTGACTTGATATTACTTGTCAAGCCAAAACTAAGGTAGTATTCAACCCTCGCCGGCTTGTGGCTCGATGAGTCGGCATGTTTTAGACGCGTTGGTCGAGCCAAGAATTAAGAGCCATTTGAATAGTTGTTCTTGTATGTAGAGGACAAAATCGGTGTCTACATGAATAATAATTGATTATTTAAAATATTATTATATAAGATTGATAGATGATCTAATTATACAAAGAGTTAAAAAAAGAATACGCGTTAAAGCGCGTTGGTCGGATGGTGATGGGTTTGATGCTAATATAAATCCACATGTTTTCACCAAACTTTGATGGATTAATATTAAATTGTAATACTTACAAAAAAAATTATAATGTTAGTACAAAAGCAACAATAACGGTGTCAATTACATCAATATATAACAATAAGAGCATATGACAATAATAAATATTATTAGGAAATGAAGACGAATCAATTTGTTTTGGTATGTTGCACAAGTCAAATGTTAGATGAATCTTCGTTTCTATATTATGTAGTTGAAGTGGGCCACTTTGACCAACTCACGAACATATTATTTCGGTGTATATAGACTTGGGCATAAAAACCGGGTTCGGACCCGACCCGGTGGACCCGACCCGGAACCGGGTACGGGTACGACCCGGTATATGCATACCCGGGTTGGACCCGAAAAAAACCCGTAGGGTTGGAACCGGGTATGATTTTCTAGAATTTCTTAGAACCCGACCCGACCCGACCCGACCAGGTTGAACCCGGGTTGGACCCAGTTTCGACCGTTTTTTTTTTTTTTTTTAAAAGTGGCCGTTTTTTAACGGCTATATAGCCGTTACCTTCGATTTGTGACCGTTTTTTTGGTCACTTTTGCCCTATAAGTTAGTATAAATAGGTGTGGGTTGATATGGTTTAGTACCCAAGTCTCAAACGCAAAAATATACGCAAAAAACGCAAAAAATACTCTCGTTTACTCTCGTTTTACACGTTCACTCTCTCGTTTTACACTTTCACTCTCTTCAATCTTGATATGGCTCACTCACAATCTTCCGTTGGTCAAGGTTCGTCCAACGCTCCAACCGTCGTTCGTGTTCTTGCACACAATCGTAACATGGATGTTTGGTGCAATTGGGATATGGTTGAGTTGAGTGACGGGTCTGTAAAGGCTCGTTGCAAGTTTTGTGGAGCTTTGCTTGCTAAAGATTCTAACACGACTTTAAACAAACACATTAGCAAGAAGTTTTGTAAGTCGTTGAAAAGTAATCCGGATTCGCAACAAACACAATTGGGTGGAGACGGTGGAATCTTTAATTACGATGTTAATACGGTTCGAGATCGAATGGCGAAGTTCGTGATTCAAGAAGCTTTGCCTTTTAGTCACTTCGACAATCCTCGGTTGACCAACTTAATTCGAGAGACGCTTCAACCTCGTTACACTCACGTAAGTCGTACTACACTTAGACGTTATTGTTTAAAATTATGGAAACAAGCAAAAAATGATTTAATTGTATTATTTGAAAATTTAAATATCGGTGTAAACTTAACTAGTGACGTTTGGTCGGCTCCACACGGTTTACCCGAATCGTACCTTTGCGTCACCGCTCATTGGGTGGATCCCAATTCATGGCAATTGATAAAACGTACGATTGCATTTGATCTTTTTCCACATCCACACACCGGAGAATTTTTGTTTTACTTTTTAGATAATGTAATAAGTACTTTTAAATTAGAAAATAAACTTTTTTAATTGCATTTGATAACGCCTCTAACAACACAACCGCGGTTGAAAAATTAAAATTAAAATATCTTCCGATTGCAAACGGTGATTTTTTCCATACTCGTTGTGTTGCACATATTATTAATTTAGTAGTGCAAGACGGACTATCCGGGCAATATATTAATAACTTTATTACATCTTTTCGATTTATGTTACATGACGTTTTTAAAAAAAGTAGAAGAAGATATCAAGATTATAAACAAATTTGTAAGGATACGCACTTTAGATTTTTAGGTCCTAATTGGGATGTACCTACTCGGTGGAATTCGACTTGTCACATGTTTGAATGTGCTTTAAAACAAAAGGGCACTTTGAAAGCTTTTCATAATAGTCTTTCGGATAATGGTGAAGCCGACCCATTTCCGGATGCGGGTTGGGAGAATCTTCAACGTCTATCCGAGTTTCTTGAGGTTTTTAAAAACTCAACAACAAAATTATCGGGAGTTTATTATTCCACTAGTTATTCGGTGCTTCAAGAACTATATTTTATGTCTTTGAATTTTAAAAATTTTTAAAATAAAATAATATGTTTAATCAAATGATAGAACCAATGAAAGAAAAGTTTAAAAAATATTTTAAGGACTTACCACCCGTTTTTACGTGTGCCGCCGCTTTAAATCCGTTTCTAAATGTTGCGGGGGTTGAATGTTTGATAGATGAGATAAATGACAATTTGGATATGCATGACGAAAACCCTGATTTTTCAAACGAGACAAAAGAAAATTTTAATCATAGTTTGAAAACAATTTATAATTTTTATTTAAATAGATATGGGCCTAACGTAAACATAACCATGCCAAGCGGATCAACCTCAAGTGCTAGTACCTCGTTTAAAGACTCTGTTTTGACTATGTTGAATGTTGTTCGGGATGTGATGGCTAAACGTCAAAGAGGTAACACCCCAACAAGTGAGCTCGGTAGATATAGTGGAACGGATTTTATTTCCACTATGACTACCGAAGATTATCGTGCATTCGATATTTTGGCTTGGTGGAAAGGAAAAGAATCTCAATTTCTGATTCTTTCTGCTATGGCCCGTGATTTACTAAGCGTCCAAGCTTCTACGGTAGCTTCGGAATCTGTTTTTTCTCTTAGTGGCAGGGTAATATCATTACGAAGAACAAGACTAACTCCGGAAACAGTGGAGATGTGCATTTGTTTAAAGGATCACTTAGACGCAACGGATCGCATACAAGACCAAACAAGACTCGAAGATGAGATTACACTCGAAGCTAAAGTACATGATGAAGAGGTAGAAGACGGAGTATCTTCTGGCATATCCGATGAAGAATTAGCATTTGATCAAGCATCTCGTAGTAGATAAAATTAGACGATATTGTTATTTTTAAGTTGTTTTAATATTATATGTCTTTCATGTTCTTTTTAAATTTTTTGTCATTCAAATGTTTTATATAAAAAGTATTTAATATTTGTATATTATAAGTGTAATATTTTCTGCTTAAGATTTGTATATATTTATATATTAATTTGTTTAAATTTTTGTCATTCAAGTGAACCCGGTTAGGAAAAGAAAAATAAAAAGAAAAAAAGGAAAGAAAATATAAGAAAAAAAAAACATACGACCCGGTGTTCGACACACACACAAGAAAAGAAAAAAAGAAAAAAAAAAAAAAAAGGCAAAAACCCTGTTGAACCCGGGTTTCATACCCGAACCGAACCCGACCCGACCCTACCCGGGTATACCGGGTAGGGTTTGTATCTCGCTGAACCCGACCCGGGTTCGTACCCGGGTTCACCAATACCCGGGTACAAAAAACCCGGTTGGGCCCAAACCCGGTTTGTACCCGGGCCCGGGTCCGGCCCAAACCCGTTTTGTGCAACTCTAGGTGTATACAACTAGACTTATGAAAATTAAATCTGGTCAGAAAATAAAATGTGAAACCAAAACTCATAACTTTATGTTAAACTTGGTAAAATTAACTATTTAAGAAGACAATGAGGGTCTGATAACCCAATTAGTCATATTTGGATCGATATAAACACATTGTTTTATATACGTAAGGCACCTTTTCTGGATCGAGAGGCTAGTTAAACTTGATATATGAAAACCAGCATCGAAATCGAACTTTTTTAGCCTCGACTTCGATTCAAGGTTCTTGAATAGCTCACGAGCGGCTTTACTTCTTCACGACTTGGTATCGGATTTTCATGCAATTATTCACCCCGATTTGTAGTCTTGACCAAGTGTAACAATTTCTTTTACTTTTGGAATGGGTCCGATACGATTAAATGCTCAAACACTTACGAATAGAGAGGGATAATCGAGTAGTAAGATGATAGAAAAAGATTAATTTAACATCAATATCCCTAATTAATATCAAAATCAACTTTAATATGAACCCATACGTCAATTTTCTATAATAGTTCCATACAATTCAGTAATTCACCCACATAACCACATTCACGGATTTGCCAGAGTGATCTATATAATATGGGCCAGAGTATAATAATGGGCTGAACTTAATATGGACACATATGATTTTATCTGGTTCATTTATTTGGTCCAGTGGATAAAATAGTTCAGTTAAATTGGTTCTTGGTATTGGGTCAAGTCCGTTATTGGTTAAAGACCTTCAGGCTTCAACCAAAGTTCTGGGCTTGGGCCCAAACCATTTAAAGAATAAGGTAAAGTGATAAACCAAAGCTACAAAGTCCAAAATCCAAATCAACAAGAAATATCGTTTGATTTTGTCGTTTAATTTTTTCATTAAAACAGTTTATATAAACGAAAGTAACTACTCCTAACTACTCTTAAGAAACACCTTTGTTCGGGATAGACCCGAAACCTCCAATATAAGAGGCATGTGTCTTTACCAGTTGGACTAGTCCTATTATGCAAATCAATTGTGTAATGTATTTGGACATATCATTAAAAATGTTATAATCATTTATTAGGGCGAGAGAACTATAATAAACTCACGACAACACCACAATAAACTGTTAACTAATAAGAGCAGATAAAATATAGTTTACGCTAAGCAAGTTGGTCATCAAGGAGGTTACATGTACTCAAGCGTTTGTTATCATGTCACCCCTCAAAAGTTATGTTTTATAAGTTTAATTATATACCAAACAAAATACAATTTAGCATTCTATTTGTATGATGCTTTGGTTCGGATGCTCTGTAAACGTTAATAACATATCTTTTCAGACAAACATGAAACGAAACAAAAGAAAACTAGAATTAATCATATTTCTTGTATTTATCATACAATTGTAATACTAAATGTTACTGTGTAAAAGTGAAAGGTGTTGTTTGAAATAATTAAACAAACAATAAAATTAATATTTTGAAAACAAATAAACGGGTCATTTCACGACCCGGATTCCCAAAATCCAAATCATCCAATAAGCAATTAGCAGCATTTATAGATTCTTCCAGTAATTTACAGTTTCAGTTGATGCAAACACACTGCCATTTTTTCTGCAGACATTCTATATTTTTCTACTTCTATAGATATTATCTTTTTTACAATTTCTTTATTTTACCTTTTTTGTTGCACACTAATCCTTATATATATATTTATTAAAAACAAATAGATTGAAATTGGTTTTGATTTTGTGTTGTGTATATTTTATAATATAACAATTAACATTGCAGATTCTTCAGAAAATTCCACACAATTTGTATACTTGAAGAAGTATAAGAAACATTTTGTAATAAAATGTATTCACTTAATAATCATCCTCTTAGGGTGCTCGTCGAGCCGTCTTGACCCGGTGGTCAGATCACGATCTGTCCACCATTTTCCCATATTGTTTGTATCATGTTCGCGATTCTCTGATGACGAACATCTGGCAAGATGCTCTACAAACATGCAAGGCTACTTCAAAAATCAATCTTTTTGTATGATTTTAGTTTGTTTTTTACCTCTTATCTTTGAAGTTTAATAAAATATAAAGTAAATTGTGAAAAAGAAAACGTTTGTTAAATAATTACCAAACTTTATAATTGCTTATTTAAGTCAACTTTAAGAAGTAAACATAACATGTAAGTATGTAACCAATGTTCATATATCTTTCATGCTAATAACTTATTTTTAAGCAATTGGTTATTATTTAAAAAAAAAATCAAAACATCAAAACTATATTATTGAAACATTAGTCGTTTTTGTTATTAGAAAACATATGAATGAATGTAACAATACAATGCTAAAACTTATTATTATATTATAATTATAATTTTATCGTTTTAAAACTTAAAAGGGAACTGATAACCGGAATAAGGATGGTGTTATCCTGTTATGACACACATGTACTATACATATCGTTTTCATAGCCTTGGCTCCACTTGAATTACAGAGACTACACATAATGTATTTTATTGTTTATTTATCTACCATTGTTTATCTTGTGATATTTGATATTTCACTTTCAATGCCATAATATAACAGAAACTACTTCTTACCCTACCCTGTGAATATTTTCTTTATTTATTCATATAAAATCAGTCTCAGTTCATACTTAATTTCTTTCCGTTATTTAAACTGAATTTTTACCCACCTATAAAAGCCGTAAAGAATTATTACTACACGAGAGGAAGATCTTTAGACATTGCTGACACCTATAAAATTCGTAAAGAATTATTTGTACACCAGCGAAGGATTTTGAAAGGCGCAGACACCCATAAGAGTGGTATAGATCTATATGTCTGTGTGGGTGACAATGGCTTCAAATGTTGTCTGGTTGTGTGCACCTATTCGATTCATACAAATTCTATACGAAATACATGAATCATATGAACCTATACGAGACATATAGTTATTGGACTATACAAATCGTAAAAGAAGAGGGTTAGACTGATGTGCTACAAGAGAATTTTGTTGTGTGAGATTAGGTTATACTACTCATATAACAATATACGAGTCTTGTAGATGGTCTCAAATGATCCTTTTTACGTACCTTTACAAACAATCTTTTAAGGAAGTGGCTAAATATATCATTGCAATTTTAATGTACATTTAAACATCAAAGCAAGGGTGTTTTTTTTTTATCTTTTAGTTTGAAAATATTGTTGATGTGATAAATTAAAAGGGATGCAACAAGTAAAATAAAAAAGGAGTGCATTTAACACAACATTTTAATATGTGCGAAGATATTTCAGTAAATAAAAATCGTCTTGATTATTAAATGTACCCCTCTTTATTTTCACTTATTCTGTCCCTTCAATTTATCACGTCAACAATTATTTACTTTCTTCTAATACTAAAGAGAAAAAAGATGCATTTGATTTAATGTTGTGAAAAAGGAATACTGAAAATTTAGAGACGGATACATCTAATTAATCTTTACTAAAGTAACATTAGTTACTATTTGTTATTAGATAACGGTAGAATGTTAGCTGATCATTTATAAAAACTAACTCTTTTATTATTACATCTGATTATTGAACATAAACATCATAACTAAACATAGTTAACACCCCACCATAATTTATTTTTAATGGTATAAAATTATGTTAGTTATAATAATCAGCGACGATGTTCTGAGTAATACAACCAGACAAATTTAGCAACATAAGAACAACATTAAGCACAACAAAACATGACGTAAGCTCGTATTGTAACACAACTCTAGACTCTGGTTTTTTGATCGAATTGAATGTACCACTTAAAAGCATTTGTCTAACACATAAGATATGGAAAAGATTAGAAAGGCTAAAAACCCCCAAAACATGTAAAGAAAGTCGTGTCATATAACATACATAATCAAATGTAAGTACCAGTTTGAGTAGTTTGAGTATGAATTGATTATGATAATAACGTGCATCAATTTTTTCATGTTATTTTAAAAATGTTTATTTTACTATTTTGAGTATGAATTGTGTGTTTGTGTCTTATCTCATATGTTATTATTTTTATTTTTTTATTAATAAGGGTATATCTTAAAATGTAAGTACTTAAAAAGTTATTTAATTTCAAAAGCAGTTAAGTTAATGTTATATTTTCTATAAAGTTTAATTCACATGTTTTCTAAACCTACTTCAAGATCTACACTACACTAATGTTTATTATAAGTCTAGAACTTTTAACCACTTGGTAAGAAACTTACTTCGTGTGATACAATTAAACTCTAAGCATATAATACATGATATAATGAAGCAGAAGGTTACAAAATAAAAGTACGACACCTGGAATATTAATACGTATAAAAGGTTTATTAATTACCATGTGACAATTTCCACTTCCTTTCTATTTTCTGCTCAATTCTAGGTTTTTAGGTACATTTTTATATCTAGCTAACCACCGTACCATATTTAACTAAATAAATTGACATAATATAATAGCCATTTCATTCATTGTACACACGTATATTGTGTATTTTTATATTGTAATAATATAACATAGATCTGCATTACAAATTCATTAATACTTCTACAATAAATAATCAAAAATTGATTTTTATAAAAATTAATTATCGTCGTCTTGTGGTAAATTCAAAGTTTCAAGTGCAAAAAAAAGCTCTGATCGATGTGGGGTTTTATTATACATCAACTGTTTCCATGTGTTTTGTTCTACTTGACTCATTTGTCATGTATATAATGCAAACAAATAGTTATATATATTTTTAAGAAAATGATGTGTCCGTTACCTAATATACATTGTTTATATTAACCTAAACTAATGAAATTCATGAGCCCTAAATTAATATAAATTTGGTAAATTTGTCCATAAGGGTGATGCCAGCTATTGAGGTTGTTTAAATTTATGTCAAATTAAACTGCTTATTTTACCGAATTTAACTTTGATGGATTCTTTTTTAGAGACATAGTCACGTAGATAGAGAGAAAGTTCAAATATTTAAAATTCAAGATTCAACATGAAAATAATAAACCGTGTGAAACATGCTCGCTATCAATCCTAATGCACGTGACTACTAACAAGCAAGCCACATGTGAACTCATCATCCATAAAATTCATGCATTCGTTTCACGAATAGGTTGTCGTGTGTACTTATATTTTATAAACTTCTTGAATTTGTGTATCAATCACCTCTTATACACGTGATTGCTAGCAAGTAGGTCACATGCTAACTCATCTTCAAAACGCTTCCTTAATGCATGTAACAAATAGGCCACTATGTGTACACATGTTTCATATGCTGCTTAAATTTGTGTATCAATCGAGTAAACTCGTATATATTTTATCGTAAGTTCAAGTATAAAATTACTAGCATGTCCTATTTAGAATTTTATTTTAATTTTCCCAATTTAATATACATTTTTATAGGTATACGCACACATGTATGTATATGTGTGGCGTGGGAACTACAATATAGAAAGTACAATTTACTTCACCAATTGTCAACCATCTAAAAAAGAAAATTGAATAAAAAGCTACTTTTGGGCTTTTCGAAAAAGTACTTTTATTTTCTTTTTTGGCTATTCCTTTGCACAGAGTAATTCCCAAAGTTCATCTTCACGGAAACCTTGTAAATGTCATAAAACCGTGGGAAAAGTATGTGTTCAAATTGCATTTTTTAATTTATTGTTATAATTATAATATTTTTGTTTTTATGTTTTCAAATTTCATTTTTTTATCTCTTTAATATTATCACACCTTTAGTTTATTCACAAGGTCAAACATGTAAATTTGATATGTTCAAATGCTAATTATAAAAACCACACATATTTTACTAGTTATTTAAATTTTAATCAATCGTAATAGCAATGCATGAAGTTTATAACTACAAGATCTCAAGAATAAATATAAGGTTAGTCCAGCGATAGACTAGCCTCTCGTCTAGACCGCTCAAAGTCCTGACCAAACAGGTGTTGGTCGGATAGAAGCTAGTCGAAATGATAAGGTTACCGTATTTACTGTAACACACTAACATACGTTATTTTCTTCAAGAACGAGAACAAATTTAACTTAAAAAATAATTACAGGATTTCCAAATTAAAGCCAGGGTTAGTCCGGTGATGAACTAAACCCTCGTCCAGACCACTTAGTCCGTACCAAACAGATTTAGTCAGACTGAATCCGGTCTGGACGAGAAGGTTAGCGCAACTACGATATTATCTTCAAGAACACGAACAAATCAAACCCAAGATGAACAGTGATCACTAAATAAGTTATTTAATTTCTTAATTAGGATAACAGTAATTACCCAACCTAAAACCTAAAAACCAAACTGCATGAAGAATAAATAAAAACAGAGTCACAAAACGTTAACTAAAGCCAGTCAGAAAACAGAGTCTCCCAAATCTCAGTGAAAACCTCACAAATAACCCCATGATGTTCTTCAGAATTAAGGGTTAAAAAGCACTGCAAAAGCTTCTCAAGATCATCTGCACCAAGAATCTGTTGTTCAACGATCATCTCCAACATCGAAACCCTAAAATCCTCATGTGGGTCACTCGATTTCTTCACAACTGCAACACTATCTTTCACCAATTTCCCAATACCCTTGATCGGAATCACATCGGTGGCTTTCCGATCCCTACAACCACCGCCACCCGCGGTGGCGCCACCCTTCCTCCGCCGTGCTCTGTTTTTCCGAAAAGACGCAGATGAATCAGAGGAAAACGATCGGGACGAAAACAGAGTTGTTTCATCGTCAATTTCATCGTCTTCATCACTGCTGCAGCAATCGTAGTAGTAATTATCTGTAATTGAAGAGAAATTTTGCATTTTGGTGGTTTTCCGGTGATGGGGTTTCTTTTTCTTGCCGGTTTTCGGTTTCTTTTGGTGGAACAGGGGTTTTCCGGCGGAAACTGTAACTTCCGGCGAAAGGGTGTTTTCTCCGGCGAGTTTTGGCCGGAAAATGTGGGGTTTTGATGGAGGTTTTGGGGAGAAAAGGTCGATGAGTTGCCGGTGGTGGTGACTCTCCGGGAAGAAGAAAGGGTGGTCGGAGACGTCGGAGATGTGTTTATTCCGGCAAGAGTTGAACGACGATTGAAATAATTTGGAGATTCGAAGTTTGAATGTGTTCTCCATAGTTGGAGAGAGAGAGAGGTTGAAGATGAAGATGATGATGATGATGATGAAGAGGGTATGATTGTATGAATGTGTGATGTAGTTTGTAATTGAAAAGTTTAAATACACAGGAATATGGAGGAAAAAACAAAAGTGGAAGAAAAAAGTGAAATAAAAACTAAGTTAATTTGAAAATTTGTTGGTTATTTTTAGAAAGGAAGGGGTTTGAATTTTGTGATGCTATTTGTTTTATGTTAGTTTAAAAGGACACACAATTTATAAATATTTGCATATGCACTTGGGTTTAATAAAAAACCAAATTTAGAGGATACTTAGCAGCATCTGAATCAGCCTATTAATGGTTCAGATGTCTGAATGGTTCAGTATTTAATGGTTCAGTATTTAATGGTTCAGATTGTTTGTTTCGCGAGCAAATGTCTGAATGATTCAGACATTTGCCTCTGAATGGTTAAGCATTATAGTAATACTGAATGATTAAAAGATCTAATGCTGAATGGTTAAGAATAAAAAACCAAATAAAAACCAAATTTTTAAATGATTAAAAGATCTAATGCTGAACGATATATTAGCTATTAATGGTTTAGACCTCTTAATAGTTTGACACTTAATGGTTCAGACCTATTATTGGTTCAGCACTTAATCATTTAAAAATTGCCAAACAACCCCTTAGATAATGACTCATTAGGTTGGGGATTCGTTGTAGTGGTACGTGGTAACTTACAGAGTGTGAGTTCGAGTCTTGACTGATAATTTGTTTTGAATTAGCTAGATAAATGTGTGAGTTAGTATTCTAAAAAACTATAAAATTAAAAATAATAATAAATCATGAGAATCATATAACTATTTGTATCCTTTTTTAAAGTATTATATTGTTTATACATAAGACAGACACATATACAATTTACATCATATGCTTTCTAACTAATATATAATAACTATTAAAACACAAAGTGCATGCGATCCGTGCTAGTCTTGTTTGATACTTACAAAGATATTATTTTTACAATGTAAAGTAATCACAGTTTTATTATGGTTAGATTAAGGTTTTTTTTTCTTTAAAGATTATTTTTAATTATGTATATGGAGTACAATCGATTAATAAAGGTTTTCTTTAGCAAAAGTCTAAACAAAATTTAGCTTCTTTTTATTTGAAAATACTGAATACTAAATATTTGAAAATTACAATGCTCGAAGCCAAAAATGTAGGTCGTTACTCGTTAGTGCTTGGTTTAATATAGATTATTGGTAGAATATATATTAGTTTTATATATTACAACTTTTAATGTTTTATTCTTCAATTTGTTTATTACTTTCAAGCATCATTATATATGTAATGCGTCATATAAAGGCACACAAATCATATTTCTGTTTAAAAAATATAATTAAATTCTTAGAGACAAATATATCTAAAATATTAATAATATTGAAGGAAACTATTATATATAACTTTTGGGAAACCCAATATAATAATGGTCATAAAATCCAAAAATATCATGAAAAAATGTACGTATAACAGGGGGAAATGGGTACACGAATATAACTTTTTAATTCCAAAAACGGAAAAAAAGTATTTATTAATTTTAAATATTATTCCGTTTCTTTAGAAAGTGATATTTCACCAATTTGTAGAGTAGGGCAAAACGATTTATAGCTAAAAGAACCATTCCCCTACGAGCCTAGAGAATTGAAGTTGCCTTATTTCATCGTCATAATTTTTGTTAATTTTGTTTAATTTATGCCCAATTTTTTGTTGCTAACATTTTATAAAAAGTTAATTACATGAAAGGTCCCTGTGCTTAAGTTTTTTTTTACTTTTGATCCCCAGGTTTAAAAAATTATAAGGTCGGTCCAAAGGTTTGTCAAAACGTAACACAAAAGGTCCCTGACATGGATGACCGTTATCTTTTTCCGTTAATTTTTAAAAAATGACTAAACTACCATTTGTGAAAACATAAAACTAAACACCACCACAGAACGCCACCACCATCCCCACCACACCGGTCTACAATCACCATCTCCAACACCATCAGAACATAATCACCATCCCCATAACCATGACTTTATATATATAAATACACACACACCCTCACGCTCACCCTCTTCGATCACTTTCAAATATCAATTCTCAACAACCAAAAACTGGTCGGAAAATAATCTCCGGCCACCGGAAAACAGTCATGGAGTCCACATCTCCGAGCTTCAACACAAATCCTTCTACCGACTTCGCTGATATCGCCGATAAAGTAGTGCAGGAGCTTTGGTCAGAAAAAGGATTCGGATACGACGACGTTTTTAGCTTCGGCGACGACGATAATCCGTCGAAGATCGCAGGCGACGACGATAATCCGCTTGAGATCGGCGGCGACGGCTAGGTAAACAGTTTCAATCGTACAGAAATCGTGAAACAAAATGACAAAATCAAGGTTACAGACGAAGATGAACACGAATTCGAGTTTTCTATTGTTTGTAGAGACTCTAACACATCTCCGGTGTCAAGTGATGAGATCGTATGTAACGATCATATCTCGCTCCGGTATCCGGTGTTTGATAAAAGTTTGTTGTCGGAAGTTGTTATGAATCGCAGTGAAGGTGTTGATTCTCCGGTGACGGAATCTACGGCGGCTCCGGCGACGCGGCCGTCGCTGAAGAAACTGTTCAGTTTGGTCTGGACAGAGAGTGAAGGGGTGGGGTTGGGGTTGGTTGTTTTTAATAATATATATAAATATTAAATTGTTATTAGTTAGGGGTATTTTGATCATTTTACAAGCATTTAACGGAAAAAGATAACGACCATCCATGACGAGGACCATTTGTGTTACGTTTTGTCAAACGTTTGGACCGACCTTGTAGTTTTTTAAACTTGGGGACCGAAAGTGAAAACAGACCTAAGCGTAGGGACCTTTCATGTAATTAACTCTTTTATAAAACAACTTTTTTATACAAAAAAATTTTAAATACAAAATCTGTTTATCTCGTTTACTTGTTTAGCTATATTTGTTTTATAGTCATACTTACAAAAACGACTACCGTTTTCGCAGAAATAAGAAAAACATAATTTTAACTACACGTTGATTTTGTTAATATATTAAATAGAGTACAATTTGTTAACGTTATTTGGTTTATTTTTGTTTAAAGTTACAATTAGAGAATTTTATTATAAAGTATAATTTAACTACACGTTGTTTTTAGTTTAACATAAAAATAGAATAAAATTTGTTATCGTTTGTGTTTTATTTTTATATAACATTACAACTAGAGAATTTGATTATAATATCAGTGATGAAACTATAAATTTTAATATAAGACTACAATAGAAATTTTTTTATTTATTTTTTCCAATCACTCTATTAACGACAGTTTTTCAGAACTTAAAATATAAAATAGTAACATTCATTATTTGGTACGATGAAGGTGAAAGATCATTCTATAGTTTCACTCGTTATAATATATATATGCATGGGTATTTTTCTATATACATACATATTATATTTTAATTAATATTATTATGTGTGTGCATGTAATTCTGAAAAAGAAATGAGGGAATTGAAAACACATCCGTTATAATATTTAGTGATTAGATTTGAAAACAAAGCCTTGTCATTTTCATCTTTATCTTGGTAGTATTACTTTGTATTAGTGTTTGGATTTTTTGACTTGTATTTTATATTAATTTTTTATAGAATTGGGACACATGTTCAAATCTTTAATTCGAATTCAACTTAAGAATTAAAAACAAAACATATAATGATTATCTTTTTATTTTTAATTTTGCATGAGCTTGCCATGCATACCATGTTTGCCATGAGGCGCATCTAATCAATCTACAAGTTCAATTCTTTTTTTCCTTTGTTTTCATTTTCTTATTTCTAATAACCAAATATTTAGGGGTACGTTATAAAAGGGATTTAACCTATAAGATATTATACAACTATACAAGCGGTTTTAGATGATAATCGGTAAATAAGTGTTATGGTATATATATAGTGCTTGTGGTTATAGTTAGAGATTGTTGATTATATAATAGGAAATGTGGTAGTAAATCAATTTTTGTTACAACGAATATACAGATTATATGACTCTTAAACAACTATTGTGACATCAAATCATAGTTAATTATCAAATAAACAGTTCTAAAACGCATAGCAAAACACCTCGTTAAGGCTACAATGTTTCATTTTTTAATTTAAACATATGCATACGCCCAACCTTGTATACCTTCAGCCACATTATATATATATGTACCTATCTTTGTGTATATATGTATGGATACCCAAGTACATAAGTTTATACCTTAACATCTCCCTCTCTCTCTCTCTCTCTCTCTCTCTCTCTCTCTCTCTATATATATATATATATATATATGTGTGTGTGTGTGTGTGTGTGTATAGACGTGTGTGTGTTGATATCTTGACCACATACTAATAATATATGCAATCATATCTCTCAAGACCAAGTAACTTGATGTTAGAAAGATAGCATCTTTGAAAATAAAGAAGGTTCCAACAAGAAACACACATGTGAATGCATAAAAACAAACACTATAATTCCAAAACACCCCACAAACCAACAAGACAGTTGGAGTTAAAAAAATGGTTCAGCTTTCTGGTTTCAAGTGTCAAGAGGTAACAGCCAAACATATAACAACATATATCCATCATTTGACATTCATTTTTTAACCCCACCATGCATAATCACCATCATATCTCATCCTTATATTGCTTTCTTGTATGTCACCAAAATGGCTCTGAATATTTTCAAACTTTTTCCTCTTTTTTGTGACTTTTAGTAAATTTTATGTTTTTTTTTGAAACATGAGGGTGTGTGTTTTTATGTTTTTGAGGTTATACTATGTGTGTACTACAAACCAAAGAGGTCAAACAAAAACCTTTTAGCCTATCACTTTTCATCGACTATGTCAAGCTACTTTTTAGCTTCTGTTCTTTGAAAGTAAGTCCAAGATTGAGACTTTGAAACATAAAGTATTTACTAATTAAGAGAACATGGAGCAATAAGTCAATAATTAAGAGGTTAATTAATGTCTTAACATTTTTCACGACACGCAAGTTATTTACGAGTGAAAGTTTGATCCTGGGTCTCTTGAAATACATTTCAGACACCTTACAATCTTGTGATGGTTCATTAGCGTTTAACTATATTTTTTTATTTTGTGTCTTGGATGTTAGACGATAATTGACAAGCCCAATTATTTTTTTCATTTTTCCTCACATCACATATATAAGGCTGTCAAATTTAAGTTAAGAGTTATAAAAGTCACACAATTAAGTACATATACCTATTTTTTAACTTTATGTATATTTTTTGAACGGCCAACGAATTATTTTTTAGCCAGGTCATCCTGGTAAACCTATTGGCGAAAGGTCACCCACCCCCGCAAACACAAACAGTGCTGTTGACCCGGCTCGCCCACCACAATATGAGAAACCCACCATCCAAAGACCCACTGTGATAAAACATCTGACCCACCTGAAACATATTGCATCAAGTAAGAATCGATATAATATTAGATATTAAGATGGTTACGTAATCATTAACTAACTCCCTTTTTCTCATCCCATAATATATCACAAACACTACATATATATTTTTGTACAATCCTCACATTTTTTTATATAAAACTGGTTATGTATTAAATATGTGGTCACAAGGATTAAAATAATTTTCTATTAAACAAATATCTATATTTAACCAACAATTAAAATACAGTCTGCACCGGGAAAAAGGATCGTGACATATTGAGATGTCCAATTGTCCATCACTCAACGTCTATGTAGTGTATTCATAAGAATATGCTATAAAGGCCCCCATAATATAAAGGTATAAGCAAAAACAACCCTTTACTTTCCAACCATGAGCAGAAACTACCATGACAAAATTTACCAATTACATACTTTCCATTTGAACTTTTTTTAAAAAGAATTATGCCTAAAGTCCCACCGTCTTCATCTTATCTTTTCTAAACCCTATCTGTGACCTGTAATAGGTAGATTTTATAAGATAAGTTTGTTTGTTTGCATTTGAACCTTTATGTAATGATTTTTATTTTCAGATGCTCATGAATTTTTTACCATCTAAGTCACCAAAATAAATCCAAATCTAATGTAGCATTAAAGATGTATAAAATATCCGGGTATGGACCCGACCCAACTGGTCCTACTTGTACCCGGTTTGTGCCCAAATAACCTATTTTCTCTTTAATTTTAACTTTAAGGTGTTATTTTCTCAATGTGGCTGATTTGTTTGAATGTTTGATTGTTGTAGAAGAGAAAGAATAAGTTGGAGTGTAAAATTTGAAAGTTATTTAGTCGTATTTCTATTAAAAAACACACGACGGTCGAATTTATAGCCATTGTCAACGGTTGAATTTATAGCCGTTTCCAAACGTTCGAATATATTTAAAAATACAAAACCCTCTTACCCGGTTTCATAGCTGACCCGTACCCTACCCTACGCTAACTGCATACACCGCGTAGGGTATAGGGCTACCTCTACCCAGGTCTGGTTCCTGGGTATACTTGGGTCCAACTAAACTCGTTGGGCCTATGTCAGTTCCTACCCGGCTCCAGTTACGACTTAAGAACCGCTTTTGACACCTCTATATAGCGCATACTTTATAATTCAGAATTAGGTATTTACATGAATACATAAACAAGCTCACAATCCCCTCACTAATCTTTTCTTTCGTACACAGGTATTCAAATATGCCATTTGGTGGTAAGGTTATTGTTTTTGGCGGCGATTTTATACAAATTTTACCTGTTGTTCCAAATGGCAGTAGACAAGAAATTGTTAATGCGTCATTAAGTTCGTCATACATTTGGAATAAATGCAAGCTACTCACATTAACAAAAAACATGCGCCTAATGGTCGGAAGACAACATGTGGATATGAAAACAACACAAAATTTTGCAAAATGGCTTCTTGATATTGGAGAGGGTAATGTTGGTGGTGTTAATGATGGTGACATGAATGTTCATATACCTGATGACCTTTCATTAAAGACTCGTGCGATCCCATATCAGATTTGATACAATTTGTTTATCCATCAATCCTACATAACTACAAAGACAAAGAATTCTTTCGTGAAAGAGCCATTCTTGCTCCAAAAAATGAAATGGTTCATGAGATTGATGATTGTTTGCTATCGGTTTTTCCTGGCCATGAAATAGAGTACCTTAGCTCAGATAGTATCTGTCAAACGGAACAATTGAATGATTCTTAACAATCAAATTTATATTCACCGGATGTTCTCAATGGCCTCAAAATTTCAGGACTGCCAAATCACAAGTTAGTTTTAAAAGTTGGTGTTCCGGTAATACTTCTACGTAACTTAGATCAACAGAATGGCTTGTGTAACGGTACTTGGCTACAAGTGATGTCTCTTGGTAAACGTGTTATAGAAGCGGAAATAATATCCGGGAGTAACATTGATACCAGAACATTTATTCCAAGGATTAATATTGTACCGTCAGATAAGAAAATTCCTTTCAAATTTCAAAGAAGACAGTTTTCGATTTCTGTATGTTTTGCAATGACGATTAACAAGAGCCAAGGACAATCATTATCAGGAGTTGATCTTTATTTAAAAAAATCAGTTTTCACTCATGGACAGTTATATGTTACATTATCAAGAATTAAGAGTAGAGATGGAGTTAAATTGTTAATTCTAGATAAAGATGGAAACGTTAGTAATGAAACTATAAATGTTGTATACAAAGAAATATTTAGAGATCTATAAGATTACTTATTTTATCTATAAAATTATTTATCTTTCTTTTATCTAACTGTTACAAATGATGCTTTACAATAATGTTTATGCTTATTATGTTGTTCAACAAAGTTAATAAAAATATATTTTTTATCATATACCATGTATTACACGAATACTAAACTAGTATATATAATACATGAAAAGACTGAGTGTTGAGTGACACCAATGTTGAACATGTCACCTGTAGCCAAAAGTGAAGAAAGTATAGGTTTGCAGTTTTCACCTTCATGAACAAGAATCTGTGAAAATGTATTAAAAGATTCAACACGTATGACAGATAAAGAAAGCAAAAAAAACAGTGTGAGAGTCAACCAGACAAAGCCCAGCTGACTATACAGTACACTGTAAATATAATAGAATTTCAATCATAAAAAAATAAAAGTTTATTCAAAAACAAATTTAAATGAAAAAAATCCAACAAAAAACTAAAAATACATGCAAATATAATAGTTTCAAAGTGCAACTACAAAACCCTTTTATCATCCATAGCTTAATTTACTACAACAAACCAGTATACAGATTACAGAATAATCAAACAACAAAAATTACTGATGACAACAGTACAACACTTAATAGAATGAATTTTACCTAGATTAAAGTGGAAGCTACCAAAAAGTTTACAAAAAATAATAATAATCATCGCGAAAGTGACCTGAGCCCTTTTTGTAGATCTTCTAGAGTGATTGTCAACAACTCGTCAGTATCTATACAATCAAAACTAAGTCTCAGATCAAGATTTTCTCGCGCATTAACTAACAACGGATCAATCAACCCAGCATTCATCTCTTTTCTTTGTTTGTCATTGGTTTCCGTCTTTATTAAATTCTCTACATTTTTAATTGTACATGAAGAATCAAGCTTGAACCCGTATAATAAACTACCCTCTGTTTGATTGTTCATTTTCAAATGAAGAATCTTGGCTAAATCTTCGGTTATAAAGTCATCAAAAGTGAAGAACTTTGTCACGCGTCTACAGAAACCTTCATTAGAAGTAATTACACGCTTCATTGGTTCACTATATCCTGCAAATATAACTACTAGTTTACCACTATCCATAACAGACATTATTTCTTCAAGGGCTTCTAAACCGTAGTCTTTATCATCTGATTTTTGCATTGGTATTAATCGGTATGCTTCATCTACAAATAATATCCCCCCTTCAGCTTCTTTTATCTGCATTCAAGCGTTGAAATCATTCAGTATTTATTTCGTTTCTCAAGGGTACTTTAGTCTTCTTACATTCAGTTATGATAATCTAAAATATATAGAAAGGAAAATAAGAGCTACATACCACTTTCCTAGTTTTTGGTCCTGTGTGGCCAACAAATTCTCCAACTAAATCGGTTCTTTGTACTTCTATAACTTTATCAGTTGGTAATATTCCCACCATGAAAAGTAATTTTCCAAGAATCCGAGCAACCATAGTTTTACCTACAAATACGCCGATTAGCATCTAATTAGATCTATAGCTTTATAGAAGTGCATATTATCCCAGAGAAAATGAAGAAATTGCATGATTCTTAAGGTAGGTAACTAAATCAGGATTTTGGTTTTCTCTTGAAAACATAAAGGAATCAAGATTCATCATCAACGTCAATAAAGGTGGCCATCTCAACCATTTACTTTTAAATGGCTCAAATTGGGTTGCATTTCATGTCCAATGGGTCAAATGGGTTGATCAGCTTATATAGGCTGGAAGTCGCCAAAAGGCTTTTGGAATGCATACATCTAAATCGTTTATTCAGAGATTTAGATTATTATTGTGATGATATATTGGTTTTGTAATCATAATTAACTCATTAGTAATTTATAAAAACCTGTATAAAATGAACATAACAGAGTTGGCAGGTCAACCTGATCCGGTCTATTTTGACCCACACTAAAAGACCTGTTTCACCCAGGATGTGTTTTGCCCCGTTGCCCGCCCGTCTTCCATCCTCAAATTGTCAATTATGACCTAAACTAAATGGCTGATGATAAAACGTTTAAATATTTTGTTTCTTGATGACAAAAGGTTCAAAGATTAAATCTTGAAAACAAAATTTATGCAATGAATGCTTATATTTTTATATTTCAAGCCAAAAAAGCAAAGGGCCTTAATTAGTTAATTACCTGTTCCTGGATTACCAAGGAAGGCCATATGAGGCGGTCTGCGAGCCCCAATTTTTAATCCAAGGGCCCTACGCCTCTCATCCAACAACATCCCTTTGGCCCATTTCCTTAGCTGTAGCTTAAGCTCATGAAGGCCCACTAATTTTGATAACTCTTTTTCAAGTTCATCCATTTTGGCTTTTGTTTCAGTGCATGCTTCAATGGCCCGGCGTTTTCTCTGTTCTTCAAGAGACAGAATGAGAAGAGCCCGTAACTTCTCATGTTCTGGTCCCTGTGAAAGATGATCCAATGGAGTCATGCCTTCCTGCAAAAGCAATAAAACTTAATCATACCAACAGAGCTAACATTTATTGACATTACAAGAAAGGTAAACAAATATGATTTAATACCTTATCTTTGGCACTACAGTCAGCATTATACTCCAGCAATGTCTTGACAGTTGAAATATCCTCAGCTCTAAGTGAATGCCAAACGGAAAGGTGCAATGGAGTCATGCCATTCTGCATAATAAAAAGAGGGTCAAACGAGTCAAACAAGGTGACAGTTACATAATGCATTTAAATGCATAAGACATTCTAAACCGAGCAAGTCACCCAACCAGTCAATTTTTCCACCCCTGTTAATCTCATCTGAATGAATCCGATATTAAGAAGCAGTATCTCGATGTTGACCTCCGAATTGTTTAAGTTGTTTGACAATGAGCTGGATGAAAAGCCTGAATGTATGTATTTTTTCCATTTAAACTTAATAGAAACTAGTACAAATTAATGATAGTATAACTATGTTATTTTTTCCATTTAAACTGAATGTATGTATTTTTTCCATTTATATTCGGATCTTATGCTTTGCATTCAGAATTTCAAATCTTTTACCCTAATCAAACTTTTTTTTTGACTTTTAGGTTTTAAAATGCTATAGAATCAATCAAAGAGGCAGCCCTTTTAAGTCTTAAATAGAAAAACAAATGACACCTTTGTAAAATGATGATCATAAGAAACATAAAAAAAATACATACATTTGCCTTGGCTTCAACAAAAGCTCCATGAGATAAAAGAAGGCTTGCAGCTTCATTACAACCATTTTTAGCAGCCATGTGTAATGGAGTTTCTCCATACTGCAAAGTCACATGTTGACCATAGTAAAAGGTTAATAGTTTATAAGAAAAAAATGATAAATTTGATCAAACAATGACTGAAATAATTTTGTGCATACCATATTTTTTGCTTCCAATTCAATTTTTTCAGGTCCTTCCAAATTCAAGAGATATTTAACAACCTCCACGCTGTTATGACCAGCAGAAACATGAAGGGGCGTGTTTGCCATCTGGATGTAATCAAGATTTAGCATACTTTAAGCATCAAATAGCAATCAATAAACCCAAAATCAAGAATACAATTACAACAAAGAAAAATATGATCATCAATCATATCATGTATCTTTCACATTTTGCTTTAAACCTACCATAATAAGTTGGCATTTTCGACCCCTAAGCTCCCCTTAACCCTAAATCACCATGACTGCAACAATCACTTGAATATTGTTTCACCCTTACTTCATTTAGTGGACGTTTAGAATTGCTTATTTAAACAGATTATCTGTGCTTCTTGTGCGATGGGTTGCCCATCCAGAAACTCACGGTTTTGTTTTCACCCGACAAGTTGTTCGTACAGGCAAAACGCATCTTGGTAGAGGCATTCTCCCCCTCAACCGATGTGAGACTTACAAAAATACATGTGCTACTGCTTATGTACTTATTTTGCACTGAATAAGCTAGCTTCAATACAAATCAATGCTTCAAACTTACAAGTTAACCATTAGCATGAATAAACCGTTTTCAACATAGTAAAAAGTTTCACAATTACATCCTATCTAAACAACATAACTCCAGAAGGCCAGATTAAATTTTGCCTGTAAGATAATGATTAAAAGTTTCAAACACATAAATTCTATACACTAAATCTACTTAATGCAATCTACTCTACATCCCATTGTCCCCAAATGACCTCTACTTATACAACAAACTTCAAACTCTTATACGACTATTCCGATTTCAAGACCAACAACAAAATCCCATCAAGATTTAGGGTTTATCAAACAGCAATAAACCACATACCAAATTTAAACAACCCGAAATTCAACCAAAATCGGAACCCCCAAATCATGATTCTTGACAACACAAACACCAAATCAAACGCAGAATCAACGAATTACAACAAAAGATCATCAATTTATCATACCACAGGGTTACGATCGTTGATGAGAGATGGGTTTTCACGGAGAAACTTCTGGACGACGGAAAGATCGCCAGATTGTGCGGATGCATGAATGGTGAGTGGTTTATTGGATCTTGACCGTTGATCTTTCACCCTCTGCATCTTGATTTCGTCACCGACGTCGGAGAGTGATGAAAATGGAAGATGTGTGTGAGGACGTATGGTATGTTTTTGTTGACGATTTTCTTAACGTTATATTTACGTTGGAAATAGGTTGTTGTTATTGTGTGGAAATTAGCTGTCACGTGGTTGTATTGCAAACACGTAATTATTTATCGTTGGTGTGACTTGTTTTGTACGTTTGTTATTTTTAGCTGTCTCCCATAGTCTCTCGCGGACTGGTTATATTAATTGAGTCACTCATAATATATCTTAATCTTAATTATTATATAATATATAAATAATAGTTAAATTTGTAATTTTATATCATTTTTAAGATGACATATAAGGAATTGTAAGTTTTAATATATAATGTTATAAGATTTATTTCTAACATACCCTTTTAAGCTTTAAATACTTGTACTTCACCGTTATCTAACTAAATTTAAATTTTGACTATTATATTTAAGGTTATCTTAATATCTATGTCTATACTACTATATAATACAATTTTTTGAATAATATTATAATTTTAATCCATTTTTAAGTTACTTAAGAACAATTTTGTTACATTTGGTACAAGTGATTATGCATAAGCAACTTGTTATTTACAAATTTATTCATCCTTGTAGTAATATAGATATGTTTAATATCGCACATTAATCAAATAAAAAGGCAAAATATGAGTTATTACAATAAGAGAGAGTTAGCTAAATACACAGTCCTAAAATTATTTATACCCCCGTCGTAACGCGCGAGTTTCACCCACTAGTAAATATTAGAAGGTCATGGGTTCAAATCTTAATCTGAGTAAAATACTCAGAGTTGAGCGAGAGAGTTTTTATAGCAATGGGTTTTCTCCTGAGTGGGTTGAAGGTGCGGTTCCGGCTGTGAAACGAATAAGTGGGCCCGATTAAGATAACACATATCCTTTGAATCAGGATCGCATATTTGGCGTCCAAAAAATAAAAATAAAATAATTTTGTTACTTGTGGTTAGAAGTTATTATGTACAAGTGGTTAAAGTATATATGTGAAATATATGAAGCTATCATTTTACTCGTTTTGCTAAAGTAATAATAATGTAAGAAAACTCAACTCACAACTTCTCTTTTGTTTTTTCTTGGTCGCCTCTCTCTTTATGACATAGAGTAATAAGAGAACCAGATGTGATGAAGGGCTAGAAGAAGAAGCACAAACCAAAGTTAGTGTTAGTGTTATCGAATATGAAGAAGCGTTAGTTGTCATTAATGTGGTCGAGGGTTCCAAACTAGGGCCGGTCCTGAGAATATTTAAGAGGCTTTGAGCCCAGGGCGATAATAAAAATGGGCCCCTATAATACGACATATAAAAAAGTCAAAACCGAATAATTTGTATATAAAAAATTTATAATACGGCGATAATTGTTATAATAATAAATAAAACGAAAATATTGTAACAGACTGATTTAACTTGCTTAATTAATCGAATCGGGAGGCTCTACTAGCATTTTTGATATTATTTTATTAAATTAGGTTTAGATTTGGTTAAAGTTATTAGGCTAAATTATTTAAAATGTTAATGGGCTTTTAGGTAAAGTTTAATGGGCTAAAATAATCATAATGTTATTGGATTTGATAATGGATTTATTAGTAGTTTATATATCTTTTTTTTAAATACATACTTATATATAATATATAAAAATTTTAAAAAAATTCGGGCCTCTGAGGAGATCAGGCCCTGGGCGGTCGCCCACCCGGGCCCCCCTCAGGGCCGCCCCTGTTCCAAACAAAATTCTCATCAGAAGTGCTATCGATGAGGGTGTGTGGTGGTGGTGGTGGTTGAGATTGGGTTGAACAAGGAAGAAGAATGGTAAAATGGTTATTTTACCGTTACTTAACTGAATAAATTAACGGTCATTTGACTTAGGGACGAAACGTGTTATTTTTTTCAAACCTTAGGACTAAATCTATAATTTTTCAATACCAGGAACGAAAAGTAAATTGGAGCAAATCTCAAGGACAGTATTTACTCTTAAATAAAATAAAGCATATAACGACTCAAAACAAAATGTGAAAAATTTAACAAATCCGGTTGTAAGAGACAAAGGTTTTTATTTATTTTTTAAACTCGGATTCAAACCTGATATAGAGTAATTTAAAATGGTGTTTACGAGCATTGTATGTTTACTGTTAAAAAAATGAAAGAAAATAATAATAAAATTTGCCCGAATACCTTAACTGCTTAACGCCTTAACATGCAAGTTAGCAAAGGTTCAATTTCCTCGGCCTTGATCTTCTTTTGGGCTTTTTATTCGTGGGCTTTCAAGGCTAATTGCAAATTACATATAAGATGAACAAACAGTTGTTAGCCCACTCATATATATCGACTATAAGTCTACTGATTGAAAGTAACGTCAGCGTGTGTGCTTAACATAATTATATAAGTCCATCTTGAAACAAATGAGTAGAAACAATGCTTAGAATTTACCGCATAATCCGTTAATTCAACACAACTCGACGATTAGTTAAAATAATTGAGTTTGGGGTAAACATGTCAATACGTCAATAACATGATTACAAATGTGTCTAAATGAGTTTATATGGCTTATGACGTACATTACACATTTAACTTGTCATGTTGAGTAGGTTAATAAGTAGTCACAACATGTTTTATAGTTTGGCTACCGAAATTGCATAGGTTTATGGCTTCATAAATAATTAACATTGATTGTTATTTTTTTTAACTTTTATTCTATCATGTTATTTGTGTCTTATTATTTTCTATATGTGTTAATAGATCGTGTTAACATTTCATGACATGTAAACTACCTATCATACATGTTTGTATTAATATTTAAAACTATATATCATGTGTATTGTCTGTCACTAAATCATAAACAATCTTAATCATCTTTATTACAGGTTAAGAAATGTCACAAACTGGTTTTTCTTTTATTCTATAAGATTGAAAGAACAAAATTAACATGGTGTTTAACCTCTGGTTGAATTTGATTGAATGTTTGAATAGAAACAAGTATGTTGATTATGTTAGTTTAAGATTCAAATACTTGAGTTTTTATTGAGAAATGATTCATTCTGGTTTAAAACTCGAAACAAGCCATGAAAAAATAATCGATTGTTTAACATTTACTGTTTTTAATGTGTAGTTGCTGCAGTTATGAACTATATCCATAATTAATACAAACTAATAGCTTATAAAATATATAATTATCTCTTATTGGATAGTGAATAGGGGAGGGCAACTGTGAGCCTCCCATTGCTTGCATCAACTCGTTTAAATGAATATATTTATTTTAATTTTAATGTAGTATGTATTTTTTTAATTACTTGTTTTCAAACGCAAAGTTAAAAAGTGTTTGTAACAACCATGATCCCATCACTCACACTAACAATATACATTTGTTTTATTTTAGTTTTTTGTTATGGGTATGAAAACATGATTAACTGAGAATATTTTTTCTAGCAATCAAAACACGTAATTTGTTATAAACTCAGTACCTCTCTGTTTTCCTTTTTTTTAAACAACCATCAAATATTATAAAAAAAAACTTGCAAGAAGCTAGATAAATTACAAGAACACAAAATTAAAAGGAAAAACTTCACTACGACTTCTGATCAATACCGGTCATGTTGCCTTGATTTTTAATCAAAACATAAAATAATGATTTGATATCGCCCACGATTGACACCACTTCCAATTGAGAATGACTGAAAATTCTACTATTTTAATTCTTTCATATAAACCACAACCTAAAATTGCATAAATCAAGTTCTTGTGGTAATTCAAGTTCGACCACGAATTGATAATACGCATTAAATCGGTAATACGCATTAAATCGGTCACTGATGAGATACGGGGCCTAGGAATACTACACCATGTGAAGATATTATCCCAAACCTTGTTTGCATTAAAGCTATTAACAAGAATATAATCAACAATTTTTTTCTTCAAATATCCACACAAAGACCAGAAAGCATCTTGAATAACAGTCCGTCTTGACGAACCTGATTTAAAAAGAATCCTATTAATAAAGACTTTCTATCCAAACACATTCACCTTTGACCGAACCCACTTTGACTGCATACATATACATGTAGAGTTGCACAAAACGGGTTTGGGCCGGACCCGGGCCCGGGTACAAAACCGGGTTTGGGCCCAACCGGGTTTTTTGTACCCGGGTATTGGTGAACCCGGGTACGAACCCGGGTCGGGTTCAGCGAGATACAAACCCTACCCGGTATACCCGGGTAGGGTCGGGTCGGGTTCGGTTCGGGTATGAAACCCGGGTTCAACCGGGTTTTTGCCTTTTTTTTTTTTTTTTTCTTTTTTTCTTTTCTTGTGTGTGTGTCGAACACCGGGTCGTATTTTTTTTTCTTATATTTTCTTTCCTTTTTTTTCTTTTTATTTTTCTTTTCCTAACCGGGTTCACTTGAATGACAAAAATTTAAACAACTTAATATATAAATATATACAAATCTTGAGCAGAAAATGTTACACTTATAATATACAAATATTAAATACTTTTTATATAAAACATTTGAATGACAAAGAAATTTAAAAAGAACATGAAAGACATATAATATTAAAACAACTTAAAAATAACAATATCGTCTAATTTTATCTACTACGAGATGCTTGATCAAATGCTAATTCTTCATCGGATATGCCAGAAGATACTCCGTCTTCTACCTCTTCATCATGTACTTTAGCTTCGAGTGTAATCTCGTCTTCGAGGCTTGTTTGGTCTTGTATACGATCCGTTACGTCTAAGTGATCCTTTAAACAAATGCACATCTTCACTGCTTCCGGAGTTAGTCTTGTTCTTCGTAATGATATTACCCTGCCACTAAGAGAAAAAGCAGATTCTGAAGCTACCGTAGAAGCTTGGACGCTTAGTAAATCACGGGCCATAGCAGAAAGAATCGGAAATTGAGATTCTTTTCCTTTCCACCAAGCCAAAATATCGAATGCACGATAATCTTAGGTAGTCATAGTGGAAATAAAATCCGTTCCACTATATCTACCGAGCTCACTTGTTGGGGTGTTACCTCTTTGACGTTTAGCCGTCACATCCCGAACAACATTCAACATAGTCAAAACAGGGTCTTTAAACGAGGTACTAGCACTTGAGGTTGATCCGCTTGGCATGGTTATGTTTACGTTAGGCCCATATCTATTTAAATAAAAATTATAAATTGTTTTCAAACTATGATTAAAATTTTCTTTTGCCTCGTTTGAAAAATCAGGGTTTTCGTCATGCATATCCAAATTGTCATTTATCTCATCTATCAAACATTCAACCCCCGCAACATTTAGAAACGGATTTAAAGCGGCGACACACGTAAAAACGGGTGGTAAGTCCTTAAAATATTTTTTAAACTTTTCTTTCATTGGTTCTATCATTTGATTAAACATATTATTTTTATTTTGAAAATTTTTAAAATTCAAAGACATAAAATATAGTTCTTGAAGCACCGAATAACTAGTGGAATAATAAACTCCCGATAATTTTGTTGTTGAGTTTTTAAAAACCTCAAGAAACTCGGATAGACGTTGAAGATTCTCCCAACCCGCATCCGGAAATGGGTCGGCTTCACCATTATCCGAAAGACTATTATGAAAAGCTTTCAAAGTGCCCTTTTGTTTTAAAGCACATTCAAACATGTGACAAGTGAATTCCACCGAGTAGGTACATCCCAATTAGGACCTAAAAATCTAGAGTGCGTATCCTTACAAAGTTGTTTATAATCTTGATATCTTCTTCTACTTTTTTTAAAAACGTCATGTAACATAAATCGAAAAGATAATAAAGTTATTAACATATTGCCCGGATAGTCCGTCTTGCACTACTAAATTAATAATATGTGCAACACAACGAGTATGGAAAAAATCACCGTTTGCAATCGGAAGATATTTTAATTTTAATTTTTCAACCGCGGTTGTGTTGTTAGAGGCGTTATCAAATGCAATTGAAAAAAGTTTATTTTCTAATTTAAAAGTACTTATTACATTATCTAAAAAGTAAAACAAAAATTCTCCGGTGTGTGGATGTGGAAAAAGATCAAATGCAATCGTACGTTTCATCAATTGCCATGAATTGGGATCCACCCAATGAGCGGTGACGCAAAGGTACGATTCGGGTAAACCGTGTGGAGCCGACCAAATGTCACTAGTTAAGTTTACACCGGTATTTAAATTTTCAAATAATACAATTAAATCATTTTTTGCTTGTTTCCATAATTTTAAACAATAACGTCTAAGTGTAGTACGACTTACGTGAGTGTAACGAGGTTGAAGCGTCTCTCGAATTAAGTTGGTCAACCGAGGATTGTCGAAGTGACTAAAAGGCAAAGCTTCTTGAATCACGAACTTCGCCGTTCGATCTCGAACCGTATTAACATCGTAATTAAAGATTCCACCGTCTCCACCCAATTGTGTTTGTTGCGAATCCGGATTACTTTTCAACGACTTACAAAATTTCTTGCTAATGTGTTTGTTTAAAGTCGTGTTAGAATCTTTAGCAAGCAAAGCTCCACAAAACTTGCAACGAGCCTTTACAGACCCGTCACTCAACTCAACCATATCCCAATTGCACCAAACATCCATGTTACGATTGTGTGCAAGAACACGAACGACGGTTGGAGCGTTGGACGAACCTTGACCAACGGAAGATTGTGAGTGAGCCATATCAAGATTGAAGAGAGTGAAAGTGTAAAACGAGAGAGTGAACGTGTAAAACGAGAGTAAACGAGAGTATTTTTTGCGTTTTTTGCGTATATTTTTGCGTTTGAGACTTGGGTACTAAACCATATCAACCCACACCTATTTATACTAACTTATAGGGCAAAAGTGACCAAAAAAATGGTCACAAATCGAAGGTAACGGCTATATAGCCGTTAAAAAACGGCCACTTTTTAAAAAAAAAAAAAAACGGTCGAAACCGGGTCCAACCCGGGTTCAACCGGTTCCGGGTCGGGTCGGGTTCGGGTAGACTTGGGCATAAAAACCGGGTTCGGACCCGACCCGGAACCGGGTACGGGTACGACCCGGTATATGCATACCCGGGTTGGACCCGAAAAAAACCCGTAGGGTTGGAACCGGGTATGATTTTCTAGAATTTCATAGAACCCGACCCGAACCCGACCCGGAGGGTTGGTCGGGTTCTATGAAATTCTAGAAAATCATACCCGGTTCCAACCCTACGGGTTTTTTTTCGGGTCCAACCCGGGTATGCATATACCGGGTCGTACCCGTACCCGGTTCCGGGTCGGGTCCACCGGGTCGGGTCCGAACCTGGTTTTTATACCCAAGTCTATATACATGTAACTTTTTCTTTAACAATAATTCATGTTACCAGAAAAATATTCACCAAACCTACACACTATATGATTTGAACCCACAATCACTTGGTTGAAAAACACACTTTTACCACCAAACTATCCCTTTGGGGACACATATACGTATAACTCGCATATGTATTGTAATATTTTAATGTAAAAATGAAATATTTATAAAAAGCATAAAATATGATATAGAATCCTGACTGGTGACCCTCGATTTGTGACGTTGCATGTGAATTGAAAAGATAAGCGACCAACCAGGCTGCCTGCCAACGTTGCCAAATGGTGCTGCCATACCTTAGCTTTCAAAACAAGCCAAACCACCCTCCTTTTCTTGGTGTCATATTTCTTTCATAATAATGTTTATTTTTCTTTTTTTTTTTTGAAACTAAAATATCTATATCTATACTTATTAATAAAGTAATATATTTTTAGTGTAACGTGTTCTATTTTTAAGTTTTTATTTTTACTAATTTTCTGTTTAAAAATATATGTAGTCTCATTTTTTGTTATGGTTCATTTGATTAAAGTTAACTTTTTTTACATTTCACATTTGGAAATGTTAAAAAAAAAAATGAATATCAAAAATCAAAATTGAATGCAATTTGTGCAATTGATTGCACAAAACAGGACATCAAGTTTCAAATAATAGATTATTTAATTTTAGACGTAATTTGTATTATAATCTATGTTTTGTACTAATTGCAAAATGTTTTCTTTGTTGTATGAAAAGTTATTCTACGAAATAATCGCTCGGGTTGAACTAGGTTGATATGTTCAATTGTGTTTGTTTAAGTTTATTTTATTTTACATTATACACTATTTAAAGTTATAAGCATTGATAGAGAAATAATATTAAATGTAGATAATATAACAAATATAATGTAAAAATCAACATGCAAAATATTAGCAACAATATTATAAATTACGAGCTTTTTTTACTCAACAATTATTATTATTGTAACAACCCGTGTAATATACGAATGTTATTAACCTAATATTATTAATATTCACATTCCTGACCAAAATAATACAACCGTAATTTAACTAGAGGATAAACAGTTGTAGAGGATAAACATGGGGCAAGTGACTTCCACATGCAAAGAGTTTGGTAGTGTTAGAGGCTTAGAGCAGTGGCGGAGCTTGAACACTCCCACAGAGGGGACGGGGGTGAAATTAAATTTTCTTAAGGGGGCGAACTCATGAAAATTTACACCACCGGACCAAAAATTTACACTACCGACGAAAAAAAGAGGGGGGGCGGCCCCCCCCCCCCCCCCCCGGCCCCTATAAACCTCCGCCAATGTGTCAGAGTCAAATTTGAGCCTAATGTACATATTTTTAGCCTGTATTTTAGCAATAGTATATTTTTTAGATAATAGACATCTTTTAAATAACTAACCTAACAAAATGATAACTTGAATAAACAACAAGCTTATCATTACTTTAGATATCCGGTTAGGCTATGTGTTTTGGATAAGTTTTATCAGGAGCTTTATCCACCTGTGTTGTAGGATATCTTGTAATATTATGACATGTCACGTTGACTGGATGCTAGATAGAGCCCCTGATCAAGTAGGATGGACAGCCACGTGGGTCGCGCCCCCCTCTTCACACCCCGCAACTATCTAGTCTTATACACACTAGATATAGTTGATATTAACTGCATATAATCTTTTAAGTATATCATAGAATTTGAATTATCATTTTTAATAGATAAGAAATATTTTACTATTAAAATGTTTTTCGCTTACATCTTTTAAATAACTAACCAGACAAATTGATAAGATCATACTAAAAAAAGCATAAGGGGGTGTTTGGAATTGTTTATTTTTTGAAAAGTAACTTCTTTTAACTTTTTAAAATTTACTTATTAATTTTTTAAAATCTACTTACTAACTCCATCTTTTATGGTTTTTAAATACACTTATTAACCTATTAACTTTTTAAAAACTAATAACTTAAAAGTTAGTTAAAAATATCAATACCAAACACCCACTAACTAAAAGTAAAAGATTAAGATGGTTAAAATTTTAAACCTTTAAATAATCATCCTAAAAGCTAAATAGCTATAAAATATTATTTATCTTTCTAGGTACACCCTGGTTTGCATTCAAATCACTCCTCCATGTGGAACAAACCAAATCCACTTTTTCCGATTAATATTCTCTCAATAAACAACTCCCATTGACACAATTCCACCGGAATATCATCTCTCCGGCGAATTTACACACACATTGATGTGTTTCATCAATCAAAATTCAACAGAAATTCAAGAAACTTGAGTAAATCTTGTGTTTATTAATCTTTATTCTTTAATCTTTAATTATGTCTTCTCCACCGCCGGTGACTTCTCCGGCACCGACGACATCACCACCGGCTGACACCACTTCACCACCACCCGCCGCCGTATCGCCACCGCCAACCACCGCTTCTTCTCCGCCTCCGGCAGCTTCTCCTCCAGCCCCTGTTTCTTCTCCGCCGCCGCCGGACACTCCGCCTCCGGCATCCTCTCCGCCGGCGCCACCCACATCCACCGCACCACCGCCGTCCACCACCGCCCCATCCCCACCGTCTCCCCCGGCGCCACCCACTTCAAGAAACTCTCCGCCGTCTCCCACCATCAGATCTCCGCCATCTCCGCCGTCTCCACCGGCGCCAAGAGGCGTCTCCTCCCGTCCTCCGGCGACACCGTCGCCGTCGTCGGATGATTCTCCGGCGATCTCAACTGGGGTTGTGGTGGCGATCGCCATTGGTGGAGTTTTGATTCTTGCTGTTTTCAGCATCTTGTTTGTTTGCTGTAAGAAGAAACGAAAACGAAGTGAACCTCCGGTGGGATATTATGTTCCTCCGCCACCACCACCGCCTAAAGGTATGTAATTTCATATATTATCATGTTTTGATTAATATTATTCAAGATCTTGAATCTTGAAAAATCTTGAATCTTGAATCTTGATCATATCATATCATATCAGATCAGATTGTAAATTTGTAACCGTTACTGTTAGATTCATAAATCTTTTGAAATTGGGGATTTACAGTTGACTCATACGGCGGTGCACCACAACAATGGCAGCAAACTGCACCACCACCCTCCGATCATATTGTAACAATGCCACCACCAAAACCTAAACCTAAACCCCCACCACCTGTGTCACCTCAGCCTCCACCGCCACCGCCACCACCGCCGGTTATCAGCAGCAGTGGTGGGTCGGAGTCGAACTACTCTGGCGTTTCGGACCTGCTTCCACCGCCATCCCCTGGGATGTCGTTAGGATTTTCGAAGAGTACGTTTAGTTATGAAGAGTTAGCAATGGCGACTGATGGATTTTCGGAAGCTAATCTTCTTGGACAGAGTGGGTTTGGATATGTGCATAGAGGGGTGCTTCCGAATGGAAAAGAAGTGGCGGTTAAGCAGTTGAAAATGGGTAGTGGTCAGGGTGAGCGTGAGTTTCAGGCGGAGGTTGAGATCATTAGTCGAGTTCATCATAAACATCTTGTTTCGTTGGTTGGATATTGCATGACTGGAACTCAAAGATTACTTGTTTATGAGTTTGTTCCAAATAACACATTGGAGTTCCATTTACATGGTAAGTTACTAAGTTTCTCACTTGTTTAGGATTTGCTTATTTGTTAATCAATGATTATCGTTTAGATAGTTGCTTAAGGCTTTAACTACAACATGATTTCAGGAAAGAATCGCCCTGTAATGGAATTCCCTACAAGATTGCGAATTGCACTAGGAGCTGCGAAAGGACTAGCTTATCTTCATGAGGATTGTAAGTTCCTTTTATCTTTTGATTATAAACGTAAAAGTTTAACAGTAATATGACAATTTGGTGGTGCTTAAACATTTCTTTTTGTTTGCAGGCCATCCTAAGATCATCCATCGCGATATTAAAGCTGCTAATATTCTTCTTGATTTCTATTTTGAAGCGAAGGTAGCCTATTGTTATCTTTATAATGTTAAAATGCATGTTCTCTCTTTGAACCTTGCAGTTAATAACCTCAAATAAATTCACAGGTTGCTGATTTTGGGCTTGCCAAGATTACATCTGATGTTGCCACTCATGTCTCAACCCGAGTGATGGGAACCTTTGGGTAAGTTTTCTAGGGTTGCAATTGTTTAGAGGTAGCAATATGAGCCAAGGGTATGGACCAGAATGGGTTGTGCTATAGGTTGACCTGATATGTTATATATATTTAGAACTTTTAGTTGTAAATAATTAGTTTGTTAGGTATGATTGTACAAACTGTGTGATTATCTTGAATATTCTAAATTTTTGAATAAAACGATTTAGGAGGTTGTATGCATTTGAAAATCCATATTGTCACCAATAGTATAGTTCTTCTAAGATCCCATTTCTTGAATTTCTAACATAAATCCGACATGTATTACAGGTACCTGGCTCCTGAGTATGCATCTTCAGGCAAACTCACAGACAAATCAGACGTTTTCTCATACGGAGTCATGCTCTTGGAATTGATCACTGGACGCAGGCCCGTTGATTCAGCTCAAACATTTATGGATGATAGTTTAGTAGATTGGGTAAGTACACTTGTTTATGAACATAATTTTCAATTTTTTGGTCATTTTTTGGAAACTTTTGGATATGGCCTGAGTATATGGAGAGAAATGTACGAAAGAATGCATTTTTACTTCACTGGAAAACTTTTACTAAAAAATCTTTACAAGAATTCAAATGTGGGGTTGAATTTAAACCGACAACCCTATCTAGATTTCCTGGATGGGTTACAGTATAGAATTTCAGGCATCGCGGGCACTACACACATTTTTTTAGCTGAAAAAGTTTTAAGCTTTTTTAGGAGTTTACAAATTTGGTCCAAGAAAGAATGTGTAAAGTATTATCTGCAAATCCTGTATGAAAATCTTTAAGAGAATCACCCTGTGAGTTTGTAAACCATCACTTAAATTAATATTTTTGAACGTGTTCCGGTCAAGAATTTCAGCATTGTTGGCTATTTTTAGTTAGAAGGGTTTTGAACTTTTTTTTGGGGATTTAACTTAATTATGTGTTTACACGTAACGGGAAAACCAGTATGAAAACCTTTACTAGAATATATTGTATTATTGTGGGTTATATCTTATATGTAAGCCAGAATCCTATCAAGATTTCTTGAAAAGGTTCTAATAAAGATATTTTGGGCGTTGTAGGCTTTACAAGCGTACGTGCTGTTTGGGTAACGGGTCAAGCTGTTGATTTTTGGTATGGGCTGGGGTTGACCCTAGATGTTTTTAGTCCAAAATCTTGAATTCTTTTTATGAATAATTACGAGTAGGAAGTTTTAAGCATTAAGAATACACTTTGGGACTTTCAATCCATTTAACCAGGTTCTTTTTAGTTTTCAAGTTACTTTTCTTGTTTTTACATGTTAAAAAAATTAACCTGAATCAAAACGACCCATTCATGAGAAAATGTATTGATATCGTTAGCTCTGTTTCTTTTAGTTCATAAAGTTTCAAACTTTTTATCTAGAAACACAGGGGTTTGGTCACTTGGTGTAATGTTATAAATCCTAACATAAACCTAACTACAGGCAAGACCATTGCTTAGACGAGCCATGGATGATGGAAACTTCGACTCCATAGTTGACCCACGTCTACGAAAGGAATACAACCATGATGAAATGGCCCGTATGGTTTCTTGTGCAGCCGCATGTGTCCGCCACTCGGCCCGTCGCCGGCCCAGGATGAGCCAAGTGGTTCGGGCCTTGGAAGGTGATGTCTCACTTGCTGACCTCAATGAAGGAATCCGGCCTGGACACAGTTCGGCCTTTGGGTCCCAGGGAAGCTCAGACTACGACGCAGGACAGTACAATGAAGATATGGCTAAGTTCAGGAAAATGGCTTTAGGGACACAAGAATATGCTAGCAGTGAATATAGCCAACCCACGAGTGAATACGGGTTGTATCCATCCGGGTCAACCGGTGAAGGCCAGAATACCCGTGAAATGGAAATGAGTAAGTATAAACGAGATGGCCCGGGTTTCGGTGACGGGTTTTGATCGGTTTTACGGGCTCATGTATAAAGTTTCTTGCTAATTTTTATGATATTTTCTTCCATGTTACTGCAAAAAATTGGGAGAATGGGCATGTTTTGCTGGGATTTTAACTAGTATGATTTGTTGTGGGTTTGATTGTATTAAAATTTTGTTTTATATAACAGAAATTTTTTTATTTGATTATTTGAATATTTGAAGGAGGGTTTTATTTAGGGTTGTGTTATATTTTATTTATTTGAATTCGATAATGTAGCATGTAGCTTTCAATTAAAACGTTATGTTGTGGGTCCTGTTACAAGACTTTGAAGGCAGCTATTTATATGTTACAAGTCCAACGGGACCATTAATTTAAATGATTTGAAACATATTTTATTATAAAATTACGAGATGATTATAAGTCATAAGTTATAACGTCTGTTGATCTAGCATATAAATACATTACAATCCTTACCGAATTTGAATTCAACTTTTTTTTAAAGAATTTGATTTCATAATTCTTTAGGGTTGTAAGATATTATACTATGAAAAATATTTGAATTCAAATTTTTTTTTAAAGAATTTGATTTCATAATTCTTTAGGGTTGTAAGATATTTTAGTATGAAAAACTATTGTTGATATTTCATATATGATTGTAGAGATAATATAATGTATAAGGGGCTGTTTATTATTAAGTGCTGACCATTAAGAGGTTTGAACCATGAAAAGTTAGTATAACGTTTAACTATTCAAATGCAAATGTCTGACTAATTCAGATAAGAGATTTTAACTATTCAGACTCAGTATAATGCTTAATCATTCAGAGGCAAATGTTTGAACCATTCAGAAATTTGTTCGTGAAACAAACCGTCTGATCCACTAAGTGTTGAACTATTTAGATATCTGAACCATTAAAAGTCTGAAACAAACAGCCCCTAAAGCTTTTGATTAGAAGACCGATAAGTGAATGTAAGGTAGATTAGTAGTTAAATAAATGTTTTGTAACATTAATTTTTTGTAACATTAATGTTTTGTATTTACGTGATGCTATCTTACTCAAATATACTGTTTAATGTTTTGTAACATTAATAACTTGTTAACAAGCAAACCAAGAGTAACAGAATTTAAATTTGCTTTAAATTTGCTTTTGAAATTGAATTCAAACCAAATCTTTTTAACGGCTAATTGGATCACTGATAGACCAATGACCCAACCTGGGAGGTAAACGAGCCGAGCCAAGCCCGAGCTCGTATAGGCTTGAGATCGTCGTATAGGCTTGAGATCGGCTTGTTCTAGCTTAAGAGGGCTTGGGCTCGGCTCAGCTCGAGTTTCTCGTTTATTATTTAGTTACTACTTTTAAATTTCTTATATATGATATTATATATATTTATAATTTTATATTTTATATATAACATTATACATGTTATATAATTCTTTCCATCATAATTTTATATGTAATAAAAATTATTTAGATAAATATATTTACTAAATTAAATAAAAAATATATAAGTAAAACAGCTCGTTTAGGCTCGCGAGCCGGCTCGAGCTCTGGCTCGACTTGTTTCGAGGTTGTTATCAATCCGATCTCGAGTAGCTCGCGAGTAGTTCGGCTCGTTTGCACCCATAGACCCAACCGATTATCTCTATTACTTGAGTACGCAAACCGAGACCATTATCAAAAGGAAACTCATCATAGATGAGGAAACCCTCTGATCCGACCTGAAACCCTTCTTTTTATCATGAATGGGACTTGAATCAAAAACTTCTTTCTATTTTAATGAAATGTTAGGATAACTCATCTTAATCATATGAGATAAAAGATCATTGGTGAATTCAAACCAAACTGAATCTTCCCACGTTTGAATTATACAAGTGTTAATCTTTATAAAAACATATATTATTTATCTATTTAATTTGTCTTTATTTACATTTTCTTCGTAATTAAAATAACTCAAATTAAACCAAATTTCAATCTATTCGAATTCAGAATTCAAATTTAAAATTTTAAAACTTAGGAGTTTTACAAACTAATTTCAAATTTAAAACTTTGAAACGTAAAAGCATTCACTGTGGAGTCCCTAAAAGTATGTGAGTGTGTTTCTTATATTATATGAAATGGTTTTGAGTGGTTGTGAGTGAAGTAGAGAGAAAATTTTACTATTTATCGGTATATTTGAGGAATGACTATTCAATCCCTATAAATTTTTTAATATTTTTAAAAGTGATTGTGAGTGGAGGAGAGAAAAAAAAGTAATGATAAGGGTATAAATTATTTAATTAAAAAGTAGAGAGAAATAATACTGATTTTTAATGTAATTATATGAATAAAGATGAGAATCCACTGTGAATGCTCCAATTAGGGTATTTGTGTCTCTACCTTACGACTTTATAAGAGCATTCACAGTAGGTGACCCATTTTAATATGAGTGTGTGTCATGTATTATGAAAGATGATTGTAAGTGATTGTGGGTGAATGAGAAAGAAAATTTACGAGTATTGTATAGTGATTCCTCATATTTGAAGAAACACGGTACCTTTAAAAATGGTTGTAAGTGAATGTGAGAGAAAAGTTAATAATAAAGATATAAAAATATTTTTTAATTAAAAAATAGAGTAAAAAAATAATGTTTTAATAGAATTATAAAAATAGAAACGAGAAAGATAGCATAAATGCTCAGAGACCCGTAATAATAGGAAAATATAATCTCTTAAAATGACGATATAATATTTTATTTTATTGTCACTTTGAATTTTGACATTTTAATAATTTCCTGCAATATTAGTGGAGGGTCTAGGGCTGTTCACGAGCAGAGCCGAACCGAGCGGACCTTTGCTCGCGCTTAGCTTTTTTTCTAAACCGAACCGAGCCGATCGGCTCGTTTACAACCGAGCAGAAAATCAAACGAATATTTTTCGAGCGTTAATTTTTCGAGCGAGCGCAAACGAGCACCGAAAAAATTGTACAACCCAACTATCTTGTATGTCATATGATTTTATATTGCGGTTAACATATGTTAATGACTTAAAAAGTATCACATTTCATAACATAACATTTTTATGGATAACAATATGTTATGGCTGACGATAATGCTAAGACTGTAGCCGATAAGGCGGAGAGTATATTGCAGAGAACGATGACGGTGAGAGCGGAAGATGATTGACAAAACTTGTCTCTTAGCGGCTTGGGATTTAAATTTTATGTTTAGTTTGAAATTCTTTATTAAGTTGATTGATCAAGTATGCGTAAATATAATTATAAATTTATATATAGTAGGTCAAATTGACTAGAGTACTATGTATAAACTATATAAACATATATATGTATATAAATTCGAGCCGAACCGAGCCGAGCTGAGCGGACCTTCGCTCGTGCTTGGCTCGTTTACAAACCGATCCGAGCTGATCGGCTCGTTTACAACCGAGCAAAAATTCGAACGAGCATTTTTCGAGCAAATTCCTAACGAACGTCGAGCGAGCGTCGAGCGGCGAACGGTTTGAACAGCCCTAGGAGGGTCTGGCTAGTTACAACGACAGGTAGTTATAATAGCTGTTAAAGATGAATAATAATCTATTATTATTATTTAAACAGAGTATCAAGGTATATTCTACATATCTACCACTCAATTGTATCTTGCTGTAAGTGGTAAGAACCCTAGATCCCTTTTCAATCTTCAATCTTCAATTCAGAAATCGAACCTCTGAATCCATGGCTTCTCGTCGGCGTATGCTCCTCAAAGTCATAATCCTCGGCGACAGCGGGTTTTTCTCTTAATTCCTCCATTTTACACATATAATCATCATTAATTTACTGCATATCAGTGATTTGAGTTCAATTAAGCTGTTTTCTGGTGTTTATTGGTTAATTACAGGGTTGGAAAGACGTCTCTCATGAATCAGTATCCTTAATTTGCCGATATTTTCAGTTCATGATGTTGCCCTAACTTCATTTTGCTATAGTTTTCGAAATTGTCAAGGGATTTGAGAATATTATGCTTGTAAACTGCTTTGAGCTTGTGATTAGTGGTTATGAAGTTAACTTTTGGTGTTAATTTCTAAAATAGAATGAAACGAACAGATCGGTTTTGTTTTTGGGCTTAATTGACGTGAATTTAGATATGTGAATCGGAAGTTTAGTAATCAGTATAAAGCTACAATTGGAGCTGATTTCTTAACGAAGGAAATACAATTTGAAGATAGGATTTTCACATTACAGGTATGATTGTTTATGTTGCATGATATATGTAATTGTTCAGCAATTAACAGAGTCAATTCATGAATATACGCTTATTGTTGTGTGTAAATGTGTAATTGTGATAACTGTATTCATGTTCTTTGTATGCTAATTATCTTATGAAGTTATGTTTAACTAAATATCTATTCAAGAATCCACACCAAAGTTTTTTAACTTGCATTTTTTTCTCTATTGTTATTCTCCTCTTTCACTCCTTGGTCAATTTCATATGCAATCTAGTTCTCCAATCTTTTGGTTTATACGGGAATTGGCTATATGAACTTATATTGAAGGTGTGTTTGGCATTATATATCGGCAGTGATTGTGTGTTTTGGAATTAAAAGAATTATGATAACCATTAGATGTGCTCTGTTTGAAGTTGTAATTACTAGATAAAATAAGATGTTTGAGTGTTGGCATATTCAGAATATTCAAGGATTTACATACTTGAGTAGTTGAGTACTTGATCCCTATATATTCAGATAATCAGAATCAGTTTAGTTGCTACAGCTTTCAAACTCATTATACAACACGACTATTTGACACCACATTATCTAATAATCAGAATCAGTTTCACTATACTTTTGACACTATAAACAGATTATTTGGGACTTGTAATCACTGTCAAGTGTCAAAACACAAAACTCAATGCTAAACACACTGTACGGGCGCCTTTACAGATCTGGGACACAGCTGGACAAGAAAGATTTCAAAGCCTAGGTGTGGCATTTTATCGCGGTGCAGATTGTTGTGTTCTCGTACATGATGTCAATGTCATGAAATCATTTGATAACCTTAACAACTGGAGGGAAGAGTTCTTAATTCAGGTAACAACCTTACAATGTTGGCTAGTTAATTAGTTGACCACAAACAATATCTATATTACTGTATTTCATTTGTTAACCAAGAGTGTTTTAAATCATTTTCAGGCTAGTCCTGCTGATCCAGAAAACTTTCCATTTGTTGTATTGGGTAACAAGATTGACATTGATGGAGGCAATAGCCGAGTGGTAAATCTTCTTTTCATATTTATCACCTTTCAATACGTTTTGCTATAAAAATAATTTTTTTGTAATTCCATTACAGGTGTCTGAAAAGAAAGCAAAATCATGGTGTGCTTCAAAAGGGAACATTCCATACTTTGAAACATCAGCTAAAGAAGGGTTTAATGTTGAAGCTGCTTTTGAGTGTATAGCCAAAATTGCTCTTAAAAATGAACCTGAGGAAGAAATGTACGTATTTCTAGAACACTACTTATCATACAATATACTATCATTTTGTGTAATAAACCGTATGTGTGGCAATTTCTACCCATTTACTTATGAATGAGCTGATTTGGGTTGTGTATTATCTAAAACAGACCAAAGCAAAAATATTAGGTAAAAAGAGAACCTCTTAAAAATCGTCCCAACGTCTATTTTAATGAATACCAACGCCTGTAACATTCATTTGAATGTTTAGATTATTATTCTGATAATATATTTTGAATTGATTAAATATTAATTATTTATGGATGTTTTAAGAGAAAGATGGACAAAAAAGCGTTTGCGTGTCAACCTTGCCCGTTTGACCCGTATTAACTTTGACACATACTAATCTTTTACCTTTTGTCGGGCATGAAGATATCTTCCGGATACCATTGATGTGGCTAGTGCACGACAACAAAAATCTTCAGGATGTGAGTGTTAAGTATGTTGAATACTTGAATCAATGGATTCTTTCAAGGTATGTTGATACAAGTTCTATGTATATTTTGCAGTGTTCAGTTTAACTGCATGCAGATTTTCCTTAATTTATTTCCATATATCCTACTTATTATTTTTATTTCATAATTCATGCTTTAAATTGTTGATTAATTGGTTTGTGTAATATCTTATGAAGTACTACAACTTTTCATAATTTATATCTAAGGTGGATCCTTCAATTTCATGTGTACTGTGTAGATTGTAGATTTTGTGTTGGTGTTTAAAGAGATTCTGTTATTTATTATTATTATTTGTTTGCATTACAATTTTGTTTCTGATGTACTAATGTCAAGACGACACTATAAGACGAGTTTTGCCACATCAAATGATCAAGTTTAAACTTTAAATGACCTAACTCCTTGATTGTATTGATGTGTATATATCTTTTTATATGTAGTCATACTATGTCACTTTGTTGAGTGCCAATTTAGAGAAATGGACAGGTCACTCACTTTGGTTTCATAACTTTATGAACACCTTTTGTTTTGTCTTTGCTCCAAACAATATTACAACTAATAATTAACATGTTAGATATGATTAGAACAGCCATATTGTTACAATGATTATGTAATTCTTGAAATAAATAAATTTTATTAGGAGTTTTTATGACATTTGAACAAATTGATCACTTCTATAAAATTTGTTACATTTTGGTGCCTTTAATCCTACATGCATACGCTTGTATGTAAATGTAATTATGTGTATGGATGTATGTATTTATACACACATATCCTATGTATATAAATTATAATACTGTTTATAAGAATGGCTTAAGTCTTGAAGGTGGCAATGACTAAAAGTACATTACACACAGTGATAATATTGTAAAGTTGAGTCCTGCACCATTGGTTTTGAAAGTAAAGCGACATCCATGACCAAATAAAGAATACATTGCGCAAAGCTACAATTTGTATAAAGTTAATTAAAGTGACCTACACAACCGATTTAAAAGTTTAAATAACCAAAAGAATACATATGATAAAGGGCAATCTCTGGGTAAAATAACCAAAAGAATACGTGTGATAAAGTGACACTTTCTGGGTATAACATATGACTCGTTTGAGACAAGGTATCATCTAAATCGACTAATGTAGCTATATATAGGTTAAAATCCTGAAAGCCATAAATGGTTCAAATGGCCATCTTTGAACACCGTCATTAACCTACCCTGGGATTCATCTCAATATCCAGGCGCGGTTCCATAATGCTCAGGAATTCGTTCCCTATCTCATTAGAAGCCAATAAGATCATCAATGTCTTAACGTTTTTTCTTCGAATTGATATCAATCTAACAAATTAAAAAAGAGTTGCGAAGGACTCGAGGTTTAATCTAGTTATTTGACATCATCTCATTCCGCTTGTTCTTGATCGAGTTCCACATCAAGTAGGGAAAAAACGTTGTATGACACATTTCATGGTTAAAGTTATCGACATGTGTAATACATCGTATTCATGTACTAATGTTTTTATCTTATAATCAAGTAAAACCATTATAATACTTCACCGTTTTAATGTGTTATCCCTCATCTATAAACGGGTAAGCCAGCAAAGGGATTTGATCACCTCCCTTATACAGTGCATTTCATTGTAGCTCGATCCATCCACTCCTAACCAAACTGACACATTAATGTTTAACTACAGTCACAATACGATTTATACTTGATAATATTTAGACTTAATTACACGGGTCGTCCCTGTGGTTAGGTTTGATTTCACTTTTGGTCCCTAACTCTTTGAAATTACAAGGTTGGTCTAAAACTTTGCACAAACGTAACAACGATGGTCCCTGAAACGGATGTTCGTTAAGTTTTTCAGTTAATATTTTAAAAATGACTAAAATACCATTGTATCATTGTCTTCTCCAATTGATTCCGGCAGCCCTCCAACTCCGGCGGTCTGCCGCTGCAATGAAACCCACCATCTCCAGTGATGGAGACGTTTATGGCGATGGTGGTGATGGCGATCTGATGCAGAGGCGGAGGCTGAGGGTCGCCGGAGGTGGAGGGTCGATGATGGATGTGGAGGTCGTTGGAGGTGGTTGAAGGTGGTGATGGTTGAAGGTTGAAGGTGGTGGTGGTGGTTGAAGGTTGAAGATGGTGGTGATTGAAGGTTGAGTGTAGTGATGGTGGTCGTGGTTGAAGGTGGTGCTGATTGAAGGTTGAAGGTGGTGGTGGTGGTGGTTGAAGGTTGAAGATGGTGGTGGTTGAAGGTTGAGGGTGGTGGTAGTGGTGGTGGTTGAAGGTGGTGTTGGTGGTGACAATGGTTGAAGGTGGTGGGCGTGGTGGTTGATGGAGAAGAAGAAAAGTGAAAGGGGGTATTTTTGTCATTTCACACGCACGTAACAACAATAATTAACGTCCATCCGTTTTAGGGACCATCGTTGTTACGTTTGTGCAAAGTTTTGGACCAATCTTGTAATTTCAGAGAGTTAGGACCAAAAATAAAATCAGGCCTAACCATAGGACCACCTTTATAATTAAGTCTAATATTTATTACGTTAGTATCACAGAATTTTCAATTACTCGTTCGAAAAAATTTATCATTATAAGGATCTACTTACTATTTGACTTACCTCTTCTTTAACGCTAGGACTATAAACGAACTGATCGCGCTAGGGTGGGCTCGGGCTAGGCACGTTTAAAAACCAAGCAAAGCTGGCTCAGCTCATTTAGCTTAACGAGTTATGAGCTCCGGCCAAACCAGCTCGTGAGCCAACTTATTTATTTTTTCAAATTAATAATCTTGTTATTTTAATACATATTGGTGTATAAATGAGCAAACAAATGATGTTTTATATATTTGTTTATCTTAACTCATTAAAACATTTATATAAGATTGATATTTCAAGAATTATAATATTTTTTATACTTTTAAACTAAGTTTTAGAAAATATCAAAATAACCATATATGTTCTATTTAAATAAGACATGTCATAAATTTGATTAATAATTTATTTAAATTACAATTAGGTTTTAATTTAAACGAGCTAACAAGCAACCCAATAAGCGAGCCAACGGACCAGCTAACAAGCGAACTGAACTTGAAACGGCTATGCTCTTTTACGAACTATTTTCGAGCCGATTTCGAGTGAACCACGAGCTAAGAATTTTTTTTAACAACCCTAGTTTACGTAGGGGTTAAAGAAGAACCAGATCATTTAGTAATCTGATGCAAGTAACCTTGCATTATGCTTAATACATAAGTTTGTGTCATACAGCTTAAATCTATCATCTGAATGTCATAAGGTAACAACATTGTCAGTTTCAAAAAAATTGTATTATACTAATTAGCATCCCTTTTATACGTAATGGTGTAACATTTTATGCATAGGGGGTTTTTCAAATAAGATTTGATTTTCATTTTCAACCTAAAGTTTTTTATTTTTGATAATGTAACTTCTCATATTTGACTTCATCTTTTATAGTTTAATCTCATAACTTTTATAGTTTCAATTTTGTTCCCATATACTTTTCATATTTCGTAGATTTTCGTTTAACGTTTCGTTTTAAGTTTTAAAAGTTAACACGACACAACATGCAAGTGTAGTTGAACATTTTTACGTTTCGTTCTAAATTTGGTTGTGTGGTTTAACATTTTTACGTTTATTTTCCCCTTTTGACGGAATCGTCTAACGGGCGGATTTTAAATCGACTTAGTTATATTTTTCTATGTTTTACGTTTTTGTTTAAGTTCTTCGTATTAACACACAACAATTTAAGTGTTGGTGGTCATTAGCGGTGATATGATATTGGTATTATTTGATATGGTTATACACTTTCGTCGTAACGCTGGGAGCTTAATTATAGTATCACGATCAAAAATTAAAAAAAGTCTGTGTTTGAAAATGATGCCAATATCAATACATCACGGTCGAATGTCGTCAAAAGCATATATTTTTAGCCACTAAACCCTGTGCTGATAGCGTGCGGCCAACGGAGTGTCACTAAAACCATTAACGCCCACAAGATCCATCTTCATACAACTCACCATTATCTTTCACAAACATAATCGATCACACAACAAATCAAATCAACAGCCCTTTGAAACCACTATCGAAGAACAATGTCTGATCATTCAACCTCTGTTTTCTCCCAAATCGCCCGTGCTCCTGAAGATCCCATCTTAGGGGTATGCATCACTTAACTTCTCATGTTTCTATTTGTGATTTCTGCTTGATTGAACTTACTTTTGTGCAAAATGATCGATTGAAGTTTTGATTCGTTTGATTGGTCATGTTCATATGATCATTTCACATATGATCTACCGATCAACGGTTATATTGAGATCTGGTGTGTTTTTAGTGATCAATATGAAGTTTTGACATAAACCCATTTGGGGTTTTCGATCTTATGAACTTAATCTGCTGATCGACTATCATGAACACCGTGATCGTATGCTGATTATTCTAATTTTCATGAAATTGATTGCATTCGAATATTCGATAATTATCCTTTAAATTGATTTGGTGATGGGTTTCTTCCAATAATAATTATTCATGTTTTGTCATTGTTATGTTGATACAAACAACAGGTTACTGTTGCTTATAACAAAGATTCACATCCATCAAAGTTGAATTTGGGTGTAGGTGCTTATCGAACCGAGGTAATTATTAACAAACAATGATTATTTTTTTGATTAATTGATTAAGAGGTTTTTAAATTTTGTTAATTATGCAAATCAATTTGTTGTTGCCATTGATAGGAAGGAAAGCCTCTGGTTCTCAATGTTGTAAAACAGGCAGAACAAAAGCTTGTTAATGACCCGTTAAGTAACTTATTCTCATAAGCTAATTTTCATCTCAAGTATATTAATCTTCAATTTTAATGTTTTAATTTCTTTTTTTGTGATTTAGATCGCGTGTTAAGGAGTATCTTCCCATTGTTGGACTTGCAGATTTCAATAAGTGTAGTGCAAAGCTCATTTTTGGTGCTGATAGGTAACAGTGAATACATTAAATCATAGAAGACTAATGCTGATTATTATTTTAATAATCAAATAGTTAGTTAAAAATTTCTTTGGTGAAAACAGCCCGGCAATTCAAGAAAACAGAGTTGCTACTGTGCAGTGCTTATCTGGTACTGGCTCGCTTCGGGTTGGTGGAGAGTTTCTTGCGAAGCATTATTATGAAGTAAGCAAATGAATTTATTAGTTTTCGTTCTATCTAATTATTTTTGGAGAATAATAATAAAGATTATGATGCGATTACCTTGTTGTTATCAGAAAACGGTATACATTCCATCCCCAACATGGGGAAACCATCCCAAAGTCTTTACCTTAGCAGGATTATCTGTGAAAACATACCGTTACTATGATCCTGCAACACGTGGACTTGACTTTCAAGGTATGAAAATAAAAATGTTCATTTTGACAATTTATACGTATCATGTTTTTAGGGGTTTTTCAGCATTTTGTTTCAAGTCGTAGAGAATCAGTTTCTAGTAGAAATATGTCCAAACACTAAAGTAATTAGAATTTGTAAAGGGGTCATTTTACAAAGTCTTAAGTAATTAGAATTTGTAAGACATGAAGCAACTAATTATCTCATTATCACAACTTCTAATAGTAGAAATGTGTCCAAACACTTATCTCTTGTGGCCCCTTTTGTTAATGCGTCTGAGTATCCGATTCTGATTATTCCATGTCACATAAAACTTTCAAATTGCAATGCCAAACACTTATTCTTGTATAGATTAGATATTGATTGTTAAAATTTTCTTTCAACTTTGTATATCTTTAGGTTCATTTAGATAATTTATGTAAATGTACAAACAGGCCTTCTAGAAGATTTGGGTAATGCTCCATCGGGAGCAATAGTCCTTCTTCATGCATGTGCTCATAATCCAACTGGCGTTGATCCAACACTTGATCAGTGGGAACAGATCAGAAAATTAATGAGATCAAAAGGGTTGTTACCTTTTTTTGACAGTGCATATCAGGTAAATATAGATTTTATTATTTTTGAGGTGTGTTCATGTATCTATAAAGTTTTAAAGTAATGAAAATCTGTTTTTTTTAAATATTTTTCCTAGGGCTTTGCTAGTGGCAGCCTCGATGCAGATGCACAATCTGTTCGAATGTTTGTTGCAGATGGTGGTGAATGTTTTGCAGCTCAAAGTTATGCTAAAAATATGGGACTTTATGCTGAGCGTGTTGGAGCCCTTAGCATTGTAAGTGTCAGTTAATGGAAATGATCTTAAAGGGTGTTGGATGTGTGTTTTGAAACTAATTATTATGATTTGAATCATTAGATAACAATAGATACCTAAGCAGATAATCAAGGGAAATTTGGCATTGCCTTTGTATGGTGTTTATCTGATTGTCTCGCATATGATTAGTTTAAATTGTTTAGGTACAGTGATACTAATTCTCATCATCTGACTATTTCTAATTATTGGTTTTTGTATACTAATCTGATTCTCATTATCTGATTATGTATCTGTCATTTTTCCTGAAAACATTAAATAAGCACAATTTATTTAAACAATTTAGCAACTAATTATGCAATTATCACTATTTCCAACAAAGATGCACATCCAATATATCTCCTGCAGCCCATTTTGTTACTACTGATTTTCTGATTGTGGTTATACCAGATCACATAGTAACTTTTAAAACATAATGCCAAACAGACCTCAATTATCTGACCACAATTTCTTACCTGCTTCTCTAACATTGATTATTTTGACGCTAAAAAGGAATAATCATATAATCAGAATGAAATCATATTTTACCCAAACATGCAATTGACAAAGTTGATTTAACAGGTTTGCAAAACAGCAGATGTTGCAATCAGAGTAGAGAGCCAACTTAAATTGGTTATCAGGCCAATGTATTCCAATCCACCTCTTCATGGTGCATCCATTGTTGCAACCATACTTAAAGACAGGTACCCAAATCTCTTAATTAATTAATATTTGTAATAAAAGAATCGGTTATCTTTGTAGATGACTAATTTCTACATTCTAAACTCTTTAAATCTTGATATGTATTTTGGTAGTAATTTGTACAATGAGTGGACGATTGAGCTTAAAGCGATGGCTGATCGGATTATCAGCATGCGGAAGCAATTATTGGAGGCACTACAAGCAAGAGGTAATACTAGATTTCTTTATATAAAAAATCCAACAAATTTATTGAGTTTATGTAGTTGAAAATGTGCTTGGTTTTCACATGTGGCAGGAACACCTGGGGACTGGACTCACATTATAAAGCAAATTGGAATGTTCACATTTACAGGGCTGAATGCTGACCAAGTTGCTTTCATGACTAAAGAATATCACATCTACATGACTTCAGATGGGTAAGCAAACATACATATAGGTTTAGTTTCAAAAATATTTGTAAAAATTTCACAATATCATGTCTATAAAACATCATTTCGACCCGTTCCATAATAAATAAAACAAAATCAGTTACTTATAACATATTGTTTCATCAACCTTGTTATTTTACACGGATACATCTGACTATCTCAGAATCATGTCAGCACATATAATGTGCTCTTCGATTATTTAGTGATTTGCTTATGGTAGAATTATTAAAAATGATATTATTAATGTTTTAAAAGGGTAAATATGATATCATTATATCATTTTATTGTTTTCTTGATTAAGAAAGTTATTATTTTTATGCAGGAGAATTAGCATGGCTGGTCTGAGTTCAAAGACTGTCCCTCATCTTGCAGATGCTATGCATGCTGCTGTTACCAGTATGTCATAAACTAATGTTTTGTTGTAAGTTGAAACAATTTTCATTTCAGTTTCCTTGTAAATTTGGAACCTAGTTTGCTTAGGGCCTTGGTGGTGGTTTTTACCCGACAATTGAGGCATTTATGAAGTAAACAAAACTATGGTTTATTTTATTTGTTGAACAATGATCAATAGTTTTACCTTTACTCTTTTAAGTTTAAGTTTTTACGAGCGCTAGTTGATAAGTGGTATTTAGAAGTTAATTAACTGTTCTTCAAATAAGAAGAGTTAATTAATTATCTGGATCAGAGATTATATTACAGTTTTGTTGTTAAGCTTTTGAAAATTACATTCATAGTGGGAATTTACTCAACATAACACCTTTGATCCTAAAAGTGTTACGGTTGAGTGAACACTGTGATTTTTGAAAATTGGACACTACACTTGTAATATGATATAACTATAGAGACATTTGTGCGATTATGTGGATTAAATATTATTACCAAATGGCTTGTAGTTTGGCTATATTAAGGTGGGTTGTAAATATGTTAATATCTAAGTGGTTGAGGACTCTAGTGTGATAGTGGACATTTAAAAGAGATGCAAGCTAACCATGTAACTAAGATACGAGCTAACTCTAGAAGTTTGCTCAGCCTACAAGTCGGTTCAGCCAAGTCTTTGGCTAAGGACGACCCACAATGGCTGGCTAAGGACGACCCATAATGGCATTAGCTAAGCTTGTATCTTCACTTAAAGTTGCAGGTTGAATAATCCTGAAAATTGACGTGTCTTACAGGCTAGTTGACTTGTCATACAGGTTGTCTCAGCCTGCAACTTTACACATGGTGTGTTCTCTATCAATCTATGTCCAATATGTCAGCTAAGCCGTCAGCTTGTAGGCTGAAAATAGGCAAAATGAAGGGTTGATATTATCTGAATAAATCATTATCAGGGGACTTGCAGGTTAAAAATTGATAACTATTTTAGTAAAAACTTATACAACCATGACCATTTTAGTAAACATCCCTAAATATAAGCACTAGCTCATGGTCGATGTCAAAATTTGACAATACGTAAATCACTCATTATCATCCTACAAGAGTGAAAAAAAATACCAACCTAGCACTTGAACTCGTTTTTAACCTGAACCGAAGCTATTTAGGAAACTTTTTGACATAAACTGAGTTGTATGATTGAAATTGGCTTGTAACTACTATTTTAATATCGGTTTGAAACCCATTCGTACAAAACCGGTTAAAAAACAAACCGTTCATATTTATCTCAGAAACGCCTTTCAGCCAAAACCCCATGTTGAGCAGGTTTGGCCAAACTCAAGCTGGTTTCAACCCGTAATATCATAGATTGGTTTGAGGTCAGATGATTTGTGCACCTCAGTTATTCCAACTTGTTGTGGACTTAAATTGGTTGTATAAATGATATATTGATATGAAAGTTGATGATAAGGTAGAGGTGCAAAAACCTGTTTAAGCATCAAACCAAACCGGTCCAAGAATCAGTTTGGATTGAGTCAAACAAAGTCAAAACCAGTTCATCTCAAAACGGACCTGTTTAAAAATCAATTTCTAAAGAAACCATAACGGATCTAACCGGTGAAACCAGATTCAAACCCCATTTCATATCCAAACCGGTTTTCAAACGATTTGAGATCACGAACCAGTCCGGATGTGCAATGATGGGAGGCATAATGTTCTATAAATAATACCATGGTAGTGACTATCATTCATACCCTTTGACTCACTTTTAAACTTTAAAATTATTATATTGGGAGTATTCTTTTTCAAAGTTTGGTTATTCTTTAATCTTGGTTATAAATATTATTAAAAAAACATATGAACTCCCGTAGCAGTCAAAGCAACCCACCCTACAATCACCCAACCACCATTCCTGCCCCACACAGCTTGTTCCCACCACCACCAACCATCGGCAGCCACCACGCTCCGTCGTGTAAATCCCCCACCTTATCTTTCTTTTGATTCATGACTTTGTTATTATACAAAAGCTAGCAGCGCGGCTTGTTGTGGATATTGATGTTGCTCTCCATAGGATTTCTATGGTAACTACAAAATCTTAAATCTTGACAAGATTTGATCTCGTTTGCCTTAAATTATTGTCTTAGTTAAAAACTATAAATATGCTAAGTTTATTGAAACGTGTAAAAAAAGAACGAGCTTACATGTTAAAACAACTATATAAATGAATTTCGTGAAATTATCCACGTTCAAAAGCTTTAACACTTAAAATCTTAATCTATAACAACAAAGTTTGTAATTTTATCACTATAATAGTCTTAGTACACTACTAAGTCGTATTAAACTTTGTGTGTTTAATGAAATTGTAATTTATATGCTCATAAATTCATAGTATATTAGTACTATGCAAAAGAATACATCACATGATCTTTAAACCATACTAATGCTTCTTTCGTTTAGTTGGATTGAAATCAGATCCAATATCTACAATTTGATCCGGACGGAATGGTGTTGTATTCGTCTTGTATATTGTAACGTGTAACTCTTGTATTTCATCCATCATCTTATAAAAAAAAAGCTAAAATATTATAACTTTTCACGTATTACACGAGTAGAATATATTTTCTATCTCCATTAAGCATAGTACAAATACTAATGATCCTTAGCCCAACTGGTTAAGGTGAGGTACCAATAAAGAGAGGTCATGGGTTTAAGTCTCACTCTGAGCAAAATGCTCAGAGTTGAGCCAGGGGTTTTCTCAGTAATGAGTTTCCTCCTGAGGAGGTTGGGAGTGCGGTCCTAACTGAGAAACGGATAGATGGGCCCGATTAAAATAACACCTATCCTCCAAAACAGGGTCGTTTCCTTTTGCCGTCCAAAAAAAAAAGCATAGTACAAATATGATTGGGGAAATGAGTTTCAAATTCAAACAAATGGACCCTATATATCATAAATTAAAGTCGGAGTTGAAATTGATGTCTACGAGACATGGGGCAAACAAAAGATTGGCGTGACTTTAATTGCATTTAAAGCTCCACCACGAAAACATACTAAATCCACATAAACAAGACTCTTGTGATTCTATTCGAATTAATAACATTATTTCATTTGTATTTACCTACAAGATGTGAATTTAATTGAGATTACTAGCAAGTTGTTATAATGTTATTATATTAAAATTAAAATATCGAATCGATTGTAAAACAAATATAGTTCTTTTATGAAGCTTTTAAAACTTTAAAAATAACATGAGTATAGTAATATTTAAATGCTTTTGATAAGTAGTAAGAAGATAATTTATATTTAGAGATGATAGCAAAACAATATAACTAATACTTTTTGTATAATTAAAGCATATATATTTGTGAGAGAATGTATACTAAAATTATGGATAAATCTGATATATTCTTTTCGTGAAGAACAAGAGGAGACGATTGGTTATATGTTACTATCATGCAATTAGCAAGTGAGGTGTGCATATGGTATGTAGATGATGTAGGGTGCCAAAAACTAATCCATCCTCGGTTACTGTTCAACGTCTCAAATTCATGGTCATATACTCATATTTGAAGGAGAAAAAAAAAATGTTGCATGCGATCTTTTTATTATTTTTATGGTGTATATGAAAAACAAGAAATAAAGTTATTTAATAATAGAAGAAAAAGATATGAAGTGAAAAAAGTTATTGAGAGAGATAAAATCTTTTCATTTTCTATAGATATAGATTAATAATAGGAGGAAATTGTCCAAAATTAAGTGAAAATACACCTTTCTTTTGTAAGTGCACATTCCAGTTATTATTATATAAAGTTTCAAAATTAAGTATAACGGTTCTTAGAACAATTAAATTATTTCCCAACAATTACGTTGATTATTTTTAAAGGGCCATCATAATCACATGCTAGGAGCCAAAGGGTAATCATCTAATCACATGAAATCATGATTATATAAAATTTTTGTTTTATAATTAAAACTTCGACTCAAATACTCATGGACTTTTATTACAAACTAGATCCACCCTTAATCTACTTTATATCATACTTTTAACCCTAACAGTTGATCTTTCTTTATTACAAGTATTAATATCTTGGGATTCCAAGGGCTCTGAATTCATGATGATACCCATAAGAACAATAATCACAGATTTCCTTAAACTACAATTATTGCTCACCGTACCTAATGTTCTTTAACATTCAAATTCATTTTCGTATCATACAGCCATATTTATTATTTTAGCCCCCTTTTTTTTCGCCTTAATTTCTAATTTTTCATCAAATATGTTGCTTCACCTCCAAACTTGCTCGTAACATCATCGTGATTCATGGGTACCTGAAAAGATTCGGTTTTTAACCATTTACCCAATTGAAGAACACTTGCATCTACTGTTCAATCTTCAAATCTTGATTTCATACTTCATAATTCATACTCTGTGTTTCATGTTCTTATTTGCAGGTGGGTGTATAAAGATTCCATGTGTAAAAGATTAAATTGGTGTTGTTTTGACCACTCAATTTCTTATATTTTCATCTGGTTGTTTCAATTTAGCAATCTTTGAAGACATTTAGAGAGAATTAGGGCTTGGTAAATGGTGAATGGTGATTACTGCTGTCTTGTAGGAAAGAAACACTCACAAAGGTACTATTTCTTCTTCATGGATCAAATGCTAATTTAACATCATTAGTTTAAAGTTTTTCTTTTGGATTATTGTTTAGATCTGTCACTGTTTGTGGAGATATATATTAAGCATTTACATTCTTGTTTCTCTAATGGCGGCAATTGATGATTTGATGATTGTTTAATTGTGATTTTGTCTTGTTTGGCATGAAGCCGGACAAATGTTTTGAATTCTTTGAAATTTGTCATCTTTTGGATTGAAAATTGTAGATTGAATGAGCAACAAATGTAACCCAAATGGGAATTTTTATAATTTTTAATCAAGTCTCTGACTTTATCAATCTTATTATGTGTGTGAGTAGAATATGCCTCAAGAAAGCCTGAGATCAGTTGTGTATAGATCATTTGTCACTTGTGAAGATCCAAGAGGTGTGGTTGAAGGGAAAACAATTAGAATATCCAAAACTGACTCTACAAAAATGAGTACCCGAAGAAAAGAAAACAAAACACAATCAAAGAGTTTGAAAGAAAAAGATATGACGTCTCTTGTTGAGGTAAAAAATGGAGCTCAATGTCTAGATGGTGCTATTGATTTGTGGAGGAAAGGGGTGAATTTTAAAATTCAACCGAGAGAGATCGCGAAAGATTTGCTAAAAGGGGCTCTTGATCTTCAAGAATCTCTCATGATGCTTGGAAAATTGCAAGAAGCTTCATGTATGAAAATTTTCAAGGAAAAACAAGAAAAACCAAGTGAAGAACCTTTTAGCAGGATTGGTTCGGAACGGTTTGAAAGTTTCTCAATTTACGATTCGGGTTATCAAAAAGAAAGAAAATTAGCAAACGGGTCATCAAGAGATTGTATCACAGAACTTAGAGAAGTGATTGAAGAAGGGCTTTCAAAACAAAATCTTTTGCAAACAAACAAGTCTTATCAAGAAAGTGCTTTTTCAAGCAAACACATAGAAGAACTAGCAGGTGTGGTTCTCTATCTTCAATGTTTGTAGAGAAGTGTAAAAATCATGAATTAAAGATTATTTTCTGCACATTTCATAGATTTTCTGGATCTGCAGGTAAAAGGAAATTACAGTCGTCTCCTGACTTTGCTTCGACAAGCTCAAGCACATCTTCTTCAATGGTGTATACGACTCATGAGTTCACTTCTTCCGAGTCTTTTTCATCAAGGGCTACAGAGGAAAAGTCAAAAGGGTCAAATTTGATAGCAAAACTTATGGGTTTAGAAGAGTTTCCTACAAAACCTGCTAGAAAGCTGTTGGAAATTAGTAGCAAAATGAGGCCCGCTTTCGATGTTGATTTGCCAAATGCAAAGAAAACACAGTTTTTCAATAAAAAATCGGATCGAGGACGTATGTCATTATATGAAATCATCAAAATGATGCAATCTAAAGGAGTTTTAAGAAGCAGCAAGCAAGAAATCAAACAAACAAGCAAAAGATTTGAAGATGACGCACCACCAATTGTTTTAATGAGGCCCCAACGGGTTGGTTTATATCCCTATGACCAGAAAGTTAAAGTTTATGAAAATCCAATTATAAAGCTTCATCAAGAAAAGGCAAAAACCAAATATAGATGTGTCAAAAATAGAGGGACACCGAAATCACAATTGGATTCACCTCCTAATAAGCAGCAAGCTTCTGTTCCTGTTGCCACAAAACCACCAAGAAGGCAAGAAGTTGAGAAAAAAATAGACAAGATTCAAAAGATGGCACCACTAATTAAGAAAAAATCAGTAGAAAATGCAAAATCCACAAACTCGATTACTAAAAACAGTTCTCTGAAGCCACAAAGAAGTGCTCTCCCGAATCAATTTTCAAAACGAACACATACTTCAGCTTTATCAACCAACAAGTCAAATAACCAGAAGAAGAATACAAAGATTGAAAAGCAGATCATAGTGAGTTGACTGAGTTCCTTCAAACTCTGAATATCAGAAACAATATGTCAAAAGTCAATTCTGGTCCTAACTTTGATACATGTCATTGTAGATGCATGATGTTTTGCAGATTGATTCACCCAATCAAGAAGAAACTAAAGAACCTGAAGTTACAGTTAAAGGTAAGTCACATACATAACCATAAAGATTGATCCTTTATTAATTTTGTAGTTGAAGAATTTCTGCCCCTTAACAAAAGATATTGTTTGTACATCTCACCCCATATGTTCTTGTACAGAAATTGACAATGTGAGACAAACGTCTCTCTCTGAAGCTTTTGAAAAGGATTCATTTCGTGTTATAGATGCTAATACGGGCCTGGATCAATCTGAAACTATAAACAATCAAGAAGAAAATGGTGTTTCTAATATCAATGAACAGAAAGCAAGAATCTTGAAAACTATAAGCATTTTTCAAGATCCTGAACCAGCCAATTTCAAGCTTTTTCAGGACTGTATAAATGAGTTTTTGGAGCTTGAAAACCAAAGACACAATCCATTTGTTCCAAGATCCATTTTGCCTTCAAGAGTTTGCATTTCTGAGGATCAGATGATGAGGGAGGTTCTGAAAAAAGTTGAAAATTTAAGTAATTACAGTAAATTTTTAAAGGAGAGCTGTAATGCAGATACGGTTGATGGATTGCTGGAAAGAGATTTGAATCTGAGTACAATTGGTGGAGCATGGAGTACTAGTGGTTGGAAAGATGGCTGTACTGTAAATGAAGTTGAAGAAACTATCTTAGATTTGGAGAAGATAATTTTGAGCAGATTAATTGATGATGTGCTTATGGAACTTGTGTAGAAAACAAGGTATGCACGTCGACACATCGAAGTTATAAATATTTATAGTGTTTTGCAGCATCTAAAATGAAATTCTTTTTGTGGTTCATCTAGTAGATATATAGAAGTTGAGTAGATAAATTCTAATTCTAGTTAAAGCTGGTGTTTTCAGCATGCTGAAATGGCATAAACTGACAGAATCGTGTTATATCCACTTGTATTTTATCTTATAAACATTGTACATCACAATTTAATCTCTTTGAAGTATTAATATTAATATTTAAAGGAATGAGATGATGCATAAAGAATGGTTTCTACTCAACTGAAATGAAGGTTATGGTCAACTACACAGGGTACCAAAGTATAATTCTCCAATTGATTTGGAAAAATCTATTCTACATACGGACACACGTGTAAGGGCGTGTTTAGTACAAATTTCAGGTAGAGAATCAGATGTGGTACATAACTGCCTTATATATCACAAGTAAAGCAATAGGTACATGTGTTTATACGGTTTTTGCAGTTCTCTACTTGAAAATAGTTGGTTGTTAAATAAATCAATATGCAGCACCTTTAAAGATGAGGAAATTGAGAGTCTCCAATGAGAAATAGATGAAAGTGCCTTTTGAGTGAGTAAAGAAGCTACTAAAGTTTGAACCCACAACACATTGCCATCCACCACCATAAACCCTATCAAATTCCTGTAATTCATCAAATCCCCACAAATCATTTCTCACAATCAAGCACAAAAACCATGAAAATCACAATAAAAAAACTTGTAAGCCAAAAAGCTACCTTCTTGATATATGCAGCAATGGAGGTACAATCAACAACATCATAAAGATCAAGAGCTCGAGATGCAGAATCCATAGCATGAACTTGCATCTTCAATGGCATGTCTGTATCCTTCACATATGCTTTCCCTTCCAACATTCTATCTCCCTCTTACAGTTTCTTGATAACACCCTTAAAATTCAAGATTCTTTGTATATAGAGTTTCTTGATTATACCCTTATAAATCAAGATTCTCTGTATTTATAGCAATCATTGAAAAATTGAATTTTGAAAGTGGGTGTGAATGTTGATGAGAAATTAGAGGCCACAAACTTCATTGTCCTTTAACAAACATGAAAGTTCTAGTTGATGATTTTAGACGTATTGAAAGGGTCCATTGCATAGGGGTGGTGAATTATGTATGGTGGCATGTTTTGTTGTTTTCCTTGATGATCTAACGTATACCCATGTTGTAAGTTCTTATCAAAATGACACCCATGACTTTTGATTGTCACTTTTTGTGTATAAAGTACACGTCTTTTGTTCTTTTTCATTATTAATAGGGGAAACTTTCGACACGTAACATGTGAAATGAAATTAACTTGACGTATAAGATGTTTAGATGTGAGTTGAAAGTAATGTGTCTAGAGGGTATTTGAACAAGTCATACAATCATATATGTCATAAATCAAGTTATTATTATTTTAGGGTTTGAAGTATAGTCCTCGAACATGTATGAAGACAAATACTTAAATCAAATTATAAAAATTACCACATAGTTTAGCTTGTGCCATGTGATACAATTATACAAACACAAATTTCACTAACAAACTTAACCCTCATGAATCATGATAATTGTGCTATCTACCATGTAACTTTTAAATTTTAGTGACTTTTTATCATATAATTGGGTACATAAATATAACAAAAGATATATATTTTTATAATTATAATTTTCTTTTTTATCTCTATGTTAAATTATGTTATAGTATAGTTTTTGTATTTATTATATTTGTTAAATCGTCAAATTATTTATGATTTAATTCTGTTTTCCAGACCAATGACCCCATTAAATATTCACTGACATCCACCGTTAGAATGCCTCATGGCCTGAATTGATACTTATTCACACCTTCCAGGTAACCAAATAAAAGACTAATCTATTCCATTATTCAAACATTGTGTATCTATTATTTAAATCATATAACTATAATCAAATTTATCATAAATCTCACCATAACTTTGAACTAATATACAAGAACATAACCAAAGCATGCAACTTTGAACTAATATACAAGAACATAACCAAAGCATGCAACAATATTTTTCATTAAATAGGCACCGAAACAATCAAGTGTTCCAAAAATATATTACAATTACCTACGTTTTACTTACCAACCATTTATAGCACGACTTCATGGTGTTCTTACTTTTCAACCAACCCTTCCATAATTACTATGTAAAAGATCCCTAAAACAAACATTCTTTCTTTAATATCTTTTCATACACTTTTAGCATGTCAAGATAATATGACCAATGTATCTATATAAACCTATTTCTTTGGACATGACATCTCATTCTGTTTCTTAAACAAGATCTATCGGTTTATTTGTGCGAAAGAATGACTCATAAAGAGATATCGTCGAAGAATGGTGTTGGAAAAGCTAACATCTTGGCTCTTGGCAAGGCGTTCCCTCACCAACTTGTCATGCAAGATCTACTTGTTGATGGGTACTTTAAAGACACTAATTGTGATGATCCTGAACTCAAACGAAAGCTCACTCGCCTATGTACGCATTTGTCTTTCACTTTTTATGTATCATTGTCTTTCAGGCTTCATTTGGCATGTTTAGATCTAACAAGGGGCATCTATATAGTACAAGCAACTAAAGAAATCATTTTAGGCCCATAAAATTTAAAGGCCTCCAAAATTGAAAAAAAAAGACAATAGCTGAAAATACATATAATAATCTATCAATATTGTGTTTTTAGAGAGAAATGATAAGAGATAACAAATTGATTGAATGTTAACTTATAGGATTCGTGTAATTTTTTAGATTAAGGAGAGTGTTATTCAGGAAGAAAAACGTGTTCATGAAAAAGATAATATGGTTACACATGTTTAAGATAAATTTTTAATAATTTTTCTATATAGTAAAAAAAGAAACGGTTTTTTCTTTCACAAAACACTCTTCAATTTCATAGTTCGTTTTAGGCCCTATTTCGTTTATGCTTTTGTGTAATATCAATTATCACAGGCCAAACCACGACAGTGAAGACAAGATATGTGGTTATGTCACAAGAGATACTCAACAAGTACCCTGAGTTGGCACTTGAAGGCTTACCAACAGTAAAGCAAAGACTTGACATATGCAACAAGGCTGTTACACAAATGGCCATTGAAGCCTCAGAATCTTGCATCAAAAAATGGGCCCGGCCCGTATCTGATATCACACATTTGGTCTATGTTTCGTCTAGTGAGGCCCGACTCCCAGGGGGCGATATCTACTTAGCCCAAGGGATCGGGCTAAGCCCAGACACCAAACGAGTCATGCTTTACTTCTCGGGCTGCTCGGGTGGGGTAGCAGGCCTTCGTGTCGCAAAAGACATAGCTGAAAACAATCCAGGAAGCCGAGTCTTGTTAGCAACCTCGGAAACCACTATTATCGGTTACAAACCGCCAAGTGTTAAACGACCTTATGATCTAGTCGGGGTTGCACTTTTTGGAGATGGTGCTGGTGCCATGATAGTTGGATCGGAGCCCATTGGGTCCGAAAGCCCATTGTTTGAGTTGCATACCGCGATACAAAACTTCTTACCGGATACCGAAAAGGTCATTGATGGGAGGCTAACTGAAGAAGGAATTAGCTTTAGGCTAGATAGAGAGCTTCCTGAAATCATTGAGGACAATGTTAAGGGGTTTTGTGACAAGTTATTGGGCCACTCTGGGCTTGAAGATATTGGGTATAATGATCTGTTTTGGGCCGTGCATCCTGGTGGGCCGGCCATATTGAATAGGATAGAGAAAAAGTTCGACTTATGGCCCGAAAAACTGAGTGCAAGTAGAAGGGCATTGGCAGATTATGGAAATGCAAGTAGTAATACAATTGTGTATGTGTTGGAGTATTTGGTAGAAGAGAGTTTGAAGAGGAAAAATGAAGGAAAAGACGCTGGGCCTGATTTGGGCCTTATTTTGGCTTTTGGGCCTGGGGTTACTTTCGAAGGAATTCTTACTAGGAACTTGACCTTGTAATAATGTTGCGATTGGTCTTCGTTTTACTATTCGAATTGAGTCGAGTTTGACCAGAATAACAAATATAAAGTATTGCATCCAAGCACAATGATTTTAATACTTTAAATATTGCAAAGGTAGAGATTTATTGGAATGATGTTAAATGAAATTAAAGTTAGGCCTTATTAATAACTAGCGAATGGTGATCTTCTATACACTGATACAAATGATATATTATCGATCAATCGACTTAATAATAACTATCATAGTTGTTCTTCAATATTATATTGTGCTATTGCATCATTGAGGTGATATTTCTTCCAATCATTATGTCAAGGATACATCAATCAAAAACATTTTTTAAAATTTTAGATAAAAATAATTGTAATTTAAATCAAATCACCAAATTTACAACTATCCACCAATTCAGGAGATAAAAATGAATCACACAATAACACAAAAGTGAAGAATATTCTAAAAGAGCAAAACGGATGATTCTTTGCTAACACAATAGGAAAAGACAAATGCAAAAAATTGTAGTCAAGAACAAGAAAATCAAAGCAAACATAAAAGGCTATCACATAGTAAACACTTAAATTGGTACCCAAAGTATCTCATAAACTATCATTAAGCTAATGGATAGATTTATTCTATTAAAAAACATTAGTTTCTCTATACAGCACTTGTTTTCGATTTTTAAAAACACTAACTACAAAAACAAACATATAAACAACTATAGGAAAGACAATAACAAACAAAACCATTAACTTTCTAACTATTTGGGTTGGTTTTTCAATTAACATTGGTTAATTTTTTTATGTTATTTGTTTTTGTAAAGAAAACACAAAATGCGGTCAGATAAACACACTAACATTATAGTTTTAGACACGCAATCTATCCATACATTGATTGCATCTTTATGCGTTCATATCCAACAACCCTTTACACTCGATCAATAGTAAGAATTGTAGTGGATGTTATTGTAAAATTAAAACTTTATTAACTTGTTTGATTTTTAAAATTTTAAATTTCTTTAATTAAAAATAACGAAATGTACCAATTTAGCCTTCAACGGTCACCATAAAACCCTAGCTCCACTTCGGCCGTCTATAAATACAAACGCACAACCTATAGAATTTCTCACGCGATTTTTAGGGTTCGTCTTTCTCCATTTATCTACAATTAAAGGCGATTGCGTTGATCTTCGAGTCTAATTCGAGAATAGATCTGTGGGTATTTTGATATCATATTAATTCCTCTTTTTCGTCGATTTTGTTATTTTTGTTGATTTCATGATTTAGGATTTTTTTCGTTCTATCTGTTTGGCTGATGATTAAACACAAAATCAATGACAAGCATATGTCTGAATCATACTATGTTGTTAATCTAATCTTCTCTATGAGGCCAGTTTTTACCAATTGATCTTCAAACACATAACGATTGGCGATTTCTGCTTCCATTTAATCTTTTTTATCTTTCAATTTTGATTTCCGATTTAGATCTCGAATTAGAACTTTAAAGCTCAAGTGATGATCATCTGCATAGTTCAAATGATATTATTTTGTGATTATAAATCCTTTATAGTCTTTCGCTCCTATCTGATGAGCTTTCAAGTGCTTTTATCAACTAGAGAAAAAAAACTTTTGTTTTTGATTTGATTTGTTTTATAGATTTGTGTTTAGAACTGAGATTCATATGATGTTTACTATTTTCATGGTTCAAATGATAAATCTTTGTGATTATAAACATTTGTATTCTTTCAATGTATCTGATGATCTCTTGGTTGTTTTTAAATTTTATGATTTCATTGTATTTGTTTTGAAGGTTTTTTTAACAGTATTGATTTCTTTGAAATGAAAGTGGGATGATGATGACACAATGTGATAAGGTCTCGTTCGTCGTAATGGTGAGATTGTTCTTACCTTGCCGACCATACTGTTATATCACCACCCATAAACTGAATCCCATTTTTATTGTAGGTCTTTTTTAATTGGAAAGGACTGATTAATTTTATTGTCATTTTTGTGAAAACCAAATTCTTATTATGGTTTACATTACTAATGTAGATGTGTTATTCTACACTCAAATGTGAAGTGTTATGTTAGTGTTGTGAGAATTGGCTGTGGACACATTTAGACTCCCTATACATGTGTTGTGATTTAGTGAATTTGATAAGTTATTTGTGAAAACTTAACGATGAATTGGTTTAAAATAAGCCTTAAAAGAGAAAAGGGAATGATGGAGGTTTTTATTAAGGGTGGCAATCCTAACCCTTAAACTACACTTTGGGTCTATTTGAACTTTTAGTTAAAGCTTATGGGTGAATTTGGGTAGTGTATAATGTTTTATGAGTTTAAATGGGCACAAATAAAAACAGAAAATGAAGAGAATGGGTTAGAATGGGTTAGGAAAAAATAATGGATGGGTTAGAATGGGTTTGGAGGGGGGAAAAAGAAATAAAAATTTTGTTCATTCATTTCCACTATCCACCGGTGACGGCGACTAATCGCGGACCAACACCGCCAAAAGAACCTAACACAACCGCCATTGCAAATAGTTTGTAAATTGTCAAAGGTACAAACGGGATTCGAGGCATGTTGCAGCTAATTCGTGAATCACAATCGTCGTTGAAAACCATCGTTTTTATCGTGATTGCCCCTCGGTTTGACTGGTACCCACCGATTCCATCGAGCTTACCTAATTGAGATACTTGTTGCTTCTATAAATTTGCAATTTGGGTTGGATTGTAGGGGTTATCGGAATCGGTGGAAGTGGTGTTAGACTTGATGGAAATGACGAAGATCAGGAACAGAAAGATGATGAAACACTTGCATGTGATAGTCATGGAAACCCAAGGTAGCTTCGATTGCTTTAAACAAATAACACATGGTGTGTTGTGATTTGAATCAGCAAAGGGTACGAAGAAAACCAATCCGAACAACCCGAAAACCGTTTATTTTTCGGTTCGGGTTTCGGATAGACTTTATAATTGCAAAACCCGAATAACCGGAACCGATTAACCCGAGATTCAAATAACCCGACTAGATCTCACATGTACTTTTTATGGTTTATGTTGAAAAATTGAGAATTTTGTAATATTTGGATTTAACCCGTCCTGACCCGACCCATCCTGACCCGACCCATCCTGACCCGAACTCATTCTGACCCGAACCCATCCTGACCCGTTTCTGAGTTGAACCCATTCTGACCCGGACCCGTGTTGACCCGAACCCATCCTGACCCGACACCTAACCCGACCCAACCCGCCCATTTTGCCAGGCCTAGTTTTTATGTTAAAAGTGTCTGTCGTGCGAGTTATCTTTGCACCAGTGGCGAAGTTTAAACATCCCCATACGGGGGCGGGGACGAAATTAATTTTTTTTTACGTGGAGCGAACTCGATATTTATATAAAAATTTAAATTACCGGGTCAAAAAATTACACCAACGGACTAAAATTTAACACTACCAGCGAAAAAAAAAGGGGTCGTAGAGGGGGACGGCCCCTCACTATCCTCCGCCATTGTTTTGCACGAAGCAGATCTGTTGATACTAATCTCTTTTTTTGAAGAACTTCACTACTTTGGTTGGATTCACAAAGCAGATTTTTTGATCTCGTTTTCTTTCATTAAAGAGCTTCACTACTTTGTTAATATATCATGGTTTGACCAATGTATGATATAATGATTCGATGTTAAGATACTTCAATTATCAAATAGGTCCATCTTCTATCTCAAAAAATAAAACATAGTTTTTTTTTTGTTTTTTTATTATAAATTGAAGACCGACACCTATCAAACTAGTTTTAAAGTCATACAATATCTCCATGCTCATGACAGAATTGATTTTCAATTACTTGTGGCAGATATTATAACACCTTAATATTATTGTCATTTGCAACAAAACGCATCTAATCCAAAGAATTTGATATGCCTGGTAAAATATGGACGTAAACTTCACATCGTTTCACACACTCCGAAAGACATCCAACTGTGGTTTGTATAACCTTTGACCACACCCCTCAGATTTCAACCTTCATTATTTTTCTAAAATATATTATAATGATTGATTCTGTAAATTATAAAAATATATAAATTGGTAATTTCATAGCTTGATTAGCTAGTAATAACTAATAATTCATTGTTGTTGTTACGCAAGGGTGAGAAAAAATTAAGTGTGACGTAGGAGCTATGTCACTCAATCCCCCTTCTTACTTGTGAAGATATGATTAGTGAGTTTGAGTGAAGTTTTATTAATAAAATATTTATTATTTTAGTTAAAACAAGGTAAATTGAATTTTTATTAATTTAAATTATTACTTATTTACCGATAATAATTCATAATATTAATTTGATAGTTAATAATACCAACTTTCATTTTTGTTATCAATGGTAATCCCAGTAGTATAATTATTATACATTCACACTTAATTCGTATTTGATTTAGACTTTATTTAGCTTTTATGTTTTTAATTTAATTCATAATCATTATTTTAAACGAAATCGAGTGAAAATCAAACGTAAATATTTAATATTTTTTATTAATGAGACTCTTGTTGGTAACAAAATGAAAGTTAAAATTATTATCGGTTAAATTAATAGTATGAATTATTATCGATCAATGAATAATAGTTTAGATTACTAAAATCTAACTTGATTTAAAACAATTAATCATTAGTAACCATCATGTATCTTTCACGTTTGTTAAGCAAGTCATGTGTGAGTGGGTCACGCCTGTTAATTAAACAAATAGGGGGAGTGGTTTTGTTCTAAGCGTGAGCCATGGTGACACCCTAGACCTTCTATACTAAAGAAATATCTAAATTAAACATATATATTTGTGTATAAAAACTTACTAAAACAAACTAAGCATAATTTATTTGGTTTGAAGTTCGGATGGTATATGTACAAACTACAAACTCAACCACTCCACTAAAATAACCAGACTCCAAAAAATTCAAAAAGAAAGAAACTTTCATCTTTGTTCATTTGATTTCATTTTTGTAATATGGTAAGTTCAAGATAATTTGCATCCTTCTTGGTCAAGTTCAATCTTACTGTTTCAAAAATGTTCTTAAACCTTAAATTCTATGTAATATCTCACCATAGATATCCTGCATTGGACAGTCCATAACGGCTTGGATGGTACGGTCACTATCAAGGCTTGTGGTGGTGATCGTAGAAGAACCCGCGGCATCAATGGCAACCATGCTCTACCGTAGCGGTATCCTTCCTATATACACCATTCCCCAGAGGTTTGTTCAACATGATGTGTTTCTTGATGACAACCCTTTCTTTAGGTTCATAGTTAACTTCTTGAGATGCTTATGGTAGATTGGTAGGTATCACTATCAGGCATCATAGTTTTGAGGATTTTGTCAGTATATATATTTTGGTTAAACGATTATGAGTATCATATGCGTGGTTTTGTTGTTACACAATGTAAATCGAATGCTTATTTGTTCTATAGTGTTGTACAAAATTGAAAAGATAGAATGTGAAAGTGACGATTGTTTTTCTAGGAGAACGATTAAACATGAGGTTTTATGCGAGTTATGTTTATTATAATTGTATTAAATTAGTCAAGTTTACAACGGAAATATGACAATTAGTTTCCAAGTTTTTAAATAATAAATTCAAATAAATTTATAATCTATTGAAATCTATATATAAAAATAACATATATTGTTAGAAGATGAACAAATTAAAATTGAAATGAATTCACTAAATTTTTTTCAAGTAAATGAAGTAAATGTGTTTTTTTCCCACACTATCATTTTTTTTTCCAAATAAATTGGAACATTTTTTAAAGTTATTACTATTTTTTCAAAATTACCTCCCATTTTAACTGCCATCAATCCATCACTACAATCCTTGTTCTTACTATCACTTCCATCATCAATGTCACCAATGACTCTCCTACCACCACCATCATCACCATTAATATGTGAATAATATACATGTTAATAATGCATATCTTTACCGATCTTAGGTATTCTTTTTGTTACAAATTCATATTAATCTATACTTAATTATGATTAATTTGGATTTTGTGTTTTGGATGGTTACTTGATGATTTCAAAATAAAAAGACAAGAAATGCATGAGGATTTTGAAAGTTTAGATGCTGTTATGGTCATGACTGATTCTGTCATGACCATAACATGTATCAGGTCCCTTTTTCCTGCGCATTATGGTCATGACTGATTCTGTTATGATCATAACACGTATCAGGCCCCCTTTTAAGCCCTCCTTCTTCTTCATTTTGGGAGAGACGAATTTTGGAGGAAAAACCCTAGTTTTTCTCCATTCTTGTGGTAACTTTGAAGGAGTTCTTTCAAGAGTTCAAGGTAGGTTGAAGATCAAGCATTTCAAAGGAAGATTCAACTCCACACAACCCACATCTACTCATCTTTGGTTTGAAAATTCTCTAGATCTATCATGTTTTCTTCCATTGATATGAGCTTGGTTGTGATTTTTGTAAGCCCCATGGGCTAAACACTCTTTATCACTTAGATTAGATAAGACTTAGCATACGTTGACATTTTATATGTAACTTTTGATGATGATTAGGTCAATGTTTATTACATGGCCTTGAATGTTCTTCAATGATTGTGTATGCTTGTTGAAATTGATGAAATGATGAATCTTATGAGTGTTATAATCACATATTGTTGGAAAACCTTGTGTTTTAGAACATCTATTCATGAAATGCATACATTAGTGTGTGGTTTATGACTTTTGACTAGAAATGGTAAATGATGGTTGATTATTTAATCAAGTTAAACAAGTGTGCATCCAAATACTTATGTTTGTGAAAACCATTGTGTTTGTTATGAATATCTCCTAACATTGTGTATTTGTTATGAGTGAAAACCATCTTCAACTTTGGTTTAATAATATCATTGGGTCTTCATGGCATAACTTTAGGTGGCTATTATGTGTTTATCGTTTTAGCTTTCCAACGAGTTATATATTAGATAACATTGACAGGAGTCTAGTTTACATCCATGTTTCATGCGTAGAAGATGATCTCACCATAGGTTCATGTATTTTGTCATTGTTTTGCTAAGCGGATTCGAAGTCTAAGTGATATCTTCTTCAAATTGATTATCTTCATCCTCGTCTACTTTCTTAACTTAGTTTAATTGCTAGTTAAATTAGTTAATCATATTATTCACAATCATCTTTCATCGGCTAGATAACGACAAAAGCTTAATATCAGGAGCTCTCGTATCTATGGATCGATACTTGATTCTTACCAAAAGCTATACTACTATCCGATAGGTACACTTGCCTATTATATGTGTAGTTAGTTATAAGGTGAAAACATTTTTATAAATTTAAAGCTTAATTATGTAAAATACATTATTAAAATATTTATATATATCAAAACACACATCACCGTGACAACCCTCCCTATTGCCACAACCTCTATCCTCGCCACCAACAGCATTCGCACCGTGATAACGATCGTCAAGAACTTTGTTGTCGTTTTTGCGATCCAAACCGACAGAACCCTCTCCTACAATCACTTCCACCCCACATTCCAACTTATATAACCGATTAATAAATTAATGTTCATTTTTTTTCAATTAAACGCATCACATATTACACTTCGTTTAACATATTAACATTTCCAAAGATTTCAATTCTTTTACCAAATCTCAAACCTCTAACCCATTTTCCTTTTGAACTTTAACACCCAATATAAATCAAATTCATAAAAAGATTCTCTGAATCAACCCCTAATATAAACCTCTAAAACATTAATCAAGAAAATATTCCAACTTTCCACCAATCAACTATTTTCTTTCAATCTCATTTCACTTCCAATCTCTCCACCCACCATGGCACTAATCTAACACTTTAACCATTCACAATTTCCCCCATTTTTCCCGCCAAAAACAAAACACATATCACACACTGAAATTCTACCATTTATTACCACCATTGCAGCTAGCAGTACCACATTCTTTCACTACAAATCACACACACACAACTAACACACACAGTAACTTCTTAAATGAAGGCTACTTCATACATCATAATATGGTTAATTCTATTTCTACTAGTCATTTTTGCAATGCTTTTGGGCTTAATGTTACTCCTTATATCAGAGTTCTACTGTTCACCCATCATCCACCACCACCGCCGCCGCCGCCGTGAAGTTACAACACCCACCACCGCCGACGCCACCACCACCACCACCGGAAACAACCCCGTAACTCACTCTCCGTCGCCGGAAAATCAAGAATCCGGAGAAGACCTCCGGCGATGTGAATCGAACAACCAAAAGGGATGTTTGAGTGATTCTGTTGATGAGTTTTCATTGGTTTACATTTCTAATCCGATCTACGGTGGCGGAAATGGTACGCCGTTTGAGACGCCGGAGAGTTCGCCTTCACGGCTGGAGACGGAGGAGTTCTCCGGCGATGATGAGGGTGAAGAAGTGTCGTCGACGGTGGTGGTGGTGGTGGCGCCGCCGCTAACGCCGGTGAAGAAGCTGCCGGAGGAGGCGTGTGCGGTGAGTTTGAAAGATCTCCGGTGGACCGATACGAATAGTAATAATCGAGTTTCTTCTTCTTGTTCGTTGACACCTTGTACTTCACCTTCGTTGCGAATGAATTTTGAGTGACAAATGAATTTAATTTAATGAAAATATTTAATGTGAATTGGGATTGTTTATATATTACTGTAATAATATTTGCTTATTTTAAGAAAATCAATGAAACAAATAAATAATAGCTTCTCATTTTCCTTTTCATATTCAGTTTCAATGTATTTAACGACGTAGCGGACATGGGGAGAACCCGGGATAATCCCGGAAAAAACCAGGACTAGCCTGGAATACCACGTACCCGGTTCCAAGGTGCTACAGCGTGGTGTTTTCATCGGGATCTACCGAGGAAAAATTGGGATGACACTATGTAAAAAATAGAGAAAAATTATAAAAACTAAGAAAAACTAATGTGGTATTAATATGTTAAGTAGGAAAAAAAGAGAAAGCAAAACGAGGTGATTATCAATGGTTTAATAGAGTCATGTCATGATAGTAAAGTAATGTATTGTTTCAATTAAACATTTATGGATTTATATGTTATGTAGTGTTTGTATGTTGATTTTAATAATAAAATAGAGTGTTTGTTTTCACGGTAAAATAAAAATAAAATCAAATTAAAATGGTAATAAAAACTAAACTTAAATTGGTAACTTTAAATCCGTTTTGAATTTCAGGAAGAATAAGGTCTTTACTGATTTTTTTTAACGGCCTACACCGAAAATATATTGTGTGTAATTGGTATTTGTTTATTTATTTAGTTTGTATACGAGTATTTTTGTTTATATTACTATGATAGAAGATAACAGAAATGTTTATTGATTAAGCATATTTTGTTAGTATGGTTTATTTTTATAGCTATCAACTTGGTGATATTAACAACTAATAATAATCTGATGTTTAAAAAAATAAATAAATAAATAAATTTCAAATATACATTTCTTTTGAGATTTCTCTCATTTTTCTTTAGAATTACATATACACAAATCACTTTTTATTTTATTTCATGTACGTGAAATTGTATAAAAATCTATCTTTCTGAAAAACACTAAATGGATAAGTTTTATACATTCGAAAATAATTATAACAATTCATCAAAATACAAGCAGACAACGAATCCTTCTAAATTTTCATTTCACGTCCTGAAAACTTCATACAAGATAATAATCTTTGTCTTTTAATATGAAAATATGGATATATTACTGATACTATAGATTAAAATATAGATAAAAAACATTCATACAAGTAAAATGATAAGGAAACACACGTAGAATGACCCAATAATAAACTAACCTTTTTAAGTTTTCAAAGTGTATGCTCCAAATTTATATTAAAATTGACCATAAATTATGTTTTTGAAGTAGACACCTTTTTCAGGCTCTCAAAGCAACATATTAAAAGCATGTAAAAGTGAAAACAGGTTTCATTGTCTTGTTCAAAAACATAGGAACCAAAACAAAATTACTGACCTTCTCCATGTGATCATGCCTCACCTTCTCTCTTCTCTTCCAGAAAACTTAATTATAACATTCATATTTAATTTCTTATTTTTTTATAAACGTATTATATATTATAAAAAATAATTACAAGTGATTATGCATGGAGAAAAAAATATATTTTACTGTTTATTTGTATATTTAGGGTAAATATTGTGCATTCTTATAAACTTTTTAATATATTTTAAAAGTGGTCGTGAGTAGAAGAGATGAAAAAAATAATGATAAAGATATAAAATAATATTATTTAGGAGGGATAAAATTAGTGATTTTTAATGTAATTATAGGGATATGGATGAGATGTAAATGCTCTCAAGTTTTGTTTATAATTGTAAAAATATTTTTAAGTATATTACTATTTTAGTCCTCAAGTTTTAATAAAAATAACTATTTTAATCTAAAAGTCCCAAAATGGTTTTTTAATCCAACAGTTTAGTTTTTGTAATCATTTTCATCCAATCCGTTAACACTATTAATGTTGTATCGTAAGTCAATGCAAAAAGAATATAACGCTTGTGATAACACAACAAAAATTACACGCATACCCCACCTCGCCCCTGCCCCCAGGCCGGATTCCCCCATCTCTCTTCACATTCTCTATCTTCTCTTTAACCAGAGTTGGATAAAAGTACCACCATTGTCACGTGAAGCCAACGACGTCTGAGTAACCGCCACAGACCGACGTTTCTCCCCCTGATCTATCTACTCTTCCTCTCATCTCTTCTCTCCCTCATCGCACACAACCGCCTTCTATATATTGCTCACCATCACGACACCACCATCACCAAAGAACTCGCCTTTTTGCTAATTGAGACCGCACGACATCGATTGCCTCTCTTCGAATAAAAGCTTCTACTTTGCGTTTCTTTACAGGTAAAGTTCTCAATATAGATTCGAGGTTTCTATCCGGGGTAAAGCTTCGATTGTGTAACTGCCATCATCACTATGACAAGTCTATTTTACATAATAAAAGTAACTACATGTATAATGATATAAAAAATAACTAAATAATACGTATCACGTTAAAATTATGATTATATTTTTATAAAAAAAAGTAATTATATATGTTGTAAATAAAATAAAACCGATTAATAAGCAAAACAATAAGCTGAACTCGAGTTTAAAATATCTCCCATATGTGAAGCTCGAGCTTCGCATGTACAACTTGAAGCCTCAATCGAAGCGCACCAAGCTAGAGCTCTGTAAAGCTAAACAAACCAGCCTCGAGCATAGATAATCTCAAACTAAACACTCACTTTACACCTTTAATTTGAGACATATTTTTATTTGCAAATTAACAAGAATGTAAATTTAAATGATATCAATTGACCTCACATATTTGTAATTGCTTTTAGCAAGTGGTGTTGCAAAATTGCAGGTTATCTTAATCAAACCCAAATCTTTTTGTTGCTATAGTTCTTTAAAGCATAAAGAAGAAAAATGAAAGTTGGTAATCGTTTTGAATATAAAAGCAAATGGAAGTGGGTACTAAGAACAAGTTAAAGTCTTAATCAAGTATGAATAATATTATTCGAGGCTGACTCATTAAATCGTCAACCAGGACCAATGTCTTTATCTAATATGCCGATTCCATGCTGACTCGTTATCATCTAGGACCACTCTTCATACAATATGCAACTCATTTTACGCATCCACGCGATCACAAACTTAAAAAGATCTTTCAAGTTTTGTGCACTCGAAGACGATTATGAAGATTTGCAAGTTAAACTAGATTCTTGAGTTCTTTTTCGATTTTTATGACTCTAGTAGTAAATTAAAACATATCTAACATTGACACTAACTATGTGTCTTTATATGCACAAACAAACGTATTCAGTAAAATTTACTTATATTACAACTATTGGTACAGTCTCGAGAAGATGAGATAGAGACAAACATTTTCCTCAACCTAAAAGATAAAGCGGCTAATCCCAATGACAGTGAGACCCGCGGCTATTACTTTTTTTTACTAAATAGTAATCCAGGTGACATGTATATATATAAAATAAATAATCATATTTGTGATTTTCTCGTTTAAAACATGTTAAGAGTGAACATACGAATCCTATTATAATGCGGAATCATATGCTGGTAAGGTGTTAAAATTTAAGAATAAAATTTCAAGTACGAATGTAGAATCAGCACTAATTAATTAAACAATTAATATGCAACTTGCATTAAAAGAATACATCTTTAATTCATCTTTCAGTTGATTTGATTTTAACATAATCAACAACCTTGTGGACGTATAAGAAAAGGTTAAAATGGTCAAGTTACAGTTATAAAAATCAATATGATCAAAGTTATTGACATAGACTATCGTTATGTAATCATTTTAACACGTCAAGTTGTAAAAGAAAAAAAAAAGGATTGTGACATGAAATTAAAAAAAACTCTGGTTAGATTTTTATACAATTTAATCAATATAAATTCATAAACATGAAAGGAAAAGCTGGGTTAAACGATACATAACATGAAAAATGATATGATCATATAATTCAACTTAAGCTTAAGTTCACAGCCTGAATAGTCATTAGACTAGACATACCATGTGATTCAGAACGCATCATACGACATACCAAAAATAAACCAAACTTATTCCTCCATCGCCCCGCGGTAATGGGTTCATTTTCCGATTGATTGAATCATGGTCTCATCGCAACTCGAACCACACGGCCACCCCAAACATATTCGTCGTGGTGGTTCCTGCAGCGAAACGAACCAGGATGGTTAGTTGGAGAGCACAAACACTGCTTCATGGTCTGTTGCGGTTCATGACCGCCTCTGCTGCGGTCCTCTGCCGCCGCGGGTCTTGGTAGTTGAGATATGTACCACCTTGCCTTCATAAGGTTCTTCACACTAGAATGATGAAAACTCTGGCAACACATGTTTTAGAAGTTGTGAAAGTTTAAGAAAAGAAAGTTGGGTAAGTAAAGTTGTGTACAAAGGTTGAGAAGGGTTTAGAACAAATTGAGAAACATGAGTCATACACAGCTCATTGATTGGCCAAACCTTATAAAAACATTCTATCAGATTGATGTTGTGGTGGCCCACTTAAAGATCAGGAGTACTAATCAAGTGTCACAGCTCCTATAGTACTAGTTAAAAGGATTTTTATTAAAATACATGTTACCTAAAGGTATTAAGGTATGTTGAGAAGGTGTTAGTCCCCGGTGATAGATAAATGTGTATATTGAAAAGTAAAATTAGAGTGTGAGTTAGTCATTTTAACTACTTAGATATTTGGTCGCTATTATGTTAACGATAAAAGATCTTTATATACAAGGATATATTCTTGCCTTAATTACATCCTAATTTATTTTAATCATAGTATTTAATCAAATTATTTTGTCGCTTATGAATTATAGAATGGGTGATTAAACAAGTGGCAAAACGGACAATTTTATAGGTTGAATAGGTAAAGAGGATAATTGTTTTGATACGGCTAGAATCAGATTGGGTTGGGTTGGGTTGAAAAATTATATTTAAAAAACTTTTACATACTCTTTCTATAACAAACTATTTTTTACAATAATAATTTTAGTTTTATTAGAAGTACACTTTAATAAAACTGTACATTAGAAGTACGCTTTAATAATTTTAGGGTTATAACAAAGAATTTTAAAATTGACTTTATGAGACTTTAGCCGTATTCACATGTTCAACATATATTCTTAGAGATAAATATAACCTACCTTAGTTTTAAAAAAAATGGATTTCAAAGTTACACCAATTGAATGTGGTAAAAATGTTCCATTTTCTTAAATTAAATTATGGTTCGGAATATGTCGCTTTCTTTACATGACTAATGATTGAGGAAAGTTTTGGTACAATTCCTATTTTAGGTAGTGCACCTAAGCTTTGGTTACTTGTGAATGGTGGTTTCAATAATATGTTAACATATGATGTTTAAAGGCGTTTAAAACCAGTTTATTTTGGAAAATAAAACCAAAGATTAATAAGCGAAAATTAACAACCGTTGTGAAAATCTTTCATGCTCTACATGAATAGATCTTGAGTTTCTTAGTTGGAGATGACACAATTGCTTCATGGTCTCTTATTATACACTCGTCCATCCCCTTATAAGAAAGGTTTTGTTCTCCTACTCAACCGATGTGAGACTTATATCTTTGTAAGAGCCTAAGCATCGTACCATATATTATCCGCTTTTACAGCGGCATGCCCTCAGGCGCTCGCTCCTCAAAGTTTTAAAATGCGTCTGATAAGGAAGATATCCAGCCCTATATAAGGAGACTTTCGTTCCCTTATCCAACCGATGTGGGATGTTTCATCCTCCCCCACTTGGAGACCATCGTCCTCGCTGGCAAATCAGGCCGGCTCTGGTTCTGATACATTTGTAACGGCCCAAGCACCATATAAGATATTGTTTGCTTTGCCAGCGGCACGCCCTTAGGCGCAGGTATCCAGCACCATATAAGAAGACTTTCGTTCCCTTTACAACCGATGTGGGCTGTTACATTTGTTACATGTATTCATCATTTGTTTTACGTTTTAAATTATTTCATAAGTTTTTCATTGTTTTATTATATATTATATAAATTTGTTGGTATTTTATCATTGTGTTTTATAATTAAAAGTTCACAATGATATTAAAGTTAGTTTTAGTTTTGTTCTTTGAGGTTTGACAAACATAACTATTTTTTTTAAAGTTTAAAAACATCAATTTCAATCCAAAAGTTTATCATTTGTTTCAATTTCAATCCAAAAGTTTCATTTTTTTGGATTCAAGTTGAAATAACTTGTGCAACTTTTAACTAAAATTATAACAACTTATAAAACTTTTAAGGTAAATTGATATTTTTAATTTTTTAAAGGAAAATGTTTATTTTTGTTAAACCCAGGATCAAAATCAAATTTAACTCATGATGTTATTTCACTAATGTGTTTTTCAAAATTTATTATTTTAGGACAACAAATATTGTTCAGAAAGCACAATAACAAACAGAAAAAGCACAATAAAATATCTTATTATTGTGTTTATTTTTTTTATCATTTAATGTTGTTTTTTTCAATCGTTATATGTACGTATACGGTATATCTCGTCCTTCACTCGGAGTTCACTAGTTCAGTCCTTTGTAGTAGTCTTGGACTCTTGGACTCCTTGTTGGTCCTATTGGACTACACTTTATGGCCCATGAAAAACTACGAGGAAGTTGGTCACTGGTGGGGTATTGCTAGTAGATAAACGATAGTTCTCATATTGATTTTTTCTTTTGTTATTTATATACAAGACAAATGTATTTGTTTATGTAATCTGTCTCAAATGTCTCAAATTGTATTTGGCGATTGTCCTAGTAATTGTTGTATATTAGGTTACTTATGGTGATTGTACCTCGCTAGTTCCCCGCTAGCTTTCTTTGAATAAAAGTTATTCATTGTTGTCGTTCAAAAAGAAAAAGAAACTAAAACTTCTTACAAGGTCGCTTACTTTTAATTACTCTTAGTCAAACATGTTTAACAGTATAGTCCTGATCTTATTTACAACCTACAAGTTCAAAACGTGTTAATAATATTTGAAGCATGTAGTTATTTATGGTCCAGTAATTTTGCTATTGACATAACATAACAGAAAGATGTGAAATTTATGAAGGTGTCATTCGAGTTGGAAGCAAAGAATTCTTTTATGGTTTGGTATTTTTCCTATTGACATAACATATCGGAAAGATAAATATTTACTGAAAGTGTCACCTTAGTTGGAACTGAGAAAGTATATACATTCTTAGAGCATTAACATCTTATTCTTTAAATTTGTATAAGTGTGTGTCCTATATTATAATAGATGGTTGTGAGTGGATGAGATAGAAAATATTAATGTTTATCTGTATATTTAGGGTAAACACTATTAACCCCCATAATATTTTTTTAAAGTGATCGTGAGTGAATGATAGAAAAATATAATGATAAATGTATAAAAAGAATATTGTTTAATTGAAACAAAGAGAAAAAATAAAATAGTGATTTTTGATGTAATTATAAGAATTGAGAATTTCTTTAAAAAAAAGAAGTGAAAATAAGATGTGAATGCTCAGAAGTTCTGGCCCCGGAGGGATAAGATAAATAAGTATTATTTAATTAAGATAGAAATAAAATGAGGAATAAGATGTTAGACATTTCAGAAAAAGACAGATAAATTTAAATAGTAACTTTTGATTTTTTTTTTTAAATTATAAACATATGAATGAATAAAAAAATATGAATGCTCTAACTAACGTGTTATTATAATGATGTTGCTACGTATATTTGTTTGAACGGAACCATTACAACATACACCATCCTCTAAAATAGATGTGTCATATTCTAGATGCTACATACGTTTTACACACAACTTTATACACCAACCAACTCATAGATTTTGTTTTTTCAAAATAAATGATTAGACAGGGTTTAACAAATTAATTAATCTTCCGGTCTAAAAACATCAACATTGAGGGAGGGCGACAAACGTCACAAAGTACAACACTGACCTGACCGCCATATTCACCGTACTCCCGTCTGTTGAAAATAATTTGTGGCTACAAACCTTACTTCATTTCTCTTTTTCGTCAAGCATTCACTCTCTCTAACAGACCCACATTGCTGAAGTCTAAATGAAACTAGTTTTATACCCGTCTGGTAGCCGTGTATTTTATTGTTATAAGTATCACTATTTTAATCATTCCAAACATACAATATTTTTTTCTCCTGATCCATTTGTCTTAGCATTCTCTTTGTCATCACCTCACCACATTCTATAAATTTTTGTGTATCTCCTTAAGTGGCCTCCAAGTTAGCAGCTTTCACAACAACGACCTCTCTGTGCTATAGCAGTTTGAAGAAAGTATTTGACCTTGAATAATCGCAAAGCAAGCTGAATTTCATGAAAGAAACATAAGTTAAACCCAAATTCTTAATTCTATTGTAACCAACTCTTGCATAGAAAAACTAATATCGTCTTCACTCCTTGTTATACGATTCACATCCTTCTAAATTTACGATGATATGTAATTAAAATGCAGTATTTAAGAAGGACCAATACTTGCTTCTTCCTAGTTTCTTCCTCCTTGGCATCCAAGAATTGTTGAGGAACACTACTGGCGTTCTGCTAGTGATTGAGAAAATGTGTCCAAAGCTTCCACATAAATTTCCATGCATTCTTGTGCATAAAACCATTAGATAAAATTTTGAAGTTATTTGTCATTACTACCTACATCTTTGTGTAACAATCGTCACACCTTTATACATTGAGAGTGCATGACCATTTATAATCAAGATACTCAAATAGTTTGTCAAACTAAATGCGTAAAAACTGAAAATATATGTGGGTCATAATAACACAGTTCTTTGTTGTGTTTTGTCTCTCAAATCCACGCTTCTCTATTAGAATAATTTTACATTTGCTACAAAGACTACACAAATTACTTTTGGCTTCATAATAGCATGCCCAAAAAATAATTCTAAATGTATGAAGCACTTGAATGGATTGCAACTAAAAACGAAGTTGAAAGAATGACTTACAAATTACAATTGAACTTGAACTACTTGAACGACTTGGAATCAACACCACCTGAACTTGAAGTACTTGGGCTTGAACCACCTGGAAGTAAGACAACCAAAGGAAAGCAAAACCCTATTTCTTCATAAACTAAAGCCTGACATCACAATCAAATTAGGCAATGAAGGTAACAAATAAAGACCTGCGATCAAACGCAAATACATTAGTACACAATGCAAAGAGAGAGTTGGTAAGTTTAATCATATTATATCTACTTTATACCACAAAGATGATATTATGATTTTCATATAAGAAATGAGAACAACGATACCAATATAATAATGAATATTGTATGTACTAATTTTTTTTCTCTTGTTACAATGCAACGACAATTACAACATATCTTTTATCTATATCAAGGCTTGGAAAGAAATTAAAGAACTTTCAAAACTATAATTGTTTTCCAAAAATACACTAAGATGATGCACTAAGATTAGTTTCCACTAAATTGAAATGAATATTAAAGCTAATCAAACATAGTAAGAAAGTAAAACTCTCCAATATATAGATTTGAAACAATGTATTCAACATTAAAAAGAAAAAAAAAACTCATTCTTGAAAAAAGAAATCAATAAACAACGCCTTTAAAAGTTAAAAGAATGAGTCTCTCCATTTAAAAATATACGAAATACCCTTGTAAGTGAGTGAAATAACTACTAAAATTTAATCCCATAACACGTTGCCATCAACCACCATAAGCCCATATCGAATTCCTACAAATTCAGCAAAATCTCATTAACTAATTAACAAAACACTTTATAAGAATACAATAGCTCTCATATATGTTTTTGTATTTTTTATTCAATCAAGATGAAAAAATAAAATGTAAAATTAATAAAACAGTGGCCCTCATATATGTTTCAATGATAGAAGTATGTATATTCTTCAAACTAATATAGCAATGCAAATAGTCGATATTGATGTCATTAGTTTCTCCCATTGCTGCTTTACATATTGTAAATTCATGTGAATAGGGATGTTCATGGATTCGGTTTCGGACTCTTTAATCGGTTTTTAGTATCAACCAATTTGGTTTTGATTTTGACTTCAACCTAATAAATTGATTACACAACACCCACAGAACTTACGACTTAAAACTACAGATTAAGCATACTAATACATTTATTTGATGAATAAAAAGATCAAACAAACTAATATATTCAATGCATTAGTTAAAATTATATAGCAGATACAAATTATGAAATGGCAGAATCATAAAAACCCTCTCAAAGTTAAGTAATTTATCATGTTCTAGGGAAAACAATTGCCTCCGTCAAAACCGAACCAAAAACCAAATATGAACTCGGTTTGGTTACCAAAAAACCTGAATTTAACAACAAAAATCTTAAATGCAGTTTATAAAATCAAGTAGATGGGGAAATTATATATTATTTTGGGATTAATCATAAAGGTGAGGGATACCGAATTGTGACATTTGAGTTCAAAGTATGAAATTACAATTCATAACCATCACCAAATAAAAAGAGAAATAAACAATCTTCAAACAACTCATGTGATTCCAAATTTACAATCACCAAAATGGTTGAAATCAAACCTGGGGGATGACAAAAACAGTGAAATGCACTCGATGGTCGAACTGGAGTGGAATTTTAAACTGACGAGCAAGAAATCGAGAAAGAAATCGGCAGGTTGTTTGCGATTAAAGTCCGGTGAATTCATAGGTGATAAGCCTCTTGGTTTCGCAAATTATAAGAGAAATATTAGATTTATATTTAGGTGAAAGAGGTGGTTACCAGCGGCTTTTCAGGCGACGTGTTGAATCCGAGTGAAGGTTTTGAAGATGAAAAGGTAACTGCTATTTTAATTAGAAAATAACAACCTTAAACGGATAAGATTCATTATCACCCTTATCCAACGATGGATATTTAACCTACAAGTGTCAAAAGTGAGATGGGATAGTGTAGAGTTTAATTCGGATAGTGGGTAGTTGGTAGAAGCTTCTGTCATAACCGCTGAAAACTACCGAAAACTACTTTGTAACCGCCGTAACTGTCAAGTTTAAACGATCAGGATTTAGTTTCAGCTTGTTTCAACGGATGAGATCATTTTTACCAGCGATTACACTCACACGCTGGTATTATAATATATAATAGGCATGTGGGGTATACGATAATATCATCACATACTAAAGTTAACAAAAAAGTTAAAAATACCTTTTCTACAATACAGTGTCCCACATTTCAATATACCAAATGGTTTATCGACAAAATGGATCAAAATCGGTATGATGATAGAACGGCAAATGGAATCTTCACCAGACAAACCCCAACCAATATAAAATAACATCATATCCACCATCAATGGCACCCATTAGAACACACTTCATCTGCTCACACAACAGAAGATTATGGCTGATAATCACAGCAACAGCAACAGCAACTCCATCTCTTCAATCAAAATCCCCAACATAAAGTTCACAAAACTGTTCATCAATGGAGAATTTGTCGATTCTGTTTCAGGTACGATTGTTGCTTCGAATTTTAGTGTTTGTTATCCGATCAATCGTTGTGTCGTTATTCATTTGTATGAGTTTTTGATCGAATAGGAAGAACATTCGAGACGATTGATCCGAGAACTGAAGAGAAGATAGCGGATATTGCTGAAGGAGATAAGGATGATGTTGAATTGGCTGTTAGCGCTGCTCGTGCTGCCTTCGATCATGGCCCTTGGCCTCGTATGTCTGGTGCGGTATGAATTACAGTAGCCTTTCGTCTTCATCTGTTATACTGTATATCGATTTCGCCTTAACACATGATCGATTCTAGATGACGATGATGTTGATGATGATGTATTGATGTTAATACGAACATGAACGATTTTGTTTTGTTATATGAAAATTGAATTAGATGAACAGGAAAACAGAGACACTCGTCTTCATGTAGTATGCTTTACATCGATTGTCGCTTAACACATGATTGATTCTAGATGATGATGATGTATTGATGTTAATACGAACATGAATGATTTTGTGTTTGTTATATGGAAACTGAATTAGATAAACAGATAAACTCAAATCTGACCTAAACTGCCTACTAACACAAGTCGATTTGGTTGTTTTGCCTTAACACATGATTGATTCTAGATTATGATGATGATGATGTATTGATGATTTGATGTTAGTACGAACATGAATGATTTTGTGTTTGTTATATGAAAACTGAATCAAATAAACAGATGCACTCAAATCTGAGCCAAGTTTACACATTCGTTGTGTTTGATTTGCAGATTTATGAAATCGAACTTAAAATTACTGATTTGTAAGTAAATCTAACAAAATTGACGCATATAATTTGTTTAACAACAGGATAGAGGAAGGATAATGATGAAATTCGTTGAATTATTAGATCAACACATTGAAGAAATAGCAGCCTTGGACACCATTGATGTCGGTAAGGTGCTCACCAACGGGAAAACAAGAGAAATTCCGTTTGCAGCCAGTGTACTCCGATATTACGCTGGTGCAGCGGATAAAATCCATGGAAAGACGTTGAAAATGGCGAACCAATTGCAAGGGTACACGTTATACGAACCCATTGGTGTCGTTGGGCATATTATCCCGTGGAACTTCCCCGCCGGAATGTTCTTTATGAAAGTCGGACCTGCGATGGCCGCTGGTTGCACCATGGTGGTCAAACCAGCAGAGCAGTCGCCACTATCTGCGCTGTATTGTGCCCATTTAGCTAAAGTGGTATGATTTTTTAAAGATCTTTTAGATGTTTTACCAGTAGTTTATCTTATGATTGTTATTATTATACTGTTACTTTTTAGATCACTTATGATCTGATTTGATTGTGAATTAGGCGGGTGTTCCTGACGGGGTGATTAATGTGGTAACCGGATATGGGCCTACGGCTGGAGCTGCCATAAGTTCTCATATGGATATCGATTGTGTTAGTTTCACGGGGTCTACTGAAGTGGGGCGGGTGATAATGCAAGCGGCCGCCACGAGCAATTTGAAATCGGTGTCTCTTGAGCTCGGTGGCAAATCCCCTCTCATAATATTTGATGATGTTGATGTTGATTCGGCTGTTAATCTTGCTCTTATGGGTGCTTTCGTTAACAAGGTATTTGAATTTTTTTGGATATTTTTGAACTATACTGTTTTTTTCTTTGTTTGATTTTGACTAATAAAACGGTTGGGTTATAAGTTGAGACGGATTTGGGTTAAATGGGCTGGGTTATACATCGACACGGGTTTGGGGTAAATGGTGCTTTTTTAAATTTTAAAGGGTATCTTTTAACTTAGAGTTAATTTCAATTTTATTTCCTTAAAGTTGATAAAAATAACTAATTATTTCATTTTTAAAGATTAAAATATTAATTTACTTTTTAAAAGATTTATAAACTGTTTCAATTTTAATCTAAAAGTTTCATTAACTGGAGTGGAAGAAATGGCTGATAAACTTTTGTACTGAAACAAAAAACAACTTATAAAATTTTTGTCAAATCTCAATGAACAAAACCAAATTTAATTTTCTAATTTATTTGGAATTAGATTTTTGAATGAATTTTGAATATATTATCCAATTAAATTTGTTTACTAAATACAACTCGAATATATTCGAATTCAAATCCTATCAACCTTGGAAGCAAGGCCTAATCCGAGTTTTTTTCCGAATACAAGTCAAATTCGAAGTTTGATAATTTCGAATCCGATTCGAATTCCACTTATCTTTTTCGAATTCAATTAACTCGATTTGATTCAATGAACACCTTACAACGGGTTGGGTTATAAGATGAGATGGGTTTAGGCCAAACGGTAGATCAAGACTGGTCTGGGTAAAATGAATAGTTTAAGTGATATATTTTGTGTCCATTACTTTAATAATTACTTTCCAAAATTAAAATATTTGTATAAAATGAGTTGTGGATTTTATCCATTAAATAAAGACTTTGGACTTTTTTCATTATTTTAAAATTTAAGATATTTAAAGGTAATTGTTAAAGATAAAACACCATAACTAGAGAGTTCTGATTGATTTCTAGTTGTGTTGTGAGGTCCAATTTCATCCGGTTAAATTTGTCACTTTTAGGGAGAATATTGCGTGTGTAGCTCGCGGATCTTTGTTCAGGAAGGAATATACGACGAGTTTGTGACCAAGATTGTTAGAAACTCAAAAGGGCTGACCATTGGTGATCCCTTTGACCCTTCAACAATTCAAGGACCTCAAGTAACTAATTATTCGATCTCATACAATGAATATTTCAAAATGTTTTGTTACTACATTTCGCATCACTAACACTAAAATTAATAGGCTGATAAGGCACAATATGAGAAAATACTTTCGTACATCGAACACGGAAAAAGACAAGGTGCTACATTGCTAACCGGGGGAAAGCCTTGCGGGGAGAAGGGATATTACATCGAGCCAACAATCTTCACCGATGTTAAGGTAAACTAACTTAAGTCAAGGCGCAAAATGTGCATAACTTTACTCATATTAACTTCTACATTCGCTTTTTCTTTATGTTTACAGGATGACATGCTTATCGCCACCGATGAAATTTTTGGCCCTGTTATGTGTGTCATTAAGTTCAAGTAAGCTCAAATTAAATGACCCTAAATACATAGTTATAAATGATTTATATTTTTTCTATTATGTATAATTTTTGTAGGACTATTGAGGAGGCGATCACCAGAGCGAATTCAACACAATATGGTTTAGCTGCTGGGATCGCGACCAAGGACTTAAACATAGCAAACACTGTTTCTAGATCAATTCGTGCGGGCATCATTTGGATAAATTGTTATTTGGCGTTCGACGCAGACTCCCCTTATGGAGGCTACAAGATGAGCGGGTTCGGAAGAGACTTTGGAATGGAGGCGTTATACAAGTATCTTCAAGTTAAAACCGTTGTAACTCCGGTTCATAATTCTCCTTGGCTATGAGCGTATCAACAAGATGGTGTTTAGATTATATAAGCATAAACTGAATCTCTTTGATCTCCAAATGCAACAGTCATTCAAAAAGATCTAAATATATACATGTCACATGTGAATGTAGAGTGTAGGTTTATTAAAATTATACGATAACAAATTTAAACAAAAAGGAATTTGAAGACAATCCTTAAATCAATGGCAGATATAGATTCTCCGTAGTGAGACAAAATGGTAAGTAACCCTCATGCTAAATTTGAGTCTGGCACGGGTCTTGTTATTGGGTCAGTCCGCATCTAGCATTTCCAAGCTTAGATCCATGCTGTAACATAAAAGCACTAGTTAGTAAAGTCTTGTTTTAGGCCTAATAACAAGGGGGTACAAGTGATCTTTTAAATAAAAACACATCCCTTTCTAAATTCAATAGTTTAGGAGTTAGGACTAATAAAAAGGGGGTCCAATCTTGATAAGCTCAAATAAATATAAGCCTATTAGGGTTAAAGGCTCAAACAGATTCAAATATGAAGAAAACTCTTTCTTTTTAAGTGTTGGGGTGACCAATGATCCTTAGTTTAACTGGTTAAAGTGAGGTACTTATGACATGTAAATTTTGAAAGGTCATGGGTTCAAGTCTCACTCTGAGCAAAATGCTCAGAGTTGAACCAGTGGTTTTTCTCAGTAATGGATTTCTTTCTGAGGGGGTTGGGGGTGCGGTCTCAGCTGAGAAACAAACAAATGGGCCCGATTAAAATAACATCTATTCTCCGAAGCATGGTCGCACATTTACAGTTAAAAAAAAGTGTTGGGGGTGCTCTTGAAGTAATGGCTCCTATTTAACAGTATTAGTTACTTAGGTTACTCTCTCTTAACTCTCTATTTACATAAATACTTTTATGATATATCATGGTTGAAATGATACTGATTTAAGTATTGAAATGATACTGATTTAAGCATTGAGGTTTTCTTGAAGCTACAACTCCTATCTATAACCAATATTTCTAATTTTAGATTTTTATAATTGATCAGTTTCGAGTATAAATGGTTATTTTAATTCGGTTATATGGAAGGTGGTTTAGATTTTTTTTCATTTCTTTTCTTTTTCATTATTATAGTTTTGTTAATTACTTAAAACTTAAAATATTATTTTCTATTTTTTACTTCATAGCTAACTATTTAATTTTTTAGTTGACCTGTATAATACACGAGTTTTAACCTAATAATAAACTTTAATATAAAACCCTAAAACTAAAACTAAATCCCAAATATAAATAGGAAACATAACGGATAAATGCATTGCTAATGAGTCTCTCTCTCCCACTCTTTTACCCTCCTCCATTCTCCCATAAAAATGTGAACAGAAAACCACCAATTTTTCTCAATATGGCTACCAATTAAAATTGCAATAATGGCCTATAAATATTAAATAGCTTGTTGTAATATTTCAAAAGGAAAAAAAAAAAAAAGAAGAATCACCGCTTCTGAATATTAAGAGAAGGGTTAAAGATGAATTCCAAACCTTCAACTCATGAGATCAAGTTCACGAAGCTATTCATCAATGGGGAATTTGTTGACTCCATTTCAGGTTTCTTGTAATATCTTTTACTATCTAAAACACAATAATAATTAAATTTAAATAAACACTGATGACCTTTTAGCCTAGTAACACCTATCATTTATACCCATCAAATAAATGCAAGTTCAAGTTCATAGAATAGACAATGGGTGGGTTTTATTAGTATAGGGTGTGTGTTGTTAACTTTTTTTTATTAAATGGTGCATAATGTTTGTGCACAATTTCAAAATGATTAGGAAGCACATTCGAGACCATAGATCCAGCAACAGAGGAAGTGTTAGCGATGGTGGCCGAAGGGAGAGAGGAGGACATTGATTTGGCAGTCAAGGCTGCTCGTGAAGCTTTCGATAATGGACCCTGGCCTCGCTTGTCCGGCGAGGTACATTTTATTATTTTAAAGAAGTGATTGAAGGTTATATTGTATCTTAGTTTGTTTTGATGCTAAAGTTGTCATGAAAATAGCTCGGTTGACCATCTGTTTTAAACAAAATAGACTTGATTTTTCTTTAGTTTTTGGATTATCATTTTGACTTCCCAATTATAAAGAAAAATAATGGCTAAACAACAAGTGATGATAATTTTACACCAGCAAGATGTCTTTTACGTCAACAAGACATGTAGTCCCACCATACCGTCAAACGTGACGTAATATGATTGTTTACGTCCTAGGACACAAATATATGACCTTTTGATGCAAAAGTACATTTCTTGGTATAAACTTGTGACATGTTTTTGTTGGTTGTAATGATATGTGGCGATCAAAGTTTTAATTTAAAAATAAAAGAAAAAGATTCAAATACAAAGTGTATTTTTACTATAAAGGACGAGAAGACACAATAAGTCAAAAAAAGTCACAAAAAAATTATATCTCACAATATAAATCGAATTTCAAAAAAGTAATTTCGAGCTTTTGTTCTCCTAGTCGTCCTCACTAAGAAAAAAAATAAAAAAAATTAACGTTTTTTTATTGTGTCATTTATGAAATACACAATAACGTCATTGTGTCATTATGAAAGACACAATGATGCCAGTGTGTCATTATGAATGACACAATGACGCCATTGTGTCATTATGAAAGACACAATGATGTCATTGTGTTATAAAAGACACAATAATTTATTTTTTATTTTTTTTTATTTTTTTTTTGAAAGAGGATGACGAGAGGAACAGAGACTCTAAAGTACCTTTTTGAAATTCGATTTAGATTGTGAGATATAATTTTTTTTATGACTTTTTTAGCCTCATTACATTTTGTAGCAAAAATACATTTTGTAGAATAACCTTAATCAAAAGAAAAAATATCAATGACTAATTTATTTACGATGGTTGGCCCTTTTTTTTCTGATTTTCTCTTAACTAAACTAAATAACTAATATTCAACTCTTAAATAAGTAACCAATTTGGTCCAAATTTATCAGGCACGACGAAAGATCATGCTGAAATTTGCAGATTTGATCGATGAAAATGCTAATGAGTTAGCAACCTTAGAAGTGATCGATGGCGGAAAATTGTTCTGTCACGCGAGGTACATTGAAATCCCAGCGTCAGGGGAAACGTTTCGTTACTTTGCTGGTGCAGCTGATAAAATCCGCGGAGCCACACTTAAAATGTCTAGTAATATTCAAGCTTACACGTTATGCGAACCCATTGGTGTCGTTGGACATATCATTGCTTGGAATGTCCCTGCCTACATGTTCGCCACCAAGGTCGCACCAGCTTTAGCCGCAGGCTGCACCATGGTCGTCAAGCCTGCTGAACAAACGCCTCTTTCGTCTCTCTTTTTAGCCCACCTGTCGAAGCTTGTAAGTTGCGATTTTAACACAAGTATGTGAGTTTCCCTAGTGTTATCACCAAACAATGGAATTTGATGTATCATGTAAGTTTAATATTTTCATCTTGCACAACTACATTATTGAATAAAACACAATATAACTACTACGAGTGATGTCTAGTGTCAAAACGCTCGCAATTCGACCAGTTTTGTGACTAAATGTCCATTTGCAACTAATTTGTGACTAAAACACTCCTAACATGTTTCATGAATTGTAAGGCTGGTGTTCCTGACGGTGTGATTAACGTGGTTAACGGGTTTGGAGGAACTGCTGGTGCTGCCATTAGCTCTCATATGGACATCGATGCGGTGATTTTTATTTTTCAAACCGAAATAAACATCAACAACTTGATACTTTAGGCCGTTTAACGATGTGTGATCAATGTAGGTAACATTTACGGGATCCATAGAAGTTGGTCGTTCCATAATGCAAGCATCAGCATCAAGCAATTTGAAGCCCGTATTCCTCGAACTCGGTGGAAAATCGCCTTTAATTGTTTTCGATGATGCAGATGTTGATAAAGCAGTAGAACTTGTTGTTATCGGAAATCTAATAAACAAGGTACTATCCAAAGCTTCTTATTTTATTTTTATATATAGCTACTTATTATATCAAATGCACTTTGTTGTAAACATATGTTGTAAAATACGTGTTTAAAATGGGTCGAGTTAAAATGGACCGGTCCTATGTGTATAATGTTTTTCAATCTTTATATAGTTATCATATTAATATGGTTACAAAAATTGCATTTTTGGAATTAATTTATTTAAAAGGTTGTATGTAATAGCAATAGATTTTTGGAGACTATTCTTTTTTTGTTTAATTTGCTATTATTAGACTTTGTTTTGAAAGAACCAATTTGCAATTAAATGGGTTAAAATTGACATATTTATTATTCTAACCCGTTACATACAGGGAGAAATTTGTGTAGCGGGTTCTCGTGTTTTTGTTCAAGAAGGAATCCATGATGTTTTCGTTAAGATATTGGAAGCAGCGGTGAAAGGTTGGGCGAAGGGGGATCCTTTTGATCTCGCTACTCAACATGGACCACAGGTACAACTAATTGTCGCTTTTTAAACCATAATAGATCCATACTATATGTGTTAATTCGTTCCTTGAGTAGAACAACAAACAACAATATACGAAAGTACTCTCGTTCATTGAGAACGGCAAAAAGGAAGGTGCGACTTTGGTAACTGGCGGAAGGCCATTTGGAAAGAGAGGATACTACATCGAGCCAACTATTTTCACAAATGTTACGGTACGATCGAATTTTGTTAACACATCTAAAAATGGCAATGTCACATATATCTATGAACAAGTCAAACCATATTATGCTCTATGCTCTATGCTCTATGCTCTATCTACAAGCACATGTTAAACGGGTAAAAACAAAAAGTTAGGAATGAGACTTGTCAAATGATCAAAGTCTTTTAAAATATAATGACACATAAAACATTTTATTTTTAAAAGAAATCTGTTTGTTATCGAAAGTTACAAGTTCTGAACTAGTTGTATTTTGAGTGAACCAAACCCAATTGATCATGGATTTCTCACCTTAATTTTCTTGTCTGGTTTTAGGATGATATGAGCATAGCGAGGGAAGAAATATTTGGCCCAGTAATCTCTATACTCAAATTCAAGTATGTCTTTCAGCATTTCGTTCTTTTCGTTATCACTGGGTGTTTTGGTGTTCTTATTATATATATTTATCGCTAAACTGTATTTTGATGCAACTGTGAGTGTAAATGATCTTATATTGATATATATAAGATTTAGTGTGAACATATAAGTTTAATGTGCTACTTCTTGTATTACCTAGTGTTTTAATTTACAAACCCTTTTAAGATTGATCTATAACTATGGGGCTGTTTGATAGACTCTAAGGTGGTTATTAAAAGGATACTTTTAAATGGTCATAGCTTTTTAATGGTTAAGAGGTAATCTTATGTCTGAATAGTTAATATGTAACCATTAAAATATTATATTTTAACCATTCAGACTTAAAGTTATTTTTTAATTATTAAAAGGTTATAAAAGTTAGCCTTTTAATAAGAGTTAGCGTTAAGAGGCTCTAAACAGCCCCTATATGTCATGCAATTATATATGTTGGGCTATATGTGGGCTCAAAATTTACCTAATAAGCGTAACGAAACCAATATGGGCCGAAAGCATAGAAAGTCCATCCCTAACAGAGCAATCGCTTAAAAGCCCATAAGATGTTTTACATCAGAATTGTCCAATATTCTGTGACAAAACCATTAGGATAAAAATTAAATCGAACTCAACCCGTTTAAAACAAAACCAATTTAGTTATTCGGATTTGAAAATTTCAGTTTAAACTGAGAAAACCGAATTCATACATTTATCTCATTACAAAACCAAGGAATGCAAAACCCCAACAAACGAGCATCCCTCGTCAAAAATCGGGTTTTTCCATTTAAAACATAATTCAGTTTTCGTTTTTAGTTTATTTTTAACGCATTGAAACCGAATTTTTTTCTAAATGAAGCAACCAAAACCCGAACCAGTAGCACCCTTTGCTTATATATAAATTACATTGAGAATCATCGAACGTGAGATGTTTTAGTGTTGCTCAACTAACTGAAAAGATGACAAATACAGGACCGTTGAAGAAGTGATCAAGAGAGCAAATGCCACAAAATACGGACTCGCGTCAGGAGTGATGACTAAAAACATTGACCTTGCAAACACGGTTTCAAGATCTATTCGAGCAGGTGCGGTGTGGATCAACTGTTACCTAGCCCTTGATCGCGATGCGCCTCATGGAGGGTATAAAATGAGTGGGTTCGGAAGAGAACAAGGTTTTGAGGCTCTTGAACATTACCTTCAAGTTAAGACTGTGGCCACACCTATATATGATTCCCCATGGCTCTAAACGTTCATAATGTGTTTAGTAATTAGATAAGAAGCCCTTGATTGTTTCATTTACTAAAAATATTCATCTACTGGATGAGTTTCAATGCCTAAAGTAAAAGCATGTTATGCATATTTTGTGTCAATGTGCATCTTTGGATTTGTAGTTGCAATAGTATAATAGAGACGGAAATTAATAATAAAGGGTTAAGTTTACATAACATTAAGAATTTTCAAATGTTACACTAAAATTAGTTTTCTTATCCTTTAAAATTAGTTTTCTTATCCTTCTAAACACTAAAGTTTTACCAAGTAGTCAAATCATATGTGATTTTTTCATTAATTTTTTAATTTATTAAGCTGAATGAGTAAATAAAATGTATATGAATTTTGGTTACTATATAATATTTTTTTCTAATCTGATTGAAGTGTAACAATAATAAAACTTGATTATTATGTTTTTTTTTCTTCACTATTTCGTCACACTTCAAGCAATTGAAATAAATGCACTTATTAGTGACCGTAATTCTTATATGTTCCATTGTCTCATTCAATTTTAAAAACATTTAACCATATAGAAAAAAAATTACATAAAACGAAACATAAACCACAATATGCTTCAAAAGCCCAATGGGCTACGACTATTATTCCTAGGCTACTGTTTAGTAAACGCAATTATCAAAAATATTATGAATAATGTAAACAAATATAAACTTAATATCGTACATCTTTTAAACAAACTAGAAATTGAGACCCGCACGTTTACGCGGGTTTCTTTTGAGTTTGGCTTTTTACGAAAGCATTGCACGAGTAAAAAAAGACTATGTTAAATAAAGAAAGAGTAAGGGTCTCAGACGAAATCCTTTAAAAAACAACATATAAAAAATAGTATAAATGATTTTTTAGGATTTTTAAGAAATTACGTTATATAATTTGTACTCTTATATTTTTATAAATGGTATTTAGATATTTTTTGTTAGTTGATAATAATAATAAAAGCATCCAATGTAAATTTTATATTATCTATTTTTTTAACAAATAAGTAAGATTTGTAGTTTATTTATTTTAAATAGGTGCATTATAAAAATATACATTTAATGGATAAAGATGGAGTTTTTCTTGTGTGAAATAAGAAGAATTGGAAATATGAAATAGGTTAACCCTCAAACTTTTGTGGTTAATATCAAAAGCATAAATTTTAACTATACAAACCGACTAAAATTTTTAATAAGTATTATAATAACTGATACACTAATAATACTTTTAAAGCTATATTTTATGTCTATCATAACATATCAACCTTCAACCATTTAAAAAGACTTTTCGTATACTGTTTCATATCGCTAGACTTCACACCTTTGTTTAGTATCCATATTTTCCTATTGAATTTGTCAAATATTATTATTTATCCATGAGCCACTTTTATCCTATGTAGATAAACTCCTAATAATAGAACTCAGTCTGAATCTGTCAAAACAAACCATTTAATCTCAACTTATATTTTTATCCACACTTACCATCACTTACGCATCAACCTACTATAAATACCCCACCCCCAACCCCCTTTCCCACATATAACACACACACAAAAACACTTTTATATGATCCAATGGAGCCAGTGAAGGGAGAAGAATACGCTACAGGAAAGGTGAATTTCGCGGCCCCGAGAAGTTTCTCGAAGGCGTTTAGGTCCGATTTGAAGGAGACGTTGTTCCCCGATGATCCGTTTCATGACTTTAAAGGGAAGACATTGCCCGAGAAGGCCAAAAAGGCGGTAAAGTATTTTGTTCCGGTGTTCCAGTGGCTCCCGGAGTACAACCGAAAGTTGTTTATGTATGATCTTCTTGCAGGAGTAACCATTGCTAGCCTTGCAATTCCTCAAGGCATTAGTTATGCAAAGCTTGCTAATATTCCACCCATTATTGGATTATGTAAGTTCTTCCTTATTGTTACCGTTACATGCCACTATGATAATTCATTTACGTTTTTGTGATGACGTGACATGAGATCCGTAAATTCTATTTATTAATGGATGTGGTATGAAGTTATAAAAAAAAAAAAAAAATCATGCAACAAACTTGTTCGATCTAATGCATGATGCATCTAGGCCATGTTAATCAATCGATTTTACTTGATCTAAAACAGGAGATTGTTCCTAAATTGGTTGTTAGATTTAGCCTATAAACATGAAATTATAATGATTGAAATTATCTTTGTTGCTTGATTAAAATTTTGCTTGCAGATTCTAGCTTTGTTCCCCCTTTAATCTATGCAATTTTCGGCAACTCGAAGCATCTAGCAGTTGGTACAGTAGCTTCAAGCTCATTGATCATAGCCGACGCCATTGAAAAGAAAGTGCACGAAGCCGATGATCCACAACTCTATCTGAATCTAATATTCACCGCTACACTCATATCTGGTGTAATTCAATCAGTTCTTGGTGTTTTCCGGTGAACTCATCACCTAAAACGAAAATCAATTTAGAGTTCTATAACTAAACAATTAGCGTTAAGCTATGTGTTAATTAGTTTATATGTTTAATGTTAACAGGCTGGGCATTTTGGTTGATTTTTTGTCACATTCAACGATCACTGGCTTCATGGGTGGGACAGCAACAATCATCTGCCTTCAACAACTAAGAGGCATTTTTGGTTTGAAGCATTTTACGACACATACCGATGTTGTATCTGTTACAAGAGCGATCTTTAAGTATAAACATGAGGTATATATAATACCCCGACGCGTATTTAATTGTTTCACTGGGCAAAAAACTAAATAGGGAAAGAGACGGGCCCACAAGTGCACCTCGACTATCTTAATTGTTTGTTTTGCTTTTTCTGTATAGTAAAGTAATTTTTTGCGCCGGTAAAAAAAGTAATTTTTGGCATTGTTTTTGGAATTAGCATAAACAAAACCAATTTGATACTCTAATGGTTTGAAAATTTGTTTTCAAGTTTTGATACATCATAGTGAAAAGTGTTACCATTTTAACCTTTTTTGATGATCAATGAATAATTCTTCATGGTATATAATAATCGATTGTTTAAAGTTTAAGAAATTAACGAAATCTATAGAAAACAACATTCTAAATTTCTTTATTTGGTTTCACAGATAAGATGGGAATGCACACTTGTTGGTGTAACCTTTTTGATCTTTCTTCAACTCGCAAAAAAGGTGGTAAGTGACAATCAAATATGTCTGGTGATTTTCATCGTTAAATTGATTATGCAATTACAACAATATCAAAGAGACATGGTTTATCTTTGTGACACTATTTAGTGGCCGAAAATATGACACGTTTAGCTGGTAATACTAATGTCATGACATGCTCCTAAGATTGACATCGAACACCTTTTAAATTTGTGACATTTTGTTTTGATTGCAAAAATAGACTCATTTTAACTCAATGGCAAATTTCATAAGTTGAAATGATATATCCTCCTACTTATCCTTATAATATGAAAATATAAATAAAAAAAGGATATCACGTGTTATTATTTTATGATTCAAAAGATGAATTATGAGGGTTTAGTACAAGAATATATCATTTTCGATTGGCAACAATGAATGATCTAGTCTAGGCCCATAAATTTAGTTATTTGCTCTATGTTATGACTTCATAACAAGGCATTATTGTTATCATTTTCATTTTATTTAATGTATAAGTTTGTTAATATACGAATGTAAAATGGTTATTCAGAAACAAAAGAAACCGAAGCTATTTTGGGTGTCAGCAATAGCTCCAATGGTGGCTGTCGCAATTGGATGCATCTTTGCTTATGTAGCAAACGCAGAGAAACATGGCATCGCAATAGTAAGTTTTATAAGTTTTCAAAATTTATGGGACCTACAAAACAAATTTATATAGTCACATTGCTAATGACACTTGTTAAATACTAATACTAATTGTTAATTTAGAATCACTACAAGAAAATGCATTGGAACTAGTTGATTAATTTGTTAAAACTTGAGTTTGCTAATCTAATTCATTAATCTTAACTAACTTCGTTTGGAATATCCAGGTGGGTCCCTTGAAAAAAGGAATTAATCCCCCCTCTCTCAAAAATTTGAATTTTGATCCAAAGTATATATCAGCACCTATCGAAGCAGGAGTCATAACAGCTTTGATTGCTCTTGCTGTAAGTACGCTTTTTAAGTTTCAGTGTCTTGCTACTATCAGCTTTGAGGTATTTTATACGGGTTTAGATCGCGTGATTGAAAAAAGAAAAGCACGTTATGAGACGTGATGGTGTTAGTGGCTAGTCATATTAATGTAATTTCTTGTTAATTTGAAGATAATTTGGAACTAATCTGGATATAATTTGGGGTTAACAATTGTAGGAAGGAATAGCAATTGGAAGAAGCTTTGCATTGATGGTAAATCAACAAATTGATGGTAACAAGGAGATGATTGCTTTTGGTCTCATGAACATTGTTGGATCTTTAACTTCTTGTTATTTAACTACAGGTTTCTTTTTCTTTCTTATTTTTTTATAACCATAAATTATTTTCTTTTCATTTCATCAAAAAATAATTATGACTAAATTAAAATTCATCTCCGATCCATATCACAGGGCCGTTTTCAAAAACAGCAGTGAATTACAATGCGGGGTGTAAAACACAAATGGCAAATGTAGTGATGGCAGTATGTATGATGTTAACATTATTCTTCTTGGCACCCCTATTTAGTTACACTCCTCTTGTTGCTCTTTCCGCCATTATTATGTCAGCAATGCTCGGTCTTATTGAGTATGACAAAGCTTACCATCTTTACAAAACCGACAAATTTGATTTTTTGATTTGCATGGCGGCTTTCCTTGGGGTTGCCTTCATTAGCATGGATGTTGGACTTATGTTATCGGTAAGTTTTCTTTTAATAATTCTTCGACTATTTTGTTTCTTATGATTTATACGCATTTATAAATGAAAAGTTGAAAACTTTTGTTCTTTTATATAGGTTGGGTTTGCTTTGGTTAGAGCACTTTTGTATGTGGCTAGACCAGCAAGTTCGAAACTTGGTAACATACTTGATACCGATTTGTATCGCGATGTTGAGCAATACCCGGGTGCCTTAAGCATTCCTAAGACTCTTGTTTTGCAACTTGGTTCTCCAATTTACTTTGCGAATTCTGGTTACATTAGGGAAAGGTATAAAATCTTTATTTTCATTTTGATGCATAATATGTATTTTGAATATTGACATTAATATCTAACTATTTTTTCATGATTTTGAAATCTTTTGTAGGGTTTTGAGATGGGTTAGAGATGAAAAGGCGGATAAAAATTCTGAAGGAGATGATGTTGACTATGTCTTGTTAGATTTAGGGGGTAATATTCAAAGGTTTTCTAATTTTATCAAATTATGTTTTTAAAATGGTTATCTTTAATTTATCATCCAATCAACATCAACTACATACAATTTAGCAATTAAATCTTAGAAAACAAACTGTGGTTCGGTTTGTAAAATTCTTTTATGGTATTCAGATTTGGATAAATTAGGCCCTTAAGCTTTCTTTATTTATGATTAAATCTCTAAAGTTTATTTGTTTTGTTTAATAATCAGTCGATTTTTTTACATTTGAATGAAACAAATAGCGGTTGAACTTAAAACTTTTAAAAAAGATTTAGGGGCAATGAAGGTAAGCCCATAATTTCATCTTTATTTTCTACTGTGGGCACACAAAATAATGTTTTCACAATACTCAAATATTTAACAAACTGGTACTTTTACAGTGTCATGTCATACTTCAAATGTAACATGATTAACACGCTAATACTTGATTTGTTGATGTATTTAGGTGTTACATCTATAGATATCACTGGTGTTGAAACCTTAGTTGAAATTCGTAGATGTTTAGAAGCCCAGGAGATTAAGGTAATTAACAAGTTACAAATCTAATTTCATGTTCTTCTTTCAAGGGACATAAGTCCTACAACCCGAGGTCATCAAAATTTATCGATTTTTTGTTTAAACCATAAACCATAGTTTTTCTAAAAAAATGAGTTATACCTTTAATTGTAGCAAGTAACGAATATAACTTTACGATGACCTCTAACCAATAAGACTATAGATTTCTTATTGTGTATTACACCAAAACTAACAATTTTAGTAATTTATATGTGTATACAGATTGTCATAGTGAATCCTAGACTTGAGGTAATGGAGAAGTTGATTGTCACCAATTTTATAGACAAAATCGGGAAAGAACGTGTGTTTTTGTCTATCAAAGATGCAATCGAGGGGTGCAATTTTTCACTTGGGCAGCAGAAGGATAGTAGTAACGAAGAAAGTTAGATTACAAAAGAATCATTCGAGTCATTTGCAATTTTGTATTGCGGGATTTAGAAGGAAAAGAAGAGGTGTTATTTAATTGTAAATGCATGAATAGTTGTTGCAATATAAAGTTTGCTTGGAAAAAATAACGTAAATTATTCTTATTGAAAGATTATTGTTGATTTAATAGATAAATTGTTATAGGAGTGGTTAATATAGAATCACTTTTTTAACGGACAATTTTATGTAGATGACTATAGAAATCATATAAACCTTTATATCTAGCGTATGGAAGATAAATCACATGCACAGGAAGAGAAAGAGCATTTAAAAGCGATTTGTGTATTCATTTAAAGTGATATGTGTAAGATTATTAGGTCGAAAGTAATATGTATAAGATTATTAGATTTAAAAAATTCCAATATAATAATAAACAATTTAAACGATGGATCACAGCGTATATCATGTATTTTTCACATATGTTACTTTATATAAAAATATCACTGTTTATAAACTAACTTATTTAGATCAACTTGTTTAATTTTCTAAAACTTGTCTAGAATAATTAAGAATAAAAAATATGTTAAATGGTATACAAGTTAAAATCATATCCATATTATTATGTTTTTATCATCATTTAATTGATATTTACACATTCTTTTTTATTTTTTATTTTTTATTTTTTTGAACGACAAAATTTACACACCCCAAAGGCCTCAACATTCGAAGTTCATACACAGGATTCAGGAATCAGGATAAGCATCAAGGCCTTCAGGGTTATGGGGTTTTCATAACCAGTGGGCCAAGCCCAACTACGGATAAATGTTAAAAACATATTCAAGGTAGCCCAATGGGCTAAGATTAATGAATCAGACGCTAATGTTTAGAAAATAATTGGTTTGAGTTTTGAAACTTAAAATTTACACTGTTTGGTGAAAAAAGAAGAATAATTATATTATATTATATTATATTATATTATATTATATTATATTATATTATATTATATTATATTATATTATATTATATATAAAAACAAACTTTAGCTCAAGAAATTTTTAGGTATTTTCGTTTTAACCACAAAGATTTCTATTAGATTCTCTATAACTATATAACTATACAAAGTAGGGCCTGCTGGATGAACTTATTCAATCTAAGCAAAGTACAGAATTCTCTTTTGAATCCCCGAACGAGAGAGTATAAACAAGGTTATATATTGAACAATAAAAACCAATATCGTGTAATACTGGTTAAAAAGGTTATACGAGTAGTAATGATTATAAAAAGAAGCTTGATCATATCTTAAGTGATTGTAAATAAAAATTTAATAAAACTTACCTACATAAGTAAGTATTCAAACATGTTATATCTAATGCTCGTTTAAGAGTGAAAGAAGACTGAATGCTAAGACTGGAGCGCAAAAGGGAGATGACATTGTCCTAAAAGCAAACAGACTTGAAATGCAACACTTAGATATTAAGAAAATTTTGTGGCAGCAAATAACAATGGTAAATTGAAGTCCATTATAGCGGCTACAACAGCCAAGACGATATTGTTGTGGTTATAAGAGCTATGGCTTTGAGGTTGAGAGCTACGATTTGATGGAAAGACAACGAAACACAAAGAAACCAATAAAACCTAATATATGCAACCTCATGGTAGCACATGAGAGGATGAGAAGAAGAAAAAAATCATCACACAATTGGAATAATGAAGGATGAGAGTCATCGATCAATCAAGATTTGACGGTGATAAAGAGAATAAAGAGAGAGGGGTAAATGACATTCTGTTAAGGTCCAAATACATACAAGATAATGAAAAGCTTTATAAATTCCACACTATTAGTCCATTGTTTGTATGACAATCATAATCCAATGAAACGATACTATCAGTTGCGTTGATAACCTGCCATGTCTGATTTTAAGACTTTATATTATATGATATCACGCTAAAGAACCTTGTTAGGCCACAAGTAGTGGAACCAGGGAAGTTTTGGGGAAATTTCGAGGCCGATTGGGAACACCACCCCAACTAACCTCGGTTTTTTTTGTGTGTCTCTACTCGTCAAATTTTCACTGTGATCCCCTGACGCTTCCTGCTTTACATAGAAAACTAAATTGGAGAAAAGTGAAACGATGAAAAGTTAGGGAAATGACATGTAAAACGTAAAAAAATTAAGAAAATCCAGAGAAAATGAGAAAGGCTAATGTGACGTTGATGTATCACACAAACAAAAACAGAGGAAATGTAACCACTGCGAAACTACGAGTGACCTTAACCTATCCAAAAGACCAAAAGTGAAAAGAACTCAAGTAAGATAATTTATAGGTTTAATAATGAGAAATTAACATATGATTTCCAATATTAACCAAACACCTATATTGTGATGCGCGTCGGTGGTTTAGCCTTTAGAGAAGTCAACAGTGATTCTCGTGAGTCATGACTCATGACCCAACCCAAATATTTGTGGACGCTATGATTGGTTTCACAGGGTCCGCTTGTCACCTTTCTTTCATCACCTTCAAGTCTACTCACTTGTGACCCAATTTATAACCACAACAATATATCATCCTTATATTATTATTATTATTTCTTTCAAACAACAGTCGTTTTTATAGAAAATAATCATTATACCATTTAAACTCATAACCATTTACTTAAAAATAATGTTTTTCATGAATTCCTTTTTAAGACATTATTATTGTTAATATTATTATTTAATCAAATTTCATAATTATTATATGTAGGTTGTCAAACCGATTACATAAAAATTCATTTGTGTAAAATTGATGATGGGACATCACGTTAATAATTTTACGAAAAATGATAGGTGATGTGAGTTATTTTACATTATGGCATATGTCTCGTCAACATATGTAAGTGATGCATGTATACTTTTTTAGAATCCAACGTAATACATAACTCTAACTGATATCATATCATATGATACTTCGAAACACGTTTGTTTGCTTTATTTGTGTTATTTTACTACTTTAAACTTATTTATTTATTTGATCTTTTTAATTGTTACATGCTATGTTACTTTTTTTTTCCAACAACAAAATGTATTATAAAAGAAAACACTCAGTGGCTGAAAGTATAATGTGTCAAAGGAAACCAAAACCGCAATGACTATAGACTAAATCAAAACCGCAAAATCAAATCTTCAATTATTAGCAGGTAACCAGACACTCATACAGATCAATTCGTCAAAGATACCAGCACTTCTTAATTTTCTTCGTTCAACCAGACACCCAAAGATATGATATAGATCTGGTGTCTTCCACCACCCTTGGTGTTGTGCAACGTTACCTGACCATTGAAGATGTATAACCCAAACGTCTTACTGAATTGGATAGATGCCCCAACTGTTAAGAACAAGTAAGGATGGCAAAGTAATAATCAATTTGCACAAGAAAGCTAAAGTTTTCTTTGTGACTTTGACTCCAGCATAAGAGTAAGTAACGATTCTAAAGAAATATGAACTATGCAGTGTATTAGTCTTAGAGAATGAAAACAGAATGTTACCTTTAAACAACATATGCTTTCTCTATTAATACCCTTGAGCACATGATGTCATTGTTACATTTGTTCCCTGGTTTTTATCGTCATGTCAGTTATGCATAGATTTTATTTTATTTTAGTTAGTAATGTAAACCCCTCCTTGAATCGGTTTGGTTGATGTCTCTTCCGAACCAATCATACGTTGGTTCATACTATTCTCCGATAAGGCATCGGTTTGGCTAATGGTCAAGTTCCGGATCGGTATAATACCCTAATCCATATTTGCATTTATTGATAGTTTCTCTTATGCGTATTACCATTTCAACTATGGCCTCTTGAGGCAACATGTAGTGAATGCCACCATAGACGACCATCGATCTTGTTATTTCCAGTACTAGAAATGGAGGTCGTTGTTAAAGAAAACCCACTATACTCGCACATGAGATTACTGGTCGAAGTGGAGTTTTATCGGTTGTACATTGTGCATTTTCATTTGTACCTTCAAAACATGCACATTACCTCATAGTGGTGGAAGATAATATAATGGATACAAATGTGATTAAATTTTGTTCCAAATTTCTGTTTTCATTTCTTGCTTTCCTTGAGATTAGTTTTTGTGCAACGTATAATCAACCTTACCTTTTTTTTTTTCATAATATGTATATATTTTTTTTCCTGTTTTTACCAGCATTAAAAGATATTAGCTTTTATATAACTTTTAATATCAAGTGTTTTTAGACATTTACTCTCTTTCTTTTATTTATTTGTGCAATTTAGGTTTAACTTTGACAGTTTTCAAATTAAAGTTCGTTGCATGCACTTTAGTTTAATTAAAATGTGTGAAATTAGAACCATAAAGAATTGTGAATGTAAGACTAACTCATTTGGTAGATGCTTTACATTTTAGGGAGGAGGTCCTGGGTTTAAACCCAGACATGAGTAATTTGATGTAATATAAAAGTAGGAGTTATAAAAATTTTCGTTCAGAAAAAAAACCATAAAGAATGACCCTTTAACAAATATGATTTTTAACTTTAATTTGAGTTTTTAATAAGTTGAATTAATTGCTTTAAGATTTTGTCCATCAAGTTCACCCTTAAAAAACAACCAAAGAGTTATAATCTTATTGTGTTTTGAGTAATATACATTCCAAATTTTAAAATAAATAAGGCTCTATTTTGTAAGAACACGATTTAAGCTTTAGTGCTTTATTATAATTTACTATCCTGTTATCATTTAAGCCTTATCACTTTAGATTTTAAATATATTTTAGTAATTGATTATTGTGGGTGTATAGTTATAAGTATTCAATTGGTTGAGATTTATATGGCTTGTTTCACTGTTAAAGTGTCTACGGTTTAAAAAATTAGAATTAAGAGTTCGGCTGATGATATGAAACTTAAACCTTACATTATTCTATTTGTATCTTTTATGATTTGAAAATTACCTAGTTGGTATGTGTATGATGTTCATAAATTACTTTTAGCATTTTAGAAAAATTATACAATCTATTAATTATTACGAAAAAATTAACCTCAAAATATCAAACCAAACCGTTTTAGCAAGTTGGTCGGTTTAATCGACCAACCAATCCAGTCTGTTTGGTCTCTCGTTTTTCAAAGCTTTAGTTAACACTTTGACCTATAGTTCTTATAAAAAACCGTTTAAATAGACCTTAAACAACTATAATTATAACTACTCCTAAACATACACCATATAAATAAATGATGTTACTCATAACAAAATATAAGAATACCAAAACCAAACTTCTAACCCACATTTCTAACTTGGTCATAACTTTTTTGTTATGAAGAAATGACTCTCACTATTGGCCACAATCATGGTGACGCATCATTAGCCTTCTTGCCGACTCGTCACTTTTTGTTATTCTCTTTACATCAAACAAAAGAACAAAGACAAGTGGTGCTCAGAGAGTTTAAACAAGAATATGGAATTGGAATCTTTCATTTTTTTCCCTCACTTTTATTTCAAGGAGTAAAACTTTATAATCACACAAGTATATAATAAAATATAAGAAAAACTTATTGTGAGATGAAATAAACATTTTACACGTTTTCTTTATATGTTTGACATATTAGAAAATAAGATATAACTAGAAATCAAGACCGCATGTTGTAGGGGTAACTTTAATGTGTTAAGTATATAAAATAAATGTATGAAGTTGTAACAACTTGGTCCTGTATATTGAAACATATATGTAAAAAAGTTATATAACAATACCGCTATTATTCAGTTTAGTAATCGGATAAACATAGATACACTTAGATATAAAATAGTTATATAACGTTGCTAATTGCGATTATATAAATTAGTAGACTTGTATATACACAATGTGTCCCCAATGCCACATCCATTAGGGTGGAGCTGTACAAATCGGGTTCCTTCGCCAACTGGTTTAGGATTGGTCGAATCAGGGTTTTGTCCAAAAATGGGTTTTAAAAGGGAAAGATTTGGGTTGGACCAGTTTGATAGCGGGATTATGAAACAAGAATATATGTACCGGTCATTTCAACCAAAACTACATACTTTTACATTAAGGGGACATAAAATGAAGACCGGGATATGAGTCCGGGTGGGAACACCATGCCTCCGGACCATGGTAGAAAAAATAACTTCCGACCCGGTGAATTTCACCAGGCTTCGGCAACTCCTTTTCTTTAAATGCAAGAGAAAAGTGGCACAACACCATACAAAACAGAGAAAAACTGAGAAAAATAAAATAAATCTAATGTGACGCTGACGTGACAACTCAAATAACGGAGAAAACCTGCTAAGTCTCACACCCCACTAATAAAAAAGTTACTTCCTTGCATACTAATCGATCTGGCCATCCAAAAACTCCATATCTGGTTTAAGAATATAATCCTAATGGTTGGTAGAAATCCCCTTTTCTTTTTAGTTAAAAACTAATTAAAATAAAAGGAGGAATATTTAAGCAATGATAGGAAAGAAACCATTGATAAATTGTATCAATCAGTAAATTAAAGTTGGTCGGATAAATCATACGTAGTTATACCCAAAATAAACTTGTTTCATAAAAAATTCCATGTTCGTTTTTTTCTTTTCAGGCTGGCGATTCTTGTTTGTTTTTGTTGACTTCAATTACTTTTTGGCGTTTTTTTAGGATTAAGTGTTGAACGAATAAGAGGTCTGAACCATTAAGTGCTGAATCATTAACAGTTCTGAACCATTAATAGTTAGTATATCGCTTAACTATTCAAATACAAATGTCTGACCAATTCAGATAAGAGTTCTTAACCATTCAGCATTAGTATAATGTTTAACCATTCAGAAGCAAATGTCTGAACCATTCAGACATTTACTCACGAAACAAACAGTCTGAACCATTAAGTGCTGGATCATTCAGACATTTGAACCATTTGAACCATTAAGAGGCTGATTCAGATGCTGTCAAACAGCCTCTAATTTGTAGGATTTGGAACAATGATTTGTCAATTTAGTCCCCACCTATCTTATCAGTAAGTTTTATTTATTACTAACTTTAAGTAGAGAATTGTAACAATTGTATAAACATGTATATTTATTGTTTAACTGTTATATGTGAGACTATTATTTAACTATTTGCTTTCACTTTCTTTCTCTCACCTATTAAATCTAACAAGCACTATTGAACGAATCATAATAGGTATAAGGATCTTTCCAATGGAACATCCTCTAGCAATAAGTCAACTATTGTTAGGACTTGTCATGGTAAAGGGTTCTTTATGTGACTAATCGTGGGCGTGAGAATAAGTATGTATACGAGAAGATTTAATGAGGTAATGAAGAGGATGAAGTGTAGTGAACCGGATACCTAAAATGTTACCTCAATATTTGTATATGTGGTTTCACAATTAGGGTTCAACCCTTTATGTTTGCATGGTGGTTGTGGGTGCTCATGAAAAGTCATGTTGTTCCCATTCTTCACTCTGATGAGGATTACATCTTTAACCAGGCATGGTTACACCCGTCAAGTAACATAGCCATGAATTTTTTTTTCTATGAGACCACTATATTTTGGTGTTTGGATTTCAACACATGAAAACATCACTAAACATTATCTAGTTTCTTAATTTGTCACTAAGAAAAATAAAATCATTGGTCACAAAACATGTAGATATAAAACATGATTCATCATTAAAAAGGTTATAAATTTGATTTATTAACATGGCGAAAGAAAACAAATCAATTAATAACCTAGTAACAAACATCTAACAAAACAAAGACGAATGAGACTTGTTTTTTTTTCATGCGTTTACCTCTAACTGAACAAACATATAACCACAAAACAATTAAACTAACAAATTTTATTGTTAGAATTTGTTTGTTAAAAAATAAATTTGTTTGTGTTTATGTTCGTCATTAACATTTAAACAAACATAACAAAACATGTGAACATAATCAAACATGAATTAAAAGTAAAAAATATCAAAATGAAAGTCTAAACACCATTATCACTTGATTTCACAATATCCAACAATTTAAAGATACATAATAATTCCCGAAAAAATATAAATACTATATGTCAATTATTAATGCACAAAGGTAAAAGGTGAAAATCAATAATTTTAGAACAATTTTTAATCGACTCATATATACTAAACTACTTTTAGTAAACCCGTGTATTACACGGGTTGAATAAATAAAATACTAAAAATAATAAAAAATTATTAATTACAAAACAAAATTCTAAAATAAGATACAATTGAAATTACGTATGAATAAGTACTTTAAGTAATAAACAATGATATCAACTTATTAAACTTTGATTTTTAAACTTTTATTGTTTTTCCAAAAACTAAATTAAGCATTTTGTTTTAAAACAAACCGTTTTAAAATGTCATTTTTTAAAAATTTCTTACTATAACTTTCAATTTTAATTATTTTTGGTTTATAAATTTTTTACTTTTTAAAAACACCAATTTTAAAATATTTTATATTTTTAAAAAAGTTTAGTTTAAAAATATATATATATAAAATTATATCTTTAGAAATAACATTAATAAAAATATTTTTTGTTTAATTTATTTAAAAGCTAGTTTTAATATAAAAAAAATTAAATTAAATGATTAGTAATTAATATAGTTATTTACGAAGAGAAAGAAACGAAAATTTTTTAATAAGAATGAATGTGGTTGTGCAAGTTGTTATCTTTAGTTATACTTTTATTAAAGTATAAAGATATACATATACATTATAGGATTTAAACATTTAACATCTTTGGTAGAGGGATACACCTTATAATCTCGATGTCCCGTGAGAATAGTTGAAAAATCGAATGATGCCTAACTTAGTTGATTACCTGAAGGTTGGTTCTATAAAATGACTGGTGTAACGCATGATGGATCAATTAATATTACTAATTACTTATAAATATATTAATCGAATATGCAGATTAACATCAACAAATAAAACTAAACAAACGAATATTCTATAGGCCTGAAGACCATATAATTAACAGGCTGGAAGCTGAAATACAAATACTTTACGTATGGATTTGTTGCAACTGCCCATTCGTTTTCTCTCAAATATACACAAATATATTCCAATTTCCATTATTATTCGTTATTAAATTAATACCGCGTCAACTATATCCCACATGTTAAATTTCGTTTTCATTAATTGGCATGTATATAACAATTTATTCACAGACATACATCCTACATCTGAATATGAATATGAAGCTTTTATCGTTTTTTAAATAATTCCATTCACTTTCTTGCAATTTGATATACTAAGAAGACACAATTTATAAAACATAAAAACTCATCTTAGACGAAGTAATTGATTGGTTAAACTAGTACTATGTTACTGGCTATTACTTATATTCATACATAAAATAAAAATAAAAAAGGGGTCAATTTAAAACACGACATAATTTTAAATAGGTTCGACACGACATGCCACGAATAAGGATATAAATGGGTTGCGCTAGGGTTGAAAAATACAATTCACCAACCCGAACCAGTCGCCCCCCACGAATGACAACCTTATATACTATCAACATTTTATTTATTTGAAATTCAAAGAAATCATATATTAACAATCAACTAATACATACATACATACATTGTATTTGACAATTATGACAGATTGAAGGAATAAATTAAACATATAGCAACAAATAAGAAGTAAAAAAGGGTGTTGAAGAGGGGTCCAAAGCAGCTGGCAAGAAGGGACGTTTAGAGAGATTTCATCATCAAAAACTGGCATTTCTTTTTCTATATATCTCACTGACGCCTCAATCTTCATATCTCCAACTTATCCACCAAAATTTCGTATGAATATAACAAAGTATATAACGTTTTTGGAGCTTTATGATAATAAATACTTGCAAAATAGCCAATTTGGGTTCACTATCGAACCCCCACTTTGACATTTTCAATGCTTCACTTGTACAACCAGATCAACTGGGCATAACAACAATTGCTAACTGATCATTTTATTGTTATTTATATTGCCAATTCTGTTGAACAAGGTAGTACATTAAAAACTATTTAACTTTATATATAACTTTTTAATGAACGGCAAGAGACATGTATATATAACATAAAAATAAACGAAATCTAGAAGAAATCAGATATTGATTATGTCATCAATACTTATAACTTTTTTAAAACAGTAATTAAATGTACGATCATACTTCGAATGATATATATTATTTTAATTTGGTCAGCTAATGCTTATAACTAATTGAACTTTTTTGTTAGCATTCAAATAGAATAGATAGCAATTAATCCACATTTTTAACTTCAAACTAAAAGAGGTTATTTTTATTTACTAATAGTCCGTATGAATATAGAAGTTGTTTTATCGATAATAAATTGTTACTAACAAAACAAGTGAGTACATGGGACGAACACTTCAAGATTTTAAAGAATACGACGAGTTAGTTGTTAAAAAATTATTGTTGTATTATTTGTAACGAACGTAATTAATGTAGTTAAAACTTAAGAAAGGAAAGATAAGGACAAGGGGTATGGTCATGTGCATGGCAATAAGAAAACTGTGGTCAATAACCGTCTGGCCCCACTAATCATATAAACGGATCCCGTTCTATTTAAGCTCCTCGTGGTGGGGGTCCACACATCACCACCACCTTTTTCCATATCTTTATCCCCCTTTTATTTCTCTCCATCTTAAAGTTCAACAATATTTAATTAAGGTTATCAGGACACTTTCTTATTATAAATTAACACTCTTTAAACTTTTATATGTGTCGTGTAAACCTATACATATCATATAGGGGACGTATAACATTATATGGGATGTAAAACTTCCCTGTCAGCCCTCTAGATTTTTCTTTGAATTTAATGTTGAACTTTGTTATACGCGTTATATAGCTTATATAAGTCATATAGGGGGTTGTATAGGGCTATATGGGTGGTATAGTTGAAGTTTTCTCGTTTACAGCGTCGTTGATCCTATACGTCTCTTATAATATATATAAGGTGTATGGGAGTGTCGATTTATAACGATGGATGTCTTAATATTAGGACCTTTAGTTAAAACTTAAAAGGTGTTATTGGTAAGCTAGCCAACATGATAAAGACTTTATGAAATGAACCTTTATATTCAATCGTAAACCATGATGTAATAGAAGTAGAAGTAGTTAAGGTCGTTAAAAAGTTTAATTAAAAGGTAAATTACATCTCTAGATGTTCTCTTAGGACTACGAATTCGATTCTTGTTTTAATATTTTATTTCCTACGATACTCTTTTCTTTCATAATGGTCTATTGACTAGTTTGACTAGTTAGCTACATGAGTTTAATGTTTGTGTTTGATGCAGGCATAAAGTTGTGTAATTATGTATTGTTACTACATAATAAATTATTGAACATTTAGTATTTATTTAATTTAATAATTATTGAACATTTAGTTTTGTAAGTCATTTAATGACACGTACGCTTGAGATGCAGGAGCAAAACGTCATGAATTCATCAAAATGGGTCATATTGGGCAAGTGATGGGCATAGTCTACGATCACTTGCTTGAGTTGGGCGTTTTGGAGATTGTAGGACACTGGATGACGACCGTAACATATGAACCTCATTGTATACTATGTCCATATCCCTAGTCTACAACCACTTAGACAATTTCATGTCGATTTCATCATTTGAACGAGTTTTGAGGTGGATTTCGACTATTCTCCACCGTTATCACCCATGAGCAGTAAGAGAACAAAGGAAGCCATTGAAGATGGAGCGACACAAGACCATTACATTAAATTTAATCACAATCACTTCTGAAATCATCAACCTTGATCCATAATCATGAACATGCTAGGATAATTCACTTATGATCACTATCGGGTGCTTGATTTGTGTCTATGACTTTGTTCAATCTAATCTATCATCAGTGCTAGACTTGAATTTAGTTTTAATCATTTGAATGAATATGTTTAGAACTAAGTACAGTTTAATTAGTGATTATATTACAAAACAAGTTATATATGGTTTCAATGAGTTATGCTATTTCTAATAATCACTTAATCATGGCTCTTTGATAAATAACATTTCACTAAATTTAACATAATTTAATAGACTAGACCATTTATAAAAAGCAAAACGGTCATGAGAGGCTGTCTTTAAAATTTGCGAATCAGATACCAAATTTGTAATTTGCCCAAATAATTATAATTTAAACTTAATTAAAATTGTAACAATGTAAACAATAGTATTGTATTTTAAATTATGTTCATATTAGTTAGGAAATATAGTTTCTTTGTTTTCAAAGAAAAATATGTTGTTTAGTACGGATATACATTATTTAGGTAGAAGTGTCGTATTCAAACGAATATTTACTTTATCTTCTACATGATAATCTCTTCTCGTTGAGCATCTTACAACATCTTCATCATCTTTTTAACAAATGTGTGCCCTAACCAACGTAACATTATTATTCTTTATTACGCAAAAATTATACAAGTCACATAATTTTATATATCTAATATAAAATAAAAAGTTGCTGCAATAAATCTATTGTTAATTACAACAATGTCACAAAGTATGACACCCTACATATATCTCACATCGGTAGTGGTCAGGAGAGATTCTTGGTTCATAAGGAATGTCTTGTCTCTAATATCACCAACGCGTTTTGGGCGTATTGGCTGTGGATGAGAGGAGAACTCCACAGTTAAGCGTGCTCAGGTGGCAGCAATCCAGGAATGGGTGACCTCCCTGGGAAGTTTTCACCTGGGCAACCAAAAGCAAATTCGTAAGCTCCTTGTGGGCGAAGCGGACAATATTGGTGGTACGAGAGGCCGGGTGTTACTTAAAGGTACACAATGTGCATTTCGGGTAGTGGCTTCTAGTTGCCTAAGTTCCACAGGTCCACACCCCTGGTCTCTCAGGTAGGGCCATTGGGTACCACGCAGGGCTCAAGAACCCGCGTGTGTGTGTTTTAGTTTTGTTATTTTAAGTTTAACATGTTAAGAGCAGTAGATGGCATAATATCCTAAATTTTAAAACAACTAATGTGGGATATGGTTTTTAATTTTCGTTATTTGAATGTAATTAATATTGATAAATCAGGTAAGTATTTGGTTGAATAGTGAAGTGTGGCAAGAAGCAATTTCCTTCCAAATTCAACTTGTTGGGGTTCGTGACTGAAGTTAATATGGGGATGAAAACAAGATAGACCCATCATTGGTAAAAAAAATTTTTTAAAAAAAGGCAGAGATTGAAAAGGGTAAATATATAATTAGTTGACTTGTACCTTGTTCTTCTTGTTCTTTTTTTTGTCTTATCATTTGTTATGTATATCCTAATAGAGTGTAAGTAAAATCTTTTTAGAGGTGGATGTATCAAAGTAATAGTGATTGGAGATTTAGAATCGATAAAAAGATGTTGTGACTTGTGAGTGAAACTATGAAAGTTACCAAAAGTGTGTAAGGGTGATTGGTGAGTTGAAGGAAGTGGGTATGGTCCATCATTCAACAACTATTTACCTATTAGTAAATCAACTTACATATACATAGTCTTGTTACTCTTGTACAATATGAGTAATCAAGAAATAATAAGTTTTCCGAGGGAGAACACAACTTTTAGTTGAATGTTTGGAGGTGATAAAGGCAAACACTTTTATTTTGCTCAAACGCGAAGGGAATATGCAACACTTAGATTTAGCTACATGATATAATTTGAATTTATAGCTTGTTTGTGTTTTTTCGACAGTTTCTAGTGTCTTGCTAGCTACAATCTTTTACTACTACTAAAATCGTCGTTCCAAAAAAAGATACGCATATCAGTAAATCAACTTACATATACAATAGTCTTATCGATATGGATAATCAAGTTACATCAACAATTCCATATACTAAAGCATTGATTTCTTGATAGTTAGGATCCATGAGTGATTTGACCTCGTACAAAGTTTGACAAATTGAAACATTTTAGTTATCTTTTGAAACTAGGTAGGAAAGCAACGGATCCAAGTGTTAAGCTGAACCCCCAACATACATAATGATGTAGTCCAAATAGGACTTTATCATTTGGCTTTTAGTAAGACAGTCATAACTTTTTTCATGAATCTCATCATCAATTAATAAAAAGAACTCTTAAATTAATTGTAGACTCGAAATTATATGTTTTTATAATGTGTAATAGATATTTTCTTTTTTAGAGGCGGAATGTTTAAATCCTGCAATAAACATATTAGTTGAATTTAAGAGTAACTTAAGAGTTTTTTTAAAAAAATTAAAAAGATTTTAATATATGATAGGATGGAAAATGCAACTAGTTCCAACTTTAAATATAGGTACCATTGCAAGTGGTTATTGAGTCGAATTTTTGTTAGATTTAAAACATTGTTTCAATACATGCCTTCCTGACTTTGCGGTATGTTGAGTTCTGAATAAAGTAACCGTTTAAAAAACTTATAAAAGTGAATCAATTTGAAATATGACAAAAAAGTAAATTAGGTGTGGGGTCCATGGAGGTAGAAGAAGTTTAAAGCAAACATTAAATAAAGAAGACCTTATTCTTTGTGTTGTCTCCAATTTCTCCCTTAAATTGCGTTGCCCCCACTCATTCTTATTTGAATATTATCCCAGATTTGTTCTAGTTTTATTATACAAATCGAAAGCATGATACAAATATTCAAATAATTGTATTTAAAAGAAAGCATTAATCCCAAAAAATTGTATTTAAAAAAAAGCATTAATTTGATTAACGGTCTAATTTTTGTTAGGGAGGATCAAGAACTTAACATTATATTTGCAAAAATGGGAATACATTCAGTTTGTATATATGTATATGTTACATCTTATAAAAATTTAAGAAAAGTTATCTATATATATTAAAACTCAAATCCCAATGTTTAAATACTTCATATATAATAATTTATTTTTGAAGATAAGTTAATGAAAATATACATTTAATACGCGCGTGTGTGAAATTGTACATATAGCCTATCAGCTTTTAAAAATCATTCATTAAAAATAAATATTAATGTTATACACAAATTGAAAATCTTCTTAACTTTATAACAAAACTTTTAAATATAAAGATGAAGTATATAAAAATAACTTGATTTTACAAAATAATGAAGATTGGTTTAAAGAAAACCAACAATGAAGGATTTTATTTTTACCCTATATAACTATTTATAACACTTTATTATGAAAGGTTTGATTAGTTTTTACTATTTGTATGATAAAATCACTTGTATTTGATCTAATCTTTATACTTTAATATAAAAGTAACTTGAGATGACACATGGCAGCACCATAATCATCCTCACCAAAATTTTTTCGCATCTCTCTCATATTAAATAATTACTTTAATTATTAATAATATTATTTAATACTTTTTTAGATTTAATAAATTAAGAAAGAAATCTATTCATTAATGTTATTTCTAAATAAATAAATTTTTTATAAAATAATAATTTTTTCTAAAGCATAAACTTTTTTAAAAATACAAAATATTTTAAAATTGGTATTTTTAAAAAGTTAATTTTTTAAAAACAAAAAATAATCAAATTTAGGAGTTATAATAAGGAATTTTTTAAAAAATGACATCTTTATACGGTTTGTTTTAGAACAAAATATTTATTTTATTAGAAAAAAAAATTAAAAACAAAATTTTAAAAAGTTAATATTACTGTTTTATTATTTGTAATCATTTCTCATATGTAATTTCAGTCATATCATATATTTTAATCCCATTTATAATTATTAATTTTTATTATATAAATATTTTATTTATTCAACCATGTAATACACGGGTTTTCTAAATCTAGTTAATGTATATACATATACACACACATAGTTATATATACAATTAAAAAAGAAATAATACGATATATGTAAAAGTGTATACTTACGAAAAAAATATTTGCATATAGCAGAAATATATTAAACCCAAATTGTTTGATAAAAACTATTGTAATCCGAACAAAAAATAAACTATAGTTGGGGATCTCAAAATATTTTCTGAAGGTGTGACTTGAAATATGTGTATTTTAGTTATTTTACGGTTAAAATAAAACAAAACAAACCCATGTGCCACGTAGACGGGAAGGTGTCAATTGTCAAACACTCAAACATTAAGGGGCCACGTCAAATGGGCTTTCACTGCCTTGCTGGCACTGCCAGACTGTCAAATATTGTCCTATACACACTACATTGTCATCTTCCACGTTGCATATGAGGTGGTCGTACAAGTCATTTGTAAATATAATGTAAGTTGAGGGGCTGTTTTGAAAAATACAGTTAAGTAGAGGTGCTTGTATTATAATGTAGTAATTGTAGGGTTATTATTAGAAATATGAGTGATTTTAATTTCTACATCGAGAAAAGAGACAAAAAGGCCGGTTATAAAGAATGATTCCACTCCACACAAATGTATAAAAGATTAAAAGTACCGTTTGTTTTGTACATTTGTAAATAGTTAAATAAAAAATTAAATTTGAATGATTTTATATTTAATAATAAAACTGGAACTGTAACAATATTTTTAAAATTTCACTTAATTTTTTGAAATAACATAATTTAACATTATAGAAACTTAAAGTCTTAATAGTTTAGAATCTCTTCCTCTTTTACTATCATCACTACCATATTTGTCGTCACCACATATTTTGTGGACAAAGTAAAAAAAAATTACGTTTTTGATTATTGAAATTCTATTTTTCCAAAATGACAATTTTAACGTCTCTTGCTATTATGGATTCAATATGTTACCACATTACAAAAGATTAAAACTAACTTTGTGATTTACTAAAGTTTAAGACTGAAATTAAAGATATAATAATATAAGAGATGCTATACACATCATTTGTTCTATTAATTTGAAATTGAATCCATAAAACAAAAGTTTAATAATTTTCTTGAATTTACATGAATTTTTCCACGTAAAAACATAAAGAGATGTTTAGTCGTTTGAGGAAACAAATTTGAACTCAAACATGTCTACATTAAATATCTACTTTTTTTTTTTTTTTTACTTTTGTTTATGTGCGTGTCTATTTTTTCCCACAAAAGAAAAAGGAAAACTATCTCCCTTTGAACCATATAAAAGTACTGCAAGATAAATTTAAATTTTAACTTGTTAGTTTACTCATGATTACAAGACCATTCAAAATGAAGTTTAAGGACTCATCCTTCGCATACCCCATTCATGAAGAAAGTAAGAAGAAATCGTAAGGGAAAAGGATAAAAATACCGAGTCTAGTTCATAAGATATTCGCTTTGTCAAGATTTTTACAGTAAAAAACTAAGATGGCAGTCTGTAAGCACCAATGCATTACAAGTGCTCTAAGAGAAATACTAATAAATTTTATTAGATTTTATAAATTATTTAAAAGGTTTATTACTGATACACCCTAATTATTCTTCTTATCTTTATCTCTCCTACGTAAATATAGATACATAGAGAGATATAAAAGATTAAAACGTCTTCATAACAAAAATGGATGTATATATAAACCAAACATTATTTAAACTAAACAAAACACATTAAGCATTTAAGTGGGCTAAATGCAATAGCCACAACCCTATAACAAGCTAAACAAAAACCATAAAACATGAGGGGTCAAAAGTGACAAAGTTTCAAAACCGGCGAAGCCAAGTCGTCTCCGGTAAAGCTGCCGGCCTCCGGCGAATATTCAATCGCCAATAAATAATATGTTCCCACATTTAGATAGAGAAACTCGTTTTCTAGAGAGAGAAACAAATGGGTTTTGAGCTGTGATTTAGCTGTCTTCTTCTTCTCTCTCATCACTCTTCACACGCTCCCAAAATCCCTAGAAAAATCCCCTCAAATCTCAAAACCCTCATCCCACATTTTAAAAATCTCACCTCAAACACCAACATCATCAATTCATCTCCCTCTTGATTGATTGTTGTTCGTTTACCTTTTGATTTTGATAAAGATTTGTTCTAGTGTCAGATGTCTAATTTCTTGAGATGAAGAACATCTCATCCCATTATTTTAACATTCTGTACTCTGTTTCTGTTCTTGCTCTGTTCGCATTCTCCCCTCTTCGTGTTTCTTGTTTCTCCGATGACGGCGGCGGCGGGGTTGGTGGGTCCGGGCCGCTGACCGACGGTGAGGTGATGTACATCCGGCAACGGCAGCTGTTGTACTACAAAGATGAGTTCGGTGACCGTGGGGAGAATGTGACCGTTGATCCGTCGTTGGTGTTTGAAAACCCTCGGTTGCGAAATGCTTACATTGCTCTACAAGCATGGAAGCAAGCGATACTCTCAGATCCGCAGAATCTGACGGTCGATTGGGTCGGATCTGATGTGTGCAGCTACACCGGAGTTTTCTGCGCTCCGGCGCCGGCAAACCGCTCCGAACGAACAGTCGCCGGAATCGACCTCAACCACGGCGACATTGCAGGCTACCTACCGGAGGAACTCGGGCTACTCACCGATCTAGCGTTATTCCACATCAACTCCAATCGATTCTGCGGAACAATCCCCAAAAAGTTTCAGAAATTGAAGATACTCTACGAGCTTGATGTCAGCAACAACAGGTTCGCCGGAAAATTCCCCTATGTCGTTCTTAAATTACCTAAATTAAAGTTTCTAGATCTCCGATTCAACGAGTTTGAAGGCAATGTGCCTAAAGAACTCTTTGATAAAGATCTAGATGCTATTTTCATCAACCACAATCGGTTTCAGTTTGAGTTGCCGGATAACTTCGGTAATTCGCCGGTGTCGGTGATCGTTCTGGCGAATAATAAGTTTCACGGGTGTCTTCCGGCGAGTATCGGAAACATGTCGGACACTTTGAATGAGATTATTATGATGAATAATGGGTTACGGTCATGTTTGCCTGAGGAAATTGGGTTGTTGGGGAATGTGACGGTGTTTGATGTGAGTTTTAATCAGTTGATGGGGCCGTTGCCTGAGAGTATCTCCGGTATGGTGAGTGTTGAACAGTTGAATGTTGCTAGTAACTTTTTGACCGGAAGTATACCTGAGAGCGTGTGTCGGTTGCCGAGGTTGGAGAACTTTACGTTTTCGGATAATTTCTTCACTGGTGAACCGCCGGTTTGCTTGAAGTTGGGGGCTTTTGATGACCGGAGAAATTGTTTGCCGGCTCGACCGGCGCAGAGGTCGGTCAATCAGTGTAAGATGTTTGCTTCTAAGAAGATTCATTGCAGCGCGTTTAGGTGTGCTCCGTTTGTTCCGTCGTTGCCGTCGCCTCCTCCGCCGTCGCCACCGGTTGTTACTCCGTCGCCACCGGTTGTTGCTCCGTCGCCGCCGGTTTACATTCCACCGTCGCCTTCCCCTCCACCACCGCCGGTTTACTCACCTCCACCGCCTCCACCGTCACCCCCACCACCGATTTACTCGCCTCCATCACCTCCACCGTCACCACCACCACCGGTTTACTCGCCTCCACCGCCTCCTCCATCACCACCGCCACCGGTTTATTCACCACCACCGCCTCCACCGTCACCCCCACCGCCGTCTCCACCACCACCCCCACCACCAGTTTACTCCCCACCGCCACCTCCACCGTCACCGCCACCGCCGTCTCCTCCACCGCCCCCACCACCGTCACCTCCACCGCCATCCCCACCACCACCAGTTATGTCTCCTCCACCGCCGGTTTCATTGCCACCACCACCTCCGCCGCCTCCAACAATCACACCGCCGTACTGTGTGAGACCATCACCGCCGCCACCGCCACCACCAACAGCATCTCCACCACCACCACCACACTACAATTCACCACCACCACCCACACCTTACTACTACAACTCACCTCCACCACCACACTCCCCACCTCCACCTCACTCGCCACCACCACCACCACACTCGCCACCACCGCCTCCGGCATACATCTATTCATCACCACCACCACCGCCATCTCAGCAATCTCCACCTCCTCCCATGCATTCCCCACCACCACCATCACCACCTCCCTGTATAGAACCGCCTCCCCGCCACCTCCTTGCATCGAATACTCACCACCACCACCGCCACCAGCAGCCCTATCCCCGCCACCTCCAGTCCACCATAACCCTCCACCACCTCAGCCCGTCCATTATTTCTCTCCACCGCCGCCAGTCCACCACAACCCACCACCGCCTCCAACTCCAGCATTCGACGGCCCACTACCCCCTGTCATTGGAGTATCATACGCATCTCCACCGCCGCCACCGTTCTATTGATTCTTTCAATGTAATCCCTACTCAAAACCCAAACTACCCCTGCAACTAAACCTACATTTGTGAACAAAGTGATGAACAACATCAAGATTAGATTTTTTTGCAGGCGCTACGATTACTTGATCATCTTCACAAATTCGAGAGAAGTGCACAATGAATGGACATTAGGTACGAAGAGGATTCTTTCCTCCGATATATATTCGAGATTGTTATGCGATAATTCGTTTTGTGAAAATAAATTTGCGAGGAAAAATAGTAGGTTGCAGAGAAGTTTTATCTTATGTATAGACAACATCCATCATCTGTTGCTTCTGCAGCTGATGTTGGTTCTTGGTTTTCTGGGTTTCTATCGTTATCATCATACTTTTCTTTTTGAATTTTATAGTATAATTATAAACATATTCACCTGTATTAATTATCGTATTGTCTTCTTGCTTCAGATCATTCGTTTGATTTCTTCATTGATTTTGTGTTTGTGTTGAGTTTGTTTGTTTAATGTTTATTATCATATGCAAACACTATTGAAGTTTGACCCCCTTTGCTATTGAATCAATATATCAATAATATTGACATATTGAGGTTTTACACTGGAGACAACTACGTTAATCCCGTTGATTGATCATTGATTTGTGGGAATTTGAGGTGATTCATGTGAAATAGTCAAATTTCAAATTATTATGGTCAATACATCATGGGTCATGTGAAATAGTCAACATTCATGTGGAATAGTAGATTCGATTTTATACCATGACATTGTGACATAAACCATTGTCCATCTACAATAGGGTTTTTGTGTGTTGGTGAAACCGTTTTTCTGTATGAATAGTAAGCATATGTTCTACCTCGAGAGGGGTGGACCGAGATCGTTGAAGCAATACATGTAGTCGTTGACCACGTTGAAGTTTCTAATTATACGAATTGTTTCTGTGCTAGTTTTAATGTACTTGAACTCGTATTAATAGGATTCGTGTTTAAACTGTTTGAGGTTTTTGGATAATAAAACTACAAGAAACCGTATTGTAACACATCACATGTCTTTTTTGGTTTAAAACTATGACATCGGGGTGTTGTCACTATTATGACCATAATTGCGACCACAACCACATGATACTATTAATGACTTTTAAGTCTTTTTGGGCTTAACAAAGAGAGAAACTCCTCATAGAGAATTCATATTACCCTAAAGCCACTCTTTAATGAGCACCACATTTGGTTGAATGGCCATGTGATGTCCTCCATTAGTTGGCACCAACTAAAATGTCAAAGCCTAGTAAGTTTATGCTTTCTACGACGCACTTGGTGGGTTTTCAAAGCAGAAAATCATGAAAACGATCATTTTGTGATAAGGTGATACGTCACCATTTTATAGTCGTGAGATGCATAGAGTAGCGTTATGTGTCTATCACATCTTCATACGTTACCAGAATATCTGGAGATACTTTTTTAAAATATAAGAAGATACATGAAAACTACAAATGAAGCAAAAAGTTTGTGTATAGATTAAAAATAAGTTAAAGTTAGCAGATTTATACATTTCAAGATATTTATAATGATACCTAAAATAATATCATCTATTATATAACTATAAAGACTATCTTCGTGATTTTATCTTATTAAATTGGTCCATGAAATTTAATATCTAAAAACTTGAAATTAAGCTTTGATATTGGGAAGAAGTACATATCATATGCCAGAATGCATCATGTTTTACTTATGAAAATGAAACAAGGAGGATGGCTCTTCTTTCAAATTTCAAAATGGAAAGATATATTTTTATTTTCTTATTTCCCCATGAGATTTAGTGGGTCATTGTATTATCATTTATCTTGGAGCATGCATTTGCCTTTTCTTATTTATATTATTTGTCTAAATTAAAGTACATATCATTCATTGTTGTTTCCTGCTTTCCTCTTGTTGGTTATAAATGTCAATATGATGATGATGATGAGAATTTTATAATTACAATAAAATATTAAATGGCACATTTTCATATCATTTTAACTTGTAAATTACTCTCACTTTGGAATATTCTGATAAACCTTTGGCCTACAGTTATTATGGTAGGCGATCAAACGTGTTATTGTTTGTATATATTCGTTTTAAATTTTAAAACATATATTGGGGATGAATGATTTCAAAATGTCTTTCCCTTGACATTTTATATAAATATTTTAAAAAAATTCTATATTAATATATCAAACTTTTGAAAGATGCCTAATGTATGTTCGTCATCTTGTGAATATGAAGCGTGGGTCCTAACCACTAAGTACCCCAACGATGTGTATGTATCGTATCAATGGCATCAGGGCGGGTGAATCGTTTGGCCTGAGGCAAATATAAAGCTCGAGACTCTTTTTTGAAATGTCATAACGGAGATGAATCCAAGATTTTTTTATGAGAGGAGGAAAAAAAGTAAGTTTGTTAAAATATTATTAGACCATATATGAAAAAGACAGACCAAATTATTTTTTTAAAGTATGATTGAATATTATTAGGTCTAATGCAAAGAATCTGAATTCGACTATAAATATACATCATCTTTTTATAGGACTCAAATCTCAATAATCTGAGGTCCTATACTCAAGCCTAAAATTCAAGTATATAAAGTTGCCCCTGTATTGCATAAATTCTATGTATATACATATGAATAACAAAAGTCATCTGTGTTTAGAATATTAACACATATATTCGGTTAACTATCGCAATGTAACATATTTTAACTGTGATTTTTTAATTGCAGCAGGCTAATCGTATCAAATGGCAGGTTGGTGATGAAATAATAGTTTTGTAACTTCATATTGTAAAATAATAATAAAAAGAATCTATTATATACTAATACAAAAAAACATAACACCTAACTACATTTTGATATACTAAGTTGTTCTGCATATGATAAAAGTTCATAATATTTTCAAGGAAGAAAGACTTAAGAACTTATTAAATGGACTTTTTTTGATCAACTCACATGGGCTACTAAACGTTATATTTATTACAAGCACTAATAACTATGAACAAGTGGTTTATGGAACATTGGTAGTTTGGTAAGTCCATTATTGATATATATTGTCAATTGAGAGAGTGTGAGTAGGTTATATCATTTAAGAGATCATCAATTTGTTTTAATAGTCAATGCATCTTTTCATTTCACTACCCAAATCTCTATCATTTTCTACCATCCATTTATAAACATATGGACATTCTACATTAAAGTATGAACATTGTTTTGAAAATTAGATCGGTTGAATTGACAAAAAATAGTTATATTGTTGAATTTATCCAAATTTTATGAGTCGTTAACAGTTGGATCGCTTATTTTCTAAAGTTGTTGCTTGAATTAGTGTCCGGGCGTATTTTATACCTTATTTTATATTTGATGAATTGTTATATGTTTAGTAGTATAAATGTTATAACCAGGAGGGTTTTACCGTCCTCTATGGTCATTTTGATATAGTTTTAGGTCAGATTGCTTACTATGGTTTAGAAAAACAACAAACAAAACTTACGGGGTTCAGTTGGCAAACAGAGTGATGCTACCGTTTTGGAGGATTAGTGATTTGGTTTTGACGATTTGAATCAAAAATTTTAAATCATGAGTTTGTATTGAAGTTTTCTATATAACAGAGATGGTGTATTGGAATACATATACATAATTACATATTCCAAACATGAAAGGAGATATATAAAGAATAATGATTTGAAAGCTGGTTTCAAATTTCAAACAAGAGCAAACCGTTAAACCGTCAAACCATGTAAACCATTTACCTGGATCTCAAGCATGCCGACTTGCTTTAATTCGGTTGGGTTCAATGGTGTTTGAATACCCCTACTTTGAACCTTAAATTTCAAAAAAATATAACATTATTAGGTTTTGAAACATATCCAACCAGTGAATTAGTAGAATAACCGGTTCAATTACCAGTCCCACTTTTTTAAAACATTATCTATTGTTCATGGGCCTCTTGGCTGAACAATACTTGTTTTAATATTTTGACGTAAACAGAGAAACTTAACGGATATAAACTTGGGCCTTTAAGAATTTTCAGTAAGAAAAGGTTTGCTTCCGTTGTTGAATATTGCCATATTGGTGTAGATTTTGTTGGTAAGATACGTGATTAAAAAATATTGAATAACTTAAAATAACTTGGCTGTCTTGCCAAATCTATGAAACCATATGAAAATGTTGCATACGAAATTACGAATCATGTCCATATAGAAAATTTTGATATCTTATGGCCCAATAAGCAAATATAAGTATATATTAACAATTTGAGTTGGGCTACCTAGCCCAAACTTTATGGTTTTGGTTTGTTATACCAAAAATACAAAGGATTAAATCGTTTCTACTTTCTACATATTTGTTAATCGATCGGTAAGAGGGTTGGCAATAATTCTTTTACATACAATTCTTATTAGAAAACAAAGTAGTTTACACTTTACATTTTACAATTTCGTCTGTTGTTTACCTTATCAAAAATCATGTTTTTATCTAAAAATCTCGTTTCCTCCATTAAAATCATGTTTTCTTAAAATTTTTACGTTTTCTTCTCAGCTGATGACAACCGAAAAAGTTCAACCGACGTTTTCTTAGCCCACCCTTTAACATAAGAAGCCGGTGACTCTCCTGTCCCTCTCTTGGTTTCATCACTGGTCTAATGTAAAGTATTTTTGTTTCAATTTTTTTTTATAATGTTAAACACGTGTGTTCTTTAATTTAACTTTAATACAACGATTATAAAAATATAATTGCATGAGAATTTCTATGTGTTACAACATACAACATTTCTTTTTGTAAGCCTCCAAGAGTCAAATCTTAAAACTCTATTACATCACATCATTATCTCCCTTTATATAGTCTAAGGAGACCTAGCTAAAGCATCATTGTTTGCGTACCTTGCTTACAATAAAGTTAGTTGACAATACGTCTCGTTGACCTTCTTATCTCAACAAGTGGTGTGAGGCTATTGTTATTTCATATTCAATATACAACGTAACGAGACATTATAAACAGTCATAAAGGTAGTCTCCTATCGGTGATTCTTTCTCAACACCATGTCGACTGGGGCCACTCAATTGAGGCGTATGCCCGTTATGGTTCTTATGTTTGACCCGCTTCAAAGAAAATATTAGAAACACATCATGTAAATTTCTTTAACTGTTTCATGGCAAATCATACTCGAACACAGGGTTGTACCTATGTGAACTGGCCAGGAAACATTCACATATGTACATGTATGTAATTATAATCTTAGATGTATATGTATTGATGTATATAAGTTAAAATATAACTCTTTTAACTTTGTGTCAATAAACCTTTTAGTTTAAAGTTGTAAGTCCTACAGATAAGAGGAGGCAAGTTGTCACGTAGATTAATTTTCAACCAAAATAATTTTAAATTTGAATCCTGCTTTAATCCTCGAAATAGATTGGGCCGTTCATCCATGAAACAATGCTACACGTTCGGTTTTGTTTCATGAAAGGGTTTTTGATGTGAACCTATTTTAACTAGTCGCACGTCATGTAGTTAGATGTGTAGTTTTGTTTCTATTTTATTGCAATTTTTGTGGTTTGTAATCATAGCCTTTCGCTAGCAGCCTAAAAATTTCCATCTTCGTTGTTCGAATGCGAAAAACCACAAAAATTAAAACAAAAGTACTCCTAGCCAATAGTTATCTATATCTATACTACTGTATAATACATATTAAATGGATAAGATGATAATTTTATTCAAAGTGTAAGACACTTATACAACATTTTAACCATAGAGTATAAGTGTTTTATGCAATAATTTCACTTTTGCCCCTATTTAATTAACTTCTTCTAATTATTGTATTATTTAATTAACATTATTAATACATTATTTAATAATATCATATTATTTAATTCACTTTATGAAATTTTATTTTATTTATAATAATATAAATTGACATTTAAATTTATAGTTACTAATCATATTTTTATAATTAAATACTATTTAAATTGAGTATTATTTTATTTAAATATTTATATCTATATACTATATAATACATCTCTTTGGATAGAGATGTAATTTTATCAATCACATAAGTTTTGAAGCAACATGTACAAAGTAATGCAATGCATTTAATAGGGGTAAAATAGAGAATTGATTAAGATTTTAAAACACTTTAGGGGTAATATGGTAATTTATCCATTAAATTTTATATACATTGATATTTTGCCCTTGTCTCTTTCATATATTTAATAAACAATATTAATACATTATTTAATAATATAATATTATTTAATTTACTTTATTATATTATATTATATTTATGATATTATAAATTGACATTTAAATTTATATTTACTAATTATATTTTTATAACTAAATACTATTTAAATTAAGTATTATTTTATTTAAATATTTAAGTATATAACTTATATATACCTTCATATTTATAATAACTGTAATACTTATATTTTTCTAGAAACATATTGTAAGTTTAATAATTTTAATATTTATCTATATCTTTTATAATAAAAGTGAAAGAATGATAGAATGATAACTTTACATATGGATTAGGACACCCATATGAAAAAGTCATTTAACCATTTTATTTCATTTATGCTCTTACAATAAAATATAACATATGATGCTTATAATATAAATGCTAAAGCATATACACCTGGCCAAACAAAAACGTCATTTACTTTCAATGTCATTTATTCATTGCGATTGAGCACTCATTCCTCTTCCTTTTTCTCTTGTCGGTTGTTAACAGCTCAATAACAATAAAAATGGTAATTTGTGGTGACAATTCCTCCATTAACTTTCTCTTGTCTATACAAATCACCACCGAAAGTTGCATTCGATGATCATAAAACTTTAACCTACATTTATAAAACGAACCCCCCCCCCCTTCAAATATAGGTAATAAGTAATTTTCAACCACAAATAGCACCCATGCTTTCTCTAATCTTGTTGAGATAATATAGTTGTCTTAAGACTTTTGTAATATACTTAATTGTTTTATTTCATTCAATTTTTTCAATAATTATATTTTGATTTTTTAATTTACGTCATAACGCACGAGGCGATACTGACTAAAATTGAATTCTCAAAAAATCACGCAACAGCCGTACCGCCGTAACACGCGGGCATTTCCACTATTACTAGTAACTAGATATGCATTAATATGATGAGTATGTTGAAAAAATAATTGAAACAACTCTTCTTTTAGTAATTTAAACTTAGGGGTCGTTTGGTAGTATTTTAATGAGGTTAATGCTTCATAGTTTGTTAATGGTTAAGAGACAACTTGATCTGAGTGGCTAATAGGTAATATGATTAGTATGTTACTATACGTGTTATGTTATATGATATCCGCAATTTATAGATACCCTATTTTTTCAATGCGTAACACCAGTTGTAGCTTGTCAAACTAAACATTTTGATCAACTTTAACTGAACTTTAACCAGTTAATTTCATATCAATAAGATTAATTGCAATTTAACGGTTAATAAAAGCATTGATAAGAGGCTCACATTAGTTTAGTTTTAATCAAGGTTTTGAAAACCAGACAACTGACTGCTTCGACCAAGAACTGGACCTTCAGCCGGTTGGGCGGGTGGACTAGTAACTCGGATGATGGGTCGGACCGAGTTTTTTTTTTTTTGTTAATTTTAGTTTTCAAGTTCAAGATATTTATAGAGTGTTTACAAGGCTAACTTTTTTTTTTCTATGAGGCGGTGTGGGACAATCACAAATTGAGTATTTTATTGAACGAGTTAAAATCAAAGTCTGGAAAATGTTTGCTACGAGTAAGAATCAAACACTTTACCTCGTTGAAGATCCATTGCTTGAGCTAGTACTTCGATGTTGTTGAACATCCATTAAAAACATACTAAAATACTCCAATACATTCCTGTATTGTATAAAGTTATATCTTACATATGTTTTTTATATGATACTTATATTTTAGTTTTTAGTTATATTTATATATAATTTAATTTTTATACTATTTATAAGGTCGTTCAGTTTTTAAATCCAGTTCCACCAGTCTGGCCAATCCGATCAATGAAGCAGTATGACGATCTGTTCGCTATCGATCCGATTATATTAGTTTTAATCCACATAAAGGACAATGAAAAAAAAAAACACACTTGTAACATTTTTCAGTTTCATGAAATTATAAATTAAATATAGTATGACTTTTAAGATAAAGTTAATCATCTGTAAAAAGTGTTGTTTGTCCTTGAAAAATCTATTTTAAAGAGTTATTGGGTTTGAATTATGCTTTTATCTTTTTGGTGATTTATGTTTTTTTATAACCCTAATAATATGTGATATTATTCTACCAATTATACTTGTTACAAGTTTAAAAATTAGTTTCATATATTTGAGTAAATGAGTATCTATTATAAAGCAACACTAGAACAATAAACAATATAGTGTTAAAAACAAAAATCAGTTTTCAGTTTAACCCATTGTCCATCTTTTTATTTCAAACATGGTTTTTAAATGATATAATCTGATTTTTTCTGGTGATATATATCTCTTTGCGTAATTGAGAATATAAATGGTAGAGTAAAAAGGAATTGGAATCTGAACAAATGGGTGGTGAAATTGACCAAATTGAAATCTAACAATATCTTTTTATATTGGCAACAGAAGAATATATACATGGACAGGGATTATTTATTTTTACATTTTAATTCTGGCCAATTAAAATTCAACATAATTATAAGAAACTATAGTGTTGGATAGAAATTAGGGGACATTGATAGCGATAATTAATAATAAAAAATAGTTAAATACGTAAAAACAAAGCAAGCAGTGTGGTGTACAAGCAAGCACGATATTGTATCCTACCCCACTCATCAAAACTTCAGCGGTTCCATACTTCGGTTAACACAAACCATCATTATTCTTTGGGACCATAAACGAGTCAAGTTGAGTAGGGTTAGATTTTATAAATATAACTGCTGAAATGTTGAGATTGAGCTCAACTCGTAAAAAGCTCAAGCCAACTTGTTGTTAATCGAACCAATTTGTTTATTTCTTTGAATACAGTTAATGTAGAATTATAAACTATAAAATCTAAATTGGGACTAGATGTTTCACTTATTTTGATTAATTACTGAGTTCTTATATATTTTCATATTTGTAATTTATTATAAATTGTTTAGAATGACCATATGATTACGATAAATTTGAACTAGTTATTTGTCCGTCGTGCGTTGCGCCCGTATCGTACGTGACGTGATAACATATAGACTAAGAATCGAGCCGACTTGTCTTCGAATTAAATTTACGTTGAACGATAAAGTTACACAAAACTTTAATGGTCAAAACGACCCGTCAAAGTTGAACAATTATATTCGAATTCAATAAACATACAATGAATAAATATAACACAATAAACAAATATTACAAATATTACCCTTGAAATTACATATTTTCTCAAAACACAAGTTTTAAGTGTATAACTATAATGTTCTTTAAGTATGATTTGGGAAAATATATAATTTTACAAGTTTAAAGGAGATATATACAAGTGCTCCTATTATTTAAATACTATTAATAAGCAAATATTATTATTATTTAAACAATATTATTATGTTCAACAACAGTTCAATTAATGTAGATGTAACGTTGGTCTCATAGTGAATTCAAGCTTATTCAATATGTTTTACTTTGGGTTATAATTTATATAATATTAAAATATCAGGCTTTATTTAAATAAATCAACTAATGAGTGCGCTAATCAATCGAACTTACCTTGGCTAGAGCTCGGCTCGTTTACAAACATGCCTGTATACGTAGGGTCTTCAAAAGAAACCCGGATCCATGACACTTGAAAGACTTGGACGCGTGGGTCATAAACAACACCCAACCCACAAAAAAGCACGGACACGTGTCCCATATCCAGGAAATTACAATTATCATCAATCGTGACCGTAGATATAACACACGCTTGATTACATGGTAGGACCCAATTGCATAACAAACTACTTGGGACCACTCTCATCATTATACATGACGTTGCGACATAACACTATAGGTACAAGATAAAAAGTATTGATTTTCTCATGCACAAATACTTCCTAAACATTCTCTCACTCTCACTTTTTACACTCTTACTTCGATTACTTATTCTCACGCTGGATATTGTTATATGGAGACTTTCTTCTTGATGACGGCTTAACTGGTGGTATGAGCATAAAACACTAAATTAGTAAAGAGATACATTGATATGAGAGTATTACACCAAATGACCACTTGCTGTTTAGATGAAGCTCTAAGTTCATGAAGACGAACTTGACTCTAACAGAAATATATTGAATAACAGCAAAGAGTATAATAACCTATGTTTTGTATAATAAAATAAGGAGTAATTACATTTTTCGTCCTTTAGGTTTATAGCAATTTTTAGAAATCATCCTTAAACTAAAGAAATTACAGTAAACATCATTTATGTTTAAAAATGTTTGCACGTTTCATCCTATCTCCTAACGTCCGTTAATTTTTGTCGTTAAATTAACCCACGTGACTCCCACGTGAGGGTAAAATGGTCTTTTTATACCCCTTTCTTATTACCCCCTCTTCTAATAAAACCTCCCTCTTTCTCCCTGATTTCATAGCTAGTGGATCAAGCTAGGGTTCTTCGTCACCGATCGTTCATCAAGAAGAATGGTTTTTTTGCTCTTGTGGTAAAGAAGCGGTGATCCAAACCTCATGGACACCTCGTAAACCAGGCCGTCGCTTTTATACGTGTTCAAAATGCAGATTCTTTAGATGGTTTGATCCTCAAATGTGTCCAAGATCTGTAGATATCATCCCTGGTCTGATTAAAGCAAAGAACAACTTGGAAGAAAATGTGAAATCATCCGAAGCTGAAGTAATGAAATTGAAGAAGCTGTTGATTCTTAATTGGATAGGTTTCATCTTGATTGTATCTTGGTTAAGTAGCAAGTAGTTTCAGTAATGTATTTTGATTGTATTTTGTAATGCTTTATGCATAATTGTAATGTAATGTTGTTTCAATGGCAATATAAATTAGCCTTTATGGCACTGTTTGGTTAATCAATGTATTATTCTAGTAGGCAATAATACACAAGTATAACTGCTGGCACACAAACAAAATAAATTACATATTGTTCAACTGCCTGATAAACCAAGGTTTTAAAATTCAGTACATCATAATTGTTCTAAATACATACTAAAAGAAAGACCAAAACAGTTGTTGTTTCCAATGTTCCAAACACATTCTATGGTTGTTGCCGTTACCCTTGTATGTTTTCGCACTTGCTGCATGTAACTGTGGTATTCTTCTTTGACAGCCTTCCACCCTTGGTGATGTCTTCCATCTCTACTTCTGACCTCTTTCTTGCTTTTTTGGGTTTTCCTACTTGTTTGTGATGATTTGGTGGTGTAATGGTTGTAGGAACTTCAGACTTTGCCCATAAAGACCTACTATTCAATGGATTGATCTTGTAACCATAAACTTGCTTCCACCATTCCATTGTGTAGACTGGATGAACCCAACTCTCTAAAATCCCAACATCTTGTCCATTGGTAGCCATGAACCAAATTGTTGCCACTGTATGTTTGCAGGGCATTCCAATGATTTCCCATCTCCTGCAAACACAACACCTTGTACCCATATCCACTACACATTGATCACTGCTTGGACCACTAACTTCATATTTATCATCTCCATTCCAAAAGACATTGTATCTAGTTGTTTCTTTCTTGATAGATTCAAACATTTTGGTAGCAGTTGGTGTAAGGATCCCTTCACATCTATCAACAAGCTTTAAAACCATCACAATCCTCCTCATAAGGTACTCCTTTATGTATCAATTGCTGATATGATAGGCTTGTCTCTACCTTCAACTATTTTGCTATTGTAAACCTCACACATGTTATTCAGTAACACATCTGATAATGCCCTACCTATTTACACATAAATAAATCAGATACTAGGCTCTCTTATCATATTTTAAAACTGAATATGAATATTAGATCATAACTGAGAAGTGTGATCTAGACCAGTGCTTTGGAGGTAGGTTTGACAACCAAGAGAAGGCATCCTTGGTAACTTTCTCAAATCATCCATTGCCTTTTGAAACTGAACAACTGTGGTTGATGATGCACATTTCCAAATCATATCTTTATAAAGTTCCCTTTAAAAGTTGCCTTCATATTCTCATGAATATGCCTGAGACAGAATCTGTGCTCAGCACATAGGAACACCCTTGTTATAGCAGGAAGAATGCCCTGTTCAAGCCAATAAAAACATGTTATAAAGTTTAAAAGTGTAAATTAAAGTAATCTTCAAATTAAAACACACACCTTTTGTCTATCACTAATGAAAGTAAAATTTGAGTTTCTTTCTAATTCCAAATCATCACCCAGGAGTTAAAGAAACCAAATCCAAGAATTGATATTTTTTGCCTCCATAATTGCAAAACAAAATAGGTATATCCTATTGTTTGGGTCAACACCTACTGCACTTAAAATTTGACCGGGGAATGGACCTTTCATGAAAGCCCCATCTAAGCCTAACAGATCCCTCCCTAATGCCTTAAACCCCTATTTTAAAGCTCCATAACAAACATACATTCTTTTGAATTTTCTGGTTGTATCATTTGGATTAATTATTGGTTCAACCTCAATCTTGATAGTTGTACCTGGATTTGCAGACAAGTTCATTTACATAATCCCTCAACAGAGCATATTGTGAAATGTAATCCCTCTCATCTTGTTTCTTGGCTTTGGCCTTGGCCCTATATGCTTTCATTTTAGAAACCCCAATTTCAAATTGTCTTTGAAACTGTTCTTGAATTGCTTTTACAAGTATTTTTGGGTTTCTTTAACTTGATATAACATCCTTTGAGATAAGAAAGTTGAGGTGCAAGCATTAATGTTTCTTGTTTGAAGACATTTATGTTCTGTAACTAAAGTCTTCACCATCCAAGATTCTGATCCACTTTCTTTTGACAGTAACAACACCCAAGGGCATTTATATTGGTGAGGATTTGTCTTTTTCCTTCTTCCACCAACATTTTCACTTTTGGCACGTCTAGCCTTTTCCTTTGTCTTTAGTCACCGATGATCCCTTACCTTTAGGTGACTACTACTGTATGACACATGGGTTCTATCTTGTCTAATTTCAAAAATTGGTAAAGAACCATGACAAACTGCCCTAACCCTTAATTTAACATCCTTCACAAAGTTTGATAAGCCTTCTAGTTTCAACCGAATGTGCTTTAATCAACCTCTTCCCTTCTTCTTTACTGTCAAACAGTTGACCAAGATAGAAGTTTGCATTCTTTTCATTTAACCTCCTAAGATAGTTAATTGTGTCTTCTTATGCTTGTAGCATTCTTATCAGAATCTGACCTACTCTCAAATAAGTCACTGTTTAGCACATTTACTTCAATATCTTCCTTATCACCCCTAACATTATCTCTACATCTAAATCAACATTCCACTAATAATCCCTCATATCAACTTCAACATCTCCCATACTAATACTTCATCAACTATAAAATCACTATCATCTCATCACTATCACCCTATTACTATTATCACCAGACCCATCCTTTTGAAATTGATCATACTCATTATCCCCACCTTGTATAGTCATGAAATTGATCACCTACAATATCACCCCACATTGCATTGTCTTGAAAGTGATCACCTATAATATCATCCCACATGGCATCTACATTTCATTCCTATTTACATTAACATTGCATTCTGATCCTGTTCAGCTTGATCATCCACATGGTTATCTCCATTATGATTTTGTTCAGCTTCATCACCTACATTGTCATTCCCATTACCATTCAGATCCTGATCAGTTTGATCATTCACATGCCCATCCTGATCTTGTTCAGCTTGATTAAACATAACACTAACTTCCCAACACCCCTAAATTATCCCAGTTCATGCCATCCCAGTGCCAATCTTATTAAAGTTTTTCTTTTTACCAAAACATCACTATCACCTTCATCACTAACCTCTTCAATAGTAAGCTTACCCGTGAGCAAAAATATGTATGTAGGTTTGTTATGCAAATTTCAGTGTACACACTAATCACTTATGCACAGACACAAATTTGGATAAGTTTATATAATCTGAGTCACTACCTAGGGCATAAAGACCAAATTTAAATCACCTCCAGGAAGGAGAAATGAAATAATAGATAGGCTCTACATCAACTAGATAGTCTAACTCACCCATTATCAAATCCATCTCGTGCGCTGAGAACAAGTTAATATCAATCAAATCCACGTAGTTAATCTTACCTCCTATGTAGGTACGCCCTGGAAATCGAGTAAAGGAACCACCATGATGCAACTTGATGGAAAAAAGATTGGGGAATCCAACTGCATTTTGAACAAAAATATGATTTAGTAACAACTCAAACTGACAATTCTATGAATACAGTGAAGAATCGTACCGTATAGTTTATCAACTTCATCCTGGGTCATTTGCTTTCGTATGAAGAAACTTGGGGTTGCCATGATCACAGATGACAATGAAGCTATGGAAAAAAAAATGAAAATGGACAGGTGCAAAAAGGTTGGGGGGATATCTAGAGAGGTTTTATTAGAAGAGGGGATAATAAGAAAGGGGGTATAAAAAGACCATTTTACCCTTACGTGGGAGTCACGTGGGTAATTTAACGACAGAAATTAACGGACGTTAAGGGATTGCTATGAGAGTGTTACACCAAATGACCACTTGCTGTTTAGATGAAGCTCTAAGTTCATGAAGACGAACTTGATTCTAACAGAATATAGATGACAGCAAAGAGTATAATAACCTATGTTTGTATAATAAAAAGCTTAAAAAATAAACTTCTTGATTCTAACGTTAAGCAATATATCTTAATAATGAGTATTATGCAAAGTTAATGATTATTATCAATTATTAAAGATACATAATCATTGGTAATAGACGTACGATATTATACTTTTCATTGTGGATATTATTGTAATTTAAAAAAGAATAATGTGATCATGCGCGCTTACCAAGTATGAAAAATACAATAAGGCCACAATTTCGTAATTAACTTTTCTTTTAAGTTTCTATAATTGGTGTTTAACTTTATAGGTGCCGTCATTTCAAGAAAAAAATAATAATATAAATGAAACTAGCAACATTTGACTTCCTAAAAAGTTGTTTTCAAGTCATACTTATTCCACTCACATATCAACATATCATACGATATACATACAAGCAGTGTTCGTATGAGCTTGTCAGTTATATAAACTTTCACATCTGTTAACTTTAGTCGGTTATATTTGTCGTACAACATTATAACATGCTCGTATAATACTGTTGTAGCCCGTATAGCACTGTGAACACCTCATGAACCCCGTATAGTGTCATACTGTTTATGAACATATCAGTTATATGTAAATACTATATCTGTAATTTGCATTTACACATTATCTTTTCATATTTAAGTGGTTTAAAAAAATCTTGTAAAAACTAAAATCACACACACATTCAAGTAAGTTTAGTCCATATCTTTCAAGTTTCAACTAGATTTTTCTATACTGTTCTCTTTTCTTTCACCACATATAATATTTTTTCAACGAAAATGAATGGTCTTCCATTTAAAATAAACTAAAAAACCACAATAAATTTCATACCAACACTTGTAATCATGACTTGAGCGGAAAATAATAATATTATAAAAAACCATTCGGCGATAAAGAGCAAACAGAAAGCAAACAATATTACCAACATCACTCTCTCTATTTCTGTTCATATATACACATATACGTTCAAGTGTATACAGAGGTATTGAAGGATCGAAACATCGAGAATCAAAAGTGCAAACGATCGTTTCCGGTGAATCAACCGCCGGAGATTCTAGATTTCTGCTGATAGTTCGCCGGAGAGTTCAGCCATTGCTGTGTGGAACATGTGATTGATTTTCAGATTCGATTTTGCATACAGTTCAGGTTTGTTTGATTTCGCTTTGAATTTCAGTTTTGAAGTAGTACAACTGCTTGATGAAATGCGTGTATGTGTGTATGACGATATTCAGTTACTCACGCACAGGAATCGGATCGGTTTGTAATTTGTTGTTTTAGATCGGAATTCTGTAGATCGATTGATTTGTGCATTTTGCTACTCGTAATCGTTTCTCGTTGATTCGCCATTGTTGAGTGTGATTATAGTTTTGTTCTACGTTTGTGTTTGTGTTTGTGTGTTTATGTGTTTATGTGTTTATGTGATGCATGATAATCGATCTGATCTTAATTATCTCTTTAGTTCTTTGTTACTTCGATAGTTTCGATTATTGTATCTGATTTGCCGATTAGAGCATGTGTAGTTGAAGTTGTATGAATCGGTTGGTTTGTAAATGACGAAAGTATAACAAATTGGTACCCAACCTATAACAAACTCAACGAACTTGCATGATTTACAAGGGGAATTAAATATTTCTATTGGCAAATGTTGTTATGTTCCATTTCTGATAATGTTGAGGTCATAATGGTTATATGCATTGACCACTTGTACTGTACAAACTATTATTGTTTTAGAATAACTGAATAAGCCTTGTGCCCATACAGGCATACAGGACATATTCTAAATTCAATGTAGAGTCACAAATGAAACTTGCACCCACAAGTAGAGATGAGGTTAATCTTAGATGCTTTCTCATCTTATCATTTATCGAACATTCCATTTTTATTTTTTTATATATTTAGGCAAATGTAGAGGACATTATTAAATTGTATTTTATTTATTTACACATATTTATCTTTGACTTCTGTAATTTAAAGTATATAGTACAAATATTTAAATCTTTGATTAAGATATTGTATAACTAAATTATTAAAAAATTAGTTAAATATTTAGAAAACTTTTATATCATATAACAGAGATCATGTGAATATGGATTACTACATGTATTTAAAATAGTCACAGATCCATATGAAACCCCCCATCATGAATGAGACAATGACAGCCATGTGACACATATACGTTACTTAGTCATTTAGGTAGTTAAATCAATTAATAAATATAATTCGTTTATATATTGATGAATATTAACAAATGATAATATTAATTTTACAGATTGCAGATGAGAAGTCAATAATTTATCATAATACATGATGACCATAGCAAAACTTGAAGCTGGGCCCGTGGTGGATGAAGGAAACAATGCAAGTAACCGGTATGCCAAGATCTTAACGGGCTCTTGGTGGGCCCAATTCAGATATGGATCCAATCCATGGATGGCCCGATATGTGTATAGCCTGATGTTTTTGTTAGCAAACTTGCTTGCTTGGGCTGTACGTGATTATGGCCAGAGTGCATTGACCCAGATGAATAGTAAGATTTTTATTCCCATGAGCTCGATTTCTTTTGACATTCATAAATTTAGCCGTTACCATTTTCTCATAGAGATATACAGGCCATTTTATATAATCTTGAGATGATAATTTTTATGCTGTTTGCAGAATTAAAAAGTTGCGAAGGTGGTGGAGTGTGTTTAGGCACACAAGGAGTTCTGAGAGTGAGCATGGGATGTTTCGTATCCTTTTCGTATAAATTATTAACTTTATTTTAAACACATGCAAGGAAACAATATAAAGTTTTGCATTTTCTTGAAAGATTTTTGAAAATCCTTAATAATATACAAGATATTCTATTTTATAATGTTTCTTTCAACCAGTGGCACCACAAAGTTACATGATCGAAAAGAATTGTGGCATTCTAGTTGGTGGTCTGCCAAAATCCTCCTCATGATCACACTAATCGTGCTACCCTTCTTTCTCCCTACAGAATTGATTCTTATATATGGTTAGTATTCTTTTGCTATATAAATCTTTTTGTTAATGTTTGAGATTATTTAAATATCTATCATTCTTTTGAAATAAACAGGTCATAATAGTCAATTCCAGACTGTTAATTCAAAACAACTTATTTCACCCACATATTATCAGATAAGTAGATAGGATTAGCAAATAGCAATCCTATACATCCTCAAAAAGTTATTAGTGTATAAAAAACCCACATATGATATACCTACTAAAATCTTGATCACATATGTGACCTGATAGTCTGATACATTCTTTTTTTTTTTTTTTTTGGCAGGGTCCCTTGCACATTTTGGTGCAGGGTAACTAAATTTTCTAACCTTATATCTTTATTTCTATACTCCCTTTGTACCACCTTAAAGAAATCTTAATGATCATGGTTATGACATGTTGCAGGGTATTTTTGCTAATTCAACTAATCAGCATGATCAGCTTCATTACATGGTTGAATGATTGTTGTTTATCCGGAAAATTTGCTGAGAGATGGTAATGCTTTTCCGTAAAATTTAATTATTAAATAAAAGGCAAGCCACCCGAAATAGAAATTGAACTTTATCTTTTTCCATATTTGAACAGTCAACTTTAAATTAGGGACAAAATGGAAATCAACTTACATTTCAAACTTTAAAGTTGATTAATCCCGAGAGTCTTCATGAACCGGATTCATGGTTACTTGATGGTGTTTTGCTCCATTAAAGATCTGGAAACATGCTGGCTCATTTATCATGATTTTAATGGTGTTTTTTGTCTACAGCCGTACCCATTTCATGCTGCTTGCAATTGCTGCATATGTTGTGTGCATACTGGGGATCATTTTGATGTATATCTGGTACACACCTCAACTGACTTGCCTGCCTAATATTTTCTTCATTACATGGACACTTTTCCTCCTCCAACTTATGACAAGTGTCTCTCTTCACCCAAAAGTAAGTTCTACCATCAAACTCTTATGTTTAATCAATTTTTTGTCAACTTAATCATTTTTTCTGGTAACAGGTTAACGCAGGCTTCCTGGGTGCAGGTTTTATGGGACTCTATGTTGTATTCCTATGTTGGTCAGCCATTAGAAGGTACACTTTTCATTCTTTAGTATTATATAGAGGTAGTGTTTTTGATCTATTTACTTATTAGTAACGGTTCTATTCGGGTTATATATTACTTTATCTTTAGTGGGTACAATAGGAAAAAAGTAATTTACATATTATTTTCATGTAGTATGTCAAAATTTATAAAATTTTCTCTCTAAAGTGACATAATCATCTAATTTTAAGAGCACATAGCTATGATGAAATGAAAAAACTTTTAGGTTTGATTTTGATTGATGTTAGAGCTTGATTTCAACAACAATAATGATTTTGATGCAGAAAGTTATGGCAATTGAGTGTTTTTGAGTTTTAAAGATGTTGGGTTTGAAATTAAATAAATGTTCAAGAACAAGTAAAGAGGTTGAAGAAGAAGATAAAAACAGTAAAAGCATACATGATTTAGCCTATTATGTCACATCAGGATGATTTTAGTAACTTTTCACGACCGAAAAATGCAACTTACTCTACGAGTTAAGCTAAAAAAGAAACTGACCATACCTCACTTAGCAGTTACCAAAGGTATTATTTATGCATTCAAAAACATTTTATTAGAAACATTGAAATAATATGCTTTTAGTGATTATATTTCATAATTTAATTATTGAATCAACCTAACCTTGAGACGTGTTGACACCTACCAAAACCATCTTGACCACTTATCCCAACCTGTCCATTTTACCACCTTTATTGTTGGATCTTGGTTTACAGCATCATAGCCTATCCTTCAAACTTAACCATATACCATATCTGTGTGCTTACAGTGAACCACCAGATGACAAATGTTTTAGAAAATCTGGAGCCTCAAGAGACTGGCTAACAATCATAGTAAGCTTCCAACTTGTAATACATTTAAAAGTTTACATTTCAAGAAATCTTTAAAATCACACACATTGACTGAAAATTTACAACAGCAATGGTGATTAAGTTATTAATGATGCACCTCTTATTGTTACAGAGCTTTATTATTGCCCTACTTGCCATGGTGATTGCCACATTTTCAACAGGAATTGATTCTAAATGCTTTCAGGTAAGCCTCACAAAACTGGTGAGTCGAGTCTGGTCGAGTAATTGGTCAAAACGGATTTAGATCAAAACAAGCCGTTTTAACTATTAAGTAAAACCACATTTTAACATTTGTTTTAAAGGATTGTTAGATATTATCCATGGTTTATTTAAGAAAATATATTTGAGTATTATAATATGTGCAGTCGCGAAAGGATGAGAAAGAGGATGAAGATGATGTTCCTTATGGTTTTGGATTCTTCCATTTGGTTTTTGCCTCTGGAGTTATGTACTTTGCCATGCTATTAATTGGATGGAATTCTCATCACACCATGAAAAAGTAAGTCATCATATTTCATTATATTTGAGCCTGCACAAGAAATATTCAAATGCTAATTTACTTGAATCATAAATGCCCTGCTTCTCAGGTGGACTATTGACGTTGGTTGGACCAGTACTTGGGTCAGAATAGTAAATGAGTGGCTAGCAGTTTGTGTATACTGTAAGTATTTGATCCTTATGAGATATCATTGGACTTACACTTTTGGAACATCATATTTAATTTTCAATAGAAGGATTTGTCTCTCAAGTTATTCTATAAAATTTATAACCACATCGCATACCAATTTAGATAAATAAAAAAACCTTTGAGAATATAAAATTCAGACTTAATAACTTTTAATTGTACTTAAGGAATAATCCGGAGACGTTATGCACTTTAACATGCACCTTGTGACATCTTAGATAATTCCTATATGCAAAAAAAAAAAAAAAAAGACATTGTTTCTGTGTATATGCAAAAGTAAAACACCACTACAAGAATGGGCAATTCATAACAGAAATAACAATAGGACATTTTTACTTATATTTCGTTAAGTTGACAGATTAACTTGTCAACATGTGATCTATGCTCTTTAAAGTGATCAATGTTTTTTCACATTTGCTTTGTTTTTCTGACTCGTGTTTTTGTAGTGTGGATGCTGCTAGCGCCAATTGTGTGGAGAAGTAGACCGGCGGAGGAGCCCAAATAAGCAAACTCGAAGAAAACAATCTTCACCACATATCCTAACATAATATATACATAACCAAAAGATATAGAAACTGAAGAGATTGATATACAAGAAAGAATAAGAGATGACACCCATGGAGTCTATAGTGAAATACTTGCTTACATGCTCTCAGTAATTTCTTATAAAAAAACTGTGAAAGAAGTAAGCACAGGAATGGCAATAGTTGAAAGCCAACTTGCTTTTGATCTTCATTTGTATGCAAAAGTCAAAAACTCAAAAACTGAAGATGTTGGTATAGTCCCAGATAATATTGGGTCTCATACATATTTTTGTTAGTATATACTCCAATTGTCAAGAAAGGTAACAAAAGATCCTGAATTTAAGGAATAAGAACTGTATCTTATATATAAATAGAATAAAAGTTCAATCTTTGTTCCCCTCATTGTCAAATTTGGTAGAAACTTTGCATATCTAACGTTACAACCATAATAAATGAGGATATGTTATTGTGGCAACATCCCGGAATGAACCTTTTGAAGATCATGATATTAATGTTAGTGCATTATAAACAACTAGCTTTAGTTACCCGTGTATTACACGGAAGTGTGAAGAGTTAATTATTAAATAACATAAAAATAAAAATAAAAATAAAATCAAGTGTTATATATTAAATAAGACATAACAACTTTTGATTATAAGGTCACAAATGAGCAAAACATCATTGTAAACTACATTTGTAGTAACATTAGTAAGTTTACACTCATTATCTAAAACTAAAAGTTTCAATCCATCTTTACTCTTAACTTGTGACAAAATGCCATAAAGCTGATCATGCGTAAAAATAGGCTCTTTCAAGTATAAATCGACACTTAACAGAGATTAACCTAAACTTTTGTTGTTTATTGTCATCGCGAAATATACAGTCAATAAAATGTCTTCTTTTAGATTTAAAAGAAATACTTTTGACGTGTCAAATCGTGAGCTAGATATTAAGTGGGTGTGAGGATATTAGTATGAAGAAATTAAGATTTGAATAATATACACTGAAAAGTTATGTACAATAATTAGATCAATTTCGAATTATTTTGACCATGTAATCAAATATAGATATAGTATTGAATCGGGTTGAAATGAGCTATAAATGTTAACAATATCTCTGATTAGTTATTGATTATTATTTATTTAATACTAACTTTAGTAAACCCGTGTATTATACGGGTTGAAAAAATAAAATATTAAATATAATAAAATTTTATGAAGTATAAAATGATAATCTAAAATAAGATATGATTAAAATTACATATGAATAATAACTATAAGTAATAAAATAACGATATCAATTTTTAAGCTTTTGTTTTTAAACTTTCTTTCCAAAAAAAGTTAAATATATTTTTCAAAACAAACCATATTAAAAATGTTAGTTTTTAAATTTTTAATTATAACTCCTAATTTTAATTGTTTTTAGTTTATAAGAAAATTTACTTTTTAAAAAATACCAATTTTAAAATATTTTGTATTTTAAAAAAAGTTAGATGTTTTAGAAAAAAAAATTTAGTTGTATAAAAATTATTTTCTAAAAATAATATTGATAAAAAGACATCTTTCTTAATTTATTAAAAAATTTAATCTAAAAAAGAATTAAATTATTTAATATTTCTTAATTTAGGTAATTATTTAAGATGCCAAAAAAGCGGAAAAAACAAACTTAGGGGGCCTAAAAATGCGCCAAAGTGTCCCCTTAAGTTACTCTTTAGTATTATATATCGATATATAGATATAGATATAGATGTGTTCATAAATATCCAAAGTATTAGCATAACCTAAATTGTGTTTTCATGTATTTGAAATGTTATATGTTCAAATCTAATGGTGTCAATCATGTCGTGTTGACGGAGTGGTAGGTGTCGAATTGGCAGGTCCATTCATTGAACCCAACACAATATATATATTCATGCATGTCAATCATATTAACCCTAACCGGACATGCTTAAAATTATGTAACCCTAGCACGACTTGTTTAACAATTGTAAACAAGTTAAAGGGTCGTGATAGTGTCTTAAACAAGTTGACAATTCAACATGTTTAATTAAATTGATTGGTAGGTCCACGTGTAATTAAACAAGTTAAACAAATCAATTTGTACACGACCTGTTTAATTAAACGAGTTAAACACATCAATGGAAACAAGGCCTGTTTAGTAAACAGGCTAGAGATATGACAACCCAAAACCTAATTAATTCTGTGTTGTGTCAAGAATCATCATCCATATTTGAATCTACTTTCGATATTTAGCGATTACCAAACCAACCAGGAAACCCAATCCTGTATAATAGGTAAAAACCAGCTTTATTTATCAACACAATATTTATTTAGATGTTATAAACAGCACTAGCAATCTAGAGTTGCAAAATGGTGTCTTGTACAAGCGATACAGGCTGTCAAAAAAGAAATATAAAGAATATATACAACTCTTTATATAAATCAAATTTAGATATGATACAAATTGCAAGGGGAGAGCATGCACCCACACACAGTCTTCAACTTCCCAATTTGAACATGATACAAACATGGATCATGAAGCACCACCAGAAACTCACTCAACCCCGATAAACACATATTTCCTATCAGATGTCATATAAACTTACTCTACAAAAGGCGAACCAGATTTGATCCGATTCAACCAAATGGATTTCCTCCACCAGAAGAGAAACCAGAACCACTTTGTTGTTGACTTACACTAAAGGATCCAAAACCACCTGCTGCTTGTGGCCTGTAAACGGAACGCCACTTTATAACGTCGTATTACAAAACCACTCTGGGAAAGGGTTTATCAAACGAAATGCAATCAGCTTTCATGTTTTGGTCACGGGCTTAATTCATAGAATGGCAATGTGCTTAAATTGGTGGTTTGTTTTAGCAATTATTATAAATAGTGTCTTGACCTAGGTGTGCCTTTAGTCCTAGGTGTGCTTCTAGTCCTAGGTGTGCCTTTAGTCTTTAGCTACGTTCGTCCTTGGGGTTTTATGCCTTCCTGTTCTTTTATCTTGTATCATCTACTACTAATAGATTCTACAATGATGCTTGTTTTTTCTTGTATGTTTTATGTTTTCTATAATTTGCAAAAAAAGGAGAGCTTTTCTGACCGGGGGTCTCTCTTGGAACAACCATTTTATTTTATGAATAACATGTAAGGTTCGCTCCTATATCACCCTCCCTAGAACTTGATGTATGAGCGGAATTTGCTAGGTATGTTTGTTTGTTTGTTTAGTGTCCCAACATGGTATCTGTATATTCTTTTTTGAGAAGTGCTAGTTTAGTAAATTAGTGGACACATTAAAAGAGATGATGTGGCAAGCCAACTCATAAAAATTGTTTATACCTTTATCTTTATTTAAAAAGGGCTCATAAGATCAAAGTAGCTCATCTCAAAAAATGTAATTACCAAGTTGACACTTTATTGAGTATAATTATCTAAACAGACCAACGCCCTAAATATATGTTGCAATTCTGTGGCATTCAACCCTTTTGGCCTTGTATGTGATGAACCGACATATTTATCCATTTGATGTAACAAGTTTTCATTTCATTAATGTATGATGCAATTGACATGCTATAACAGGGAAAACAGTCGTCAAGTCACATCTTTTACCCATCATAGCAGGTCAAAAATGGATGCCACGACACCTTTTTCCAAGTTATAAAAGGTCAACTACATCAAATGGTAACGAAATAAAAGTTTCTTACAACAGATGGTAAAAAAGCTCATTACATACAATGACAAAAACATGAAAGTTATAAACCCATTTGCTCAAAGAGATGGATAAACCTTGGATATTACCTGTATGGAGGATGCATGTTGGGAGCCCCTTGTCCCATAAATGGACCTAAACACAATTCAAGACGATGTCAAGCAATGAGACTAGAATATTACGCTCTAGTTTATGAGAAGAGAGGGAAAAATAGAGGTGGCATTTGGAAAATGGACATGCCGGTAAATGTTTTAAAACGGGTAATCTTATCTACATGTCAAAACTGTTGGATTAATCTTGATGGGTACGGGTCGCTGGGTCATGGATATGGGTTATTAAGAGTATTGTTTTAGTCACATGTTTTATTATTGAATGAGTCCCGGGTTAGTTGGATTTTGTTTAGTCAAAGTAGTGGGGTTAGTGGTTTTCCATATCTTTAGGATCAAGAATTATTTTTCTTATTTAATGCAATGTTGATCATGAATGAATAACAAGAGAGTTCAAGCAGTAAATTGTGTGTTTAGTGTGTGTGGATTGGGGCCTGAACCGACATTTGGTATCAGAGCTTCGAGGCTGTTTTGAGAGTCGTTTCCAAGAGGGTTGCAGCCCTTTGGCTGCAGGGCTGTAGACGAAGAAGAGAATCGTCTGTTATAGAGAAGTTGTGTGCTCGGGGAAGAAAGAACTGCGTGTTCTTGAGAAAGATGAGTTCTTGAGGGGAAATTGAAGTTGTGAGGCAAGAAGAGTCGTAGTTCTGTGTGAACCGAGATCAAGAACGATCTGTGTGATCGAGAGAAGAAGAGGACGTGCGTGCGATTTCTGTGTGACCGGATGAGAGATGAGAATTGTTCTGCGTGTACAAGTTCTGTGTGAACAAGAGAAGGAGATTTGTGTGAATCGATTGAAAAGAAAAAGGCGGATCTAGGTGATCGAAAGAGTGGTATGAAAGAAGATGCGAGATCTGTGTAGTCGAAGAAGACGATCTATGTGATCAAGGAGTGATCAGGTCTGTGTGATCCTGATCAAGAACGACCTGAGTGTGTCGGAGACGAAGAGAAGCTGCATGTGATTTCTGTGTGAAACCAAGATATGTGTGATCAAGTTGTTGCAGTCTAATCTGCGTAAAAAAAAGAAAGAGATCAAGAATGACTCAGATGTGTCGAAGAAGATCTGTGTGCGTGAAGAAGCGATTTGCGAAGACGAATCTTTGTGATTCTATAATATAGTGTGATCAAGAAAAGGAGGGGATCGATCTGCTTGTTTCTTTGTGTTTGTTTTATTCGACGGTAACAAGAACAACAGACATAGTTGGAGGCGGTGATTAGTTATTGAAGATGGTCTTCATATTTGGTTATGTAACCAATAAGGAAGAAAAAAAAAGGAAGTGTGTTTAGTCGGTGCACATGTGGAGTTGAAAAGTCAAAATAAACAGAGTCTCCATTACAGTGTGGTTTTGTGTGTAGCATTGTACCGAAAGGATTAATGGCAAGGAGCTAAAAAGATTTGTTTGATAAAATTAAATCTTTGTGGTTTAATTATTCTCCGTAAAAAGCTGGTGAAGTCAAGTATTGAATCTATGTGGTTCAATCAAGGAGCAAGAAGCAAGACCAAATCAAAATTAAGGGGGTGAATGTTGGATTAATCTTGATGGGTACGGGTCGCCGGGTCATGGATATGGGTTATTAAGAGTATTGTTTTAGTCACATGTTTTATTATTGAATGAGTCATGGGTTAGTTGGACTTTGTTTAGTCAAAGTAGTGGGGTTAGTGGTTTTCCATATCTTGAGGATCAAGATTTATTTTTCTTATTTAATGCAATGTTGATCATGAATGAATAACAAGAGAGTTCAAGCAGTAAATTGTGTGTTTAGTGTGTGTGGATTGGGGCCTGAACCAACAAAAACAGATCTAGTTGGGTTAGCCAAAAACACTTTTTGTTTACACGTACTTAATGCACCAAATATGATTACAAAAACTATTTCAATAATAATCTAGATTTTATGTAAAAATGTGATTTAGAGGACTTAAGAGGTTTTATGCATTAAAATTATATTTTGGAACTTTGACCCATTTCATTTTAAGATATCTTTTCTGTTTTACATGTCTGACATGTTTAGGATTTAACATAACTAGAATCAACATCTTTTCTGTTTTACATGTTTGTTATGTTAACGATTTAGCATAACTAGAATCGACCACCTCCTAACAAAATGGCTTGAAATTGCCTCACCTAGGAAATATAAAAAGAAGCGAACATTACCAGAAGGCATTGCTGCTCCATATGCTAATGGATGGGATGATTGGGGGGGCATCCATGGCGATGAAGGAGGACCAAGGCTTGAGGTACGTTGGAGGGATGACACTGATGGTAATGGATTAGATGATTGGGTTGGCATCCATGATGGTGATACGGTACCGAGGCTCGAGGTACGGTGTATGCTTGCTTGAGATATCATGTTTGGTAGAGCCCCCTGCAAAGGTACCATAGAAGGAAACTACAGCACAAGATAAAATAATTAATTATGCTATAAAAAAACTTTTAGGCAAAACACAAATTTTATTAAGTAAACAAACGAACACAAAGAATTTACGTGATTCATTTGATTGATGTGAGCAACCTAGTCCACACACGAGAAGGAGAACTCTTATCCTTATTGGCTTATTCTCTTTTGTTTCAAACTAATGTATATGGAAGCCTATCAAAGAATACTAATAATGGTAAACCCTGGCTACAAATGGCTGGGCCGAATACTAACGAATGGAAAGGGTCATGAATCCATATGGATAACCAAACAGCTCCAAGTCACACTTTAATATAATACTTGTAGGCCCATGGCATCCAGAAGACCAGACCACATCCTGGTTTCTATTTTGTAATAATAAAAAGGAGAAAATTGTCTTGAAATAACATCATCATTGTGTTCAATTTTCGTATTTATTTGAGAATAATAGCAACTTACTTCTGATCTTCCATCATGGGTAATATAAATTAATTATTGTGAAACGATGTCTAAAGCATGTTGCTATTTTCTAAGAAGATGAAACTATGTTGCATGAAATAAAAAATCAGAAGTGATAAAGTTCTAAAAATAAGAATAGAGCAAAAAAGTTGCTATTTTGGTGCCCTAATAATAATAGTTTATGTTGGGCTTTAGTTTTAGTCATACCCCACATAGTTCTGCTGATCAATTAGGTATTTGGAAAAGCTCCAAGCAGATTGACTGGAAATGAAGTCCCTAGAGTCTTAGACCAGTTCACATCTAGATAACCACTTTTATTAGATTTTCAACTACAGAATATCAAAGGGAAACAACATAGGCATTGCTAATGGCTAATAATGGTACAAAAACCAATGTCACAATCGAGATTATTATCCTTACAGCAACTAGCTGTTTGAACAATTGAGTTGCATATTCTTTAAGGGGCTTAGTCAAGCGGCATACATGTTCCTGAAATGTTTACCTATTTCTTTATTACTAGGTCATCAAACTGTTTATACACACACAAACATCTTTATTACTAATTCTCACCCAGGTGATCAATAACCAAACAAAAGAAAGAGTTAATTAAGTAGGCGTACCGCAGTAGCTTGAGCTGGAGATGATTCACCAACATCAAATGGATTTGAAGGTTTTGATGGCTGCAGGTAAGCTGGTGGCATGGGCTGTAATAACAGAAAATAATCAAATCAGCAACATCTCAAATGTAAACGGAACCCAGGGCATAATAGGCATTTATGCTTTTATGGCAGGTTTCATCATACCATTGGAACATTATATTGCATGTTGTATCCCATGCCATATTGTGGAGCGGGAAACCAGCCAGGACCTGGAGCAGCAAAAGACGAATAATTTGAAGAAAATAAATCCTGCACACATAACATGATAAAAAGTGATTATTTTAGGGTGAAATAAGTTGTGTTCAATAAGCAATTGGAGGTTGGCCAATTCAACTGTTTATTATTGGTTAATTCAAGATTATAAGTCTGCCTTTATGATGAAATAAGTTGCTTTTCAGTAACCTGATTATCTGCATACGCTATTCAAATTAGGAAATCTCAAACACCCACATTTCTCATAAGAGGTGCAAAGTGAGTGGGTCAGGTGGGTTGGGTAACAAGTCAAAATGGGTAACTTTAGCACAGGTCTGAGATGGTTGGCTTGCTCGCAAACACTTCTTTAGCCCTTTTTTTGTAACTTTATATATAATTAGCATGTGACATAAGAGTAGAAATGTTACATCGTTACAAAAATGATCCAACTTTTTAATGTAGCAATTTAGGAGGTTTTAACATAATTAGTTTGCCCCTGTGAGATAAATCATAAGCCAAATTGACCTATTTGTACCTACAAAATAAGATATATATGGGTAAAAATTGCTACCTCTACATGAGAAATATATAGCCAATAAAATAAACACTATTACCGCTGGTAATTCTTTTTTAGTTGTTGGTTTAACATCAACCCCATGTGTAACTTGAGACTGCGCACCTTGAGAGCTTGAAAGCAATTGAGTATTACTATTCCCACTAAGTGAATGATTCCATTGCTGCAGAAAGTCAAACGAGATACAATATGGTAAATGCCTGCGACTGAGTCCTAATACAAGTAAATGAGCAGAAGAGTAATAAAAACTGAAGAAGGCTGCACCTGGTTGTTTTGAGATACACCAACAGCCTGATTAAATGATGGGGCAAAAGCCTGATTCTGCTGCGGATGCACATTTTGCCACTGACCAGATGCATTAGGCCCAGGAGCAACCGTAGAATGGCTTATTGGCATGGAAACTGACAATTGTGTGTTGCCAGATGGTCCAACTGGCGGAGGAGCATTGGATGCGGGAACTGATAGTTCAGAAAGTACATCCAGCACGTTAGTAGTTGAAGGAGTATGAATTGGTTTCTCTTCTTGAAATGAACCAAAATTAGCCCAATTATTATTTGGAGATGTTGGCTGAGGGACAAATGGAGCAGTTTGCTGAATTTGTGGCACTTGGGCGGTTGAGGGAGGTTCAGGAACAGCATCAAAATCAATTAACGAACTTTCTGTTTTAAGTTCAGTCGGATTTCCATTAGAAGATCCCAAGCTACTAGAAGATGCAGTTCTCTGCAATCAGAAACAATTTCATCTTACAATACTTCCTACCAAACCTAAGGGTGCACACTTTACATATATTTGTATCCTAGTGTTAAAAATAGCATAGGGTCTCTAGCTAAATATATAGGACTCTTGTAGTTGTAACCGTATTCGATTACAGTACTTCTTTGTCTACCATTTGAGGTTAATTAACACTTCAAGTTATCTGGAAGATGGAAATATAAAGTACACAATAAACAAAAAAATATTGAAAATAAAGTTTATAGATAAACCTTCAGAAATTTAAGACGTAAATGGTACAAGACTAGGAGAGCCATCCACATTTACAAATAACAAAAAAATGTGGTCAGGGAATGTATTGCAATGACTTCTTAAACCCTTTTTATGCTTACGATCAGATTAGTAATAAGCTGTTTTGCAACCAAAGAATTCCATACTTTGCAAGAATAGATGCTTTTGAACTTGATTCATAAGCATTGGTATATCACTAGAACATGGTGCCCATGAGACGCATTCAAACAACTTAATGGAGGTTTTTATGCCTTAAAAAACCATAGTCATACACACTATCAGTATCACCTTTACCTACTACTTTGAGTTTATGAACAGTTATAATACTCGACTTTATATAGAGTTTATTTACAATCGACGTTGTCAAGTTTTTTAACAAGAATAAATATCGAAATATACTAATGAATTAAATTACACCTTAAAAAGGCAAAGATAACAGTAAACATAACCAGCATTTTAAGCCAAATATATTGGCATATTGCTTATTCTGATTAAAACAAAAGAAATTAAAATAAGTTTCTTGTAAATTGCGTTAGTTTATTCTTAGTAAGGGGATTGTTTGGGATTTGCTTATTAAAAAAAAAAGAGAGAAAAAAAACTTATCTGCTTGTGTTTTGTAAAAGCAGATAAGCACTTTTTAAGTTTTTGGATTAATAAAGTTGTTATGCTTCTCTGCTTCTTTTAAGGTAAAATGAGGTGCTTTTAAAAAAAGGTGTGAGATTGCTTATTTCAAACTAACTATTCTTGTTGGATCCTTAAGGTGAAATAAGCTGTTTTTAATTAATTGATTATCTGTTTCTGCTTAAAACCAAAAATATTAGCTGTTTAAATGAGCAATTCAAATCACTCACTAAGACAACACAATAACCTTATAAAGGAAGAGGCTGACCTGTGTACGCAATGAACCGTCTGATGGCCTGGATCCATTTGATTTTGGAGGTTCAATAATCCGAATAGGAGATGCTTTATCTCCCAGTATATCCCTAACTGGTCTTGCTATAGGAGGACTAGATATATTTTGATCTTTTTGGTGATCAAGAGATTTACCTTCAACCTTAAAACCTCCATTAGACAATTTCCCAACTTCAGAGTTCCTTCCTTCCCTAAAGGGTGAGCTTGTAGAACCTCCTTGATACGAGTCTTCTGCTCCCCCTGTTTATATATGCCAATGAATTCAGATATGAGAAACAAAGCAAAAATTAGAAGAAGCATAATGCTCTTAACTAGAAAACCATCATGATACATTATCAATTTCATATCACTTCTATTTCTGTTTTGTGTCTGTAAATGGTGTATTAATGATCATTTGAGATAAAACATCTATTTACATTATTTTCCCTCCAGCTTTTGTTCATATACATAAACACACCTTCATTTATTCTTGGCACACAAATTGTGTAAAGCTAAAAGTACAAATGATGCCTCCATTTTGAAGTTAAATTGTTTAGAATAGCAACATTCTTTTTCAAAATAGTCCAATTTGCTATTCTATGTGATTTGCCCTTTATTAAAAGAAAGGTGTCATTCTGTGGAATTTGCCCTTTTTAAAGAGGGGAAAACTGGAATAGAAAGGCAACCCCAAATCCCAAATTTGACAATATGGGGTATGAGTAGTATTCAATCTCGTCAAAGAAGTGAAAGTTTAATTTTAAAATATATAGGGATATTAAAAAAATATAGTGAAACTTCCACTCCTTTTGCTGAGAGAGAAAATTACTCATACCCCACACACTCAAATTTGGATTCCAGTTACCTTTCTTGGCAGTTTCTAATTTTCAATCTTTTTAATGTTAAGCAATAGTACCATCTTCACTCCTGGAGGCTTGTCAAAGTTCTTCTCACCAAAATATCTTCTATCCACATAGACATGTTTAATGAAGTCCCGAAGCCTCTCAACATTACTGTCACATGGATTATATTCAGAATTGCACCTATTATCAGAAGGAATTATCAAAGGTATTAAATTATATTATTACACACCTACTGTCTGGCAAAGATTGGCGTTGAGGATCCCATTCTTTGAAATAAATTTCCTTGGCACTCTGATATTGCAATCAAAAGGAGTCAAATATAGAAGACTGACTTGTATCTAACATCATGTTGTGAAAGATTTAATCTGTATGCAGATTATGCAATAATATTACCGCATTTCCCCCTCCTTGAAGAGCACTAACTTCCTGTGAAGTAAATTTGGCCATTGAAACTGATTTTACCCTGTGAGTGAACTCTCGACTGCAGAAAATGTGCATGCATAGATCAATATAGAAGCTCAAATTGAGTGAATTAGTTATTTTAAACAACATTCTGAACACACAAGCTGCTATTTCACATAAATGCACTTAAGGTCTACAAAAAGGCTGTAAGCACTTACTGTATTCCACTGCAAGTAGTGCAAACAAATGTCCAGAAGTTTGTGCATACATATTGAGGACCCTGTTTAGTAAACAACATGAGCTATAGTAGAAAATGATGTCCCAGGTATACATTTAAGGTATAATAGTGAAATCAATGTGAAGATTTCTGGTTACATGTAACAGCTTTATTACCAAAATTAGGTATCACAGATATTAATAAGTGCCTTTGTTTGATTATACTACATGTAATAATAACATTATGTTCCCAATTCTACCCTTATTGTTACTAAAACTAAAAGTAGATTATTGGAGTAGATTAACATAATAAACTATCAAGCAATTCTAGAATAGTTCCAACCAGAAAGTAGATTAGTAGAACAAACTATTAACGGAAACAACAAACATCATAAAAGCCAATTGAAAATTTTTTACCAAAAGAGAGCGTCACATAGTAGAAACAACACTGTAGTACAAAACTCAGTAGATATGCAAAAAAAACAAGTAAAAAATTACCAAACTGTTGCAGTTGATACACCTCCGATTCTCCGGAAGCTTAAGCAGATTCCTTATGGCCTTCTCGTTCCTCTCCTCCTCTTTCAACCGACTCATCATATCCTAACTCCAATCCAAGCCCTAACTTCCAAAACAACATCAAATCAACAACCAAATCATACACACAACAAGTCAATGAGTCATCAATCAATGATCACAAAAACAGAAATCCTTCAACAACGAACTAAAAACGCCAACTAAACTAGCGAATTTCAACAAAAGCGTTATATACGTAAAAAAAAAACAGCGTACGAGTGAAATACAGTCTGATCAAACTATCAATCAGAAGGTCAATTTGCATAAACAACAGATCTAATTATCTAAACACATATGATGCAAATACAGTCTGATAACATGCTATAATAGTGAAAAACACGAAGATATACGTGAACGTATGACCATGATAGATATGAGAGTGTAGAAACTGACCTTTGATCGTCGGATTTCGAGGGAAAATTGAGAAATCGTTTGCTGTTTGAGTTGTAGAGGTAGAGAGAGAGAAATAAGGGGGGAAGAAAAGATAGAGTGTGTGCAGACACATGGGATTTGGAAGAGTCTAAAATGCGGGGCTGAAAATAGAGTGCAACTTTTGACGGTCTTTGTGGGGTCCCTGCCGATGACTTTATGCACATGATCATGACTGTACTGACCAAATTTTTATGAAATAAATGATAACCTTTTAAACAAATTAAATTTTATTTTAATAATCTAAATTATCAAATATTGGTTGATAATAATTTATACTATTAGTTTTTTTATAATAATATTAACTATTATTTTTATTTTCAATAACAATCTTAATGACATAACCATCAAATATTCATGATTGATTTGCACTTGATTTCACTCAAAACAATGATTATGAATGAAATAACGTACGAGTGAAACTGAACGAGAAGTAAATGTAAATCGAGTGTGAATATATGATAATTGTGTTATTGGGATTGCAAATGGTAAAAAAAGATGAAAATCGAGATTATCACACGCCAAATTAATAATATGGATTATTATCTATCAATAAGTAATAGTTTGAATTAGTCTAATCTACCTTTTTTTTACCGACGAGCACACAGTCTATTATATAATCATTTGAACTTGCAACTTTTGTTTGGAGAGTACACCATTTTATCTATAAGGTCTCCTTAAGTACGAGCATAACTTTTTTTGAACGAATATTTGTATCACTGACGGGTCACTGGTTCATCCGATCATCTTCATTACTCAAATACGAAACATCTGGCACTAGACTGACACATCCTCAAAGTGAAGCTTGTAAAATAGTGCATCCCCATCAGTCCTAAACCTGAGACCACTTTCAGGAGGAAACACACCTTAAGTAAGAAAACTCACTAACCCAACTTGAAATCCCGTTATTTTTTTGTCTATCTCAAGTGGAGTTGAACCCAGTACCTTGCTACCTATATTTCTAATGAAGTATTAAGATACTTTATCTTAATCATTTGGGTTGAGAATCATTAGTGATTATAAGAATAAATAGTACTTGTTTTTTAGTAGAAAAATACATAATTCTCTTTCAGAAAAGTTGTCACCTTTTAAACCCCTATTTATTGACGTTTTAAACCACATTTAAAAAAGTGCCGTTGTTTTAACTCTTGTTTGGAAAGTTTCCACTATTTAAATCCTCTTTTAAGAGTTATATCACTTTTAAACCCGTTTAAAAATTTCAACTTTTTAAACCTTGCTCAACAGGTGGACTGAACATTTTGTGTTTGAAAAGCTAGGTTACTTGAAAATAATGATTGATGTTTTGTTAAATTGGTCCATCGTTACATGCTTTAAAAATATCAATCAAACATCAAACAATAAATATAAAAGACAATTTTAACAGTTTTTTTTACCGGTTTTGCTTCGATTTTTATCGGATAGTAATGTTCAATAAAAAGTTAGGTTTATTTGAGTCCGACCTATTACATCGTAATTAAACTAATAACCCAATGGTTCGTGGTTTAACAAGTTGTACCAGCCAGTGCGATTCATTTCAAAAGCATAATAAAATATCTATTAAAATGTCTACTTTTACTATTGATGAATGTCATTTGTTTTAATTTATAAAAAACGAGTTGTTGCTTTAAAATTATGGTTTTTACAAATATTAAATAGTATAAAATAAATATAATAAAAAGTTATAGCTTAACTCATCCGTACGGACCCATGCCAACTCGCCATTTCACTTTTAAGCCTAGCTTTTAGAAAAACAAAGATATTGTATTATTGTTTAAAAAGTGTAGGAACAACCCTTATCAATAATCGAGATGATTCCTTCGTCAATTGAGTTTCTTTTTGTCGTCCATAGTTTTTATTTTTAGTTGCTGAATAAAATCTTTTTTTTAGTTATTGGACAAGTAACTTGCATGACGATGGTTTAATAAATATATATGGAAATAAGTCAAATGGATCAGTTTACCCGATTCCATATTTAAAACTAGACCTACTGTGAAATGAATAAGATTTTTATATGCACGCTTCAATTGTGTAACAAAGATCATCCATTCGGCATGTTTGTACCTTAATTAGTTTTACAAACAAATTATTTTAAAAGTAATCAATTAAGTTTATGTTTGTTTTGAAAAAAATGTATTAGCTACGCGTCATAAAAAATGTATACAAACAAAATCATTGATGAGTTCATCTTGATAAATCTTAGTTTATTAAATTATAAGGGTTAAATAATAAAATATGTAAAAATATTGAGTTTAAAATAAAAAACTAAAAAAAAAACAAAAAAAAAAACATATACAATATTTATAACTTATGCAACGTTAGGTTGCTAATTAGTAATATTTAAATAATAAGCCAGTGTTTATTAGACAAGTATTCATTGTTTCGTGCATTAAAGTTGTTAATTTTTTATTAACTACTTTATCTGGTCTTATAGGTTAAAATTTAACCTAAAATATAGATATTTAAGAATTAAATAAATACGTATTAAAGTTTTTCAATTTATGATGTAAAAAATTCACGAATTGAATCTCGTTCAAAATAAATTCGTTCGAAATAAACTCGCTTTAAATCGGCTCTACTAGTTTAAATTAAATTCTAATTATAAAAAAGGCTTAGACACTTAAAATATTACTATCTTAATAGACTATTATTACATTATGTGAATATATAAATCAATATGTATAAATAAATATACATACTTCAGAAAATATTAAATTGTAAAAAATATACAAGCCGCCGACTTAACAAACTAGGAACTGACTCGAGCTTTGCCGACTTAACAAACTAGGAACTGACTCGAGCTTTTTACAAGTTAAGGTCCAGCATTCCAGCTCGATAAAAATAAACAAACCAAGCTTGGCCAACTCGTTTGACTTTGAGCTCGAGCCCTATAGCCCAGCATGACTTGGCCGACTAAACTTGTTTACAATCCTAATTCAGTCTTTACCAGTGTTGTAAAAATCGCTAGACGTTAGTCGGGTGGTGGGGTACCAACTAGTGATTAATCGGGATTAATCGTTTTGGAATTTTTATATATAATTTTCATTTTATATATATACACACACATTTTTATATGTAATTTTTATAAATATGTTTTGTTTAATATATATATAAACAAATCTGGCCGGAATTTTGAAATTTTCACCGGAATTTTTGAAGTTCGCCGGAATTCCAACGGAATCACGTCGGAAATTCGCCGGATTCTGCCAAAATGCAGATTAGGGGCCGATTAATAGCCGACTAGGTCCGATTAGGGCCGATTTTTTCCTGATTTTGACCAATTTGACCGACTAGTGATTTCTTGCTCCAATTGGGGAAAATCAAATCGGTGAGGCACCGATAGTCCGATTTTTACAACATTGGTCTTTACTAGGGAATTCGTTCTTTCTTTCACAAGATTTTTTTAAAATGAACCTCCACCACCTATCGAAGGGAAGGGAGGGTGACAACAGTCATGATGGCAACATTAGTGGTGGTGTGTTATGGTGGTGGCAAGTGAAAACAACGATCGATAGTGTCAACAACAAGTGGCTGCAATTGATGCAACAACATGAGTGATTTGCAATTTAAATTCCTTAATTTTGTTGAATTCATTCGCAACTCGAAATGAATGAAACAAGAGATTTGAGAGAAGTAATTTAGTTCTAAATCTTTTCTCAAGAAAAGAATTCTTCATTCACTTTCCAACACTAACAAAATCATGCAAACCAAAACATTCACATTCCAATTCGATCATACTCTACAAACCAACTGCACCCTAAATCTATTCTTGAACTAAACATATTTCATCAAACTTAAATTCTTAAACCAAACTCAATATTATTCTACTAGATGTAACCCAAATCACCATGTAAACCCTAATATCCACATAACAAACAATCACCCCAAAGCAAAATTCAGTTAAGAAACTAACTCTCAAACGCCCATGGATGTTCATCACGAACCTCTTGTTCTTCCTCCGGCGTAAAATCATTAGTAATATTGAAAATCTCTCGCACCTCCTCCACCGTCTTATCCTTGATCACATCCGCCACTCGTTGACAAAACACATCCAACAATTCAGCATTATTAGCATCATAAGCATACTTAACAAGCACCAGCAGCGTCTCCGTACCGATCTCTTCACGTTCGATGAAACTCCTCAGATCGTTCATCGCCGCCGTACGGACTTCCTCATCGGACGATCCGTTTCGCCGGAGGAAATCGTTCACCGCTGCTTCGGTTTCCGAATCGACGTTGTGGATACGGATCACGTGATCATCCGATGCATGATTGTCGAAGGATTGATCTTCTGGATCTGATTTGGAAAAGGTGTCGTTGATGATCTCGGTGTTTTGGGGTTTGGAGTCGATGGTGGGGCTAGGGTTTTCATTCGATGAATGATTGTTGTTAAGCTTGACGGTGATGGATGATTGAGTTGTGGTGGTTTGTTCGAGAACGATTGTTTGTGACATTGTGAAGAATTTAGGGTTTGTTGGAGGTGTAATAATGGTGATATATTGGGGACGATGAGTTTGTGAAGCGAGTGTGAGGTTAGGGCTACGTTGGGGTATGGAGGTATTTATAAGGTTACTAATATTTAGACACTCAACCATATAAATCGACACTCTTATACGTCACGTATAGGTCCATACGCGGCGTATAGGGTCGAATGCACTGAAAACAATAAAAATTCAGGGGGTGTCAGAGAGCTATACGCCCCATATAGCCCTATACGACCCCCATATACGACACATATAGGGCTATACGACGCGTATAGTAAATTTCGACACTGACTACGAGGAAAAATTCAGGGGGCTGTCAGAGGGGTTATACGACCCTCCATACGATGCGTATGTGGCTATACGACCCGTATAGAATTTTGAGGTGTTCATTTAAAATAATAGGATTTCCAAATAACCAAACCTATTTATAATTGTGGTGTAATATGAATCGAAACAAACTCTGAAATATCAGCATAATTGATTATTATTCTTTATTATGAACCAAATATTATGATAATAATAATATTTAGATTCTGCATTGATTTTGGTACCTATTTTGTTTTTTGATATTTAATATTTTAATTTTGTTAATAAAATATAATATATTAGATCAATATCAAACCAAAAAGGTTAAACTCAACGTTTAATGTATACACGTAAACAAGAGATATCACTTATAAACTTGTAAAATTGTATATTATTTTAAATCATACTCAAACATTATTTATTGTAATACTTATGTTTTAAGAAAGATATATAAATTTATAAATTTACAGGGGAACATGTATGTAATTCTCTCTAATATTTTTAGATTGCCATGTGTATATTTACAAATAGATAAATATAATTAATTTTGATAGACATGGTTCTAACTTTTGTAAAGTTTAAGGTAGCTTTGATATTAAGACTTTTTTCAAATTTCAGCCTAAGCGATTCTAACTTGCTTATTGGTTTAAGAAGGCCAAAATTTGCTGAAAAGTTTATGGTTTACGGAGATAAAAAAATAATATTTGAACTCGTATGTTCGTGTATGCGTATCCAATTAACTGTGTACGTGATATAGCCACGCGAAATGCACAATGCCGAAGACGTCTATGGCCATGTAGCGTTAACGAGCTTTTAGTGCTACAATAACCAATTTACACCATTAGGTGCCAGCTCTTTCACCAAAATGAACATCGGTATCAATAAAGTTAGCCTGTTTTTACTAACTTTATAATCATGCGCGTATAATGTGCAAATATTGTTATCAAAGTTTACCTTTAATAGATAAAACTAAAGAGAACATTTACATTTTACACCCATTGTAATATGGTAACAAGAACAAAGTGAAATGAAAGCAATCAAGTTCAAGACCCCTCTCGTCTAATGTATTGGCTGTGTTAAGTCATATATACACTCAACCATAAAACCTGTAAAATTAAAAATTAGCATGTATTTATTTATGAATTTAGCATAAGAAAACGGCCCATTCAAGTTCTCTTATAATCACAATCAAATCAAATATTTATAGATTAAGATGATCTTTTCTATGGATTTTTAGAAGCTAAAAATAATTCATTTATTATAATTTTTTTTAGAAAGCTTAATAAACGACACTAGTTTGCAACTCTAACACACATTCTAATATCATTTCATAATTTAATATTTTCAATAACAGTTTTATAACAAAACCATAAATACTTGAGCGAAGTTACATTAGTATTGTTAATTTTTGCCCCGGTAGTTTAAAAGTTTATACATATATTGAGTCCCCCCTTAAAAGATTACTTTCGCCCCGTACCCCTTATTATAAACTAGTTTAAGCTCCGTTACAGTATAAATACATTGTAAAAACGGATCCAAATTTGTTTAAAACTGAACCGAAGTTTATGGTTGAAATTGGGCTCTTATTCTTCACTTCTTTTGCATTTTGCACATTGCAATCGGGCCATCAGGGATTCAGGGATGATTGGATGAAGCTGAAGCAAGACTATAGCATTTTAACTGGGCTTCGACAGATACAACCTCGCATAAATGGTGGCCCGAAACGGCTGTTTGGGCTGTTAAAATTTTCGTCATTAGGCCCAATCTTTTACCAGCCCATCGGGCTTCTTATTCGTCAACGGAATTCAGCTTAGATTCCGGTCAAACTGTACCGGAAAAAGAAGCACCGGTGAACAGAACAAAGTATGTTTTTGAGCCCGAAGTTAGATAATACTATAATAGATACTTGTTTGCATTTTGTAGGGCGTTTTGGATTTCAATATATTTTGTATTTTTTACCGACAGATCTATCATATTTCTAAATTACTGTAAACCATTCTACCTCACGTCTGGATTTGAACCTATGACCTTCTATTTAAGAAACTATAGCATCTACTAAATGAGTTAGTCTCACATTGACATTCCATTTGTCTAGTTGTCATCGTGTACGAATTTATCTATGGAATTATATTCGGAATGAATCATTGTTTACGAAATTGTCATCTCGTTAGTTATTGACTAATGATCATAACAAATGAGCCCAACAGTGATAATATTTGCAGCTATTCTATCATATTGCTACTTTTTTTATAACAGAGAACCCAAGGCCTACCAATACCTTACTAACAAATAAGATAAGGTAAAATGCAGCTTGAGATTAAAGACATTAACCAGTAAAAGCTAGATTCGAGCCTAATATTTGTGCTAGAGTCAGTTTGCTAAATAATTACCATCCATGATTAATACTAAACAGGGGATGTACTTGATGCCAGGTGCTAAGAACAGGTAATTTCTTTTATCTGAATTCTATCTCATTTATGTTTCTTGTAACTAGTAATGTTACTGCTTTATGATCTTAAGATCATGTGTTTAAGTTGTTGGAGAAAGTCTTCTGCCCAAAGTGCAGGGTAAGATTATGTATATCAAATTACAAAGTGATTCGGCCCCTCCCTATATTTTTGTGCGAAATAGGAGCTAAGTCAAACAATGGGTATGTCTTTTTTTATGTTTCATGCAACAAGTGGCCATCATGTGATTATCTCTATTATTCCTTGTGAATTGTTGGCCATGTCAGAAGCGCATAATGTTTGCATTCTTCATGTTCATGCATCCCATGGAGTTCTTTTAGTTTTTGAATGGTCAAAGGGAACAAAGATTCAAACTCAGCCGCCTAGATTAATGGATACTATTCAAGCCAAGTATTTATATACATTTGTTCAATCAATTGTTAAGGCTTGTTCAATAGATGGTCATATTTGTTCACACACTTGTCAAATGTGTTCAATCGATGGAAAGAGTTGTTCAATCAAATTCGAAACAACCAGTAATCGATGATATAGTTTGCTCAAATACCGGTTAGCTGCACAAGACGTGCACTAGACTGCAATAACCACATCGCATGAACATTAGAAAATTGTATCGCATAAACTCTAACAATGTATTTACATAACCACAAACAAAATAAGATGGCATTCATTTTGATTATTTATAATTTTTCGGCTTAGTAGCCGTTAATCATCTATAATAAACTAAATCATATAACCGCAAATCAACATAGTTACATTGATTGTTAAAAATAGGGGACTCTTAGTAGAGAATCAAATTTAAGTAGAGATTCGAGAGAATCGTATGATGGATTTGTAAGTAGTGTTTGAAGGATATAACAAGAACTAGAAATAGAGCAAGATAAAAAGTTACAAAACTGTCTTACATATGACACTTAAAAGAAGAAAAAGATGCATGTGTTTATGTGGTTCCTATGACTTTCATACTTAAATTTGGCTATGCATTGCAAGATATTGTATATAAACTGTGAAGCAGATGGAAACATATGTTTGTTAGGTGTTTGTGTTAATGCCAGCAAATATATCTAGCATGCCACATAAGGACAAAGACTCTATGCCTAACAACAAAGAGAGATCCAATCCAGTAAGGAGGTAGGGTACCTTGGTCATAGGGTAAGGTGCTCAAATATGAAAGATAAGTATCAATACAATGGATGTAACTAGTTATATTATAAAAAATAGGAAGACAACTTTTATAAAACAATCAATCTTGTAGTTATGGTCACCCTTTATAAATATATTATTGATTATTGATGGTGAGTGATCGATGTCGTTTGGTCGGTCAAAAATAAGAAATAAAGTGTGCCTATTACCCTTAATAGTAAAGGGAAGTAGGGTGTCGAATCACAGGGAATTTGTGGTTAATGTTTAAGTCAACTAGGTTGATTACTGAATTGAAATTAATAGAATGACAAATTGCATAAATGTAAACTCAAAAGATTGATTGATTGATTGACTTAAAAACAAGTAATGTAATATGAATGATGAATTAACAATTAATTAAAAAGGGTAGTCATTCCCGGGATTCAGATTCAAAGACAATATTACTTTTATTCGATTAAGATGAATCACGACAAGTGATTTCTATATAATGATCATATACTTGTTATACAATTACAAGAGACTAATTTTTATGAGTAGACAGTGAAAATACTGAAAACTGAACCAATCAATTAGAATTGCAAACATTCAACAACTTCAAATCACTGACTTCAATTTCGAATATCAAATAGAAAAAAACTCAATTAAACAAAACAAATAATTGTCTTACAAGAATCTTTCACCTGGGAACAACTACTAAACGAATTAGCCGCTCATGGTTATGTATTGATCTTCAAATCTCATGTAGAAAGGCATGATTCGTGATGGATTGATGAATTGGAAGCTTGGAATGATGGAAAATAAAGTGGAAAATCATCCTTGTTCGTCCTTGGAGGCTAGAGGCCAGTCCCCTTTTGAAACCCTAATGTTAGGGTTTAAATAGGTTTTGAAATTTGAAACAACCCTCAAAATATCGCGTTAGACCGTAACTTACGGCCTATAGGCCGTAAGTTACAGCCTACCATCAACCAGACGGCCAAACCTTCTGTCTTACGGGGTTCACAGACGGTCTTGGCACAGGGCCGTAAGTTACGGCCTGAGGCCGTAGCTTACGGCCTCCCTGCAAGTTGCACAGTTTTCTTTATTTTCAGCACCTTTCAACCCGTAGTCTTGGTATCCTTTGTATCCTTCTCAAATAAAGTCTGTTAAGCTTCATTTAACCTACAATTCAAACACGCAACAAAGTAATATTGTTTGACATATAAAATATATTAAAAGTGCAATATTATCTATAATAAGTGCATGCATATTAACCAATCATCACATCCCCACACTTGACATTTACTTGTCCTCAAGCAAACTCGCTTGTAACATAAACCTTCTTTAGACAAAAGCAATCCCCATTTCTTCACAAGTGCTAGCTAAGGTTCAAAGTCATACCCGTTCAATCATAAAATCAAAAGCACTATAATTTTTCTCAGACCATGAATTAAGAATCATCTACCCGGGCCTAATAAGCTTAAGTGTTTTCCCAATGCATGCAACACACCCCTCACAAGTGTCACTCCTCTCGGTTTAATTTCTGGACTAGTGAAAGATGCACTAGTATATTTCTGTAGTACTCTCAAACCAAGAAAAGAAACACAATTACCATAAGCTTGCCTAACAATCATAACTCCACCACTTAACGCAAGTAAATGCACAAATCATAAGGACTTTACAAGGGTTGTAACATTAGGCTAGGGTTAGGGTGCGGAAAAGGAATTTAAAAATGGCTAAAATGGTAATGGAATCCAATTAGATATGCTATAACAACTACTAATAACTACTCACAATTCGGGTAAAGTTGACCCGTTATTCTTCTGACTCAACAATACTCAACTAACAAAACTTGGGCACTTTGTTCACCCATACTCATAAATCTTTCTTTTCTTTTCATTTTTCTTTTTTTTCAATTTTTTCTAAACATAAAAATAATGCAAACAACTAACACACTTAGTAATATCTAAAGGATTCCACTACACGGGTAACAAGAAACACTAGGTTTAAAAGGCTCACAGGGTTAACATATATGGGTTGACAAAACGAAAGGTTGGGGCTCTGCAGGGTTTCTAAAGGAATATTGTTGGGTAGGAAATAAACACAGAAAAAGGCTAACAAAAACAATGGGTTAATCCTAATGCCTTACTCATCTTTGTGCAATAACTTAGTTTGTGGTCTCGAAATGTATCTATTAGGCAAGTTCTAGAATCATGAATTTATCTGGTAATTCACACAAAAGAAAATTGAGCAATCATTCCTAATAATATTCTAATGCTCATATAAAAAGGCTCAAACATCTCACCAAAAATTGTGTGGAATAGGGTTGCCGATATGAAGCATGCATAAAATCCAACCCGCCAGCTTATTACCCCCGGTTAGACACTTCTAATAATTTATAATCTTTTATTATCCTTTTTTTTAACCAACCATGACTAAGGACCACTACTTATGCACAAGTTACTTAATAGGTCTTGATTTACATTGACGAATTCCAGTTTTCATGCACAATTGAGATTCGCCCAAAAACAAATTAAAATTTTCAATTTCACCAATTTTTTTTTAATTACCCCATCCCCACATTTAAAGTAGACATTGCCCTCAATGTCTAAAAACCGACTTTTTTTATAGCTACGGGAATGGCACGTCAAACTACATCATCACCATAACATGTTACAACCATTACATTCACATTGTTACCCAAGTAAGACATCAAAAACAAGAAAAATAAAACAAAACAAACACACCATACTAACTAAAGTCATGAACAAAAATTAGAAATAGATGCACCTGTAATTGCATTCACCAAGTGACAAGATCCTAGACTTGCCCAAATACCTCTCCAAAGCTAGCAACAATTACCTACAAGATTTCTAAAAGTGTGTAGAAGCAAGCTTCTCACGTTGTGTCAAAATTAACACTTCAAAATCATGCAATTCCAATTTCCTTTGGCTAACTATTTCCACAAAAACAAGTGTATATCATAATCCACTTTCAGTTCATGACTTCAAAACAAAAATAAACCTAACTCACTTTCGTAGGAATCACGGTTGCATTTAGCATATGCAACAAGCCTTTTAAACCCCTCAGTAGACCCGAGTGGACGAGTGAAGTCTCGTGAGGGTTTCTAGGGAACACACCCACAAAGTTCTTGTAACTAAAGAGACCTTGTTTTCACCCCACACCCTCTTTAGAAACAAAGTCGTCCCCGACTTTAACTTCAACGTACCTGAGCGGGTAAACATCCCCACACTTACGTTTGACTGCGGGTTTCCTGCAAAACTTGTTAAACCACACTAAAACCAAACAAAACACAAGAAAATCTAATCGAATAAAACAAAATACAAACACAAAAGAAAAGACACACCACGGGTTGCCTCCCGGAAGCGCTAAATTTATAGTCTTCAGCCAGACTTGATACCTGGGTTTCAGTTGTTAGTTTCATTATCCGAGATGCTTATAGCAAAGCTCTCGGATTGCTTTGACGGTCCATTGATATCATTAACATCCAAATATGGCTTCAAGCGTTGTCCATTAAAAACTTGTCTCAAATGATCATCCAAATCTTCGATTTCCACTTCACCATATTTACCTATTCTCTTAACCAGATACGGGCCCGTCCACTTGCTCTTAAGCTTACCAGGAAATAGCTTAAGTCTGGAATCGTATAACCACACCCTCTGGTTCACATCAAACTTCTGTAACTTGATCTTTATATCGTGCACAGCTTTTGTCTTTGCTTTGTAAGCAGCAGCTGTCTCATAAGCATCATCTCTGAGTTCCTCAAGCTCAGTCAATGTTAACTTCCTCAAATTACCTGCAGTATCATAATCCATGTTAACTTCTTTAATAGCCCATAAAGCCCTATGAACTAACTCAACAGGTAAATGACATCCTTTCCCATAAACCAATCGATAAGGTGTAGTGCCAATGGGTGTTTTGTAGGCCGTACGATATGCCCATAAAGCATCATCCAAACGAATGGCCCAATCCTTTCGGTCGGGTCGTAGGGTCTTTTGCAAAATCTCTTTAATTTGCCTATTGGACACTTCGACTTGCCCATTGGTTTGTGGGTGATATGGTGTTGCAATCCTATGATCCACACCATATCGTTTGAGTAGTTTGCCAAATTTAAAGTTTTTGAAATGTAACCCCCCATCACTTATGATCACACGGGGAATTCCAAAACGTGTAAGAATGTTTGTTGAACAAATTTGCAAACTACTACATGATCATTGGTTTTGGTGGCGATTGCTTCGATCCATTTAGACACATAATCCACCGCCACCAAAATGTACAAATTGCCATAAGAGTTCGGGAATGGGCCCATGAAATCGATTCCCCAAACATCAAAGATGTCTACAACTAGAATCGGATGTATGGGCATCTCATTCCTTCTAGAAATGCTACCCATCTTTTGACAATTTGTACAATGCCTAGCAAACTCTAATGCATCTTTAAAAACTGTTGGCCAATAAAGCCCACTAGCTAGCACTTTTTGTGCTGTTTTGTGTCCGCTGAAATGGCCCCCGCATGCGGATGTATGCAAATGTCTCAGCACACCTTGAAACTCTTCATCGGGTACACATTTACGAATCACTTGATCAACTCCAATCTTGAATAGGTTTGGCTCCTCCCAGATGTACTCTCTTATTCGATGCTCAAACTTCTGCTTCTTGCTCTTAGACCACGTCTCCGGAATCTCACATGTAACCAAAAAATTAGCAAAGTTAGCATACCATGGTCCTGTAGAAACAGACATTAGAAATTCATCAGGGAATTTCTCATTGATCTCCTCGTCATCAGAAGCATCGTTCTCATGAACAACCCATGACAAATGATCAGCTACAACATTTTCACTACCCTTTTTGTCACGGATTTCCAAATCAAACTCTTGTAATAGAAGGATCCACCGAATTAGGCGAGGCTTGGCATCCTTCTTCGCCATGAGGTATTTGAGCGCACTGTGATCAGAGTAAACAATTACTTTACTACCCCATATGTAAGATCTAAATTTATCCAAAGCATATACTACTGCAAGTAACTCTTTTTCTGTTGTGTGTAATTTAACTGAGCATCAGATAAAGTTTTGCTTGCATAGTATATGGCAACGGGTTTCTTATCCACCCGTTGACCCAAACAGCCCCGATAGCAAAATCACTTGCATCACACATAATTTCAAATGGAATTGTCCAATCCGGTGATTGCAATATCGGGGCTTGTACCAATTGTTCTTTAAGCAATTTAAAAGATTTCAAACATTCTTCATTAAAATCAAATGGTACATCTTTCAAAAGTAGGTTACATAAAGGTTTTGTGATGACACTAAATCCCTTAATAAACCTACGATAAAACCCCGCATGACCCAAAAATGACCGAAGCCCCTTAACATTGGTTGGAGGTGGCAATGTAGATATAACTTGTATCTTTGCCCTATCCACCTCCATTCCTTTTTCGGACACAACATGACCCAAAACAATACCCTCCTTTACCATGAAATGACTCTTTTCCCAACTCAAGACCAAATTCGTTTCAACACATCTTTTAAGCACTTCAGACAATTCATTTAAACATGACTCAAAAGACGGGCCAAAAACTAAAAAATCATCCATAAAGATCTCTAGGGAATCCCCAACCATATCGGAAAAGATACTCATCATGCACCTTTGAAAGGTGGCTGGGGCATTACACAGCCCGAATGGCATTCGCCTGAATGCAAATGTACCATAGGGGCATGTGAATGTGGTCTTTTCTTGGTGGTGAGGATGTATAGCTATTTGGTTATAACCTGAATATCCATCTAAGAAACAATAAAATTTCTGACCTGATAACTTCTCAATGATTTGGTCAATAAAGGGCAAAGGAAAATGATCCTTTGAGGTGGCTGCATTCAATTTCCTGTAATCAATACAAACACGCCACCCGGTTACAGGCCGGGTGGCTAATTACTCACTTTGTTCACTCTTAATTACCTGAATGCCAGCTTTCTTGGGTACTGTTTGGGTTGGACTCACCCAAGCACTATCTGAAATGGGATAGATGATCCCTGCATCCAACCACTTGATCATCTCTTTCTTAACTACTTCACGCATGTTAGGATTCAATCTTCTTTGAGCATCTCTTGCGGGTTTAGCATCCTCGTCAGTGATAATCTTGTGCATTACAATAGATGGGCTTATACCTTTCAGACCCGCTATTGTCCAACCAATGGTTGCCTTGTGATCTTTTAACACCTCCAATGCTTCCTCTTGCTTTTCATCCAGATCTGCTGCAATAATAACAGGGAGAGTTTGGTCCTCACCCAGAAATGCATATTTCAAGTGCTTTGGCAGATCCTTCAATTCAACCTTCGGTGGACTAATTAATGATGGCTTCAACCCAGATGAAATCTCCTCAGGTAAGTTCTCCACATGATATGTCCATGGAGGCCTACCTTCTTTAAATGCCATCACTTCCACACTCTTCAATTCTTCCATCAGCTCTTGTTCCTGCTCAAACCTGTCATAAACAAAACACATCTCTGTGGTGTCATCCCCACAGTGAGGGATGCACCTGTCAACGACGTCTGCCATGAAGCATTCATCATCAACCATAGAGTTAGATCCATTTGAAAAAACATTAATCTGATCTTTCTATTACCAAATGTCATATCAACAGTACCACTGCCACAATCAATCAAAGCTTGTGCAGTGGCTAAGAAAGGTCGACCTAAAATCATATTTAGTTGTTTTGTTTTATCAGCAGACACATAATCCAATACCAGAAAATCAACAGGATAATAAAACTCCTCAACCTTGACAATTACATCTCGCACGATCCTTCTCGGGAGTTTAAGGGTCAAATCAGCTAACACTACAGTAGTGTCAGCTTGACGCAGTGGACCAAAATCATATTGATCGTACAAACTCCCGCGAAGGATGCTTACACTAGCTCCAAGATTCAATAACGCCCTTGACATTTTAAAATCACCAACTTGGATAGATATTAAAGGCGTTCCTGGATCTTGTAGTTTAGGTGGAAGGGACCCAGTCAAAACGGCACTAACTGGTTCGGTTAGATCAAGTTTCTTAGGAAACTTATGGTGCCGTTTCTGGGTGCACAAATCCTTGAGATATTTAGCATAGGCGGGAACCTGTTTAATTGCATCAATTAAGGGTAAATTAATTTTTACTTGTTTAAACACTTCCCACATTTCCTCTTGTTGTGGGCCCCTTTTTCTTTCAGAAGTGATTTTCTTTTGGCTTTCCAAAGCTTTAGGAAAAGGAGCAGTCTCCTTTTCCTTAGCTTTAGGAGCTTCTATGTTAGTGCTTGGTTTTGATGTTTCTTGAAAAGTCACTTTTTTTGTTGGTTTCACTTTTATTACAGGTTTCCCCTCACTATCACTTTCACCATCAGGGCCAAAATCTACCACTTCCCCTTCTGTATAGGTTTTAAGTGATGGTGAATTAACCTTATTATCATATACCTTACTAGAACGAAGTATACTTACCTGACCAAATGGATTCTGCTTTGTAGTCTTTGTTCCCGAATACTGGTGAGTTGGGTTGACCTTTGTATCGCTTGGCAGCATCCCACTACTCTTCTTATTTTTATGTAACTCGGTTGCCATTTGTCCCATTTGAGTTGTTACTGATTGTATGGCCTTATCATGGAGCTCTATCTTTTGCTCCATCCTTTTAAGAATCTCCAGGACCTCATTGATTCCAACTGCATTGGAAGTTCCTTGACTACTCGGTGGAGGATAGGACCGTTGGTAACCTCCTTGACCATTCTGAGAACGGGGTTGATATTGTTGTCCCGTTCTTTGACCACTTCCTTGAAAATTTAGATTAGATTGATTATTAGAATTTCCATACCCGAGATTCAGATGATTTTTGAGGTCTGGATGGTAAGTGTTGGAATTCATATCATAACTCCTGCTACCTCATTACAACCGATTCACTTCTTCATATCCAATTTCTCCATGAGGTCATTGCTCAGCTAAATGGCCTAGTTCCTCACATACAGCACATACTTCATAAACTTGACCACCACTTTGCCCTCCAGAACCGAGCTGCGCCAGTTGTTGCTCTATTTTACTCAACCTATCATGTTCAACTGTAGCGCTAGCAACTGCTTTAACAACCGGATGTCTTGCTCTTCTACCAACTTGGGCTTGCCTCTTTGAATTGGTTGACATCCTTTCTAAATATTCCCAATCTACGGCTTCATCATTTGTACCAAATGTCCCATTAGAAATAGAATTCAAATTCTGCAGGTCTTCTGGTGACAGTCCTTCAAGGATGGAATTCAATAGTTCCCAGTCGTCTAAACCATGATGAGGACAATTCTTGATCATCATTTTGAACCTGGTATAAGCTTCATGAAACAATTCACCCGATGCTTGTGTAAAACCCCTTATGTTCTTCCTTGCATCACTAGTTCTCTTATTTGTGAAGAACTCATTCAAAAACTGTTGTTGCATATCTTGCCAGGTGAATATAGATGCAGATGGTAAAGATTGAAACCATTGTTGTGCTTTATCCTCTAGTGTAAACTGAAAGAGAACCAATTTGACTTCATCTGGAGTAAATCCCTGTCCTCCAATGGTGTTACATCTTGCATCATAAGCTGCCAAATGTTGGTAAGGTTCTTCAGTTGCCACTCCATGGTACTTAGGCAAATTTTGGATTGAGTGGGATCTCACTTCGAATGATCTTCCCTGGTAAACTGGAAGAACTACTGGTGACGGATTCACTGCGAGTGCTGGTCTGAAATGGCGTTCAATCCCCCTCACAAGACCTTGATTTACCCTTCTTGGTACCCCTTGTGGTGCAATCAGCTATGGTCCCCTATTTACTGGAGGTCCTCTTAGTCTAGGCCCCTGCTGTTGTTGCTGTTGAGGAGGAGGAGCTTGGTACCTCGAATTACTGGTTCAGTCTGTTGTTATGGATACCTAACTCCTTCTGGGTCTATTCTATCACCACCAAATCCTGCACTTGTGCCAATACCAATGTCAATACCCTCTCCATGCAATCCCCTGCTGCCTATACAATCAAACCTGTTCTCCAGTTGCTCTTCATAATTTTCATAATCTTCTTCATATCCATACGGACCTCCACCATAACTTACCCCTGAAGTATGTTGTGTAAATTTTAGTGGGGGTGACTGAAACTGTGGTGGTTGCTGCTGTGAGAAAAGGTTGCTGCTGGATTGATGCTGTTGAACTGAGGGGCCCTCATCTACTATCCTCACATAGGGTGAGGTATAATTAGTGTCAACTCGGGTAATAGCATGTTGAGTCTCAGGTTGTGTGAAAGTAGGACGTGGTGGTATCGGACTTGTTTCTTGAGTGGTTGTGAATGTTGTTGAGAATAAACCCGAATCAACTGGGGTTGTGCTTTGACCTGTTGTCCCTGAGAATGGTTGACCCGATGGTGGTGGATCAATAGGTTTCTTTGATGGATTGCTTGTATCCTCTATTTTAGTACTCTGTGGGCTTGGAGGCATTCCTGTCCTATGAATAATTCGATTGTGACGAGCAGTTTTCTCAATCTCAGGATCGAAAACCAATGGGGAAGTCTTTCCTGATCCTCTTGTGTGATGCATGCAATGTAGAATCACCTGCACAACACAAACAAAGCAAAACCACGCGTAATACCGACTTTAAACAAAAAACCAAAAACTAAAAAGAAAATTATTTTTGGATTTTTTTTTAAACTTTTTATCAACTAAACTAAACTAAACACTAAGCTCACAAATTCCCCGGCAACGGCGCCATTTTGATCGATGTCGTTTGGTCGGTCAAAAATAAGTAATAAAGTGTGCCTATTACCCTTAATAGTAAAGGGAAGTAGGGTGTCGAATCACAGGGAATTTGTGGTTAATGTTTAAGTCAACTAGGTTGATTACTGAATTGAAATTAATAGAATGACAAATTGTATAAATGTAAACTCAAAAGATTGATTGATTGATTGACTTAAAAACAAGTAATGTAATATGAAAGATGAATTAACAATTAATTAAAAAGGGTAGTCATTCCCGGGATTCAGATTCAAAGACAATATTACTTCTATTCGATTAAGATGAATCACGACAAGTGATTTCTATATAATGATCATATACTTGTTAAACAATTACAAGAGACTAATTTTTATGAGTAGACAGTGAAAATACTGAAAACTAAACCAATCAATTAGAATTGCAAACATTCAACAACTTCAAATCACTGACTTCAATTTAGAATATCAAATAGAAAAACAACTCAATTAAACAAAACAAATAATTGTCTTACAAGAATCTTTCACCCTGGGAACAACTACTAAACGAATTAGCCGCTCATGGTTATGTATTGATCTTCAAATCTCATGTAGAAAGGCATGATTCGTGATGGATTGATGAATTGGAAGCTTGGAATGATGGAAAATAAAGTGGAAAATCATCCTTGTTCGTCCTTGGAGGCTAGAGGCCAGTCCCCTTTTGAAACCCTAATGTTAGGGTTTAAATAGGTTTTGAAATTTGAAACAACCCTCAAAATATCACGTTAGACCGTAACTTACGGCCTATAGGCCGTAAGTTACGGCCTACCATCAACCAGACGGCCAAACCTTCTGTCTTACGGGGTTCACAGACGGTCTTGGCACAGGGCCGTAAGTTACGGCCTGAGGCCGTAGCTTACGGCCTGAGGCGTAGCTTACGGCCTCCCTGCAAGTTGCACAGTTTTCTTTATTTCCAGCACCTTTTAACCCGTAGTTTTTGTATCCTTTGTATCCTTCTCAAATAAAGTCTGTTAAGCTTCATTTAACCTACAATTCAAACACGCAACAAAGTAATATTGTTTGACATATAACATATATTAAAAGTGCAATATTATCTATAATAAGTGCATGCATATTAACCAATCATCAGTGAGTTACTTTTTTCATAGTTGTTGGATTTTGGATCAAGTATGCTCGAACTCAACCCGCCCGCTTAACTCTAGATTAATGTACCACTAGTTACAATCTGGTTGATGGTACAAGCGATCGGTGTCAACGCCATGACGGATGCGTTTTAGTTGCTACAAGCCTGGACATTTGAGGACTGATCTAAGTTAAAAGCTAGGTAAGAAAAAGGTTTATTGAAGCCAAGCCAATGAAGCTTACAAATGATCGAAAGAATATTGAAATGTCAATAATCTTACGGTGGAAATAAAACGATAAAAGTTCGAAAAATAAACAAATGCAGCCTTTGACATCACATGGAGTACAAATTTATAGGCATCAAACATTAAGTGGAAGTAGGTTCCTTTATTTTGTCTGGTCAATAATCTCATCGTTATTGACACAGAATTCAGTTGGAATTGACAATTTCTACCTAATTTGCAAGAAACATCACACATCTACCCTTCTATTCTCTAGCCACCTTTATCTTCACAAAAGGGAAATAACTTCACTTTCAATAGGGAAGGGTTTCATCATACTCTAAACCCACTCATTGAATAATATATCTATTATGGTCACTTTAGCATTGCCTCTCAATCTTTACGAATCTATTAACACGACACGAAACTAGTTTCATAATCATGTGTGTGGATAGTATTTTACTTTTCGGCGAGTTAGATATTTAATTCTACAAATGTTTTGTATATAGTTGCGACTATTCAAGTTGAGTTATCTTTTTTTTGGACGGCAAAGCAAAGATGCGTTAAAAGCTAGTAAGGTGTTAGAAAAAGAGTACAAGGCTTACAAAGAGAAATAATTTTAAAATTACACCTTTATGTCGTTGTAGGAGGTTTAAAGATCCTCTACTTTTTACCCAATTAAACGAATTAGATTTGATATCTTCAACCATTTTGTTCTTTCTCTATCAAGCGCCTTGAAGTGTGACTTTTATGAGTAGTATTTTGACTATATAGTGTTTCGATTGAATGAAATCAACCTTGAGATGAATAGGAAACTAAGTCTTAATTATAAGTCAATGCCTTAAGTGAAACTCAAAGATATGTCGTAAAGTGGTCGTATGTTCTATTTGATCATATCATAAATCTTTTGTATGTCTTACTTATATCAAACTCGGACCTATAAATAGTACTTGAAATAAAACTGATATAATTATTCGTTAAACAGTACAATTGTTTAAAGTAAGTAAAATATTAAAACAAAAAACATACACCTTTTTTCCCTTAGCGGGAAAATAGTTATACCATATATATAATTATATGAAACTAAAGTTATAAGTACTAAACTTATAATAATTAATTCCTTAACATGTATGACAAACTTTGTATAACAAACAAATAGATAAAATACTCAAGAAACACATTTTTTATATTGTTAGTGTATTTTGATATAGATTATGGCAACTTATCCACTTATTAACTATAATAATATCTTCTTACAAGTCATTTACTAATAATATATTAGAAGCTATTGGCATCTTTAGTCCTAATACTTATCTTATTTTTCAAATGATATACAAACGATGGGAAGGGTCGGTTAAACTACCCCCAATATAGTAAGTTATTAATATAAAATAAAATAAAAAGTCTTCTAAAATGGTCGGTTTTATTTTATTGATATGATATTGATTATATAACTTCTTCTTATTGTTACTTTATAATAATTATTACAATTATAATAATTAATCGCCTTCTTATAACTAAACAACCCCAAACCTTATTGGATTCGATTATAGTTAAGAACTTTGTAAGCCAATAAAATTAAAAGCATGTTAGCCGTGACGTCGTTTAATTATAATCGAAATCAACTTATATCGAGTATTAGATGTTGCATAAATTGATCATCATTAGATGTTTTCAATGTATAAGACTTAAGACATCAAAGTACAAGAAATGAATATGTTAGATCATCACTTAGTGCTACATTTGAATGACCCAATTTCCCTTATGTTGGTGCACCAATTTGTGTTAAATATGTTTGTCAACTAGTTTGATCATGTGAGTGTGTCACTTAACATGCTTATCTTTCAAGGTTTGTTGTATTCACTCTCTCACCATAGAATCCATGTGCACATGGACCAACTAATATACCAAATTATGATGTAAATTAGACCCCACAAAGAAGAAAAAAGCTACAAACTCAATTTCAGTTCATCAATAATTGTTTAAATGAACCTTCAATACCTCATGCTCTTTAATAATTATTTGTCTACTACTATACTCTATTTCAACTTACTAGTACTATGCTTTTAGTGAGGGCCATGACAAGGGTCTCTCAACCACTCATACACCTCATTTTGGGTTTATACATCATGGAACAAAAGTTATGCATTATTTTAAATTTTAGAATTTTGGCTTCAAATAAGAAGCTAGAAAATTTTTATGTTATCTTTTATGTTACACATATGACTATTCTTATTGCCAAGGGTCATGTCATATGGGGAGTCATTCAATATATACATATATATATATATATATATATATATATATATATATAATATATATATATATATATATATATATTATATATATATATATATATGTATGTGTGTGTGTGTGTGTGTGTTATCTCTTTGTTTAAAATATGTTTGCTATGTGTTGTATAATGAAAGACCAAATTTGAATATGTGGAGACATTTTCTTTGTGTGAGATACGTTTATAAACTCACTTTTTAATAGGAGTTTTATAAGACAGAGTTTGAAGTCTAAATAGTTTTCTTGCATTGATAAGATAGAGTTTGAAGTCTAAATAGTTTTCTTGCTATCCTTTACTGCAACTCTATATGATTTTGAATAAAAACACGACATAGAGAACAATAAATACATATCGGGTTGATTTGAGGTTACAATGACCTTGATTATAAACATGAACTAAAATAAAGCCAACTCGTTTTGACAAAAGTTAGATTAGAATTTGAAGTTTTATGGTTGATTAGCGTAGAACTCCTTACAAGTATTATGCACACGAGACTTGTAACTTTTATGACATTAACCAAAACCAAGTTTAACGCGCGTTTATAAAAATCCAATCAAGAATGAGAACTTAGAATTAATTAGTGTAGCCCTACCTCTTGCTCATATGCAGTTATACCATGTTTTTAGATACTTATAATGTGAAACGACATCTAAAAACTATTCAACAAACGGATGATGAATTTTTTACCACTGGAATCCGAAAATGAGTCGGGAAAAAATGGGTTGTGTTGAGCTGTAACAATTATATCAAATTGTAGCAAAACTGAAATATTTTAACAGACCTACTAGCTAAGAAGATTAAACAAGCATATAATCATTTATGTTAGATCCTTAAATTAATATTATCATAGAGAATAAAGTTGATCATATATTAAGTGAGCGCCTTCCCCTCACTTGGCCTTATGTGTTATGGAAATATATGTTATATATTATACACATTATGATTATAATGTAACAAACATACATAAATAGGAATAAATGAAAGGATTAATGTATATAATGTACGTGATGTGTTATGACATGGATGAGACATCTCATGGCCTATAGAGGCAATTTCAAATTATTGGTGTTAATTAATGAGAAATATATATCTTTTTCATATCATTGAACCAATCACGTTGGATGCCAGTATATTAGAACAAAGAAGTTGCAAACATATATTAAAGATTATTATTACATATCTACCACATTAATCTATATGTGGCAAATTCAAAAGTTACAATATTGCATAATTTAAAAAATATGTTTGATGATTTGTTATTTGTTAAATACTCTTTTTATAAAAGCTAAATGAATAACCTTCATGCACAAACAATACAGAAGTCAAGTGACAAGTAATAAAGGCTAAAAATCAAAAGAAGCACACAAGAAATGAGTTAGAAATCTAAAAATCAAAAAGAGCTATAGAGGTTGTCCCTTAAAGGAAAGTTGTTCTCAAAATAGTTGATATAATGAAAAAGAGAAAAGGTACCTCTAGGTGTGCGTGATTGAAGAAAAAAAAGGTTTTAAGGGTTTTATCCATAAAGAAAATTCATGTTTCTACACTTGAAAACTTAAAGAATATATATAAACCAAAAAACTTATAAAAAAATACACGTAAGTAATATGAAAGGTGTGGACGCAAACCGTTATATGCAGTTGCGGAACCAAATCTTTTTTATCCGAGGTTCATCCTAAATTCTATTATCTATCAACTGCAACTAAAGGTTCAAATTTATGTTTTACTTAAAAAATTCTTAGATTTACAACAATATTTGATGAATTTCTATGAGCGGAGGGAACCCCCTTGGTTCTACCGCTAACTAAATGTGAAGGTAGTAGACAACGATTGTAGTACGCATAGACGATGCTAATATGGGACTTAGATTGACCCGAATGTATGCATCTAACTATGGTGCTGATCTTTGTGATGTTGGGTTCACTGTTAACGCAAAATATCGGTAGTGTGCATCCAATAGAGAGACAAAATTACGAGGTTTGTTTACTCTATTTTAGTATTAATAAAAGTGTAGTTGGTATCCATGTAAATCATAATGCGATATATTTGAGTGCAGTTGCTTATATTGGATCATTATTAGTTATATTTTGTTATAATATGCTATAACTAGTCTTACTATAACATATTTGACTTAAATAAATCATAGTAGGTTATAATCTGTCATATTTATTTTATTAAAATATGTTATGATATGTCATAACGAGTTATATTTGGTTGTAACAAGTCGTTACAAGTACAAATGCGTCATATTCAAGTGTAATTACTTTTATTGGTTTATTTTTGTTGTAACATGGTTTATTGGCCATAAAGGATCTTAATATGTCGTGATGATTAGTTATATTTTTATTGACCTAAATTTGTATTTTAAGTGTTACTACCTAATTTATATTTAAGCGTCATTTTGTCTACACTTGTAGTAATTATAAGCACAAATATTGTGTTAAAAAGTAGCCGAGATAAAAGTTATGTTTGAGTGGATTACAGCAGAGGAGAAAACAAATGTTTTGCGAAAATTGTCTTTTTGTTACAGCATATGGCATGAAGCAGCCAATAGACTTAAATAATGGTTGTATTTTGTAAGCACTCGAATGTGCATACTTTATAACCAGTGATCTTATTTCGTATTATGTTAGTAATTTGTAAATATTTATAAATTTGTAGAAATTTTGTGTTTGAAAGTTCTAAGAACGCAACTCACACTCCCATATAACGTACTAAAATTATACATTACAAATAATTTACATCAATCCGTTACAGACGAGACTTGAATCTTTAAGCTTAATGAGAAATGGTTTTGTCATGTACAGACTTAACCCTCCACCCAAAAATTTGTGTTTGTATATTATATTTATGGGATTTTGGATGTTTGTAAAGAGCAAAAACTAGAAAAGTAGAATATGTATTTTTTGAATTTTATAGGAAACATTGGAGACCGGAAAATTGTCCAAAAGTGTTTGTCACAAACCCGTCACAAGGAATTATGTTGCAAAGTATTCCATCACGAAATCATTCCCAAAGTAAATTGTTGCAAATGGTTGCAAAAAGACCTTCGTCACAAGCAGCCCACATTACACATTTTGTCACAGACACAATTTATCAGTTCAACAGCAATCCATCTCGAATTCACAATACATCTAGCTACGTCATCGGTGGCTGCTAATTTCCACCACACCATCATTTTGTCGTAATCACATGTCCAACAAATTCTATCGTAGACCTTCATAAAAGGGAATTACGATGGTTTTGTTTATAGCAAATGGTCATATAGTGAAATATATGTGTGTGTATTATAAAAACATGTTAATGGTTTCATCTCCTAAAATCACTCTTAAGATCTTAATTACATTTCTTTAGCTTATTTTTTATTTTGTTATAATTAATAATATAAGGTTCAAAGGTCATATGACTTAAATATAAGAACTACTTGAAGAAACACCCTTATCTATCATATTCACATGTGTTTTTTAAATTAGCTAGTAGCTAGGCTGTGGCACTTGTCTCTTTACAACTTGTTCATGTGAGATATGCAAAATTATTATAAACTCTTCCTCCAATTATAAAGCACATAACCACATGAAACTAGATGCTCTCTCACTTGTCTTTTCTACCTCATCACACCCCACAACATACACCTATATGTCTATATAATATTTATGTATATGCACACCCTTTTAAATTGTAAATTCATCATATTTTATAACTATAAAAGAACACCCTTTTTCATACACACACACTTGCTCTCCCCTTGAAACTTGGGTCTGACCCATTTTCTCCCAACACTTTCTCGGGTTGATCATTCCCCTATAAATCTTCACATATAAATATACACTTTGAATCTTGTGTTTTCATATTGGTTAAAAGAATTGAAATGGGGAAGAAGAAGATGATGAGTTTTGGCAAGTTTTTAGACAGTTTTTGTCTAACGAATGGTGGTGCAAGTTCTTGTCTTTGTTGCATAAACAATTTCGAAATCCAAGATGATTATGAGTTTGAGAGAGAACCACTTGTTGATCAGTCAAAAGATGCAACGGATAAACCTCAAACACTTGCATTCTATCTAAAGCCAAAGGTAAATGTTCAAAACTATATATTTTTTGCTAATAACATGTAGGTTTTCTTGCATTCAAAATCTCATGTTTTTCATATAGCGTCAATTCTGGCTGTAAGATTACTAGAGTTGTCTGAGGGTCCGCTCTCTGGCTGTAAACTTACCTAGAGGGATTTGTTTGGACACGTAAATTGTCATCGTTAAAGTAGTTAAACCTAATGTTAAAAAGGGGTATATATTTTAACTCTACAGTTGAACGGTTATGACTTTGTCACTATATCACTAGATGGTTATGGGATATATGTTGTTTGAGTTTGTTACGTTTGTTTTCTAGTGTACAACTTGCATTGCTTATGTTACATGTTTATGTGATGGTCTTGATTTTAATTATCTTTCAACTAACTTATGTTGGATCATGTATAGATGGTGGTGCTAAGGGTGTCCATGCATTGCAATGGTTGTGCAAAGAAGGTCCAAAGGCACATCTCCAAGATGGAAGGTAACATTTCAAATCATTATTTTCAAATTTCATATCATATGGTTATTCCACTTAAAGGAATAGTATGACCCATTCAATGTATAGGGGCAAACACAATAAAGAAGTATGTACACAATAAAGAAGTATTTAATAACTTATTAGTTACTAAAATATTACAAGTATCCTTAAATCATGTTAATAGAGAAATAATTGTAAACCAAAATCCAAATCGCTTATATCTTGGAATGGTTACTAATGGGCAATAATAATATAAGTTTTTGAATAAACTTATTTTTTCAAGCTTATTAAAATTTGATAAACTTATTGTTTTTAAATGTATAACCGTGAAGTTATGAGAGTTATGACTTGTTTATTAATCTCATAAGTTCAAGTTGATAAGCTCAAAATTTATAAAAATATATAAGCTTAATAAAATTTTAAAATTTTAGTACACTTAAAACTGAAAATATAAGTTAATCAGAACCTCCATAATGTAGATTGGATAAAAAATTAGAAAAAATAACATAAACTATTATCATTCTATGCACATCCTCTAGTTTGTTTTCATCTAATATAATTTATTTTTGTCTTTTTATGTAATTAATTATGATTATTTATCATCCAAAAAGAATAATGTATTTTTTAATTATCTGTAATAAAAAAAACAGGAGTTACATCCTACCAAGTGGACTTGGAAACCAAGATGGTGATTGTAATGGGAGACATTGTTCCATTTGAGGTGTTGGAGAGTGTTTCAAAAGTCAAAAATGCACAACTTTGGACTGAACCAATATCATGAATCTGGGAATATTATTGTGACGAAATTAGCTACGAGATTTTATATATTTACATATATGTAAAACGCAAAAATAATAAGGTAATATTATGGTTTGACACTTTGACATATTTTCTAGTTGGGCTTAACGTCATTTTCTGAATGACCCCTGGACTCTAGTTGTATAATGAGCCCAAGATGAAGTTTGTAAGTTACAAGCCCTGTAAGTGATGTGGGCCTCAGTTGTTGGAAGCCCATACTAAAAAAGGCCCATCTTTTTAATGCCTTTATTACATTATATTAGATGTTTTATCTATATGTAATTTGGATATTTTAAGCATCCATTACCAACGACCGTGGCTCGAAACTTTTGATGGTATATTTGTAATTCAAGCATAAAAGCTTTCTATAAGATTTAATCAATTAGGTTTCTAATTTTAAGTTTGTTTGTAATTTATATTTTCAACTATATATGTTTACGAGGCATGTCGATGATGCAAGATAGCTTGTGTAGCATCTTAGTTGTAAATGATTATGATACATTTAATAAGCTATATTTCATAGAGTGGTTTTATTAAGAATGACTAAATATAACCTAAAAAAAAGCTAAATTAAATAGATGATCTTGCCAGATTTGTTATCGATTTAAACTAAATTACATAAATCGAACCCACTATAATTCCAATTTAAAGTTTATCTCCCCGGTTTTTTACACTAAATAAGGATAAAAAGAAATACATTTTAAATTCTAAAGAAATACATTTTAAAATTCTATTATTTAAGTACTGTTGATATATAGTAATCAAGATCAAAAAGAGAAACCCAAACTATGATGATATGACCCAAAATCAAAGATATAACTTAGGCCAAACAAACTGTAAATCATCTCCAGTACTTGAACAGATCATCAACGAACACTACGATCTAAAGAGAAAAAGATTCAATAACATGATCACCGAAAACCCTAGATCAGCGATGATGACGAATAGAGAGCGTATGAAAGAAAGCTAAAGTGTGTGTACCCACGGACAGTGGCGGAGGATAGCAAGGGCCGGGGGGGGGGGGGGGGGGGGCGTTGCCCCCCTCTTTTTTCGTCGGTAGTGTAAAATTTTAGTCCGGTAGTGTAAATTTTTATATAAATATCGAGTTCACCCCTCCTTAAAAAAATTTATTTCGCCCCCGCCCCCCTTACGGGAGTGTTCAAGCTCCGTCACTACCCACGGACAAATGGATCTTATCTGGACAAACCACAGCTCGTGTGTTCACTTGAGAGAAAACAAGTTATCCATAAATCTTCATTAACCTGAGTACCTGACCAGCTACTACTATAGTACAATGCTACAAGTCCAATCCCACGGCTACAAATATAACTACAAATATTCCACAAAACCAACTCAGGTCCATTATATATATTAATAAAAAAAATACAAAAGGCATTAATATTTGGTATTGACTTGTTTAGTTGTATTAGTATTTTTAACAAGCACATGTCATCTTGGTTTAGTAAGTGTAACGAGCTAATGACAATATAATTAAATACCGAAGATAACCCATCTGAATAAAATAACCTGTAAATAAACATTACTAGAAAAATTGACTTCATAGCAACTCATGAATTTACAACTTATCTTGATTTAAGTACGACTTCAATCAAGTCACAAGTACGAGGAGCCCTAGAGGGTATTTTGTCTTCATAGGACATTTGAATGCTTTAGATTGAAGTCTATAACAACCCTTTGAGAGATAATTCATTTAAATATATTGTACGATGTTAACACACTTTGAATACAGACGCAACATAATTTTCATGTTCTATAAATAGCTAGATCCAATCCTAGCCATAGGTACATTGTATCCGCTTGATACTATCAACCTTCCATTCTTACCTCATCTTTTACTATTAGGGAGGGGGGCGCCTATGCTGGGACCACATGGCGGTGGGCAGCACCGTATGGTAACATTGCCGTCGGTCACCCACACCGCTCCGTTCAGCCGTTTATTGGCATCCGCACGCCGGGACATTTCTCCCGTTTTGGAGCTAATGTTTCTTCCCCACGCCGCTATCCCCTATGGTGTGAACACCCCCCTCACATGACATAGTTTGGTGTGGTGTGGTGTGACGAGACAAATTATAATTGATGGATATGTGATGTAGTATGATGTGTATAACGTGTGTGCCCCCACCACCCTTAATTTTCTTTTTGAAAGTAAAAGTCCATGTAATAACATTTCATCATTTATCTACTCGTCTTTTATGTCTACGTTTCATAACCTTTTCAAATAATAATCAATTTTTGTTTTCAAATTATAGTTTCTTAATCAAGCTATTATCTATCGTTCGAGTATAATCGATACCAACAAATTAAAAAGTAACACTGATTACTTTTAATTGAGAATAAATACAAATCCAATGTAAATGTTTGATTGGCCATATAGTATTGATTACTATAGATGATTAAGTCATGGTCTGAATATTACTTTATTTCTTATTGTTCTAGTTTTTTTTTTTTTTACCAACAAAAATACACTCGTATCTACACATATTTTGCCTCTAAAAGTTAAAACCATCACATCTATTTTTAAAAAAATTGAGATCATACGGGAAAATGGGAAATCACCATATTAACGTAAGGATATTTGGTGACTTTTATTCTTTTAGCCACATCGTGAAGTCATCAAAGATTTGGTCAAAGCTTTACACGTCAACACAGATATCATCGACGAAGTATTTGATCTTCACAATTTACAACCCCAAACACCTCAATAATAATAATATCCCCCTTTCTCTCTCTCAAAACCACCGATCACCATGGCGAACCCCACGTTCTTCTTCTTCATCCTCCTTCTCACCATCATCATCACCACATCTTCTTCAAACCCTAACCCCATCAAATCACCATCATCATCATCATCATCATCATCATCATCATCACTACCCACTGCTCACTCCGTCCTCACCCACCACGGCTTCCCCGTCGGACTTCTCCCCTCCGGCGTCCTCTCCTACCACCTCAACCACACCTCCGGCGAGTTCGCCGTCGACCTCGGCCGCCCCTGCCGCCTCATCCTCCCGCCGGACAACTACCTCGCCACCTATTCCAAGAAAGTCACCGGCAAGATCGTCGAGAACCGGATTGCGGAACTTAGTGGAATTAGGGTTAGGGCTTTTTTTCAGTGGTGGGGGATCACGGGGATTAAAATTAGTGGTGATGATTTGGTGTTTGAGGTGGGGATGGTGACTGCGAAGTACCCTGCGAAGAATTTTGACGAGAGTCCTCAGTGTGAGGGCAAAAAGCACTCGTCTTCTTGAAAGGTATGTGTGTAGAATAGATGATATATCTGATGTGCTGTGAATAGATGATATGTCTTGATGATGGGTTCGATAAATATGTGTTGGACTGTTGGTTTAGTTGGACATTTATGTTTTTGATAGCTACTTAAGTATCTTTAATTGATGGTTACTTTTTTGATAGTTATGATTGATGTGTGGAGAAAGCTTTGTGCTGTCATGACTCATGAGCTAATAGTATACAGTAACCTTATAAAGTTAAGTTTGACAAAGTTTAAGGGGGTGTTTGGATGGGTGTTAAGAGTTGATTATTGCACTTTTAAGGGGGTGATTGGATGGGTCATGGGTGATAGAGTTGATAATGCACTTTTAAGGAGGTGTTTGGGGATACTTATTTAAGCACCTTATGGTATAAGCAGAAACAGATAATCAGATTACTGAAAACAACTTATTTCTGTGTAGGGATAAACTTGTAATCTTATAAGCACCAATGACCACTTGGAAAGTAAGCAATCTCAAGCAATCCTGAAGTCATAAGTCATAACTATGATTGTCTTGAGTGGTTGGTAAACTGGTTATAAAACTTATAATTCTACTAATGTTCTGATTATTTAAGGTCAAAGTTTAGAACTTTTGGGATACACTGATTATACTTTATGATTTTCTAGTTTTTCATGGTTAGATTGATCCCCTGGATAAACTAGAAAGGAGCTACGATAAATTGTGATCTGATTACATGATTAATCAACTCACGTTAGTAACTTTGAAGATTAGTACCATCCAAACATCCCATAAATAGTTTTTTTCCTTGTTATTTTTAAGGTGTTGTTTATGTCACATGTATGACGAGAGTTGTGCGTTCTAATGATAAGAACCTGTCCATTGTGGTTGCTTAGCATTGATGTATCTTACCGTATAGCATTGAAAAGCTTTAAAGCTTATATTTTTTACTTTGTTCAAGTTGTGTCTGAATTTGATTATTTGGATATTGCAATTGATTTTTTTAATAGCAAACAAGATTTGGCTTTAATTCATTTATGAGACTTGAATTAAGCAATAGCAAATTTGATTACTCTTGTAACTATGTTATTTAAATGACCCATATTATTCGGAACTAGGAAGACAACAAAGATATCGCTCACGTAAACAACGTTGACTAAATACTAACAATCCTAAATCTGCAGGTGAACTGTTATAAAACCCTCCAACTATGTAAATTAATGTGTAGGTTGAATTTATTCAAATATGAATACATGTATAACTAAGGTATTCTAGTTATTATGATAGTGGTGTCTGATCTCACAAGGTTGTATTGTTCTTTCTGTATTAGTTTACATTTTTACTGGATCTATATCCACCAAACTTTCGGCTAATTCTTCTTCAAGTTTTTATTGTTTTGCAGGGCATTTAGGGAACTGCTGCTCCTGTGGATTATATTATTTTATGAAAATTTCCCAGTAGTACGTATCCTGCATTATAAAGCCACACAAGGAGTAATTATCAGCAGTTAACCTGCACGTACCAGTATCTGTATATCATGGTATTATGTTCTTAGTACTAAAAAGATGCTTTAAAGAATGCTTGCTGGATGCTTTTAGGCCTTTGGAATCAAGTATCATGTAATTGATTATGTGCTCACTGTTGTATATGTTTATGACTTTGTTATGATTCGGTCGCCATGCTTTATTTATACTTCTCTGTCCACTCGGTCTAGTAGCGTGCAGAAACCAGCCTGGACCGACCAAAAGAACTGAACCGGACCGAACCAGTTATAATTGATTTGGTTCGGGGATATTTATAAATGTTGGTTCTTGGTTTGGTCCGAACAAGAACAAAACTGTTCTTTTCCTGGAACCTTTTTTGGTTATCTTTTTTTAACTTGGAACTATATATTTATTAATTTTAGATTTTGAAATTTGTAGACTATAATATGTTAAAGAACTAAGTTCCTTTGGAGCCTGTAATGTTTCCCTCTCAACCATTAAAACAAGCTTGAAACATATAACAAGAATTCGGTAAAAAGTTATAAAGTTCTAATTGAATTTTTAAGGCTTTATGTAAAATACATGTCAACATGTGTACATGTGTGTATATTATGTTTTCTAGAACAAAAAGTCAAATACTTTTTAATTCTACTCTTAGGACATGTAATAGTAAAGATTAAAAAGTGTTGTCATGTAGGCGTCATATAAGGGGAGTCTTTTGTTCACACTTAGACTCAATGAGTGTAATGGTAATGTGCGTGTGATCTTCTTTTTATATATTTTTAATGATATAGTTACAAATTTAAACATTATAACAATTTGAACCAAACAAGTTTTTGTTTGGGTCAGGTTGGTTGCTTGGGCGATGGTTGTTTTGGTTCTAAGTGTCTATTTCTATGTAGAAGATAAAGAATAGAGAGATTGTAGGTTGAAAGTACATAAAGCATGTGAGTTGGTGTAAGAAAACAAAAAAGTTGTTTTGATTCTAGTGGCTAGTTTTGATGTGGGGGAAGAGCCCAATGGCTTCTTTGTGGAGGCTTTCATCGTGCCACAACTCACAAAGCAACACCCACGCGGCCACGCCCCCTCGCATGGAGGTTAGGCATTGCCACTTGGCACAACCTCGTCTTGGGCCACGAGGCCATTAAGCACGCTTTTAAATCCATCTCTTTCATTCATCATGAGAATTTAATCCTTAACTTCATCGAAAAGGGTATTTTATTTTGAATTTGCAAATGATATTATCTTATAATTTTTTCTCAATTGAAAATGTTTCAACGTTTGATCATATTTTGTTGTAATTCCATACCTATTACATTTTGAAAAAGTGTCTACAACAATCCATCAATCATTGGATCGTCATGTCACGTGACACCATTTGAGTGAATCATTTTTTATAATGAGACACAATGAACCATTCTAGCATACTGATCAAGCATTCTCTCTAGTCCCCAACCCGAGTTTGAATGAATGAAACCCTCCCTTGCTTATTGGTTTTTTTTTCTAACAACCTTTTGTTCTTTTTAGTTATTTTTATTTTTATTATTCTCACTTTTCTTCTTTTTTTATCCTTTTAACTTCTTTTATGTCATTTTGATTTGGTCCTGATTTTCTCTTTCTAAATTCTTTTTGTAAGGTTGTTTCGTCCGGGGTTGTATTTTCTTAAATTTTTTTTTTTTTGTTATTTTAATTTTTTCTTTTATTTTATTTAGTGTTTAGAGGCAAATAAATTTTAATATTATCTTATTTTAACGTTACTAACTTTAATGCCTCCGTTGTTTCAACTTTTGTGACTATATGTGACCAAAAATTGGTTCCTCCACTACGTAACGAGTTAAATCTACATTCCTAATCTTTTGTTTTATCTTTTTTGTTTATATGAACAGGTAATACGGTTATTTATATCTACGTCCCTTTAACTATACAATATTTGCTATCTCCTTTTATAGTTTCTTGTACCGATGCTTGCATATGAGACAGAAAATGATTAGCTTGTTCTACTAGGCCGGCTTTCTAAGAAATTAAAGGAAGAAGACTCGTTTTTGAGACAATTTTCTCATTAAATTCTTCAAAAATGCAAGAACATAGATTTGAATATACAAGACTCAAAAAACTACAATTCCACCATTCTTAATCTTAAGAGAACATGCATGCACTTAAATGAATCATAGTTCATGTGAGAACCATTGGTGAACCAACTAGCTGACTCGGTGTTATTCTTCAAACCTTGGGGGCTTCCTTCCACTTTCCTTGGGCCGTCCCTTGTTAGCACCGGTGAAGTCCCGCCATCTGGGATATGGTCTAAGGATCTGCGGTATACCCTAACGCCCTAGGGGCGTTATCTGACATTAGGCATTTGGGCATTAAGGGGTCTTAAACCCTCCTCGTTAATGCGTTAACGAGCGTGGATACACGGTGGAAAGGTTTTTAATTCAGGTGAGATGGATTTAAAAAGTTAAATATTTTCTTACAGTGTGCAGTGTCGGACCCATGAAAATTTTTCATGGGGGACAAATTAGAATAATTACATAACTTTACGAGGGGGCTCGAGATTTCCCCGTACGTATAACGCTAAAAATAGAATTTACGAGGGGTGGTTGCCCCCCAAGCTTGTACCTAGGTCAGCCCCTGAGAGTGTGGTAAAGCAAAAGACGCCTACGTAGAGTTAAAAGGGCTTAGATCATACTATTAATTGTGATATAGAATTAATAGTATGCTAAATGATTTCGTGAGTTATTCTTCTAAAAAACTTATAAATAGTTATGATCCTAAGTACCATTACATGTAAATATAAGAAGATTATGAGTTCAAGTCTCACTGTGAGCAAAATGCTCAAAGTTGAGTGAGAGAGTTTTTCAGCAATAAGTTTTCTCCTGAGAAGATTGCGGGTGCGGCTTCGGCTTCGGCTGGGATCCGGATAAATGAACCCGATTAAAGTAACAAATATTATCCGAAACAGGGTCGCATATTTGCCGTTTAAAAAAGAAAAAAAAAAGTTATGATCCTAAGTTCCTACGTAATCCCGAATCAGTCAACGGGTATACTTAAGACCCGACCCGAACAACGACTTAAGAAACACAGCACGAAAAGGTGTCTCTGAAAAGTGTGTGAAGCATCTTTGACGTGGCTCAAAGTGGGGTCCACACGCTGCCTACGCTCACCAACCAATCAGATTGAGTGGTCTTTTATCTTTACCATGGTCTTCCCCACATCATATCCCACCCTCATGAGAGTTTCAGTATTACTCACCTAAAACTCCTCCAACCCCAATCCAACGCATGTGGCGCGTGATAGCACGACTTTTCAAAGAATATTATTCTATAAATACTAAATAATAAATAATATTTAGTTAGCAAAAGCATGCATTATTTTAATCAGATTTAAAGATTATATAATAATAACAATATTTTATCTCCTCGTTAAACATGTTTTATTCAGCTTTTTATTATTACTTAAATCAACGACTTGTCGACTTGTGTTGTGGTTCATAATTTATTCTTGTTACAAAGTTTTAGACATTTGTTTTAGTTAAGTATTGTTATTATAAAATATGACCGTTTGATTGATATGTAGACGTTGACACCTAATCAGAAAGTTAAACATTATATGCAACATGTGAATTGAAACCACACTTGTATTATAATAATTGTTATAATTATCTAAAAATGACATTTTATCAAACATGAAAAGTGTTATATCCATATAGGTTTATTACAGAAGTTATATGTACGTTTAGATCTTTAAAATATGGTGATAATGTGTGATCATCTATATAACATTTGATCAATCCTCTCTCACCGTTAAACTGTATTTCAATTTCAATTGAAAGTGCATATTGTTTTCAGTATTGACAATGTAATGATGGGGCTTGTCTCATTGTTGTTTTAAAATCTTAGTTTCGTCTTTATCACACACGGTATGATAAGAAGGTTATTTTAAGGGATTTTAATAGTATGATTGACTATTAATTATTCATAGAGCTTTAACGAGTAATAAAAGAATAAGAATGTAGATATCTAACATAACAAAAACAATTAAAAACAATGTACATATTACAACTACAATCATATTAGGGTTGGCGAGTTTTATAATTTCACAAACTTACCAATGATGTATATACAAACCAAACTAATTTATTTTGGCCTCATACTTAATGGTATGGTTTGTATACCTTGTGTTATTTCACAAACTTACCAATGATGTATATACAAACCAAACTATAATTTCACAAACTTACCAATGATGTAAACCATACTTCTTTTTCAACTATAATTTCACTTTCTTGTATTGATTATCAAGTCCCAACCTTGTGTTATTTGTTAAGAATTTTTTCTTTTAAGTATCAACAGCATATTAATGAACGACCATTTGGACTATGGCATATTTATACATTTCTTATTTTCATAAAAGAAAATCCTTTTAGCCTAATTATTGTCGTTTTTTACTTTGGACTATGGCATATTTATACATTTCTTATTTTCATAAAAGAAAACCCTTTGGACTATGGCATATTTTTACTTTAAATTATCGTATTTAAGATTACATATTTGAAAATATAGATAGTCAATGCAAAATCAATTTAGCAAAGAATGTGAGAACGCATATTAATTTGTTATGCATAAAATATGATACACAAGACCCTTTTCCAATGTGCTTTTAATCTCACTAGCCATAATGCCTAAGGTTGCCATCAGACCAACCATTACATTCCGTTTATGATAACGCTCGCTGATTTTATCCTGCCTTGAACTCGTAAGAGGATTAACAACAACCACCGATTAGAATTCGGCAATAAATGCAAGCATCTTACTACAAGACTTTCTTTGATAACTATGGTTCTAAATGACGAGGATAGTAACTGTTAGCAAACTCAAGCATTCAAAACAAACTAAGCAGATCATGTGTATTTTAATCGTGTTTGTGTAAAAAAGTACATTTTAAATATATATTATTTGCAACCACCAATGTATTTGTAGCCTAATACTATCTAACTTCTACACAATGATTGTCTTTGCACGAGGTCGATTGTTTGAGTCTCGTAGTGAATAATGATGTAAGTTTTAAAAGTACGGTTAAATGAGGGTGTGTTTGATGTTCAAATAAAAAAGTACCAGCAACTACCAATGGACTTATTGTCTAATGATAGTGGTGTATACATAGTGACGTGTTCTTCAAATGATATTAGAGGTTCAAGCAACCTGATAGACAATGACATAGATTGAGCTGAGTGTTTATGCTCGTAGTTCTAAAAAATAAAAAAATTTGCATGATAGTTGTGATGAGAGCTCGAAACTTTCTAAAGAACATCATGATTACAATCTTGATACGAGTTAGATTAGATTACTCACAACAGGTTTGCTATTATCATAGCTATAATTTACATAGAAATAATTATCCTTTAAGTTTATTTCATTTTTTCTAAAAATCTCTCATATCTAATACCTATAATTTACAGGATTTATAAGAAGTTGACCTAAAATTTCGAGGGAGAATTATGCTCACTTAAAAATTTAGGGGATGAGAATGGGGATGAAATATTGTAATGTTAAATTAGATAATCTAATAAAATGTCATAAATCTTTTAAAATTTAGAGATAAGGATAAGTATGAAAAATCAGACATGAATCCCTTATGATTTACTCTAGTTCAGTGTGTGTTGTTTTAATTATTTTTAAAACAACAAATATATTATATTTCTACTTATATTTACTTTATACTAATTACATCATAATTGAGTTTAAAATCAAATTTTTAAGAAGCAAAACCTCTATTAAATAAGCCAACTCCACATTTAGGGGTGCTCAATTTCGGATATCCGAAAATTTTGGATAGTGAATTTCACCATCCGAATCCGAATTCAAAAAAATTTGTATTATTTAATAAATTTTATAAAAATATAATAGTTTTTATTGAATTTTTTTTCGGATATTCAAAGTTTTTTATTAAAATATCCTAAATATCTAAAAACATCCAAAAATTTTAATTAATATTTAATATTTCTAAAATTTTATAAAAATATTTTGGATATTTCGGATATTTCGGATATTCGAAATATCCGAAAATTCTCAAAATCACTATTCGAATCCGAATCCGAAATTCGGATATCCGAATTTCGGATTTTCGGATACGGTTTTGGATTCGGATATTTTTGAACACCCCTATCCACATTCAAGTGAGTTGTTTTTTTAAAGACAAATATGCGACATTGCTTCGGAGGACATGTGTTATCTGTATCTCAGCCGGGACCGCACCCCAACCCCTCAGAAGAAAACTAGTTGCAGAGAAAACCCACCGACTCAACTCCGAATAGTTCGCTCAAAGTAAGACTTGAACACATGATTTTTTTATATTTATACTAACTTTAGTAAACCCGTGCATTACACGGGTTAAACAAATAAAATATTAAATAAAATAAAAATTATTAATTATAAAACGGTATAATAAGACATGATATCATTGGAATTACGTATGAGTAATAAACATAAGTAATAAAACAATAATATGGACTTTTTAAAATTTTTTGTTTTTTTCAAACGTAAATTAAACATTTTATTTCAAAATAACATTTTAAAAATTTTCTTACCATAACTCCTTATTTTAGTTATTTTTGTTTTATAAAAAATTTACTTTAGAAAAACCAAATTTAAAATATTACGTAAAAATAGTTTGATTTTTTAGAAACTTTTTTTTATCAAAAACTATTTCTATAGAAATAACATTAATAAAAAAAATATTTTTTAATTTATTAAAAAACTATTTTTAAAGAAATAACATTAATAAAATTTTTTTTTTTTAATTTATTAAAAAATAATTATAATATAAAATTAAATAAATAATATTATTACTAATTAATGTAATTATTTAATAGAAAAAAAAAATAAAATTTTTTTGATAAAAATAGATGTGATACTAACACGTAATTTCTTATTTTTTTTTTTTTTATTAGAGTGACAAGATCTCAAAACTAATATTAAACTCAAGAATCTAATAATAATATTTGCAAGCCTACGCGCATGCGAAGCAAGTACCCAACATGTTTAACACCTAAAACCACATCTTCAAGCGTTAGGTGTACGTTTTACACTTTTACTGCTCACCACCAACCACTTCCCTTTTCTAACTGTATTCCCCATCCCCACGCGCTCTAATATCGTCTCACCCACGCGTCAACCATCCAACAAAACAAAACCCACAAATCGAAGCTCTCTCTCACAATTCGCATAATAAAGTCTCCGATTTTATATATTTTTCTTCACACATAAAAAAAAAACCTCCCTCAATCTCCATAAACAAAAACCCTAATTTCATTCATCTCTCTCTTCGCACATTCTTCACAGGTATCTTCCACTTTGATTCTTCGTTGATTGATTGTTATATTTGTAGCGTATGCATACATACATACGGTTTATCTGTTGGTGTAATTGTGTTTCTTCGTAATCTGTAGTTTGTTGATCGTGTGTTTATGTGTTCCTGTGCTCAGATCCGTAGGAAATTGTGAGATTTCGATGTGTGATTGTTCGTGTTTTTGAGTTATTTTGCGATATTGTAGGTTTTTTTATGATTAAAATGTTGAAATTTCGATGTGTGATTGTTCGTGTAATTATGTGTTATATTCCCAAAAAATAAGGTGAGATGTTGATGGTTCTCAGGTTCTAATGCAATGCGTTTATATTCTTTTGGTTTCGCTGTTTGTTGTTATGATCTGGATTGGACAATGTATGATGAGTATTGTGGAACTGGGTTATGGTTAAGCGAAGTGTCATATGCTAATGTTTTTTGATGGCATATAACACAGTGAGTTTGCTGTGAGACGGGGAAATAGATGAAGCGATATCTTAACTTTCATGCTTCTTTGTGGTTTTATATTTTAAAAAGAAGATCTTTTGACAACAAAATTAGATTTACCTAACAAAGTGATCAATTTGGGATGTTTGGATATTGGAGAAAAAGAACATGACAGGGCAAGATGTAATCATCTTAAGTTCTTAAACCTGCATTGAAGATATGTATGCTAGTTAATTGGATAACATTGATGTAAATGCTATGGTCGTGAATTGTGAATAATGTTTTTCTTTGTTGAGACATGCAAGTAGTAAAACCATAAATTTTGAATGATTACATATTGGAATCTTGGATTGCAGTTCTTCGTTATTTATGTCACATTCCAATTTGATTACATTGCAATCTGGATAATGCTAACTTTTTTCTTGCCAAAATCATCACAGAGAGGGTTGCTTGAACACTATGGATGCACATGAAGAATCTGTTGCTAAAGGTGAGAATTTTGGTTCTCTTTAATGTCTCTTGTGCATATTATGCAAGAAATTTGTTCATGCCATTTCACAATGCTTGGATATTACTTAATTAGTAGTAACTAGTAAGGGAGATTATGCTGTTAATCACATATTGAACCACACATAACTACTAAACTGCGATCTTTTCTTTTAGCGGATTACTGAAAATGCTCAATCACCTGATGGTCAAGAATAGGTGAGGGCTAGGGCGCAATGGGCAAAGCTTTTAGATGTTAATTTGCCTTTCTTTTGCTCAAAAAATTTGACTTTATCTTGTAAATATGCTGACTTCATTGCGTAGTTCTTTTAACTTTGATCGCTAACAAGTTTAAGGGATCCAAACCACATTTGGGCGTGGCAATATTATCCTTTTCAAGGAAGTGATGTTTTAGTGAATTATAATCAAATTTGGAGAAAAGAAGTAAATATTTTTCTGGACCAATATTGTTATCAGTTCGTTCTATTATCAGTAAAAGTAAAAGAATGTGGCTCTTAACTATAATTCACAACAAGGAGTGTAAATCAAAACATGACAAATAGCCACCTGGTTCCATTTGACCGTTTTTTAAGGATATTAAAGCAAACAAATTATTTATGAAATTGTCTACCTGCTCTTGCAGATGTTGAGCCAGAGCACCTTTCTGTTGTTTGGAAGAAGTTGTAGAAAGGTGAGGATAGTATGTATTTCGACCATACACCTGATATGCTTTTTACGTGCTCGAGGCTAAAAAAGATAGTAGAACATGGAGATTTTGTTTACAAGTTACAGTTATATTTGTATTGACTATTAATATTGGAAAGTTGCATTTTATTGAAACTGAATTAGGCCCTGAAAACTTGATATCCACTATAGGGTTAATATTCTTAGTTTTGTTTAACACTTATTTTATGGCATTACGCTTAAATGTTTATCACTGCTTTTGGTGACTGATTATGCATATATAGCATCAATACTTTTATATCAAATCCTGCGTTTATCTGATTGTAGTTCATTTGTTTCCAGTTTTGATATTAATTCTACACTTTTTATGCCAAAGTTCTGCACTACAGAAAGATTCCAAGGTTCTGCATTTCTCTTCTACTTATTTATTGACTTTTGGTTATTCTAGTTATAAAGGATCCTTAATAATTCATAAGCAAAAGAACAGAGATTAAAATCAAGATGTTTTATGGTTAATTGCATGATCACACTCGAACTCAGCTTCTGTTTTGAAAGATACCAGTTTAATAAAGTTCAAATTTCTTTTTGAGTAAGTTTTTCCAAACATCAAAACCTTTTAGCTCGTCTTATTTGGTATATTTTTTTTCTTTTCCATGGCAGGCTGTTTTACACCTTGCGTCTAGAGTCCCAAGCCTCCTTATTTGCGTGTTGGTATGTATCATGCTTTTTGTCTTAATCGTTGAGTATAATTAATGATGCTTCTAATGAATGTCTAAAGTTTTATTAGTTATAACGACAAATTTTTTTTTTTGATTCACTAGATGATCTTATTGAATTAATTAACCCAATTTGATATGTAGTTCTTGTCATGCACATCGCTGGTTTATTTTATCTTTTTCAGTTTCAATTATTATATATAAAGTGAATTCAATTTGATACGTATTATTAGATTCCCCCTTCATTTTTTTAATTCACTTTTTTACATCTACAACTGGCTTTTCAACTTTTAACCCTTTCCTATATGTTATCACATGTATTCATTTTTGGTTTCCAGGTGTTCAAGTGTATATTACAGTGTTCAAAGCACCCCAGAGAAAAAGATCACTGAGATGATGCATCAAGAACTCTCAGCCCACTTCAAGAGTTTGTGAAGTTGGGCACACCGAAAGATCGTGACAAGGAGAGTAAATAGCAATCAGCCTTTTCAAAACATAAAATGGCTGAAGCATCCGTCAAATCTAATAAAAAAATATTAAAAAGCCAAGATCCCAAAAAGACAACTGTAAGTCCCAAGTGCCAGCTGTCCAGGAAACACAGCAGAAAAGGGGAAAAACCCATTCGGATTCCTCTTACAGAATCAAATGGTGGTACTAAGTTTTCAGATACATGGATTTGCAAGAATTCTGCCTGCAGAGCCCTTTTATCTGGTGCTGACACCTTTTGCAAGAGATGTTCTTGTTGCATTTGTCACTTGTTTGATGATAATAAGGATCCTAGTCTGTGGTTGGAATGCACTTCAGATTCTTCCAATGGGGAATCTTGTGGTTTATCTTGCCATATTGAGTGTGCCCTTCAGCATAGAAAAGTAGGGGTTGTTAATCTTGGTCAATTGATGCAGTTAGATGGGAGTTACTGTTGTGCTTCCTGTGGTAAAGTTTCAGGGATACTTGGGTGAGTTTTTTTTTCCTTGAATACCTGTTTACTAAATGCAGTTAAATAATGGGGGTGATTAATGGGTTTGGTCAAAGAATACAATCTGTTAATGTGGGTTGAAGTGGGTAGGGCTGACCCGCAAACCCTTTTTTATATATGTTTATTGAATTTTTGAATAATCAAGCAAAATCATGCATGAGGTTCCTGCATGCGCACGGCCTGGGTGGTGGGCCATTTGGGTCTGATGAACGCATCCTTACCCTGCATTTCTACGAGTGACATTTTCCATGAGCTGAACCTGTGACCTCCAGGTCACATGGCACTACGACAGCAACAATTTTTGAATAATTAACATGATAGCTATGATTGCAAAAGCTATATATTAATATAAATCAACTTATTTTTAGTAAGCAATCTGAGAGGTTTTATGTCTTTGAATACATCTCGGATGACTTTGCACTCGTCTGACTTTTTTTTCATGCGTTTGACCCATTGGGTAATGGTCTTGGTCAAAACATACACTTATTGAGTGCTGGTCAATTCAGGCAGGGTCACGTCGGCCCACATGCAAAAACTTTTTTGTTTGTAGAACGATTTAGAAAGCTTTATGCATTTGAATACAAATAAGATAACTTCGACCCATCAGACACGTTTCCTTTTTAGTTGGATTAATTTAATTTGTTTGACATGTTAGGGAAATTAAGACCACCCATTTATAAGTTAATGGGTTGAATAAGTCACCTCTAACATTTGCATGTAGATACGAAAAGAGTTTTCACTGGTTATAGTTTTCCAGATATATTGATTTAGTTAATCTGTTCTCGTTTCTTTTTCTATTAGATTTCTGTAGTGTTTGAGTTTCTTTTCTTGTTTGGACCATCTTGTAGGTTTTGGAAGAAGCAATTGGTTATTGCTAAGGATGCACGGCGTGTCGATAGTCTCTGCTACAGGATATATTTGAGTTTTAGGCTTTTGGATGGCACATCAAGGTTTCAAGAACTCCATGAAATTGTTAAAGAGGCAAAAATTAAATTGGAAACTGAGGTGGGCCCACTGAGTGGAGTCTCAGCCAAAATGGCCCGTGGCATTGTAAGTAGACTTGCTGTTGCAGGTGAAGTTCAAGCACTGTGTTCTACTGTGATTCAAAAAGCAGATGAATTTTCTGCTACAATTTCTAGTGCGAACCTGAAAAGCAAAGGTACCTATAACGGTTTTATATTCTCATTAGACTGTTAGAGGTGGTAATATGAGTGGGTCGGTACATAACAACTTTCGTCTAATCCACACGTAAGTGCCTGGATGCTATTTTCGCATGGTTAAATGCTTAGAATTGTAGAAATTGCAACTTAATGAATTTTTATTAATAAAGGTAATCATGTAAAAAAAGATCTTTTCTTTAAATCTTGAAAGGTATAGGGATTTTATGTTTTAAATTAATTGAGATTTTTAGGTTATTAGAGTTTTAGTAGATTGTAATATTTTCTTATCTTATAGATAACAGACTCCATTATTAATTTATTCATCAAAAAATGCATAACAACCAAAATTCACTCATTCAGAAATAAATGGGTCGAAATTGCTACCCCTAGTTTTTTAATCAAACATTAGATACACTAACCCTATTTTCTCTCTTGCAGAAGGTTCACTTCCAGCAGCATGCAAATTTATCTTTGAAGAAGTAACAGCTACTTCCGTAGTACTTGTTTTAATAGAATTATCTACAGCATTAACCTCCGATATTGTTGGATTCAAATTATGGTACTCAAAAACAACAGAACCAACACACACAAAAGATCCTGTCAAAACGTTCCCAAGATCTCAAAGAAGAATTCTGATATCCAATTTGCAGCCTTGCACTGAATATGTGTTTAGGGTTGTATCGTACACTGAAATAGGTGATCTAGGACACTCGGAAGCCAAATGCTTTACTGGAAGTGTGGAAATAATCCATAAGAATTCTAATTTGGCTATGGTTCCTCATAATGAAGGAACCTCAGGCACAAAAGATGTTGAATCTGACTCGGGGTTTAAAGTTCGTGAACTTGGGAAGATCCTACGGTTAGCCTGGGCTCAAGAACGAGGTTACTTGGATGGTATCTCAGGTATAAAATACATGTTTTTGGTTAGAGTTAAGGGATAATAAATCTCACGGTCACTCAAATATGTATCTGGCTTTGTTTATGCATTCATTTAAAAAACATGCAGGAATATTCTAAAATATCAAAAACCACCCAATTTTTGCTACACTGACTCATTCTGCAACTATATTATTGTATTTTCATATAAAAATCAAGGGCATTTTCTTCATCAGTCATGTTTTTTAGCAAGTTCTGATATAAAGTAACTAGATATATGACCTATAAAGTTGTTGAATACATCAGTGGCCTCTATATACATTATCCCTGGAAATAAATGAAGTCTATATACATATAATATTTTCTGATTACTAGTAAAAGGAAGTCAGGAAATTCAACCTTTATTATGACTTAACCCTTTTTCTTTATATTACCGCAGTTTGGTATACTATTATTTGGTGCATTAATAAATTATTTTTGTTATAGAGGTTAAAAGTTATCCCAACCTAAAATTGAGGCTAACCAAAATGAGGTTAAGTTCTAGGTTTATCAACATTACAGTTACCGAACTGCAAACATTCCTAATTTCAGGTGCAGATCTGAGCGTGCTTAGTAAAGTGATCAAGCCCGAAACACCAAAATCAGATGAACTGAGTCCAGATTTAAAAGGGCTTGACCTGAACATTGCTACTGTACCAGATTTAAATGAAGAAATAGTCGTGCCACTTGATTCTTACAGGGATGAAGGATACGTTGAGCCTGATAACGGCAGTGGTGAATCTGAAAACTGGGCCACCCATGGATCTAACGGTGAAGTATCACGAAAGAGGCCTGCAAGCACAAATGAAGAGACACATGACTGCGATAGCACTCTGATTAATGGGTCACCCCTTGGGGCTCGTAAAAGTGGGCCCGGCAGTTTGGATGAAAACTTTGAATATTGTGTGAAAATCATCCGATGGTTGGAGTGCGAAGGGTATATTAAGCAAGAGTTTAGATTAAAGTTGTTGACCTGGTTTAGTTTAAGGTCAACCGAGCAGGAACGCAGAGTGGTCAACACTTTCATTCAAACCCTGATTGATGATCCATGTAGCTTAGCTGGACAGTTGGTTCATTCATTCGCTGACATCATTAATATCAAGAGGCCCAGAAATGGCTTTTGTAGTAAGCTGTGGCATTGAACCTGGGAGGATTTACTGAAAACAGTGAGAAACAGTTTATATGATATTATTGTTTCGTTTATGCTGATTAGAGGTGGGGGCGGGTGGGGTAACAAGTCAAATGAGATTAAGTAGAAAATTTACATATCTTAGCACTGGTTCAAATGGGCAGTGTCCACTGTCCAGTTGGGTTGACCCATAGACACTTTTTTTAGAGTGTTTAAACAGCATTTACAAATAAATAATCAAAGCTGCAAATGTGATTACAGAACCTATATAATCACGGTGCTTGGCTAATATTTTTATTAAGCGATTTTGAAAGTTTTATGTACTAAATGTGGTTACGGGTAAGTATGTTATTACAGTAATTAAAATGATATTTTCAAAAGCATGATTTAGAAGGCTATATGCATTGAATTGCCATTTCTGTTTTGTATTCGTAAAACATTTGCTGATCAGTTTGCTTGTTTTTTATAGGCATTTTTTCTTGGTTGATAGGGGAATGGATACAGTTGCTGTAACTTCTTTAGTCAGAAATCAGTTGGAAGTTGATATCAATTTAATATTTTCTGCATTGATCATTATTTTTCAATCTAAAGTAGTCATATTTATATTGTCTAGTTATGTAGAGATCATATTTAAATGTACTTGCTGCTAGTCAGTAGCATTTTATCATGTTCTCTCTAAACCCATTTTTTTTCTTTTTATTGTTGGAACAAAGGATCTGTCTTGTTTGAAAGTTCACATGTTTTTAAGGTCCTGTTGCCTCTACCTGAGAGCGAACCACACTGTTAGCCTAGTCACAAAGGTCAGGTCTAATGACCAAGCTTTGATGGGACAGTAAGTCGGGACAGTATGGTGTTAATGCTGGGGAGAATGCATGCAGACGAACTCAAGGGACACCTTATACCATACAGTGGGCCGCTTGATATTGCTGAAGGATGATACCCTTGTGTCGTATGAACATGCCATTGATTGTGTTGTGTTGATATTTAATGTCATCATCATTGTCATTGTTTTCTATAACCATGATAATAAAGTTTAATCCTTATTCTGAAACAAAATCTGACAAAATAGGAAACAAAGACTATCTAATGCTGTACGATCACATTCTTTATAAGCGTTCTCATTCAACAAACTTAACATACAATATTACAATTATCAACTTTGATATTATATTTGAGTTTGGTTAAGCATAGCGCTAAGTTAAGATTTAGAAACGTGTTTTCATTATTCATGCTACAATTCTTTTTTATTTTAAACAAATATACATATCATAGCCTCATGTATTGGCTAGTCACAGTACACGAGACGTATAGATGTGTAATGTGACATACGAACCGTGTGTGTGACTAATTATACGGACCATGATGTTATATATAAATTGATGTTATTACAAAAAAAAGTTGTTGTGATTATGCATGCTAGCGACTAATGTGACAACGCACGTTATACGGCATTATACGACTAGGGGTTCGAATCCACCAGTTAGAGTAAAAAAAAGAAAAAATATAATTGAATGAGATACACAGTAGTATTAGAGGCGTACAAAAAAACTGGTAAAAAAAAAAACCTGGACCGGTTAAAAAAAAGCCCGATCCGAACCGCCGGTTTGAGCCTCACACCCAAAACCGGTTCAAAAATAAAAAAAGCGATTAAACCGGTAAAAAAAACCGGTTTATTAAAAGGACCGGTTTCAAACCGGTTTTACAGGTTCGAGTATTCAGTGAGCCAAACATGCTTATAACCTGAACCGGTTTGAAAAAAAAAAAAAACGGTTCGACTCCATGACGAAAAAACTGCTTCGGTTAGAAACCCGAACCGGTTGTGCACCTGAGGACACTACTCTCCGGTGTTCAGTGATGTAAAATATGCTCATCAGATCGCCAGTGACTCGAGTCTTCTCAAAGTTCACTCACGGTTTGTATAACCGCAACACCAGTTACTTCCGCTGTGTAAAAGCTTACGCAATCATGGCCTCCGCCGATGAGTTTGTCAAGGGGAACGTATTACCCAACGGTGTGGCTGTTATCACTCTTGATCGTCCCAAAGCTCTCAACGCCATGAATCTAGGTCACATGTTTTCCCTCTTATTTCATCTATTCATCCAAAATCATCGACATGTGTTTGATGATGCTGTATATAGGACAATCAAATTCCAATCGTTGTTCGTAATACTATAGGATTATCTAGAGTAGTTGTTATAATTATAATATGCTGAATAAGCAAGGGCGAAGTAGGATTTCAATAATTATATGGGTTATTCCTAGTATTTATAAGTAGATTTACTTGTAGGCACTGGAATCATGCATTTCCTGTTAGTTTTGTATTCTAGGATATTACTAATTGACGTTCTAACTTAAAGGTGAACGGTGTGATATAAGAACAATGTCAGTTTACAATGGAAGGATTTAGGAAAAATTAGAATTAATCGAGCTGTATGAGGCGTCACTCGTCAGCCCCCTAGGGTTGCTTGATATTTTGGTTACATGTGAATGAGTTGAGTCTGTTTATCCTTATTGGCTTATTGCTGAATTTGAGGTACCAACTGGGAGTGAAAATTGATTATTTTTATTTTGTCTATTTTTTCTGCTATATGCAGATATGGATTTAATGTACAAAAGTTTTCTTGATGAATGGGAAACGGATCAGAAGGTGAAATGTGTTCTAGTGGAGGGCAGTTCATCTCGTGCTTTTTCAGCAGGTATCAATAATTAGAGTTTATTGTGTATCATAAACTATCATGTTCCTTTCTGTAATGTGCTCAGGCCCCCTTGGCATGAATAAGCCATTAATGTTTGGTTATGTTATTTCCCAATTCAGCTTTTAGAATGTCAGTGTTAATATGGGTGTAATAGGATGTTTCAAGGTTACTATTTGTGGTCATGCAGGAATGGATATAAAGGGGGTCGTTGCTGAAATCCAAAAGGACAAAAACACACCTCTTGTGCAAAAGGTTTCTCGATAATGTTTATTTTGTGACAAAAGTCCTATTGTACTAGCAGTGGCTGCAATAATGTAGTTGCAATGTAGCGTGGTAAACACAAACCGAGAAATCTGGACATTGTTATGGTTTTCTTATTGGATCTGTTCCTGTGCACCATATGGATTATGGAGTACATTTGTGTTTAATTACAAAGTACATGAAAACATGCAGTAATAAGCTTCTGCTAATTGCAAAATGGCAGCATTTTACATGATCAGTTTGAATTAATAGCTCGCTAATGTTGACTACTTCCCATAGTGTATCCCTTTTATCAATTTCTTCTGAATAATGTTAGAACTGAACCCTTTTGTCCTGATATGGATGCGCTTTAAGGTTTGAACTACATCATATCATCTTTAACCATCAGATATGCTCTATCTTGTAATGCCAGTACTATTGACATTATATAACAGTATTAGTTGATATAGTTTTGCTTTATGTATGCATATTTGGAGTAGGGACTAAATTTTGTTTCTACAGGTGTTTGCTGCTGAGTATTCTCTTATTTGTAAAATATCTGACTACAAAAAGCCATACATAAGCTTCATGGATGGTGTGACAATGGGATTTGGTATTGGTCTATCTGGGCATGGTCGTTACAGAGTTATAACAGAGGTAACCTGCCTTTCAAGCTGACAACAATCTGGTGGTAAAACAGAACCTATAGCATTTTTTAGATTTTTGAAAGTTGCATTATGATTTCTTTCAGAAAACTCTTCTTGCTATGCCAGAGAATGGAATTGGTTTATTCCCAGATGTTGGGTTTGCTTACATAGCAGCACAAAGTCCAGGAGAAGGATCAGTTGGTATGTATGTGCAATTCATATAAGAAAAATAAAAAAATGGATTATTAATGTGGTCTCTTAACCTTAGAAATAGTGATGTGCTATTGTGCATAGCTTAATTACTTACTCGTGATAAGCCAGTCCTTTTGGCCTGTCTGTTCCTGATTTTTTTTTATCTTATCGACATTTGATGCCTTCAAAGTTAAACTAGAACTACCTATTCTCATTTATATGTGTATCTATATGTCCTGAAAGATCTAGAATCAGTTTTTCAAGGAACACCTGTGTACTTTAGTTGTCAATCTGTATAATTTGTAGTTCTTTTGTCTTGTTATGATAAAGGATGTTGGTTGTGCGCAGGTGCTTATCTTGGAATTACTGGAAATAGGATTTCTACTCCAGCTGATGCACTTTATGCAGGTCTTGGGACCCACTTTGTTCCATCAGGAAATCTGGGCTTACTTAAGGAGGCACTTTTATCAACTACTTTGTATATCTCTTGATCATCCTTTGTTGTTCATACACACACACATATTACATTGACGACACACGAGACCCCATATAATTAAGCTATTTGCTGATCAACTAAACTATCTTGTAGAGATGAGAGTCAATTTAGAAGTATTTGCATTTTAAGAAAACTGGTGAAAGATCTTTCAACGTGTACTTTAAACGTGTAGAACCTTTAAATATACTATTTGAAAAATTGGATCATTATTGAATTAATCTGTAATCATGTTTAACACACTGGTAGTTTATAGAATTCTTGGACAGTGTTTAGGGTTGACCCGGCCTGATACACACCAAAGATCCTTTTATCCCATTACCAGACCTGCCCATTTTGTCAACTCTACTATATTGCAAGAAATGGTATCATTGTGCTGTTCTGTGAATTCTTTTTGTCCCTTTTATGATGAATCTTCTATTTAAAAGGAATTTATATTCAAATGATTATGTATCATGTATGCACTTTGTAATTTTTTGTACAGTTCTGAGGATCCACATCATGACCTCCAAGCAATATTGGCAAAATACAGTAGCACACCCGAGTCAGAGCCTCGATTGAAGTTATTGTTGCCTCGTATAATTTCAACATTTGGTGCAAATAAATCTATCAAAGAAATAATTGAAGAACTTGAAAAACATCAACAAAGTGCCGATGCAACAGGTAGCATCAAGTATATGTTTTATGGAGTTTGAAAGAATGGGTGGGTTGGGTAACAATAAAAATGGGTTTGGATCAAACCAAGTGTTTCTTAATGTATGTCAGGTTGGGCCGACAAATCAACACTCATTTGCCCATTTAATTTGAATTTTGTAATTAATTAGGATATTTATTAAGATTATACGAATTGTATAATAATAATATCATTATTCTAATTCAACAAGTTTGGTGGGGTTTAATCATCTGAACACACTTGGGTGGCTTGTGACGCTTATTGACCATTTGACCTGTTTGAGATAAATACGATACAACCCAAATTGACACATTTTGTCAGCAAATAAGTTGAAGTTGTCACCTATAGTGCTTTATAGAGCTCTTTCAGATAGCATTGTTCTTGTCTATGAGCAGTTTCACAGTGGGCAACAGAGGCTCTTTCAGGGATTAAAAAAGGTGCTCCGTTTTCTCTTGTTCTCACACAAAAGTATTTCACTAAAGTCGCCTCTGCATACGGAAATAATGAAAATGAGTTATCCAAGGTGAGTTCCATATATTTTTCATTTTATACCATCAGTAAAGGGGTTCTTATGATGTTTTTTTGCCATAGTAACATTTTCTGTTATATGCTTATATTTGTTGTTAGTTAAACGGCGTTATGAAATCCGAATACCGGATTGCATTAAGGGCTTCACTTCGAAGTGATTTTACTGAAGGGGTTAGGGCCGTATTGGTGGATAAGGATCAGGTTTGTTCTTCCCGCTGGAAAAAATTATAATGAAATCTCATTATGAAATTAACTTATATTATTTATCTGTTCCAAAAAGAATAATATAATAAAGCTGTTGAATTTGAACATTAATCAAACTGCACTTGGTTTTTTTAAGTTGCCAACAACCATTGTTCCATAACCGCCAGTCCACCAATTCTTGCAAACTATAGTGTTATGTTCACAAGATTGATGGTTTGCTTGTAATGTAAAAGCCAGTAATCATTTGACTATCTAAAGGTTGACTTTTCTTGGCAAACTGGAATCGCGTATATTGATTTGGCTCTCCACTCTGGAGTTCTTGTAAAAACCGCTACCATTTAAAGACATTTTCGAAAATTGGATCATGTTTGCTCCGCACCAGTCTGGGTTTTTTTAGTTATTTATACGAATGAAAGAATGTCTGGGCTTTTTCAGTTTTTTATAAAAATGGAAGAATGTCTTGTATTTTAACTTTTTACACTATAAAAGCCCAAGTTTGTAACGCTGGTCATGGTCCGGTTTGGCCGGTTTTGACAAAAATTCTTGGCCGGACCACATATTTGGTTTTTGGAGTCGACAAATCAAACCAGCCGGGTTGGGTTGGTTTGGCTGGAGTTGGTTTGGTTTGGTTGGACGCGGCCGGTTTTACCGGTTTCACGGAATCACGGTTCCATTTTAGTGGTTTCACGGGTTTAAGCAATCTATTAGTTAAAAAAATCATTACTTTGTAATAACTTTTTTCAAAAAATAAAAGTTTGAATCATAAAGCGACTTATGAATATAATACATATGCAAACTATTTATTCTTTAAATTAAAAAATCGCTTGTTTCAAGTTCCAAACCTTTGGCCTGACCATTGTCAAACTGGCAAAACCAATCAGTATAAATCTCAAACTGGTTGAACCGGCGAACTTGCTTCAGTTTGCGGTACCATTATTTCAAAGTTATCGGTTCTGGTTTAAGTTGGTTTGATATGGGATCCTTCGGTTTTTTCTTTTTAACGATTTCGAAAATTCGCCAGAATCCCAAGTGGAATCCATCAAGCTTAGAGGAAGTTAAAACAAGTGAAGTGGAAGCTCTTTTTGAACCACTGGGCTCAGATGCCCAAGAACTCTGTGTTTAAATCATCCAAAGTTGGCCCTTGAAAGATAGCCATGTTTACATTAGCATCGCGAGATTTAAGAGATTTGTATCTGGTAACAACTATGCCATTGCATGATTTAAGTTATCAACTTATCATTATCTGTTATATACTTCATTAAGATGTAACACATGTAACTCAAACGAGAGTTGATTAATATGTTAGCAAGCTTGATGAGCGGTTAGCTAGGCCATTTTGGTGAAGCATCTCCCAGGTCATACAGTTTTGGTGGTGGTGGTGGTGGGGAGGGTTGTGCCGATGGTGGCTATGGTGGTGTCGCCGACAAATAATATACGATATATATTTGAAAGAGAGAATAACATAAATGGTTCATGTGGTTTGAGCGGGATTGCACGTTTGGTCCCCAAACTTGAAAAATTATAAAAAAATTGTAAAGTTCGTTCAAACTTTTATGTATTTATTGCAAGTTTGGTCCTTACATTTTAAAATTATACGGTTAGTCCAAACTTTCACGTGTGCGTTGCAATTTTGGTCCTAATGTTAAATTTAAAAGTTAGTTTAAACTTTATAAAATGCATAAAAACTGAATGAATTTAATGTTAGGGATTAAATGCGCAATGAGTACAAAAAAATGTGGACTAATTTTGTAATTTTAAAGTGTGGGGATTAAAGATGCAATCCGGTTAACCACATGGATCATTTTTGCACTTCTTTATTTGAAAACTTGAACTATTAAGAGTATGTATAATGTTTTATGGATTAAAAGCATAAGTTTCGGTTTCACTTAAAATTTTAATTTTTCGGAAAAGACCATGGCCAATTGCCCATTAGGAGTTGCATACTACGCTTATTAGCAACCTTCAAGTGATGGTGTAGTGATAAACATCTAGTTTCATCTTATGTTATATTCTTGTTTTCACTACTTTGTGGTGATGACCTTTTCTGAAGCCCCTATTATGTAATCTAGCTTTTGTAAGACTAGACGTTGTGGTGCCCATAGGGCGCGCCAAAGTTGTTGATTTAGACACAAATGGAGCATTAGAGGCACTACACCCTAGTTAAAAGATGTTTCAAACCTTTGTTTTACCAAACCCTTAGGTAGGAGTGCGTAGGCATCCCCAATGACTATTTCTGGAGTTGGAGGAAATCGTTGAACTTGAGGGACATTATGAGACCTTATATCCCGTCCAAAGTGGGTAATGGGGAAGGAAGACATTTCAACATGAAACTTGCTTGGCGTGAAGGTTGAAATAGGAGATTCTAATACGAAAACAAAGGTAGAAAGCGAATCATGAAAAGCAAAACTGCTCGACTCAAGTGAGCTTAATTCATGCAAGAAGGAAAGAAAGGCACTTGCGTTAAATGGACGAGTGAATTTATTATTTTTTTTTCACTTTTGACAATCTTTAACCAAAAAAGACTTCAAAACTATTACACTTGCTTTAAAAAAAAGATTAAATAAATTAATATTTGCCTAGGTGGCATTTTAATTAAATAATCCATTACAGAGTTTAAGAATCACCATATTATTCGTGATAATTATCACTCTTTCGAGTCAATATAACCTTTTGCATTCTTTGTCCCGTTTTTCTGAATTAAAAATAAGAGGGTTAAGTTTCACGTTCTTCACCGCTCTTATTTGGTTTCAACTTTCATAAAACAAACCAAATTAATTAGATTTCATCCTTGCTCGCGTTGCTTCACGAATCCTAACTTGATCCCAAATACTAAAACTTGATAGAAAAAAAAAAGAAGTAAATAACTCTAACACACCTCTCAAGTTTTTTTTGCGAACACCCCTCTTTAATGCAACAATTCAAAACTTTCTATATATCACATAAAAAAGCTACCACGAACTTGATGCCAATATCAAAACATATCATAACAGCTATCACTGAACGTAGAACCTCAAGATATTAAATAAACAAAAAGAAATAACATAAACAAAATGGAAGAGCACCCAAGTAGTTGAAAGCTAAAAAAACCCAAAAAAGTAATTTAAAAAAAATCACAAAAAAGGTAGCAACCGTAAGAATTTTGAACCTACCAACACCCCTCCATATAAGACACACCTTAAACATCCCAACATTACATGCGTTTTAAGAAAAAACCGAATAATATTACTGCAATATCTTCATTGCTATGCTGAAACATATGTGATTGTATGTTTATCGCCCATGAGACAACCTGAACCACCCAAAAAACAATAATACCATGCTTTGATAAAGGATTGTAAATTACAATTCAATCCCATTGTCTTTCAATATACTAGTTATAGTAATAGGTTTGTGTTATTTAACAGCAGCGGGAAGACAAAAACAATTCGTGATGATTCAATGGATGAACGTTGATGCACTATGCCTTGAAAACCCGTTTTGCGTCTATATTAGAACTTAATAATTTATACAACTAAAGATGATAAATTTCTCAAAACATATACAGCGAAAAACTTCAACTACTAACTACATTAACATAATAATACAACACTACAAGTATTCTAGTGTACCCACTACACTAGCTAAGCTCCCCCTTGCTTTCTCATGACACCATATGCACACTATTAATTTGTTATGTCACAATGTTCTAGCCGCCCTGCCAATTTTACATAACTTAGCCTGAATCACATACTAAAACGGATTAGCCTGCTGATGAGTCTACATTCAACGAAATTTAATATAAGGTAAATGTGTCATGCATAATGTCAAGTATCACATCTTGATATAATAATGCAACCACTTGGGTTATACAACATGCAAACCACATAACATACAAGTGTACATACCACATGTGTATGACACATGCCATCACTTACCTCACCACATATATGAGACACATTTAATTACTATATACCCTTTGCTTTAATAGAAAACATACAAATTTCATTTGGCAAAATCAATTACCACTTTTAGTATAGTTTATAACATATATTGCCCATCCAACAAAGTGTATCATGTGTGAAGGATTTGAAGTTTACCATGTCTATGTTCGTTAAGTCAATTATTGTTGCTACCACCAACCATTGATTTTCGCTGAGTCATTTCCAGCAACATCATTGATGCCAACACTCGTGGACTTCAACTAATGTGACATCCGGTAATTTTCCGTTACCAAACTCCGTTAGTTTCCGTTAAGTCTTGCATACACGTGTCGGGAGCACACACTAGTTGTCGTTGAACGTTGGTGACTTAACAGTAATCAGTAATGTTAAATTGATGATAACTAAGTTAACAATGTGATTATTAAGTTATGCTTATGTGATTTAGATGTTAACTGTAATTTTATCGCGTAACGTGAAAACGTGCATATTTATTTCGTGTGTTTTGTGATAAATGGGAATTATGCATGATTGTTATTCGTGATTAATAATAATTGTGTTTAGTAGTTAAAAACTATTTAAAATCTATTCAAAAAGCTTAATTTTATAAAATACAAAATGCAAGGGTTAAAGGGTATTTATGCAAAATTGAATTAATAAAACAAAAAAACTCCAACCCTAATCCCACCCTCGGCCGCGATCGACCTCCCCACACCCACAAACCTGCGATTTCAGCCCAAGAACAAGCAATCACATTCGAATTTGATCGATTTCAAGGCATACAACAAGTTAGAATCATCAATTGCAAGCCATTACACGTTTAAAGGTTAGATTTTTGCATGTTTTTGATGGTTTTTCATGGTGGCCGAACCCTAGTTCGAAAATCTGCAATTGGATGTTAATTCTTGTTCGTTTGGTGATGTTATGATGTTAGTTAGGTTGTGTTGATGCTAGTTAACGTTGATTATGCAAGAAAGTTTGGATTTTGGTGGTTTGTTCATAGGGTTATCTTGGCCGTGAGTTTGAGGCAATTTTGGATCAAATTGGATGTTGAATAATGGTTGTTTGATGTTGTGATTATGTTAGTTGTATTGTATATATATTAGTTAACGTCGATTTTACAAGAAAGCCATGATTTGGGTGCATTGTTCATAGGTTACTAATAATAGTAACTTTATTTTGCATGAATTGGTGATTGGATGATGTGTGAATGTTATGGATGTGTTTGTGATGATGATTAGATGCTAGATGGTTGATATGAATGTTAGGAATTCAAGAATGCATGTTGTAGTTCATACCTTACTAAAGATAGTAACTTTTGGGTATGAAAGTTGATGAATCATGATGATTAGGTGTTGTTGATCATGTTTAGATGTTGTCATGGACTTGAAATGGTATATAATTGATGAATTCATGAATGTTGTGTGAGTTTGATGAATTTGGGATGAACTTTCCCAAAAGGGAAACTTTAATTGTGCAAATCCTTGAATTGGATGATTTGAGCATGTTTGGGATATTAGGATCATGCTAGTGTGTTCATGGATGGGTTCTAAGGTGACTAAATGTGTTGTTTATGTTGTATGAATGTTGATTTGGGTTGTTATCTGTTTTGGCCTGTTGTGATTTGCATGATTTGTATGATATCTAGTTATATGATGATCTAGGTAGTACATGTGGTGGTGATGTGCTATATGTAATCAAGTGGTATGTTGATCATGTATGATATGCTGTTGTGTTAGTTTAATGAATTATCACCTATAATGTCACCAACGGGTCCAACGGGTCAACTGGGTCAAATGTGTCTTGTATTCTTAAACCTTGAGTTCCTTGGTTTGTAGAGCACTTAGGGTTTCGTGTTGTTTTTGTGCACACGTACTTATGTACTCTTGTATTCTAGGTGACCTTTGAAGGTTGTCTTTCCTTCTTTCTTTCAAGTTAAACTCTAAGTTAATTCTTGCGCATACCAGGTGAGTTCTTGCCCCACTCTTTTTACATAAATCTCTTTTGGGGGAGATGGCATACTGTTTACAAACGCTTTTATTTATGAGTGTGTATAATATTGATATAGTGTTGTTTACCATGGAAAGTCCTCACACTTTCGGATTGTTAATATTGACTAGCGGGGAAATTTTGGGTAGTACTACTGGGTCTGACGAGCCCCACCTGTGCGACTCGAGGTCAAACGGGTGCAATTTTGTCCTATCACATATTCGTCACGACCTGGTAAGTCGTGACGGGAGGCAACAAACGTATCACAGTCAGCTTCAATCGCGAGATCACTATGATTAATATTTTTATGTTAATAGACTAGCTATCTATTGCAATACACTACTTATGCTCTGGAAATTGTTGATTGGTTTATATTTTAACGCAAACTCTTGAACTCACCAACCATGTGTTGACTTGTTTAGTATGCTATTCTCAGGTTAAGGTTGCCAGTTGCCTAGGAGCACGCACGTCAGCATTGTTGAGTTGTCTACATTTGCATTGTTTACAAATTGGGATTATTTTCATTTTATACATTTGTGTTTGGGGCGCGTTTGTTTTGCGCATTCTCGTTACATATTACTTGTTTTGGGTTTTCCAGTTTTAAAAACGCTTCCGCAGTATTTTAAACGTTGACTCTGGTTTTGTTTATTAATCATATAGAGTCGTTCTTGGTAACTAATGACTGAGATCCTGGTATGTCACGCGCCTCGCGGTAAAACCCCGCACGCGGATTTTGAGGGTGTGACAGATTGGTATCAGAGCCATTGGTTATAGGGAACTAGGTTGCATACACACACTAGACTATAACCGCACAGTTGTTAGTTACTTATCGTTTATTCTCCTTACTGTATACTCATTGGCATACGCAACACGTACTTCGCAGCATGGCATCGTCGTCCAGGAATTTAGGCAAGAGACCTGCACGATCTGAATCACCTCCTACATCTCCCGTACCTGATAGGGGATCTAACTGGCCACGACATCCTTATCCTCGCGGCGAGATAGACTGGGATCAGCCTTTCGTACCTCCTGAGCTCGATCCTCCGCGTAACTGGGATTTCTACCCCACTTACATTAACCGTATGGCTTATAGAGAACGCGTACCACCTGTAGCACCTACACGACCTAGGACTAGGTCATCAACCACCTCTACTTTGCCTACACTTCCTACCTTGAGCATCCCTCTGGAGCAGGCATTTGCAGCCCTAGTAGCCACACTGGACACAGAGCGACAGCGGATTAGAGGACTCACTGACGAGAACTCTGCGATACGATCTGAGATGCGTCAGCTGCGTTACCAGGTAGATACACTTCAGGAGCGACTTTCGATGGCCATTGGTGGACATCATACTCTGGCAGGCAACGTGGTAGCACTTAGTGGGCGCATGGATGCACAGGATCACCATAATATGGAGATCGATAATAGGTTTGCTGATTTAGAGGCACAGCTAACAGCACTTCAGGTTGCTGAAGCCCCTGCACCTTTAATGGACCCTGATGAGGAAGAATACTGCCCCCGAAATGAAGTGCAGAAACTGGCGATTGAGTTCTGGCAACTCAAAATGCAAGGCTCAGAAATTGAAGCCTACACGACTCGTACTCATGAGTTAGCCACTTTATGCCCAGGGATGGTGAATGAAATGCACAAGAGGGTGGAGCATTATATACGGGGATTGGTGCCCGAAATTCAAAGTATGGTAACTGCTTCTAACCCCACTACCATACAACAAGCAATCCGAACAGCCCACAGGCTGACTGATCAGGCAGTTGAGCAAGGACGATTACCTAAACGGGGTGCGGTGGCAAGCGTGCCCGACCAGAAACGCAAGTGGGATGGTTCAAGCAACAAGGGATCGTCATCCAGTAGCCAATCTCAACCTCAACAACAGCAGCAAATCAGCAACAGCAACGGAAGTTCGATAACAACCGAAGCTTCAACCAGACGACTCATTCAAATCAAGGACTCGGTGGGTATGGTGGAAGACTGCCGAAGTGCAACCGGTGTAACTACCACCATGTGGGCCGATGTGATAACTTCAAGTGTCAACGTTGTGGGAAGATTGGTCATGCAGCCAAAGACTGTCGGGGTGAACTGATGAAGAAGCCTCAACAATCGCAAGAAACTCCGAAAGGTTGTTTTGAGTGCGGAAAGAAGGTCATTACAAACGCAACTGTCCCCAACTTAAGAGGAATGGTAATGGTAACAACAATGGGAACAGCAACAATAATAACAACGGGAACAATAACAACAACAATGGTAATGGCAACAACAATGGAAGCAATAACAACAATGGAGCCAAAGGAAGAGCCTTCGTCATTGGCTCAGGTGAGGCTCTAAACGATCCTACAACAGTAACTGGTAAATTTTCGGTTAATGGTCGTTTTGCTACTATATTATTCGATACCGGAGCCGATAGAAGTTTCGTGTCCACTAGGTTCTGTAGTCTTTTAAGTGATATGCCCTCAACCTTAGAATCTAAATACACCGTAGAGTTAGCTGACGGTACACAGATTCACGTAACGCATATTCTTAGAGACTGCAAGATAGAGCTTGCTGGTCATACGTTCACCATAGATCTCATGCCTGTTACGTTAGGAAGCTTTGATGTGGTAGTAGGCATGGATTGGCTTTCCGATAAACAAGCGGAAGTCATATGCCACGAGAAAATCATAAGGATTCCCATTGGTGAAGAAGTCCTTACGGTCAGAGGTGATAGGAGTGGTGCGGTGATAGGCATCATCTCATTCATGAAGGCGCAGAAGTTGTTACGAAAGGGTCGACTGGCCATATTGGCACTAGTCACGGATAAACAGACTGAGGAAAAGAAGATAGAGGATATTCCCGTAGTTCGTGAGTTTTCTGAGGTGTTTCCGGAAGATCTGCCTGGATTACCGCCTCATCGTCAAGTTGAATTCCAGATTGAGTTGACTCCAGGAGCCGCTCCAATTGCGAGAGCACCATACCGGTTAGCTCCGAACGAACTGCAAGAATTATCCGCCCAACTCCAAGAACTGTTGGATAAAGGGTTATCCGACCGAGTTCGTCACCCTGGGGAGCGCCAGTTCTATTTGTGAAGAAGAAGGATGGTACATTTAGAATGTGTATCGACTATAGGGAACTGAACAAGGTTACTATCAAGAATAGATATCCCTTACCTCGTATCGATGATTTGTTTGATCAACTGCAAGGATCAAGCTATTACTCCAAGATTGATCTGAGGTCTGGGTATCATCAGCTGAGAGTTCGAGAAGAGGACATCTCGAAGACTGCTTTCCGTACACGATATGGTCACTATGAATTTTTGGTCATGCCATTTGGGTTGACGAATGCACCAGCAGTATTCATGGACCTCATGAATCGCGTGTGCAAACCCTATCTTGATCAGTTTGTTATCGTCTTTATTGATGACATACTGATATACTCAAAGACCGAGGAAGAACATGAGAAGCACTTACGTTTAATCTTGGAATTACTTAGAAAGGAACAACTGTATGCAAAGTTTTCTAAGTGTGATTTCTGGATACGTGAGGTACAATTCTTGGGTCATATTGTCAACGAGAAGGGAATACATGTTGATCCTGCTAAGATTGAAGCGATAAAGAATTGGTCTGTTCCTAAGACACCGAGTGAGATACGACAATTCCTTGGATTAGCGGGATATTATCGACGATTCATTGAAGGATTCTCTAAGATTGCACAACCTCTCACAGCTTTGACTCACAAAGGAACGACGTACAAATGGGGTGAGAGTCAGGAATCTGCTTTTCAGTTGCTGAAACATAAATTGTGTAGCGCACCAATATTAGCGTTACCGGATGGTAGTGATGATTTCGTAGTCTATTGTGACGCTTCTATTCAAGGACTTGGATGCGTCCTGATGCAGCGGGATAAAGTGATAGCATACGCCTCTAGACAGTTGAAGATTCATGAGAAGAACTATACCACCCATGATTTGGAACTGGGTGCGGTAGTGTTTGCCTTGAAGATCTGGAGACATTACTTGTACGGTACCAAATGCACCATTTACACCGATCACAAGAGTCTTCAGCATATCTTTGAGCAAAAGGAGTTGAATATGAGGCAAAGACGCTGGGTGGAATTGTTAAACGACTATGATTGTGCTATTAAATACCACCCGGGGAAGGCAAATGTAGTTGCTGATGCGCTGAGTAGAAAAGAGACTGCTAAGCCTCGACGAGTGCGAGCTCTGCAACTAACGATTAGTACGCAATTACCCGAACAAATCCGTGATGCTCAAACTGAAGCTCTGAAAGTAGAAAATATGAGTTTAGAAGGGTTACGAGGAATGGAAAAGCAATTAGAAGTAAAGCGGATGGGATTCGTTATTTCATGGATAGACTATGGGTACCTCTCCACGGAGACCTGAGAGACTTGGTGATGAGTGAGGCTCACAAGTCCAAGTATTCTATACATCCTGGATCTGACAAGATGTACCACGATTTGAAGGCGCACTATTGGTGGCCTAACATGAAAGCAGATGTAGCTACTTATGTGAGCAAGTGTCTGACCTGCTCAAAGGTAAAAGTGGAGTATCAGAAACCATCTGGATTATTACAACAACCCGAGATCCCTATGTGGAAGTGGGATCAAATATCAATGGATTTTATTACTAAGTTACCTCGTACTTCTACGGGTTGCGATACAATATGGGTTATCGTGGATCGATTGACAAAATCTGCTCATTTCCTAGCGATAAAGGAAACAGATAAGATGGAGAAGTTAACCCGACTTTATCTGAAGGAGATCGTTTCGAGGCATGGAGTACCAATCTCAATTATTTCTGATCGCGATTCTCGTTTCACATCACACTTCTGGCAGTCGTTGCAGAAAGCTTTAGGTACACGATTGGATATGAGTACTGCTTATCATCCACAGACTGATGGTCAAAGCGAGCGTACTATACAGACTTTGGAGGACATGTTACGTGCTTGTGTGATTGATTTCGGGAATAACTGGGAAGTTCACCTACCGTTGGTGGAATTTTCTTACAACAACAGTTATCACACTAGTATAAAGGCAGCACCTTTTGAAGCTTTGTATGGGAGAAAGTGTAGATCACCAGTTTGCTGGGCTGAAATTGGTGATAGTCAATTAACGGGTCCTGAGTTAGTACACGAGACAACTGAGAAGATTGTTCAGATAAGAAACCGCATGGCAGCAGCGCGAGACAGACAGAAAAGCTATGCTGACAAGCGACGAAAACCCTTGGAATTTCAAGTTGGTGACAAAGTTTTATTGAAAGTCTCACCATGGAAAGGCGTAGTTCGGTTTGGTAAGCGAGGAAAGCTAAATCCGAGATACGTTGGACCATTTGAGATAGTGGAAAGAATTGGTCCAGTGGCTTATCGACTAGCCTTACCTGATTCATTGAGTGGAATCCATGATGTATTCCATGTTTCAAATCTAAAGAAATGTTTAACGGATGAAACGATGGTCGTACCGCTGGAAGAAGTTCAAGTAGACGAGCAATTACGTTTCATTGAGGAACCTATCGAAGTGATGGATCGTGAGGTGAAAACGCTTAAGCAAAGCAAGATACCCATTGTCAAAGTTCGATGGAACTCGAGACGTGGACCAGAATTCACGTGGGAACGTGAAGACCAAATGAAGCTTAAGTATCCTCAGCTATTCGAAAGACGATGCCAGCCGGCGAAGGTATTGATTAAATTTCGGGACGAAATTTCTTTCAACATGGGGATGATGTGACAACTCATCCAAAACTCACACGATTTCGATTTCCTTGTGCCAATGCAGTAGACCAGTGATGGAACACTCACCATGTAACGCAATTTTCGGGACGAAAATTCTTTCAACATGGGGATAATGTGACATCCGGTAATTTTCCGTTACCAAACTCCGTTAGTTTCCGTTAAGTCTTGCATACACGTGTCGGGAGCACACACTAGTTGTCGTTGAACGTTGGTGACTTAACAATAATCAGTAATGTTAAATTGATGATAATTAAGTTAACAATGTGATTATTAAGTTATGCTTATGTGATTTAGATGTTAACTGCAATTTTATCGCGTAACGTGAAAACGTGCATATTTATTCGTGTGTTTTGTGATAAATGGGAATTATGCATGATTGTTATTTGTGATTAATAATAATTGTGTTTAGTAGTTAAAAACTATTTAAAATCTATTCAAAAAGCTTAATTTTTATAAAATACAAAATGCAAGGGTTAAAGGGTATTTATGCAAAATTGAATTAATAAAACAAAAAAACTCCAACCCTAATCCCACCCTCGGCCGCGATCGACCTCCCCACACCCACAAACCTGCGATTTCAGCCCAAGAACAAGCAATCACATTCGAATTTGATCGATTTCAAGGCATACAACAAGTTAGAATCATCAATTGCAAGCCATTACACGTTTAAAGGTTAGATTTTTGCATGTTTTTGATGGTTTTTCATGGTGGCCGAACCCTAGTTCGAAAATCTGCAATTGGATGTTAATTCTTGTTCGTTTGGTGATGTTATGATGTTAGTTAGGTTGTGTTGATGCTAGTTAACGTTGATTATGCAAGAAAGTTTGGATTTTGGTTGTTTGTTCATAGGGTTATCTTGGCCGTGAGTTTGAGGCAATTTTGGATCAAATTGGATGTTGAATAATGGTTGTTTGATGTTGTGATTATGTTAGTTGTATTGTATATATATTAGTTAACGTCGATTTTACAAGAAAGCCATGATTTGGGTGCATTGTTCATAGGTTACTAATAATAGTAACTTTATTTTGCATGAATTGGTGATTGGATGATGTGTGAATGTTATGGATGTGTTTGTGATGATGATTAGATGCTAGATGGTTGATATGAATGTTAGGAATTCAAGAATGCATGTTGTAGTTCATACCTTACTAAAGATAGTAACTTTTGGGTATGAAAGTTGATGAATCATGATGATTAGGTGTTGTTGATCATGTTTAGATGTTGTCATGGACTTGAAATGGTATATAATTGATGAATTCATGAATGTTGTGTGAGTTTGATGAATTTGGGATGAACTTTCCCAAAAGGGAAACTTTAATTGTGCAAATCCTTGAATTGGATGATTTGAGCATGTTTGGGATATTAGGATCATGCTAGTGTGTTCATGGATGGGTTCTAAGGTGACTAAATGTGTTGTTTATGTTGTATGAATGTTGATTTGGGTTGTTATCTGTTTTGGCCTGTTGTGATTTGCATGATTTGTATGATATCTAGTTATATGATGATCTAGGTAGTACATGTGGTGGTGATGTGCTATATGTAATCAAGTGGTATGTTGATCATGTATGATATGCTGTTGTGTTAGTTTAATGAATTATCACCTATAATGTCACCAACGGGTCCAACGGGTCAACTGGGTCAAATGTGTCTTGTATTCTTAAACCTTGAGTTCCTTGGTTTGTAGAGCACTTAGGGTTTCGTGTTGTTTTTGTGCACACGTACTTATGTACTCTTGTATTCTAGGTGACCTTTGAAGGTTGTCTTTCCTTCTTTCTTTCAAGTTAAACTCTAAGTTAATTCTTGCGCATACCAGGTGAGTTCTTGCCCCACTCTTTTTACATAAATCTCTTTTGGGGGAGATGGCATACTGTTTACAAACGCTTTTATTTATGAGTGTGTATAATATTGATATAGTGTTGTTTACCATGGAAAGTCCTCACACTTTCGGATTGTTAATATTGACTAGCGGGGAAATTTTGGGTAGTACTACTGGGTCTGACGAGCCCCACCTGTGCGACTCGAGGTCAAACGGGTGCAATTTTGTCCTATCACATATTCGTCACGACCTGGTAAGTCGTGACGGGAGGCAACAAACGTATCACAGTCAGCTTCAATCGCGAGATCACTATGATTAATATTTTTATGTTAATAGACTAGCTATCTATTGCAATACACTACTTATGCTCTGGAAACTGTTGATTGGTTTATATTTTAACGCAAACTCTTGAACTCACCAACCATGTGTTGACTTGTTTAGTATGCTATTCTCAGGTTAAGGTTGCCAGTTGCCTAGGAGCACGCACGTCAGCATTGTTGAGTTGTCTACATTTGCATTGTTTACAAATTGGGATTATTTTCATTTTATACATTTGTGTTTGGGGCGCGTTTGTTTTGCGCATTCTCGTTACATATTACTTGTTTTGGGTTTTCCAGTTTTAAAAACGCTTCCGCAGTATTTTAAACGTTGACTCTGGTTTTGTTTATTAATCATATAGAGTCGTTCTTGGTAACTAATGACTGAGATCCTGGTATGTCACGCGCCTCGCGGTAAAACCCCGCACGCGGATTTTGAGGGTGTGACAACTAACCACACGTGAACTTACCTCATCACACAAACTTCTCGGATTCTCAATCATACACCACCCTAAAACTACCTTATCTCATTTTAAAAACATATTGAATAAAATCTAGTGATTATTCTATTGAAACATTAACCACACTTCACTATGGTGACCAAACCATCACCTATAACCCCCCATATATGACCTCCCTGGGCATCATTTGCATAATATGACACAATAGACTTGTAATGTAGTTTAAATCATAGAAAACTTATATAAATTCATTCATATAGGCTTATTACAGAAAATAAATTCGTACAATTTATTTATGTAAACATGGTTAAAATACCCTCTTATAACAAAACATATCTCATCCACTATATCACACTACATAAACAATCCAGATTACACACTATAATAGCCCACGTAAACCGTACCAAGATATTATTCGTTTTTCTCTTAATAGGTTACCCATCCAGGAATTCACGATTTTATACCCGACGAGTTGCTCGCCCAAACAAAACACATCTTGATAGAGGAGGTTTCCATCCCCTTATAAGGAAGATTTCGTTCTCTTCCCCAAACGATATGAGACTTACACATCCACTCCCTTACAGGGGCCACAGACATACCGGTACGGTCCCTAGCTCTCATATTATCAGTAACAGTCTACGTAAACCATACCAATATATTGTCCATTTTGTCCTCGATAGGTTGCTCATTATGTTTTCACCCAATGAGTTGCTCGTCTAGGAAAAACACGTCTTTGTAGTCGGTTATTAACTGAGAATGAAGTAAGATATGAATATTCTTCGTAAAAAACTCTAAGCTTGAAAGAGCCAGGCTACCTGGGAGTCTCATATAGAAAAACATAAAATCTGAAAAAACCTTTTAACTTGAAGAGTCGAACTCTCAATAGTAGCCTTAGAGTCCCGCATAGAAACGCCTAAAATTTAAAAGAGAATGGAAGTCAGTTAGTATAATTGAGAAGCAACTAAAATTTCAGAACAAATCTCATAAGAAACTTTAAACTTGAAAGAGCTAGGCTGACAACCAAAGAAAAAGTAACATTAAAAAACATGCCTTGCAAAAAACTTTAAACATGAAGAGGTGGGCTATTAATAGCAGCCTGAGTCCCATGTAAAAATGCCTCAAAGTTGAAAGAGAAGGGGAGTTTTTATTTCTACCCAAATAGATGATTATGGTTTTTATTTTTACTTTAGATTAAGCAAGGAAAGGATGCTAAATGATTCAAATAACATAAGTGGAATGCTCCTATAACATTTAGTCACTTTCAACAAACTTATTACTTGTAAGATAAATGTTGGGCATAGCATAATGCATCTAGACGTAAGTTTTAATAAGATGTGTTTTAAGTGTTCTCAATGACCACAACAGAGGGAGATTGAGAAAGAGAGAGAGAGTGAAGCTACATACCACAACTTTAATCTTAGCAACATTTTCTTTCCCTTGAATTGGTTTCTTTTTCAAGAGTGAAAAATCCATGAGACATATCCACATCAGTATTCTGTCTATCCTGTTGCCCAATTAATATGAAAATAAAAAGATTCATGTGGTATAAAAATTAATAACCGGTCAAGAAAGGAAGGGGAAATGTTTCAATAGCTTGAGACTCTAAAACCATATAACTAGTTTCAACAACATCTAATGTGAATATATGTTGGCTTCAGCGTCTAATAATTTTTTTGTACACAGATAATCTTTAAAGTATGGGCAGGTCAAATGCACTTTCTCTCTAACCTTAGTAAATGAGATTAAATAAGCAGCCAAAGTGGAATACATACTAGACTATGGTCTATCTGAAAAAGTACACTTAAGTTATCTCCCATAATTAAAGTTCATAGGTGTTCGACATATGATCACATAGTCATGACCATAACCATAATCAAATCCAGTATATTTCATCTATAGCCAAGCTATTGACAAGTTCTGGTGAGAGTGAGATATAACCAAATCTTACCTTTACCATAGGGGATAGAGAGGTTGCTTCCAGGATCATAAGCCATCCACGCACAATATATAGTATGAAGCATAGTCACCTAATTCGCGGTTCGCTCCAGTTCGAAAACGAGGAACGGGTTCGCGATTCGCTAGAGGCCACGAACCCGGTTCGTATGGGGGTAGGTTCATTCCGGTTCGATCAGGTTCGGTGTACCAATCAATTCGATTCACTCCACATAATTATAAACAAGGCATGTTTAAAAGTGTAAATGAATTCGAGTATAACTACTAAACCACTGGCCTCCACAGTGATTGCACTTCCAATTCTTAGAACCTTCAGGATTCTTTGAGTTTGCTGCACCAATTAAAGTTATTTCATCAAAAAAGGGGCTTAGAAGGAACCTTCTCCTCTGTTGATGTTTGAGTGTTGCCGCCACTTGCTCCTCCTGTTGATGTTTGGCTCCCACTTGATGCTCCTGTGTGTTGCTCCACCTCATCATCATCAAGATCAACAAAACCTATTGTCCCACTTATAAGTTGATAAATCGCGAATCATGGTTACTCGATTCTCGAACCATAATCGAACCACCTAGCGAACCACAATCGAACCACCGAGCGAACCACAATCGAACCATTGAGCGAACCACGAGCGGCTGGGTCGCTATTGAATGCGAACGGGGTCGGAACCAATTCAAAAATCGGTGGAATTCCGGCGAATTCTGTGACTATGGTATGAAGCACATATCCACAGAATCATAAGCCATCCATATACAATATACAATGATCAAGAAATAGAACATAGTGCGAATAGGCAGTCAAGTGATAACAAGAAAACGGTTATTGGAAGAATTATAATCTCCTAAGACATATATAAGACATCTTTAAAACATGTCCTAGAACTTTAATCATCTTGCATGTGAGAAACAAAATTCTGTCCAATCAAGATGAAATAAACAAACGTTTTCTACATGGGACAATGAGATTCATACCTTTGTAAGAATGATTAAGGCTAAAACATATATATTGAAGCAGAAAACTTGCTTAAGGCTAAAACATATATTGAACAATGAGATTCATACCTTTGTAAGAATGATTGATGAGTGAAAGTAAACTCAACATAGTAAGGTACCAGCCTTTTCACTGATAAACTCTATGATCAAAAACTGATTTGTTATTCAATCTTCAAGCCAATATATACAAGAATACAAGAGATAAATGTAGTAACTAAATCTCCTAAATAAGAGGAGATATATACAGAATATTACAGCTAATAAATAATTTAACAAAGTAAATAATAATAATAATAATAATAATATATCGCTAATAGTCCCCCGCAGTCGAAGCAGTAGCCGGGCGAATGCACAGACTGGTCTTGAACCGGTTGAAGAGTATACGAGGCAGGCCTTTGGTGAAAATATCAGCATATTGGTAGTCAGCAGGTATATGGAGCACACGAATAGAACCGAGGCGAACCTTTTCCCGTACAAAATGTATATCTATTTCAACGTGTTTAGTGCGTTGGTGCTGAACGGGATTGTGAGATAGATACGTAGCAGAGACATTGTCACAATAGATGATGGAGGCTTTTGTGACCGGTACATGCAGCTCTAGAAGTAAATTTCGTAGCCATTTAAGTTCAGCCGCTGCATTGGCTACTCCGTGATATTCAGCATCGGCACTTGATCTCGATATTGTAGGTTGGCGTTTTGAAGACCAAGAGATCAAGTTGTCACCAAGAAATACACAATAGCCTGATGTAGATCTTCGAGAATCGGGGCAGCCCCTCCAATCGGCATCAGAGTATGCTGTTAGTTTGACCGAAGTGGAGGGAGATAAGTGTAAGCCGTGGTCGATGGTGCCCTTAAGGTAGCGCAAGATGCGTTTGAGAAAAGCAAAGTGAGGCTCGCGTGGAGCATGCATAAATAGACACACTTGCTGAACAGCGTAGGTAATGTCTAGCCTTGTGATAGTAAGGTATTGTAGTGCTCCTGCAAGACTACGATACAATGTGCCATCAGATAAAAGCTCGCTTGTAGATGCACTGAACTTGGAGTTGGTATCTGCGGGAGTGGTTGCGGGCTTGCAATTTTGCATGTTGGCCCGAGCCAAAATGTCAGTCGCATATTTATGTTGATTAAGGAAGATTCCCCCGTTGTGATTATGAGCCTCTATCCCCAAAAAGTGGTGTAACCTGCCAAGATCTATCATAGAAAACTCTCGAGAGAGAGAGATGAGATAAAGTGCTGTAATAATCAATTATTAGATGCGGTTAGTATGATATCATCTACATAAAGAAGCAAGTAAGCCACATCGTTACCACGTTTGTATACAAATAAGGAGCTGTCAGATGTGGTGCTACGAAAACCACATTGAACTAGGTACGTGGCGAAACGTTGATACCATGCCCGGGGTGCCTGTTTGAGGCCATATAGAGATTTATTTAGCTTGCACACATGAGTTGGTCGTTGCTTATCAACAAAACCCGGTGACTGAAACATGAAGACAGTTTCATTTAGGTTGCCATGCAAAAACGCATTCTTGACGTCCAACTGATGGATGGGCCAAGATTTTGATAGAGCAAGTGAAAGCACAGTGCGTATGGTAGTTGGTTTGACAACCAGGCTAAAAGTCTCAACACAATCTACACTGACCTGTTGGGATTTGCCATTAACGACGAGTCGGGCTTTATATCGTTCGAGTGTGCCGTTAGCATGAAATTTATGGCGAAATAGCCACATGCATCGAATAATATGGGCATCCGGCGGTCGGGTACGAGGTCCCAGGTGTGGTTTTCTATTAAGGCCTTATATTCGTTGTTCATGGCATCGATCTAGTTGGGATCAGATAGGGCCTGAATGTGTGATTTGCGTAAGGGGGAGAGGGTCGTAGTATGAAGGTTAAATGGTGTAGATGGTACTGTTTTGCCGGCTTTCGATCGTGTGATCATGGGGTGAGGTGGTGGTTGCTGGGTGGGGCGAGAGTGGGAGGTGCTGGGCCCGGCAGGAGGGTTGGCGGGGCGGTGGGAATATGTGATGGTAATGGATGGCGAGCGAATGTGGGTATGTGTTGGAGAGGAGGAAGGGTGTGAAATTGGCTTCAGGTTTAGCGGGGAAGGGGGTGGTGAAGGAGGGGCGGTCGAGGGCGATGTGGGGTTGGGTTGAGGATCGGAGTGAGTGGGTGAGGGTGCGGTGGTGGTGGTGGGTGGAGGTGGTGGTGTGGGCTGCAGGAAAATAAGCAGTGATAGGTCGGATTCAAGGAAGGAGTAGGAGGTGGGTTGTGGAGTGAATGTGCGGAAGAACGGGAAGGGATTTTCGTCAAATGTAACATGACGAGAAAGGATGAACTTACCCGTGGATAGGTTGAGGCAACGGTAACCACGGTGATCCGATGGGTAGCCTAGAAAGACGCAGAGGGAGGAGCAGGGAGCTAGTTTGTGTGGGCGGGTGTCGGCTTGGTTTGGGTAACAGGCGCATCCGAAAATGCGTAGGTGGTCATAGGTTGGGTGTTTGTGGTAAAGGGCGGCCGTGGGGGTGTGGTTGTTAAGTAATTTAGAGATTATAATATTATGAAGATAGACGGAAGTGTGTAATGCTTCTACCCAATATGAGGGGGGTAACGATGCATGGGTTAGTAATGAAAGCATGTGTTCATTAATGCGGCGGATCATGCGTTCCGCTTTCCAGTTCTGTTGAGAGGTGTGTGGGCAAGAAAAGCGGAACTGTAAGCCATGTTGGTCGGCAAAGTCCCGAAAGGGGCGGTTATCGAATTCTCCACCCATATCACATTAAAACGTTTTTATTTGTCTATTAAATTGAGTGGAAATAAGTTTATGAAATTGTGAAAATTCGGGTAAAGTTTCAGATTTTAACCGTAATGCGTAAAGTCATCAAGCAAAACAAGATAATATTTATAACCATGTTTACTTGTGACGGGTGAGCTCCACAAATCACAATGTAGGATATCAAAAGGACATAATGTACTAGAATTGAATAAAGTAAATGGCAAACGTTTGTGTTTTGCAACTTGGCATGAATTACAAAAAAAAGATAATAACTGTTTATTACAAGAAATAAACTTATTGATACGTAAAAATTCGAGAACAGTAGAGCCAGGATAGCCGAGACCGTTGTGCCAAGATGCTGAATCATTATGGTAAGGGAAGGTGGTAGCGGAATCTGGATCGGTGGTGAGGGGGTAAAGGTTGCTGGAGCTATTGTGCCGGCTCAGAATCTTCCCACTCGGGTAGTCCTTCACAGAAAAACCGAACGGGCAAAGTCAACAGAAACAGTGAATTTGTGAACAGAAATTAGGTTTTTGATAATATCTGGGGTGTGAAGGATGTGTTTAAGGTGAAGTGGTTTTGAGTTGGTGTGGGAAAGGGTGGTGTGACCCGATCCGACAACTAGAACCAGATGTCCATTACCAACTAATATAGACTTAATAGAAGAAACACCATGTTGGGAGATCATACCTGAGTCGGAGGTAGATGGTTAGATGCTCCAGTGTCCATAAACCATTGTTGGTCACCTAAGTCCATTGACATGGTTTGGAAGGCCGCGCCTAACTCGTTGGGCTCTAAAGGATTAACATCTGAAATATGGGCCTCTGGTCCATGGGCTGGAGCTGTATTGGAGGCAGGCCTGGATTGAGGTGCATTCCAAGGGGCGGCCCAACCGGACTAGGTAGGAAACGGGCAAGGGGGAACGGCCTAGTACGGGTTGGCCCAGTAAGGGGGCATATGGGGGTAAGGCTGTGGGCTCCAGGTATTGCGGGGGAGGCCCCGCCGATTTGGAGGAGGACCCGACGAGCGGGTGTTGGAGCGATGGGGTGGATTGGTTGCCGGATGTTGACCGCGGCCCGAGTCACAGCGAGGTGGGGGTGGAGCCGAGGAGTTGTTGGATGTATCGGCGGTGGGGGCTTCAGGTGGGGCGGAAGAAGCACTTGCGCGATGGCGTTGCTGCTCTAATTGAAGCATGCTGCATGCTTCTTCCCAGGTAGGCATGCTTTGATTGATGATGGTGCCGAGTGCATCAAACTCCATCGGTAACCCATGAACGAGTTGAAGTACCAAATGTTGTTCCGAGACAGGGCTATTGACTGCGTTTAGTTGGTCAGCCAAATCTTTGAGTTTTTGGCAATAGTCTTCAAGAGAGGGCATGGCGCTGAGTTTCATGTTGATAAACTGTTGTTCAAGGGCTGTGGCGCGGGATCCTTTGTTGTTCAAGAAGATCTTTTTGACCCGGTTCCACGCCTGCTGTGCGGTAGAGTCGATCTCAAGCACACATGTGAGGAGATCATCTGACAGGGTACCATAGATCCATTGAAGGACAATGGCGTCTATCTTGAGCCATGGGTCATAAGATGGATGATTTTTAGCAAGCGGATCGGTGCCGTCTATATGGTTGAGAACCTCGTATCCGCGCGCATGAAGTTGGAATAACTTCACCCACGACGAGTAGGTGACTTTCGATCCATCTAGAAAGCGCACTTTCTTTTGAATATCGGTTATTGTGTACACCGGGTGAAGAGTGTTTTGCTTGGGAGCGGGGGCTGCAGGAATCTCGAATTTTTCAGCCATCACTTCGGCTGGAACCGAGAGATGGTGCTGCAGAGGATCGAGTATGGCGGGTGATCAAGGCTTGACAGGATCGAAATCCTGGGCTAGCAGTCTACTGGGGTCGAAACCTCCTGTTGACAGCGGTGGTGATCACGCGGTAGAGAGCCAGTAGGGCTCTGATACCATGATAAACTATATGATCAAAAACTGATTTGTTATTCCATCTTCAACCCAATATATATAAGAATACAAGAGATAAATGTAGTAACTAAATCTCCTAAACAAGAGGAGATATATACAGAATATTACAGCTAATAAATAATTTAACAAAGTAAATAATAATAATAATAATGATAATATATATCGCTAATATTCACATGCAAGGGAAGAAAGCAAGGAACAAAACATGTAATTAGAACTATGCAGAAAATAAGAAAGGAAATAACAATACAATACAGACCAGTCATTGATAGAGACTTTTACATAAATATATTTTACCAAAAATAAAATTTAAAAGTAGGTGTGTGTATACAAACATGAAGTAAATGAGATCAAAAGATTTACCAATGAGGAAGATGATTCTTGGCAAAGCCATTAGCACCCTGAACACACTAGCACCAATCACCTTATCTCCAATTTAACAAGAACACACCCTGGCTTTGTAACATCATCAAATACGTATACATAAACATTAAGTAAATGAGATCAAAAGATTTACCAATGATGAAGATGATTCTTGGCAAAGCCATTAGCACCCAGAACACACTAGCACCAATCACCTTATCTCCAATTTAACAAGAACAAACCCTTCTCACATAGTGTCCGCATATGGTAAAAATCCATCGATGCTCTAGCACCTCTATAAGCGTACAACATGATTCATGCTGATCATTCCCATCTGAGATCATAGATGATGCTGAATATGACTCAAGTTTGAGCCACCTGCCTTTCACCATGCCAATCATCAAAAGCATGAAGAAAGTCATTAAGTCAAGACTATACCTGCCAAATCCACAACCCCCCACCCCCTCTTTTCTTTTTTTTCCTTCCAGTTTCTTTCAGACTACAACTAAAGAGTTGACTTGACATGCCATCGATAAAAACAGATGTCTTCCATTGGGTTGCAAGGTAGGGTGGAGAACAATTTAGGTCATATGCCAAAATTTTAGCACATTTTACTATGAAATATTAAGGGTAAAATTATATAACCACACATACCAGGAAATTGAACAGTTAGAAAAGTTACATAATTCTCATTTGTCCCCACGACAACTGCTTCACAGCTACAAAAATATTTGTCAAACTGATATAACTTCTAAGGCAGGGCTACAAATCTAACTGAAACTGGTTATTCAAACACGCAAATACCCAATAATAAGTATAGTATAGATATAAAATGCTTAGCAATCTTGGTGTTTCCATGGCCTCAGCTTCAAGTGGGCCTGTTCCTTTATTTCCCTAACCTTAAGGAAAAATTCTAAATAGGTATAGGGTTATCCAAAACATCCTATTAATATACATGATTACATTTCCAAATTTATCTTATTTCTTTAAAATAACAACATAGAACGTGCTACCTACATATATACTTGATATACTAGTTTAATATCCAAACAATTATAGTTTGCAACTTCTTACCTACAATCTAGCAGACCAATAAATTTCCATCTTCCAGAGTGAGTACCATTGCTACGAAACGAGGTACATTTCTTCTTGCCACATACTTCTATTTAGCAACAAGTTCCATAGCAATGACATTTGAGTTGAACACAAGTAAACAAGTGTAAATGATCAAGGAATTAAAAACACACCTTAAAAATGCCATCAGCTAGTAAGTGGTATAGATATAGAGAAACAAGCACAATCCATGTGTAATTTGGATCTCTTCTATCTTTCCTGCATGATGCACCTATGGAACTGAAATGCATATGTGAATAGAATTATAAAATTATATGTGAATGAACAAAAACAAATGTAGACATGTTAACTTGATACATCAATATCCACCATCATCACTCTGTAGACATCTTTCAAATTAACTTGTTCCAAATATGCACAAAACGCATCCATCAAGTTTGAGTTAATTTGCAGACGTCTTTCAAATTAACTAGTTCTACCGTGTGGTCTTCATTCCAAAACCTAGATTAAAAAATTGGGCTAGCAACAAAAATGGGGCCAAAGTAGAAATATAAGCTCACATATATGATATATTTGGGCTGGATGAGAGGTGATCTTGATAGTCTAATGTAACATCATCAGCCTTAGCAAAAGTTTCATAAGGTAACTCGAAGTTGATATCTTTCTTGATTCTGCAGCACCAACGATTATACGTTCAAAACCCACAGTCATTTAAGAGTTTCAGGGATGAGGCACAAGCTTATTACATAATGAAAAAAACATTTAAGGCATATTAAAAACTTTGAGGTTGAAACTTTCTTATTCTCGAAACATGTAGAGAACTTGGAAGTGTTAAAAGCTTCCTTTTTTGATGGCATATATTATGCAATGCATTGCATTTTTTACAAATATTTTAGCGATTCTTTAACTGTTGAATAAACAATGCAAAAGCAAGAAAGACCGATTCTTAGTATGCAGCAATTAATTATGAAGATTTAAATGACAAGCTCCCCCAAGATCAGGGTTTATTCTATCATTTAAACTTTTAAGCAACTAACAGTTTACCTTAATCTACTCTATCTCCTCTATTGTTGGACAAAACTTTCTGAGGTGAATGTAAACAGCATCCATTGATCAGTCTACCAGAGCTAATACATCACCCTGCCAAGTGTTACAACAAAGCACTACACACAAAGGCCATCACAATGAACTTTGAGTATAAATGGTGCAAAAACCTAAACCATCAATTCCTAGTATGCAGCAACTATATTATGAACAATTTACCTTAAGCAACACCATCAAAAGTAAAAGCAAGTCAAAACCTTGTCTGCGTGGTTTTGATTCACCAATCAGCGATGGGAAATAGTGATAGTCTCTAGTCTTGCTGCCTAGTCTCCACTCTAAAACCTAAATAGAAAAGATAGGAAAAAAATAAGTGCCAAAGTAGAATATACCTTGAAAAGCTTTATACTTGAAAGAGTTAAGTTGTCAACAGGAGCCTGCAAGTCCCGTATAGAAAATCCAAATTTGAAAGAGTGAAAGTCGGTTAGTAAATTGAAGAAGTAAGATTCAAGAACATATACATCGTAAAAGTACCGCAAAAGAAGTAAGATTCTAAACATACCTCTAAAGAAGTAAGATTCTTTAATAGGAGCATAGTTGTTAATAGGAGCACAAGAGTCCCGTGTAGATGATCCTGAAATTTCAAAGAGAATGGAAATGGGATACTACCGCTAAAGAAGTAAGATTCTACACATACCTCGTAAAAAGCTCCAAGCTTGAAAGAATAGCAGTTTGCAAGTCCTGAATAGAAAGCGTGAAATTTGAAAGAGAAAGGAAGTCGATTAGTACAACTAAAGAAGTAACGAATAACAAACCTCATAAAAAGCTCTATCACACTAGATAAAGAGGCTGCTTCCAAAGAGATCCCTAGCTTTAGAGCAGTAAACACAATCAAAGAGGAATATAACTAACACAAAGCACAATCTCCATATAATAGATCATCAACAACACATCATGTATCAAAACATAGACACGGCGCACACAATGACTATAGGCAAACAAGCAGCACATGTAGGTGATAAAAAGTAATAAGAAGTCACGAAAATAAAAGAGAAAAGTTTCTATAGCTTGAAACTCTGAAATCCATATAACTAGTTTAAACAAGTATCTTGTTTGAAAATATTATTAAAGTATGGGCAGCTTAGATGCACTTCTATGATGTACTTTCTCTCTAACCTTACTAAATGAGATGAAATAAGCAACCAAAGTGGAACACATACTAATAGCAGCCTAGGGTCTATCTGAAAACGAACATTTAAGTATTACTGCCATAATTATGGTTCATGGGTGTTCAACATATGCTCCATATAGCATGGAACTTTAATCAGTGTGAAATAAATTCTATTCAAAATCAAGTCTTTTGACCCGCAACAATTAGAACAATACAATAGATGAAGAACCTGTTCTAGACTGTACTAGATTCAGAACTTGTTTAACATATCATGTATAGCAGAAAACTTGCTTAAGGCTAAAACATATTTTAAACAATGAGATTCATACCTGCACAAGAATGATTAAAGAGTGAAAGTAAACTCAACATATAATACCCCCCCCCCCCCCCCCCCAATGCAAGGAACAGAAAATGAAATCAGAATTATGCAGAAATAGAAAAGGAAAATAGACTATCATTGATGGTATTTCCTAAATTTCAAGTTTTAACTAATATATTAAAACAGTTAGTTTAGTACTAATGGAGTTATTTGGTGTTTAATGTTAGTCTCTAAGCATAAGAATTTCACGTTGAATCTCAGCTGGTAGATAGTGCTTTGACAAGTTAAGCGAGTGCAACGACAAGGCTTCCATCTCAAACTTGACTCCACTTTGCACGCAGCTGTAGTTCCAACCATATGAGAAGAAGAAACAGGTATTAAAACTACTAATGCAAGGTGATAATAATATAAAATAAATAAAAGGAGACACATTATGTGATAAAACCTCCACTTTGGAACATCTGCGTGTACGTATCATCGACTTAAAATTGCATCCTTTGGCTCTTATCTGACCAAAAACAGATGAAATTAATGCACAAAAAGGGAACGAGTTTAACAATTTACAGAAAGAATATAACTTAGGCATGTGGAATTACACCTTGCATTGACATGGGAAGGAGACACTGCTGTGGAACATAAAATTTTGCAGCATCTGAAGGAAATCCTCCAATCCATTTTATCTCAGGAAGCTTCTTTATCTTTGCATCATACTCAATTTGCTTCAAGAGAAAAAGTTTCAATCATAAATAAGTGTTACAAAAACTGCAATAAGCTTAATAACTTGTTATTCTACTAGCATTGTCATGAGAAGAAGAAACAGGTATTAAAAATTAACTCATAAAAGATGTTGTGTTCCTTCTTACACAGTCAAGCTGGTTTATGCAGTTGAATATCCACTGTCGAAATCTCAACCATCCCATCACTAATCTGAAACAACAAAAAACTAAATGACTAATGAGTGGTAAAAAATTGATGAAATAAATTACTTACGATCTTTTATCAGGTACCCACCCTTTTGAGACAGACACCTGCAACAGAAGGAACAAAACATGAAGCTAGAAGAATGCAGAAATTAAGAAGAAAAAACAAAATGCTAGAGATCAGTCATTGATAATAGTAACAAGCAACCAAAGTGGAACACATACCAATAGCAGCCTATGGTCAATCTGAAAACGTACATTTAAGTGTTACTACCATAATTTTGTCATATAACATGGAACTTTAATCAGTGTGAAACAAATTCTATTCAAAATCAAGTCTTTTGACTCGCAACAATTAGCAACAATTCAAAAGACAAAGAACCTGTTCTAGACTCTACTAGAGTCATAACTTGTTTTACATATTATGTATAGCAAAAAACAATGAGATTCATACCTGCACAAGAATAATTAAAGAGTGAAAGGAAACTCAACATATAATACACCCCCCCCCCCCCCCCTGCAAGGAACAGATAATGAAATCAGAATTATGCAGAAATAGAAAAGAATTAACAATAGACTATCATTGATGGTATTTCCTAATTTCAAGTTTTAACTAATATATTTAAACAATTAGTTTAGTACTTATGGAGTTATTTGGTGTTTAATGTTAGTCTCTAAGCATAAAAATTTCACCGCGAATCTCAGATGGTAGATGGTGTTTTGACAAGTTAAGTGAGTACAGTGACAAGGCTTCCGTCTCAAACTGGACTCCACTTTGCAGGCAGCTGTAGTTCCAACCTTATGAGAAGAAGAAACAGGTATTAAAAGTTAAAACTACTAATGCAAGGTGATATAAAATAAAATAAATAAAGGGGGACACATTATGTGTTATAACCTCCACTCAGGAACATCTATGTGTACATATCATCAATTCAAATTTGCCTCTGCTTGGATCTTGTCTGACAAAAAAAAGGCGAAATTAAGTCAATTATGCACAAAAAGGGAACGAGTTTAACATTTTAGAGAAATATAACTTTAGGCATGTGGAATTAAACCTTGCATTGTCATGGAAAGGAGACACTGCTGTGGAACATTAAGTTTTGCCGCATCTGAAGGAAACCCTCCAATCCATTTCATCTCAGGAAGCTGCATTATCTTTGCATCATACTCGATTTGCTTTAAGAGAAAAAAAATTCAATTATAAATAAGTGTTACAATGCTTGAAACTGCAATAAGCTTAATAACATGTTGTTTTACTAGCATTGTCATGAGAAGAAGAAACGTGTATTAAACATTAACTCATAAAAGATCCCATCACTAATCTGAAACAACAAAAAACTAAATGACTAATGAGTGGTAAAAAATTAATGAAATAAATTATTTATGATCTTTTAGCAGGTACCCACCCTTTTGAGACAGACACCTGCAACAGAAGGAACAAAACATGAAGCTAGAAGAATGCAGAAATAAAAAAGAAATAACAATATGCTAGAGAACAGTTATTGATACTAGTAACAAGGATTCCGCATATAACTACAAATCAAGAACCAAATCAACAGTTCATATATGTAACCTTAAACCTAATTAAATAAGCAAATTCTCCCAACTTAGGAGTGCAATCAAAACTCTAAACCCTAACCAAAACTGAATTGATGGTAACATAAAACTCGTAAGTTTCAATAGGTTTCTAATTAGTCGTGTAAAAGAAATGCATACATACTCGAATCCCATGTGCAAATAAGAAGAAGCGAAACATAAAAACCCTAGAAAACTATCGTCTCCAACACACAGACGAATCAGCAATCCAACTAGTAAAATGAACAAAAACAGAGTAGAATAAGAAAGCTCATGACACAATTTCATCAGAAATTACCTCGTGAATTGAGTACCGAAAGTTCATATTTGAGAGATTCAAACCTACACATGCGAACTTGGGGAAGATATATACTTACCAGAGACGAATCTGATGAAACATGTAGTTGAAATCGTCAGAATGTAGAAGATTAGAATGTTAATCATCTGATGAAACGCTTGATTTGGGTGCCGAAAGTAGGTTCATATGATTTGAGACCGACTCAAACCTATATATATGAATATTGAGGACGATACTCACTGGAGATCGATGTGATGAAATATGTTGTTTAGATCATCAGATTATATCGGAAATCAGAATCGCTGATGGTGTTCAGGGGATACGCGAGTTCACCAACGGTCCGATATGGGTAATCATATTATTAGATTCGTTATGAACTATTTTAGGAAGGATATCTCTTCGTATCTTTTTAATAATATTATTTTTTTATTTTCCGCTCTTAATTTTTATAATTAATTTTTGGAGTAATTTCGTATATAGTAAACAAAATTTAAGAGTGTTTCAATTAAATAAATAAACTTTAAAAAAAATATTCTAATTAGGTAAGTAGACTTTCATGTTTTATTTAAATTTAGAGTAAATTACAAATTTTGTTCTTTAAGTATGCTTAAAATTACGGATCTTGTCCTTAAACTTTAATAAGTACACTGAGTATCATTTATTTGTAAATTTATAACGCTTTTTGTCATTTTACTAGCAGCAGTTAACTTTTTCTGTTATTTTGTAAATGCTCATTTTGCCCCTAACCCTCAAAAGGACAAAATGTGTAAATTTTATGAGTCTTTTATTTTCATTTTTTGTGTTCTTACTTTATTAACTTTACTTTTCATTATTTCTTTATTTTTAACCACTTGTTTTTAAATACTTATCTTAAATATTATTAACTAGTTATTTTAATCATCCAAATATGAGTTATGATTGGTTTTATTATATTAAAATATATACTAAATTACTATTCTATTTTAAAACATTAATCAAACGGCTAATATTTATTTTATAAAAAAATATATTTAAAAAAATCAATTTTCATTAAGATTTATATAACAATGTTTAAAAAAAATAAAAAGATTTTGTATTAATTTTTTCTATAAAAGAAGCAAACAGATCGAGGAAAAAATTCAAGCCTTAGGTATGCTAATAAAAAATTAAAAAATATATTGTGAGGTGTTAAAATATTATTGGTCCAATCATTTTAGAGAAATAGAAAATAGGGTGGCAGCATGGGTCACTAGGTTGTTCTACACGTCGAGTCGTGGCTTCGGTTTGACTTTTAATATTTTTCTCTCTTTTTTTTTATAAAATAGCGACCAACCCATTTCACCATAGTGACAAGTCAAAACAACTACTTTAAAGTTTTAATTAAACAAAAACACGAATGTTATTTAATTAAACGCACTACTATTTTCGGTTTCTGTAAACGGTTACTAATGGGTTTTAATTATTATAAATCAAACATAAACCACTAAAAATTAAAACAAAAGCGAATTTTACAATAAGAACAATTAAAGGCTTTATATATTAAGCAAAGCCTAATCATATATAAGGCGTAACATAAAATAATTATAATTAAGTCAAATAAAAGTTCATGGCCCAATTTCATACGATATTCGATAGGTTTCTAATATAATACGTAAAACAAACTATTTGATATAGTTGAAATTTATACCAAAAGGGTTAAAAAGCGACGGTATTACAAACCGATTACTAGTTTAATTTTTATATAATGTGAAATAACTAAAGTAAACAAATAAAAACATTAGATAATTTAATAATCTATAAATAAAACTTGAATTTAATAAAATATTTAAGTTAATTTATTAATAATATTTAAGATAAGTTTATAAAACAAAAATGTTTATAAGTGAAAAAGAAAGAAAAGTTAAGTACAGTAAATAAAAACATAAAGAAACAAAATAATATATTAGTGAAAAACTATTAGGTGTTCTATAAATTTTTTATTAATCGGTGTTATTTAAACTCATGTATGTTTTAGTTTATGTTTTAATCGATTATGTTTCATTAGTTTCTGTAAATTATATTTTTGGTTTATGTAAATTTTATTTTTAAAAAAACTATTAGGTGTTCTTTAAATTTTATTTGTTCTAGCAGAAAAGTACCTAACTAAATATAACAAATAACAAAATTATAATATATTAAAATCAATAAATGAAATTAATTTTTTACAATTAAAATTAATTTATTAATTATATTTAAGATAAGTTGTAAAATAAAGGTGGTGAGAAAAAAAGAAAAAAGAAAAGTAAGTAAATAAATAAAAGAAAGAAAGAAAATATATGATTAGTATAAGTTACCTATTTTGTCATTTAAAAGATAAGAGAAAAAATATAATTTACCATAAACTTAACAGAAATATTTAACTTCAGTTAGTGAAAATGACGGAAAATGTGACAGTTTTTCAAATAAAGGACATCCAGTGTACTTATTAAAGTTTAAGGATAAGATCCGTAATTTTAGTAATGCTCAAAGGACAATATTTGTAATTTACTCTTTAAATTATAAGTTTAACATGTTTTAGTATGTCTTCTTCTTGTTTCAATTAGAAAATATGTTTTTCTTTTTTTTGATGCTAACGTGGAAAGATGGGGTGAGTTTCAGGCAATTTTTTTATTCTAACATAATTAACAAATTTTTATTATTTAATATAATATTCACTTCTTCTCCTCTATTACTTTATTTACGTAAGAAATCTGTAATGTCTTGATTTGATGGTTTAATGGTCTAATTTGAGAGAAATATGTATGAGTGATTAAATTGAAAGTAATTAAAAACCTTTAATTTTTCTTTAATTTTTTAACTTCATTACTATTATGTGATATTTTTCTTAATTTTTTTAATCTACTGCCCTTAGAAGAAGGTAATAAAAACCTTACCTATGTGAGTCATTTATCTTTGATTTCCAAAGATTGTACGTTTGTATAAATTTTTTCTGTATAAGTTTTTTATAAAAATAGTATATCCATCAATGCATGTTTAGGTGAGGCTTTGACCCGTCTAAAGATTTTACATGTCACTTAAGGTTTTTGAAGGAATTGTTATGCTAAATGTATCACCTGGTTATAGAGGCGTTAAAAATCTTAATAAAGTATGCATATAAGTATGCCGGTGTGTGTAGTTTTTATTTTATTGTTTTTATTCTTGTAAGGTTAGATAATTAAATCATGCGGATAATGGGTGGTTAGAGATGATCTTAAATTCAAATTCACAATGAAAAAGCGAGAGCAAGAGAGCGCGTTCGACTAGAGAGATATAACGAGGAGAGAGAGAGAGAGATAGTGTGTAAGTGGTGATAAAGAACAATATGGTGGACAAGACTGCATTAAGTGGCGACGGTGAGATGGTGGCAACCATCGGTAGTGGTTGTGGTTTGTAGCAATCGGTGGTAGTTGTGGCTCATCGAGGTTTTAAATGGCAGTGCCATCAACTATAGAAAGAAATAGGAGAAAAGAGTGTTGTGTGTGATTGGTGATCGAGCAAGAAAGAGAGACAAAGTCGTGGTGTTTTAGTGATCAAGTCGAGACTAGAACAATGGTGGTGAGCGGCTATGCTTAGAGAGTACAAATTTGGTGGTGTGCGATTATTTAGGGAGAGACGATATAGATACAAAAGGTAATGAAGAGATGCATAAATACAAAAGGCAATTAAAGTCGTTTGTATACACAATAGTTATGAGAAACGACATGTGCTTTCGTAAAACAGACACATGTGTGAGATATAAAGTGTTTTGGGTTATGTAAAAAGGTAATTTTGTTTTTGTAGAGTTAACGGTGTGTTTGGATCAAGTAATTTACCTATGTGTAAAACTAAATTATAATATCTAGAAAAACGTTATTCGTGACTTCGTCATCTATTTTACACGATTTATTCATAAAATGTATTGAATTTTGGAAAACAGACAGGGATGGTTCTTATGGTAAAAATTTTACTTTGGGAAAAAAATTAAGTTACTGGATTGGTGCTACATATACATGATAAATATTAACTATGTTAATGTTTTATTATAGAACTCTTATTTTGTTATGTTTATTGCTATAATTTTTTTTGCCTTAGTGATGAATTATATATATGTTTTTTGTTTGGGTCTATTTTTCTAGCTCGTCCGGGACCTTAAATCCTCAACTCCTATCCCAGTTTTGGGATTACATAGAGAAGCTTCTTGACAAGTGTTTCATCTAAAACGTAGCAACATTTGGGTAAAGTTAATCACTTAAAACATTCTAGTAGTTTTTTTCTTTTGGTATTATTTAACATTTTAAAGATTGTGAAAAAAATAACATTGATTATCAACTTTTTAGAATAATTTATTTTATCCAAATATGTTTGTTTTTTTATTAGTTTTTTTAAAGTAATCCTAAGAGCATTAAAATTCTTTATCTGGTGAACTTTCCTAAGCGAATGTTCTTTATACTCCAGAACCTTTGACGTAAGATTTGTTTGAGCCGTCTATCAAATTCTTGTCGATTGATAGTCCCAAACGACTTTATTTATGTTTTAGAATTTAATATTAGAGTTTATTTTTTTAAACGGTTCTAATATAAGTCAACTATACTCCAACTAAAATTTCCCACACACACAAAACCATGAGTAAGGGGCATACACATTTACTACTATACAAGAGTTCAATAGCAATACGGTTTTATAAACGAGTTGTACATCAAAGACTTCAGCTTTGGTGAAGTAACATTACATCATAACAATACATGTTTACATAAGATGTAATATATAGAACAAACGCTTAAAACTGTTGTTATGTTTGAAGAATAAAACGCTTTAGTGTTTTATCTAATGTTTTCATAACCGAATCGGACGGCGAACGGTCGATTGGTCGAACCGGTAGGACCGGATGATATCATAATTATATATGTGTATATTAGATATATAGTTATATATATAATTCAATATAAATATTTTATGTGTAGTTTATTGTTATATATAAAAACTAAACAATAATCTTATGTCCAACACTCTAATTCATAGTTCGAACTACCCGTTAAACTCATTAAAATCCAAAAAACTAAAAAAATAAAAAACTTTAAAAATCCGGTCCGACCCGGTTCCCTGTCTGACCGCCGAACCGGTTCAAACCGGCCGGTTCCTTGAAAACAAAACAATTTAGGGTGGATCGGACCGGTCCGACCTCCGAATCCCGGTCCGACCGGTTTGACCGGCCGGTCCGATCGGAGTCTGAAAACACTGGTTTTATCTTTTATATAAAGTCTTGTGTAGACCTATATTGTTAAAAGTTTGAAGTACCATATCGAAGTCGAACCAGATATATGCAACATCTTAAGTTTTTATGGGTTAAAAGTATTTCTTGATTAATATATATTTGGTTTATTTTATTAGTTAATAAAAATTAAGCCAATTATCACTTTACCTAGTGGTTGGGGGATGTGAGAGGCTTCGATTAGAATTCAAACCTTGACATAAACGAATATTACAAACTTGATATTACTAACTATTAACTACTAACATGCGGTTCAAAAAAATTAATAAAAATTAAACCTAACTACTAATTAAATATTTAAAGTTCCATTTAATAAAGATTTAAGTAGAAAAACTATGGGCCACAATCAAAACTAATAGAAAAAATGTAACGTATTCTAGAAATGCACCCTGTTGTTTGTTTGTTTGTGCATCACTAATACTAAATCAAACATAAAACACTTATTTTTTAAGCATAAAATATTTAAGAGGCGGCTTCCCTAAACGATACGTGCATGAGTGAATGACTAATGTTTTTGGCAAAGCTTCGAGAAGAAAGGTTTTGTGAGGATTTGACTAGTGTTGTTTAAAAATCCTCTATGGTTTAGATCACGGTTTAGTTTAATGGTTTAGTTCATCATTCAGATATAGTTATTTAATTGTATCATTTTTATTATTCAGAGATAATCATTTACCTATATTATCTTTATATGTTTTAGAATGCATAAACATGTACTTATGCATATGTATAATATTTATGAACAAACTTCATTATTTTATATATAGTTATGTTATTAACTAATCATTTTAAATAAAATATAAAAGACTGATAAGCGAACACTTAGTTGCTGCTTTGAGTGGTCCAATCGACCCAGCCACAACAGTCTAATTTTATCAAAATCAATTAAACCAAACCATAAACAATCCCTTGAGTTGAGTAGGAAAAGAAATACAAAGAATATAAAAGGGAATCACATAATTAGATGCAGTTATTTATCATATAGCTAGATTATATAAGCTTTTGCTTATGTATACATGAACAAATTTTACATGCAAGTATTTATCATATAGATTACTTCACCCATTTAGTGCATTTGATTCTAAAGAAAACATTAGCCCATCACCTAACAAGAGTAGACAAATTCATAGCCATTTAACAATTATCTTAATTTTAAATGGTTGAGATGAAATATCTCAAAACTTTAATAAAATAGATGAAACTTTTTGGTTCAAGTTACAATTATGACAAAAAAAAGTTTAAGGTTGAACTAAAGAGTTTACTTTCACTAACAATGAGCTTTCTTCTGACGGTGGTCTACGATTTTCATATTTAAGTAATGGATATAATCGTGTTTACCACTGGTCCAATTAACTGTTAAAAAAATGCATATGATGTCATTTTATCAACTCTTTAGCTTGAATTAACACTATTTCAAAAAGAGTTGCAGAGTCAAAATAATATAAAAGATAATTCCTAAAGTCAGATAAAGTGGGAGGACCATTAACGACCTAATATATATAAACAAACAGCCTTGTGAATCGCTATTATAACTCGTATTCTACTATTTTAGTGCTGTTAGTTACACCTCACAACTACCACCGTTATTCCTCATCGCCGATTACCGGAAAAATCACACAAAATGGATACTTATTCATACCTCATCAGATCGTCGTCGGAGTATCGCCGGAAACTTCGCCGGAAATCCACTCGCCAGCGGCGGTGTTTGACTTTAGCGAAGCATCAGAAGACTAGGTTCTACATACTCCGGCGATGCGTGACGATGCTTGTGTGTTGGAATGATAAGTACGATTGACGCCGGAGGTATTTGTTTTGTGATCTGTTAATGGTTTGAGAAGTGAGTTTTGATCGAATTTTGAAGAAAATTAGGGTTTTGAGGTATCTCGAGAGATCATCTATGGCGGAACCGTATGTCGAAGATGATTTGGAGATCTGTAAGAAATTGTTGTTTTCTCACTTTCTGTACTGTGTATATATGATATTGTAAATGAATTAGAGAATTATAATGTATTTCTATGAATCGATCTATGTGCAATTGGTGTTGATTCTGAAGATCGAATTTGATGTGTAAGTTGCGATTATCAAAAGATCATAACAAATATGACTGCTTACGTACCAAAACATTTGTAATGTTTTTCGTTGTTAATGCATCAGAAATTAAACGTCCAGCGAACAATTCGCGAACTAACGAGACTTTGTTTAAGTTCGGTCGTTTAATAAATGAACGGTAACAATAATTTTTGTTCATTTATATGTCCAGTCATACATATTTTTGCCGAGAGAACCCTTAAAGTCCATCATCCTTCTTTTCTAGCTCAGATTTTGTTACAATAACATCGTCAGTCACGTCTTTGGTGGCACATTACCTTGGTACCTCCAATTGCATATGTTTTTATACGTATTGGACTATATTTTTTACGTTTGGTCTAACAAACAAACATTTATTTCGGTATCAATTTATGAAATTATTAGGAAAAATAGTTATTGTGTCACCTTTTTAGAAGCTATAGCATACCATAATCAGCTCTTGGATAAAAGCATCCCCATGCTGTCGTTTTGTTGCAACCAATGGCGATGGGTGTGGATGTGAGGGGATAATAAACAGAGAAAGAAATCTATAAAAACGAATGTTCTCGCATGAAACTATAAGAGAGAGGATTTTCAATGCGATAATGCGTTTTAATTTTATGAAGTGATGTACTAGTTGGAGTATCTGCTTTAATGGCTATAATTATGCATTTGATCATCTATGGGTTGTAATTTTTTTACTGATGAACAAACCTTTTTGCTCTTCACATACTTTACTTCTAAAATTTTACATTTTTAAAAGGATAAGCTACACGCCCACACGGGACTTATTATTTGTATTTAATTGCTTATTTCAATAATGTTGACCTTTTTTTCAAATGTCTTAATTCTAGTAGGTGTTTTTGGCAAGTTTGGTGATTCAATCAAACTTTGTTTTTTAGTTATTTTTTAGGTGGAGAAAAGGTACTGTAAGGAAAAAGAAGAGAACTTGCATGATGCACTCGTGATATTAAAATTTATGGTTTTAAACATTAAAAAAGTTCATGAATTTTAAATATAGAACAATCCAAAAAAGTACACGTCGATAGACAATACGATTGAAACCTAAACTTTGTTCGTTTATACACATATCTTTATTTATTCTTTTAATAGGTTATAATCCCGTGTAATACACGGATTAAATAAATTTACTATAATATAGTTAATAATATAAAAAGTTATGACTTTAAATATTGTGTATTATACGGATTGAATAAAACCATGTATTACATATATTTAAAAATTTGAGTTAACAAATTTAAAATTTTAATTATAGATAGTTATTAATTGATAAATAACTATTATACATTCATAATTAAGAGGAGAGAGAGGAGAGAAAACCAATTATTAGATAGGCTAAAATGGTGACAAGTGTTAGGATTTATTTTTATTTATTACTATAGAGATTTTTTACTGCACTTCATGTTTTGAAATAGGATCACCTATTACATAAGCAATATCTAGTCTCAAAAACCGATTAGCCGAAAAGGAGTGGCAGTTTCGAGTTTTTCAATCGGTTTGCTCATTCAAACACTAATTAGAGTTTAACCATATATAACTATATATAAAAACATGTCGTGTTAACATTTCGAGTCATACATTTTCAGCAATTTAAAAATTCTATGTCTACCACTATAATCAGCCATCTTGTTTGAATTGAGATAGACTGTTAGGTTATGAAACTTCTAGAGCCAATGTCTTATTTTTTGTATACCAACTTATTAATTTTCTACTACTACTATTTTAGTACCGTCCAAAATGTTACACGTCTATAAGTTTTGTTAGTTTGCATATTGTTTATTTCATTTGTTGCTTCTGTTTTCATATTTATGATGGGAGTGTGGGTTGATGTTAGAAAATTATTATATTAACAAATATTTAAAGCAAATGCATGAAATGTTATTTTATATCGTCGTCTTTCATGCCAAGTTACTAATTAAACAGAATAAATAAATTCAACGAGTATAAATTATATATAATAAATAAGTAAATAAAGTTGTCACACAAGATACAACTCTTCAAATATACTATTATTTTAATATTATAATTATTTTCTTTCATATATTGTTTTTTTCTTATGACTTTTAAAAATTATGTTTTACAAGATTCCTATTTCACCATGTGACAGTGCCTATTAATATCTATGTTTTGTTACAATTTTATTAGGAACTGACCCAGGTCCAATAGAATTTTTTTTTTTTCAGAAAACTTAATGATTTTTTAAATTCCGAATATAAGGTTGAGGCACGACTATTTCTACATAAGTTTCGATATAAATTTTATTATAAATCAAGCACCCGTAATACACGGGCAACCCACCAGTCGATTAGTTGAATATAATATATCTTTAGTATTTCACAATATCATAATGTTTTTAAATTCAGTATGTTATGATGTGTTTATTTCTATAAACATTTTGATACAAGTTTTCATAAAAAGCACCATCACAACGCAACTGACAAAACTCAAGAACTGGAAACAATATTAAAACGAACATGAATACAAAATGGTATGACATATAGCTTTTTTTCTTTAATGACAAATGTGCGATCCTGCTCAGAGAATAAATGTTATCTTAATCGGGCCCACCTATTCGTTTCCCAGCCGGGATCGCACCCCTAACCTCTAGCCGAGACTTGAACTCATGATCTACTAATATTTAGATGTTATGAGTATCTCAACTTAATCAGTTGAGCTAAGGATAATTGGTGCATGACATTCAGCTCAAAAGTGTAATTTATGATCAGAAAGTTGGGCCAGTTTTAACCCAATATTAAAAAAGCCTACTTTTAAGGCCCATTAAATTTTCAGTTATGTGGTCCGTAAGTCCGATTATCCAACCCGCCCAGATGTATTTGATTTCATAACGTCCGATGGAAAACCCTAAAAACCTCTCGAAACCCTTTAGAATCTGCAACTCGATCGAATCAGGTAAGTATTTTCACATTCATTTCACTGATTCAAGTTCAATTTAACTGTACATAAATCACATGTTTGTTTGGCAACTTGTAGTGTGTAAATCATTCAATTATTCATGAAGGATTTCACGTGTTTTTGTAATTACTTGATATTTTTTGTTGCTGCTAATAGAAGTCGGTTTAGCAGCGGTTGTTGGGGGATTTTGAAGATTTCTGCGATGCTGGATGAAAGCAAGTTTGATGTACATTTGAAGCTGTGGGCACTTCGAATCCCTAGAGAGTTCTGCAAGGCCGCAACTAAATTGCTTAATGGGTATGATGTTTCATTGTTTTGTGTTCTGTTGAATGTTAAGTTATGCACATGTGCCCTTGTTTTTACAGCCAATTGTCATGGATATAACATATATGATCTTCCATATTGTTCATTAGGTCATGAATTTGTTCTAAAAACTAGAATTTGAAGAACTCCCTAGTACCTACACTAGGGAGTTCTATTTTGTTAGGAAGTTTTTTTTGATACTTGTTCCTCACTTGAACTTTAGTTGTTACATATAAACTGCAGAACGCATAGGACATTGATGGCTGTGTTTTAGTTATTTAACAATCGATTTTAATCATGTGCCTCCTTATTATTTGTTCAATTGGGAATTGTCCTAAGGATATGTGATTATACATATGGAAAAGCCACCTGGCTAACATCACAAGTAACTCATGAGGAATTAGGTTATTTTTGGGCTGTGGTGTGGTGGTGTGAAATCGTTAGAAAGATTAATTGTGATTACTCGTACATTGTAGAATTTGACATCAAATGAATAATTTTTTTTTGTTATGCTTTTAGACACATGCTTGACAGACCACGAATCAAGCCCATTACTGAAGACCCAAGTAGTGAAAAAAACCGCTTTGTGATATTATCTGAAAAGGTACAAAATCCTGGTAAGAATCATCTGTCATTCAACCTTCTTGTCTCCACTGTTTATAATTCATTCACTATGTCCATTTAATTCCTTCTTTGAATCTATCCTAGAAATTTAAACATACTATCTGTCTACTCTACTGCTTTCATCTTACTTTAACAATAATATTATAATCTTCAATTTCTGGAGCAGACCTTTCGGGTATTCCTACTCAGAAACTCGACGAATTAAAGAAGTTATGCACGATTGAAATGGTTCCTTACACACTGACGCTTGGATATTCATATTGGGGTGCAGGTGAATTTGGGTTTTTCAATTTAAATCTAAATGTTTATTTTCCCTGCTTGTTATTTTTTTTTAACAGAACCTGTTTTCACTTGGTTTTCAATTTCTTGCACAAAAGATATTTATAAGTGGATACTCTATTACAGACCATGTGCTCAAGCAGGTTCTACCACCTGGACTCGAGATCCCATCATCTTTTGAAACAATAGTTAAGTATTTTCTACGTGTTACATATTTGAATCTTGTATTTAGCCTTGTTTGTAGTGTAATTTTTTCCATTCTTATCTAACTCTTGTTGGTAGTTTTACCTATTATCTGATGAGTGAATTGACCTCAATTTATTTTTCAGGTCATGTTGCTCATTTGAATATACCTGATGAACTTCTTCCATACAAGGATGTAATTGCAAAAGTCATATATGATGTAGGTGTTGAACTTCTGTCCAATACAGTACATGAACATAAAAATGCCGGGTTCATTAATCTTTTCTAGAAGTGGCAAAATGGGCGGGGGTAGATGAGTTGGGTAACTTGTCAAAATGGTTCAGGTTGACCAAACTCTTTGTTAACATTTTTATTAATAAATAATAAAGAAGGTTTTATGTATTGAAAACAAACTTTTTGCGATTTTCAACCCATCTGGCCAGTTTTATTTTTAGCTAATTCGTTTGTTTCTAACTGTTTAACCCGTTAGACATAAAACGTACATGAAACTGCCATCTTTTCTAATCATTTTCAACCTTTACTTATCAGAAAAATCATCCCAGAATCCAGACGGTTGTCAATAAAGTTGGTTCTATTGCAAATGAGTTTCGTGTCCCCAAATTTGAAATATTGGCGGGAAAACCTGATATGGCTACGGAGGTGAAGCAATATGGTGCAACCTTCAAGCTGGATTACGGGTTGGTCTATTGGAATTCCAGACTGGAGCATGAGCACATAAGGTTGGTCAACAAGTTTGACCAAGGAGATATCATATGTGACATGTTTGCAGGAATTGGTCCTTTTGCTATTCCCGCTGCACAAAAAGGATGCTTAGTGTATGCTAATGATTTAAATCCAGACAGTGTTCGTTATCTGAAAATCAATGCAGATATTAATAAAGTTAACAACAATATTCATGCTTATAATATGGATGCAAGAATTTTCATGTCTCAGTTGATGACAGTGCCCATTGGTGAATCAGAACTTGCTGATTCAAGCTTAGGTTCATCTGCGACATGCGACATTCAAGAAAATATGAAAGCAAACACCGAAGAAAGGAGTTCTGGTATTTTCATTCTACTTTTGTGTTATTTATATGGTTATGCATATGTTAATTAAACATATTCCACCATTAGATCCTAGTTATATATAATGAAGAATTTTAACATTTGTAATTTATAACAAATATTCTTAACAAAATAAATTGCAACTTACATATACCTTATAATTTACATGTAATATCATTAATAAGAATCTACCAAATTTTTGTTTTCTACCACACACCATTTGTGGCTTACTTAGAGACGATGACAGGAAGGGGGCTCTTTCTTATTTTAGCTGATTCTCCTTTAGATAGATGGGATTGTCGGTGTGAAGATCACATGGTAAATGGTAATGTGGGTTCGATTGGTGGTTAAGATAACTAGCCAGGCAAGGGAAAGAAGGAAGGCTTTTTGCGGAGGGGGAAGACAGGGCCTAGCTGACTTGCTTGAGTCGAAGAGGAAGAGTCCACTTTCATTAAAATTCAGGCTTTCATTAGCTTCTTCAAGATGGGATTGACCTTATACTTTAGATTAAACTAAAACTAATACTGAAAGCATTTATCAAAAGATGAATACTCAACACTCCAAGACAATTCTCATATGGATATAAAATTAGATTTCTAAAAATAATGAAATAAATACTTTTCAGATGGAATACCATCGTCTATTACTATAACGTGAATAAAATATATAGGACAGTGTTCTTTGTTGTAAATAAATCTTCTATAAATGAAGATGTTAAGATTCTGCATTAAGTTGGGAACTAAGCATTAATGCTAGAATTTTGGTAGGGAAGGGCCATGGTTAGTGAAATCCATATAATGAAGTTGTAATTGTTGAGCTAACATTATAAACCAGAAACTCGTGTCACCAAATTGATGAATGAAATTTGGGGTCAAATCTGTTTGAAACTAATAGTAACATGGTCAAGAAGGTTATTGTGTCTGCTTCATTCGATTTAAACTAAAATAGTTTTTAAAATTGATATTCTTGAATTTTGTTGACATGGTAAAATTTCCAGGAAACAATTTATGTGGGGAAGTGGCTGATAATATTCCATGTAATGCGAAAGATTCAGATATAATCACCACTGAAAAGAACTCTGAAAGCTGTATTGAAGGTATGTTGTGCTTAGTATATTTTAGATGAGTAGATTACCGTTAATCTTTTTTGTGCAGTACTTCAATATTCTAGTATATTATAGTTTTTAACTAATAATTTCTCCTCTCCATGAAAAGTATAATGTTTGACTTTATACTTAATTTCATAAAAATGTTTGACTATTATTGGACTGCTTACCGAAAGAAACACACTTGTGATTTTAATGGGGCATTTTAAATTTTGGAATTTGCTACAAAATTCAGTAAAATGAGGTATGAATACATGTTAAATTTATGTGTATTTAATCCTTCTGACAGTGAATGGACGTATAAAATGTGTTGAGGCTCACGTGGCTGTCAAGACAAAAGGAAGCAAAAATAAAAGAATAAAAACTTGTGTTTCATTTACTAATAACAAACCATGGGAACATATCGATCACGTGATTATGAATTTGCCTGCTTCTGCTCTACAGTTTCTGGGTAACTTTTTTACAATAGCTTTCTCGTATACAGTTTTGGCTTTTGCATGCTTTTGCAGCTTCAGTGACGTGAATGATACTAAGAAAAATGGAGGTCGTAATTGTTTTATTCATCTCAGATGTATTTAGAGGCCTTATACAAAGGAAATATTGGAAAGGGTCTCTACCATGGATACATTGCTACTGCTTCATTCGATCAAACGAAACACAGGATGCAGTTGTTTCGGTAAGTGCTTTGTACCATACTCGAACACACGCACACAAATAGCAATAATAATTAATATTATTAATAATGTTGATAATAATAACTATAAGCATCTTCTCTTGCAGGAGGCAGAGTCACTCTTGAATGCTAAGATTCACGAGCCTGTATTTCATCGAGTTAGAGATGTTGCTCCAAACAAGGTAAAATGCGATACAAGTATTCTAAAATGACTTCATGTTTTCTCAAGATTCATACGTTCACACTATTAGAAATTTAAGATGTTCAAAAGGGAGAAATGCTTTCACACAGCATTAGCACTTAGCAGCCCTGCTACCATTGGTGTTTGGTTTCATGCTCTAAAAACTGTTTTATTTGATTATTTAGGGGTCTAATAACCAGTGTTGGATATTCAGTTTCTTACTATTAGTTGTCACAAGACTAATAATCAAACGGTAAAATGAAATTTACCTAATTACCTTTTATCATAAGAAAATTCTTTCTAGTCCATTTTACAAGTATTTATTTCTGTGAAAAAATCAGAAGTTTTCAAATGCTTGAACAACACTTTCTCTCAATATTACAACTTGAAACAACAAAACGCATCCAAACACTCTTACAACTGATTATCTGATTCTGGTCACTTATAATCAGTCATCCAAACGTCCTTTACCATCCTCGGTTTGTCTTGCAGGCAATGTATTGCTTGAGCTTTCGCTTACCTGAAGAAGCATGTATCAGTGAAGAAATCACTAATCCTTAACAAGTAGTCAGCGTGAAAAGAACTTTAATTCAACACAATACCATGTCATGTATGATGGTATGTTTCTTGATTTTAATACTGTAACTTTTGACATCTTTATTTAGATATTAATTAATATAAAGCTTCCGTCAACTGGCTGAATGGCATCCATTCGACACCCGCCCTCAGGTGCTTACCTCTTACTAAACTTGTTGATTTACGCGTGTTATAGGATATTCCTCTGATTACAAAGATGATAAACAAGAAAAAGAACAATGAGAACCCCACCATTGAAAGATGCAATCTTGATCTTTTTAGACGAATCATATCTTCTTGACTGGAATTGCATCATATGGTCATAGTATATACGTATATCTTTAAGCTTTTTGTTCAAGTGGGTACAAACATAAAGACCAGAAATAAAAATAAAATCTAAAAAGTAGAAAGAAAGCAAATGAGAGGACTGCAGAGAAGATATAACACGTAGATTCAGGCTGGAAAGTATTACTAAAGCATGCTTAAAGGATTAATCTATCGTCATTTCAGAACTTTGTTAAATCGACCCTTATGGTTATACACAAGGACCCATATGGGTCCAGGGTAGTGTACTAATCTTTTGTGTACGATGTACAATTTATTTATAGAAATTGATACATATTGGATGTGCATTAGTCTTGTCTTTTAATTATTTTTGGTACTATGACTCTTTGAGAACATGTTACCGGAAACTTGTCAATACCCTACTAACAGGGATTGTGTACAATGCAACTCGCGCTGAACTGTGATGCTATTTTTCCAAATCTTAAAGGTTCCATTTATTGAGATCATGATTTGATTTTTGGTTTGGTTGCCGGAAATATTTTTTTAAATATTCAAAGGTCCATTCAAGGAGAATCATTAGAATAATCTTTTGAGTTTAAAGTTTTTATACATTAGTGTTCACGTGTAATATTTTTACATTTATAGTTGTGATATATATATGAAACTAGTTTTTGTTACTCGTGTATTACACGGAAGTGTAAAAAGTTAATTATTAAATAACATAAAATTAAAAATAAAAATAAAATCAAGTGTATTATATATTAAATAAAACATAACAACTTTTGATTATAAGGTCGCAAATGAGCAAAAACATCCTTGTAAACTATATTTGTAGTAACATTAGTAGGTTTATACTTATTATTTATAGCTAAAAGCTTCAATTAATCTTTACTATTAACTTGTGACAAGATGTCATAAAGCTGATCATGCGTAAAAATAAGCTCTTTCAAGTATAGACCGACATTTGACTAGACTTGGGCATAAAAACCGGGTTCGGACCCGACCCGGAACCGGGCACGGGTACGACCCGGTATATGCATACCCGGGTTGGACCCGAAAAAAACCCGTAGGGTTGGAACCGGGTATGATTTTCTAGAATTTCTTAGAACCCGACCCGACCCGACCTGACCCGGAACCGGTTGAACCCGGGTTGGACAAGGTTTTGACCGTTTTTTTTTTTTAAAAAAAAGTGGCCGTTTTTTAACGGCCATATAGCCGTTGGGATCGATTTTTGGCCGTTTTTTTGTCACTTTTAGGCTTATAAGTTAGTATAAATAGGTGTGGGTTGATATGGTTTAGTACCCAAGTCTCAAACGCAAAAACATACGCAAAAAACGCAAAAAATACTCTCGTTTTACACGTTCACTCTCTCGTTTTACACTTTCACTCTCTTCAATCTTGATATGGCTCACTCACAATCTTCCGTTGGTCAAGGTTCGTCCAACGCTCCAACCGTCGTTCGTGTTCTTGCACACAATCGTAACATGGATGTTTGGTGCAATTGGGATATGGTTGAGTTGAGTGACGGGTCTGTAAAGGCTCGTTGCAAGTTTTGTGGGCTTTGCTTGCTAAAGATTCTAACACGACTTTAAACAAACACATTAGCAAGAAGTTTTGTAAGTCGTTGAAAAGTAATCCGGATTCGCAACAAACACAATTGGGTGGAGACGGTGGAATCTTTAATTACGATGTTAATACGGTTCGAGATCGAATGGCTAAGTTCGTGATTCAAGAAGCTTTGCCTTTTAGTCACTTCGACAATCCTCGGTTGACCAACTTAATTCGAGAGACGCTTCAACCTCGTTACACTCGCGTAAGTCGTACTACACTTAGACGTTATTGTTTAAAATTATGGAAACAAGCAAAAAATGATTTAATTGTATTATTTGAAAATTTAAATACCGGTGTAAACTTAACTAGTGACGTTTGGTCGGCTCCACACGGTTTACCCGAATCGTACCTTTGCGTCACCGCTCATTGGGTGGATCCCAATTCATGGCAATTGATGAAACGTACGATTGCATTTGATCTTTTTCCACATCCACACACCGGAGAATTTTTGTTTTACTTTTTAGATAATGTAATAAGTACTTTTAAATTAGAAAATAAACTTTTTTCAATTGCATTTGATAACGCCTCTAACAACACAACCGCGGTTGAAAAATTAAAATTAAAATATCTTCCGATTGCAAACGGTGATTTTTTCCATACTCGTTGTGTTGCACATATTATTAATTTAGTAGTGCAAGACGGACTATCCGGGCAATATGTTAATAACTTTATTACATCTTTTCGATTTATGTTACATGACGTTTTTAAAACAAGTAGAAGAAGATATCAAGATTATAAACAACTTTGTAAGGATACGCACTCTAGATTTTTAGGTCCTAATTGGGATGTACCTACTCGGTGGAATTCGACTTGTCACATGTTTGAATGTGCTTTAAAACAAAAGAGCACTTTGAAAGCTTTTCATAATAGTCTTTCGGATAATGGTGAAGCCGACCCATTTCCGGATGCGGGTTGGGAGAATCTTCAACGTCTATCCGAGTTTCTTGAGGTTTTAAAAACTCAACAACAAATTATCGGGAGTTTATTATTTCACTAGTTATTCGGTACTTCAAGAACTATATTTTATGTCTTTGAATTTTAAAAATTTTCAAAATAAAAATAATATGTTTAATCAAATGATAGAACCAATGAAAGAAAAGTTTAAAAAATATTTTAAGGACTTACCACCCGTTTTTACGTGTGCCGCCGCTTTAAATCCGTTTCTAAATGTTGCGGGGGTTGAATGTTTGATAGATGAGATAAATGATAATTTGGATATGCATGACGAAAACCCTGATTTTTCAAACAAGGCAAAAGAAAATTTTAATCATAGTTTGAAAACAATTTATAATTTTTATTTAAATAGATATGGGCCTAACGTAAACATAACCATGCCAAGCGGATCAACCTCAAGTGCTAGTACCTCGCTTAAAGACCCTGTTTTGACTATGTTGAATGTTGTTCGGGATGTGATGGCTAAACGTCAAAGGGGTAACACCCCAACAAGTGAGCTCGGTAGATATAGTGGAACGGATTTTATTTCCACTATGACTACCGAAGATTATCGTGCATTCGATATTTTGGCTTGGTGGAAAGGAAAAGAATCTCAATTTCCGATTCTTTCTGCTATGGCCCGTGATTTACTAAGCGTCCAAGCTTCTATGGTAGCTTCGGAATCTGCTTTTTCTCTTAGTGGCAGAGTAATATCGTTACGAAGAACAAGACTAACTCCTGAAGCAGTGGAGATGTGCATTTGTTTAAAGGATCACTTAGACGCAACGGATCGTATACAAAACCAAACAAGCCTCGAAGACGAGATTACACTCGAAGCTAAAGTACATGATGAAGAGGTAGAAGACGGAGTATATTCTGGCATATCCGATGAAGAATTAGCATTTGATCAAGCATCTCGTAGTAGATAAAATTAGACAATATTGTTATTTTTAAGTTGTTTTAATATTATATGTCTTTCATGTTCTTTTTAAATTTCTTTGTCATTCAAATGTTTTATATAAAAAGTATTTAATATTTGTATATTATAAGTGTAACATTTTCTGCTCAAGATTTGTATATATTTATATATTAAGTTGTTTAAATTTTTGTCATTCAAGTGAACCCGGTTAGGAAAAGAAAAATAAAAAGAAAAAAAAGGAAAGAAAATATAAGAAAAAAAAAACATACGACCCGGTGTTCGACACACACACAAGAAAAGAAAAAAAAAAAAAAAAAGGCAAAAACCCGGTTGAACCCGGGTTTCATACCCGAACCGAACCCGACCCGACCCTACCCGGGTATACCGGGTAGGGTTTGTATCTCGCTGAACCCGACCCGGGTTCGTACCCGGGTTCACCAATACCTGGGTACAAAAAACCCGGTTGGGCCCAAACCCGGTTTGTACCCGGGCCCGGGTCCGGCCCAAACCCGTTTTGTGCAACTCTACATTTGACAGAGATTGATCTTGATTTTTGTTTATTGTTATAGCAAAATATACTGTTATAGCAAAATATACAGTCAAAGAAAATTGTCTTCGTTTAGACTTAAAAGAAATACTTTTGACGGGTCAAATCGTGAGCTAGATATTAAGTGGGTGTGAGGATATTAATATGAATAAATTAAGATTTGAATAATATACATTAAAAGTTATGTATAATAATTAGATCAATTTCGAATTATTTTGACAATGTAATCAAATATAGAGATATAATATTAAATCGGGTTGGATCGGGCTATAAATATTCATAATATCTCTGATTAGTTGTTGCTTATTATTTATTTAATACTAACTTTAGTAAACCCATGTATTATACGGGTTGAAAATATAAAATATTAAATATAATAAAATTTTATGAAGTATAAAATGATAATCTAAAATAAGATATGATTAAAATTACATATAAGTAATAACTATAAGTAATAAAATAACGATATCAATTTTTAAGCTTTTGTTTTTAAACTTTCTTTCCAAAAAAAGTAAAACGTTTTTTTCAAAACAAACCGTATTAAAAATGTTTTTTTTCAAAATTTTTATTGTAAATCCTTATTTTAATTGTTTTTTGTTTACAAAAAAAATTTACTTTTTAACAATATCATTTTTAAAATATTTTATATTTTAAAAAAAGTTAGATGTTGTAGAAATTTTTTTTAATTGTATAAAAATTATTTTCTAGAAATAACTTTAATAAAAAAACATCTTTCTTAATTTAGTAAAAAAATTAATCCAAAAAGAAATTAAAATTATTTAGTATTTTTTAATTTTGGTAATTATTTAAGAGGAAAGATAGACGGAAAAAATAAACTTAGGGGGCATTGATAACTATGCTTATCTATTTTATCTTTGTCTATAGTTAGAAACTGTATAATTAACAGGCCTACTTATAATTGTTATATTTTATTTTTATTATATTCGCGAATTTTGTTGAGTATTTATCTTCTTACGCATCTAATTTATTTTCTTAAACAATGAGTCAGGTGCATATTTCAAGATATTAACTATGGACATATTCATATATACCCTTATAAACTTTTAAAATATCACATATACCCGTATCAAATTTAAAATATCATATATTTTCTTATAAACTTATTAAAATATCACAGTTATTCATTTTATTAAAAACTATTCAAAAAATAATTATTTTACCCTTGCAGACTATTTAAAATGTCAAAATTTCTTTCTATTTTTCTGGATTATAGTTGTGACGTTGCCTGCATGTTGGTGATTACCGCCGGCTTTTCTTTTTGTACTTTTTGATTTCAACATACACACCGCTAAAATCATCACAGAACTTATAGAAGAATTGTTTGTGTGTAAGATTATAATTGGTAGACTTGAAAATGATCTAGTTTGATATAAATTACACATCGAGTAACATCTTCTGTTCAGCAATATTTTCTTTCCACTTTAAAATAAATAATTTTAATATAAAACTAATAGTTTTGAGGAAAATTAAGTAGATATAATATAATAGTTTGATTTTGATCTTTTGGTTGAATGCAAATTGACTACAACGATAACTTCCGCAAAACCTCACACATAGTTATTAAATTCATCATTATATCTTTAATATATAATCAACAAATTGATGGCATCTGATATTGAGCCGGTTTGAAAGGATTAATTTTTATAAAGGGCTTTGCATATTAGAAAGGGTAAATTTGTCCAAAAGCAAGAAATTATTAAAAAAGAACATATATAATATTTTAAAGTTTTGTTGGATGTATATGATATTTTAAAAGTTTGTGAGCATACATATGAAATTCTCCATTAACCGTGATGTATAAAAGTGAAAACGATATATGAATATTGTATCAAAACATGGTTATTTTTTTTACTTGTGTTATTGAAGAGGATTTAAGTCAATATAGAGTTGATCACTTAATCATTGAGTAATGATCAGTACAATGTTCATAGCTCAGTCTAAACATGGTCATATTGTAATCATTGATGTGTTTGTTTCTAGTTTTGAATCCTGGTAAATCTCAATTGTTAGATTAAAACAAGGTCATATCTAGAATAGTAACAAGTAACAACTCGATACGCTTTCACTTGAAAACCAAACAGGAAAAAAAGAAAAATATAAAATCAACTCTATAAAATTTCAGAAATATCAACTAGATTTATAAATTGTGCAATTGAAGATGGTCACTAGTCTAGAGCCAAGCAAGGGTTAACTATACAAGTCAACTTGGCTTGGCTTGAATCCTCCACTGATCTGAAAATGTGAGGTTCAACTCGGCTTGTTCACAACCCAATTGAACCGGTTTGTTTAATGAAAATCATACAGCAGAATCAATCAAAAGAACCAAACGAAGGGTCGTTGCTCCTTTGCCCGTATCCTTGTTTTATAGTCGCGTTAGCTGAGCTATTTACACAAGCAGATCTTACAACTGTTTGAAGTCGGCTCGAAAATATATACCCTTTGGTTCGAGCCAAATCAGATCAAGCTGATTTGATTCGAGTTTAGTGAAGTTTTTTTTGACAAGAAAAAGAAATATAAAACTAAAAGTTGAATAATAAAAACTTTAACCTTTATGTAGTGTGACACCACACACACAGAATTGCATGGCATTGCTCCTATTCTCTTATACAACCAAATAACCAATTCAAAGAAGCAAATCTTCACAATCTCCCCCCAATTTCATCCAATTCCATCAAGCCCCAAATCAAATCACCAATTCACCACCAAAATCCCCCAAAAATGGTCACAAAACCATCAAAACCACACCAATCGACCACCACAATCATCACAACACTCGTCTGCTTCTGCTTCTCAACAGTCTTCATATCAATCGTCACTTGCTCCGATTCCACCTCAAATCTCGCCGTCGGAGTCAACTGGGGCACCATGACCAGCCACCAGCTACCGCCGGAGAAAGTGGTAGAGATGATGAAACAAAATGCATTCAAGAAGGTGAAGCTATTTGAAGCCGAGAAACGCATCATGCAAGCCCTAATTGGATCAGAAATTGAAGTTATGGTCGCGATCCCCAATTTCATGTTGTTCGATATGAGTCGAGATCAAAGTTATGCAGATTATTGGGTTGATGATAATATCACCACTTATGCTTACCCCGGTGGTGTTGATATCAAGTAAGCAATAATAATAATAATAATAATAGTACTATTCACTGTGTGTTATACTGTGTGTGATATTGTATTGTTGATCATTTTTAGGGTTTTTTAGGTTCTCTGGTTAGATGACAGTGACGAGGGTATTTTCGTCATTTCATACAATTTCACTGGTGGTTTTACAGGTACGTTGCCGTTGGAAATGAGCCGTTTCTCAAAGCTTACAATGCAACTTACTTGCATATCACGTTACCCGCGTTGCGAAATGTCCAAAATGCCCTTCGTCGTGCCGGTTTAGCCTCGCAGATCAAAGTCACCGTCCCGTTGAATGCCGATATCTACGAGTCGCCGGAATCTAACCCCGTGCCGTCGGCCGGTGACTTTCGGCCGGAGATCAAAGATGCAACGATTGAAATCATCCAGTTTCTTTACACCAATGATGCCCCTTTTACGGTTAATATCTACCCGTTTCTTAGCCTCTACGGTAACCCGTATTTCCCTATCGACTTCGCGTTCTTTGACGGGCCGAGTAGGCCCGTTAGAGACGGGCCCCGTTTGTATACGAATGTGTTTGATGCAAACTACGACACGTTGGTCGCTTCGTTGACGAAAGCGGGGTACGCGGATATGAAAATCATTGTGGGTGAGATCGGGTGGCCCACGGATGGTTGCGTGAACGCGAATGTGAGAAACGCGAAGAGGTTTAACCAAGGCGTGATTAGACACGTGTTGAGCCGGAAAGGGACCCCGGTTAGAACGGGCCCGTTGGAAATTTACCTTTTTAGCCTTTTAGATGAGAACAAGAAGAGTATAGCGCCAGGGTCGTTTGAGACACACTGGGGTATTTTTGAATACGACGGTAAACCGAAATACGAGTTGGATTTAACCGGGGCTAGGAGAAACAAAGGGTTAGCTCCGGTTGTTGGGGTGCAATACATGAGGCGAAGGTGGTGTGTGTTGAATCCTCGTGTTAAAGATCTGGATGGGTTGGCTAGGGAGATTGATTACGCGTGTAGCTTGTCAGATTGTACGTCTTTAGGTTATGGGTCGTCGTGTAACCAATTAACTTTGGCGGGAAATGCTTCATTTGCGTTTAATATGTATTATCAACTTCACGGCCAGAGTGATTGGGATTGTGATTTCTCAGGGTTGGCGGTTGTCACGAAGGAGGATCCATCGGTGGGTGAATGTCAGTTTCTGGTGATGATTGCTTATGGTACTTCGGTGGTGGCGGTTCATCGGACGGTTTTGAAGGTTTTGTTGGGTGTTCTTGAAGGTTGCATTGTGTTCTTGCTTCTTGTTTCTTAGCATTTTGATGTTTGATCATAGCTTCATTTTTAGTAGATGTTTTAGATTGTAATATAACCAATACAACTCAAGTTTGAAACAGATACGAGGGAGACATATGTTTATGTGCAAGTCATGTTACTATAGATAATATAAGCTTCTATGAATACATGTTATGAGTTCACAATCTATACACTACAAAAATAGGACAATTCACAAACTATTGTGTGAATGTTTTCGGCATGGTCATTATTTCCACTTATTTACAATTGTTTGTATTACATGTTTTGTATTTTTGTGATGCGTCATGCCCGTGACCACGCTCAAGCATCAGGGCAATGTTCGTTCTCACGTTTAGGGGATGGTGTTTCACGCCCCCACGCCCTTGTCACATCACATTCGTGTTACTCTCTTATAAAAATATAACACATAGCCTTATGTTACATGTGAGATTATAAAAGCTTATTATAACATTCAAGCTAGTTTAAACATACAATAAAACAATACAGTATGTATGTAACATTAAAAACATTTAACTTGCATGTATTATGGTCTAAAAATAATATAGTTACTCAAATTAGATAGTTACTTTCTTTGAACTCTTCTTTTTCTCAAACATTTTACAGTATAACTACTTGATATTTAACTTGTATTCTATGAACTATGATCGTGGTATTTCACAAACATATTCTATGCAAGATGATGGTGTAAAGGACATAAGGTCTTAGGAATCATTAACACATGACACATCTAAATTATATAACAATTTAATTTATTGAATCGTCAAAATTTTATTGAATACTAAAGTTGATTTCTATGATTCTTTTTACTACTTTGTTGCAACTTTAAAGCCGATCAATCACATCAACTATTGAATCAATGATTGTGGAGTCGGATCTCAAAGTTATGTGGTCTGGACGTAAACTTCCTCGAGCCTGAGATGAAGTTGCAACAAAAAGAACCTTTAGAAGGGATCCCAAGGTCATAGACTTGGAACTAGTCTTTAAGGATCAAGTCATTACATGTATTTCTAGATGTATAATTTATATGAGTGATTGTTTAGTACACTAAACGGATATAAAGTGAACTATAACGATCATGAACTAGTTAGAGGAGGAAGGTATCTAGTAATAAATATACTTTTCAAGCTCGCTTAACGGCTTATAACACTTCACCCCAGAACGTCATAAAAGGCAATCGACTCATAATTCTAAACGAATCTAATGGGTGCGGTTTAAACTCTATCTCTGCTCACAATCACATCACGCACGCTCAAACCCTGACTAGCATTCCCCGTTCATCGTTGTCGGCTAACCAAGGTATATATATATTTTTTGATTTAAATGAAAATTTATTAATAACATGATCTCGGGTCGGAAAGAAGACCCGAAAAACTTCTTCACGATCGCGATCAATCTCAACATTCAAATACACTGGTCGGTTTTCATTTCGCCGGTAATTCGCTCATAGAGATCTGAATATTCAGATCATCTAGGGTTTTGATTCGATTCGATGCACAGTCAAACATCTCAAACATGCATATACTAATACTAGATTCGATTCGAGTTCTCCATAGTTTCACCATTCCCCTTAAATCGCTCATCTAATTGAGGATTTTGAGGATCAAATTCTCCTTTTTCTTCGATCCAATACATAAACAAGTATTGTTATACGATGAATCTGAAATCCGTGCAAGGTTCATCGTATAGAGATCGAACGCAGGAGTTTTCTAGCATATCTGAGAGGCTAAGGAAATCGTTATCGTCGTTGAATGGGGCGGAGGCTGCAAACAACGGAGGTGTTGGGTTTGGGGTTATCGGTGGTGGTGGAGGTTCATCCAAACCTGATGGATCGCGATCAAAGGTTGCATTTCAGACGGAATTTAACAAAAGGGCTTCGAAAATTGGATATGGAATTCATCAGACGTCCCAGAAGCTAGCGAAACTTGCGAAATGTGAGTTAGTAGAGTAAGATTTTAGTAATTATTGATGCATTGTTAGTGATTTGATTGATATTTTTGGGAAATCTTGTGCGAAAGTGATTTAGCTTCATATGACTGATTGGAGATGCGTCATATATGTATTAGATGTCATAGGGAAATAGTAAATCCTGTAAATATCAATAGATATCTAAGGTGCATTTCTGTTGTGCTTGAAGTTTCAGATGATTGTGCTTCCCAGAAGCCTAAAAATTGAATGCTACTCTGTATTTGATAAAAAGGCAGGATGGTAGGTAGTCAAAGGCGATAAGCGCACTCAAGGTGCAAAGTGTGAGCCCGTCGCCTAAGCACAACACACTTAAAAACCAAGCGCCCGAGATAAGCAACACATGTGTATTCTAGGCCATTTGGGCTGTTTTAGACATGTTTTAGGCTGTTTTAGATTAGTATAGACTGTTCTTTGGCTTGTTTAGTCTGTCTTAGACTAGTTTAGGCTGGTTTAGAAAGGTTTTATGCATAGTTGGCTTTTTTTCAGTTTCTTTTTTGGTTTTTTTGTGCCTTGATGGATGCAAGGCGGTTTTGTTGCACTGGGCTACGCCTGGGCTCCTAGGCTCATGCCTTTGGCACCTTTGAGTTTGATTACATAGGTGGGGTGTTGTATTTGTTTATAGATCTGCATTGTACAGGGATTGAATCCCCATCTCACACACAAACCGCTAGTGTATGCACCTACATGCGGGCTACGTATGCAAGTTAAGTTATCCCTCGTGAGTGTTTGTATGTAACTATATATACTTGATAACATATAAAAACAACGTTTAACAAATAATTATGCATTTATGCTTTAAAAATCAAACAAGATACCCTAGTTTCATGGATGATGGACCTTCATTTACAAACTAAGTACCACAAATTGAAAGCAATGCTTGTAAGCCTCTTTAGGTAACTTGTGATTTATCAACATAGTTTTCCTGAGATCAAAGCCTGAAACCAGTGATTAACAAACTAAATACTACACATACAAAACAAGTTCAGATTATGTGGGAACTAACTCATTTTCCAGATGATTGTTTCAATGTTGATTAATTGATTGTTAATTTGTTATCTGTTGTTTTGGGGCAGAAGTAAGTTCCTGTTTATAAGATAGGTTAACATGGGAATTTATTCCTAGTTAGGGTAGGATTATGAAATCACATCAATGAACATCGAGGAATTAGATAATATCATAATACATTCCATTCATATGTTACATTAACACAATCTGATGATGCTGTAATAGATAAGCCACTTTAATGAACATATGCTAAGAGAATCTGCTAAGCCTATGTATATTTGTCTACGGGGTTATTAACTCACCAATTAATATGGTGGTTCATGGCTGTTATTGCTATCTTTGTGTTCTGGTTAATGTGTAACGCATTTGCAGTGGATCATGCAAGTGTTGAAATCTAATAAACATGTGCTACCATAACCATCTAGTTCCGGTTATCTTTTGTACCAAGTAAAATACTTACATAGATGTGCATAAATGTGCCATTCATCTTTTTATCTGAGTTTTAACATGATATCCACCTACTCATCCAGTGGCAAAAAGGACCTCTGTTTTTGACGATCCAACGATGGAGATTCAAGAATTGACAGCTGTCATCAAGCAGGACATTACCGCACTTAATGCAGCTGTAGTCGATTTGCAGCTTGTATGCAATGTACAAAATGAAAATGAAAGCATTTCAACTGACACAAGTACCCATTCAACTACAGTTGTTGATAATCTGAAGAATCGTCTGATGGGGGCCACAAAAGAGTTCAAGGAAGTCCTTACTATGCGAACAGAGGTGTAGATTTGATGTATGAATTGTCTAAGTATCTAATAAATAGAGGTAGCAACACGGGGTGGGGTGGGTGACAGGTCAAAGCGGGAAAATTTTTGTACTAGTTAAAGCGGGTAACTTTTTATGCATATCAAACTTTTACATAAATATGATGGGCTAGTTTTTTTTTGTGACTTGTCCAAGTATCGAACAACTAGGAGGTTTTTGCACTAAAATACGCTTTTTGTGACTTTTGACACATTAGACCCGTTTTCTTTTAAGTTCTTTCGTTACCTGAAACGCTTTGGAATCACCCGTGGTAACAAAAGAGGTGGGTCAAATGGGTTGTGTATGGGTCAAAACGGGTAAAGTTATTGTACCTGTCAAAGCATGCAACTTTATTATGAGTAATTACTGTGTCAAATATGACTACAACTTTTTTCACTAAATATTTTAGGTGCTTTTATGCATTAGTAATACACTTTGTGTGACTCTCCGATTGTTTGGCTCATTTGGTCTGTTTCCTTTTAAAGCTCATATTTAAATGGGTTGATATGGCTACTAGTACTAAGAAGTAACAACCCATGTTCTTATAATTACAGTTGCGTCATCTTCTTCGCATGCCTTATTCTAGGCAAACTTGTGATCTTTCATTCTTTTATCTGCAGAATTTGAAGGTTCATGAAAATAGAAGACAGTTATTTTCCGCAAATACTTCAAAGATTCTGCTAATCCATTTGCCCGCCAACGTCCCTTAGCTAACAAATCAACCTCTAATGCTCTAACTTCACCACCTCCTTGGGTTAATAACTCCTCAAATTCATCTCCATTATTTCCCAGGTAAAATGAGATAATCTACGTATCCATTTTGTTGAATTTATCAAGTCATTTAGTGCCCATTTTCTAACTGATCTTATTAGTATGGATAATAAGAAACCAATGAATTTCTTAGAGTTGACAAAATGGGCGGGTTGGGTAATGGGTTCAGGTAAAAAAAGGATGATTTTTTTAGTACGGGTCAACCTAGTTACTTTTTGTCCATCGTTTTTAAGTTATCTATAAATATGCCATATATGGTTATAAATTTATGCTATTCCAGTAATAATATAATATATAAAATGATTTAGGAGGTTTTTGCACTAAAAGGGAGAATTTATCTTGTACACAACAAAAAGTTTGAATTTGTCGATTTTACCTTTCCCCTACAAGAGAGGCTTAAAAGAGATGTGAGGCTGTATTTGTCAAACTCAAATTATTTGTGGTGTACCAATCAAATCGTGTTGTGGATAAATCACATCTTGAAGATACTCTTTGACTTTCTACTATTTGAGGTTTTGACCATTATATTTGAAGCCATTCTTTTATTTGATGTTAGGATAAAACTTAACCTGAATCGACCTATTCATGAGTAAATTGATTGAAATTGTCACTCTTACCAAGAATCTTGTTTTTCTGTTTGGTAATTCCTTGATTCTGTTGTTTACTTTGATTTTCCAGGAAGCAGGCAGATGGAGAATCTCAGCCATTGCTACAACAGCAACAAAGTCAACAGCAGCAACAGACGGTCCCACTACAAGATAGTTACATGCAGAGCAGGGCGGAGGCTCTTCACAATGTTGAATCCACCATTCATGAGTTGGGTAGCATTTTTACACAGTTGGCGACCATGGTTTCCCAGCAAGGGGAACTTGCAATTAGGTTAGTTTTATATTAAAGTTTATAATTTTCTACTTTATTAAATGCATGATACAATCATTAGGGGATAGTTGGTAGAGAATGTGAAAAATACCTTACTACTTCCCATTGACTTCGGACTTTGGACTTTGACTTCCTATTCAGCTTATGACAACATACTATGGCTTCCATATTAAAGTTTTAATGCAGCCCATGTAAGTCATTTTATTCAACATGTTAGATCATTACAGACATAATACAATTTTTGTTTTCAAATTTGAGGGACTGGTTACATAGAAAAATTAAATTAAATTCTGGACAGAACCCGTTTGACCTGTTAACCTGTGTATCCAACTTACCCAACCCACCAATTTTCACCTGTAGCCTTTATTATGTTACCCCATCATTACTATACCATAGTACCATTATAGTTGCTGAAGTTGTATGAGCAGGATTCTAGAATTACAGTTTAATTTGTTAGTGGCAATTGTTTAAAATACACATAGTTGTGATTTTTTTAAAAATGATTTGTCACCCCTTTAATGAAACAAAATTTGATGAAGTGACATCTCAACCATTAAAAATGAAGATGTGAATAGTGTTTTGATTGTATAAAAGGTATCAATCATTGATGAGGTGGTCATCCACGTCATCAGAATAGTTTATATGACATCCACGTCAAAAAAAAGTTGCTTACATAATAATAGAACTCTAGAAACAGTTGGCTTGATTACTAAATTAACAAAAAGATTACAGATAGAGTACCCAATTCGAGAAGGGTATGATCTCCAAAAACAAGGTGATAACCTCAAATCAAAATACTAACCACAAGACTGCCCAAACTAGAACATCAAATGGAATACTTAAACGTTAATTGAGCAGTTACTAGCCACTAACATTTTGCCCCACTACTTCAGTTTCCCCCTTATTTAGAAGCTATTTGAATGGGTTATTGGTCTTCGTGGGTCCAGTTGGGTTAATTTGACCCAATGGATATGTGGGTTTATTTGACCCAATGGATACGTGGGTTTATTTGACCCATTGGATACGTGGGTTTATTTGACCCATTGGATACGTATCACATAACCTCCATATAAGTAATAATTGTGCTGGTAATCAATTTTTATCATTAATAATATAGATACATTGTAGTTTAAATAAATTTAAGTCGTGTAAAGTAATCAGATGTCGCGTAAAGTAAATTCTACTGCGTATATAGAATGAATACTGCTATCATACTGTACATTTTCTTGTGTTTTCCGCTTCTATTTCTTATAAACATTCTCATACGATTTAATTGATGTGTCTCAGAATTGACGAGAACATGGAAGATACACTAGCAAATGTAGAAGGTGCACAAGGGCAACTAATGAGGTACCTCAATGGTATATCATCCAACAGGTGGCTTATGATAAAAATATTTTTTGTATTAATTGTATTCCTTATGATTTTCTTGTTTTTCGTTGCGTAATTAATAATATTTTCATGAGGATTTTGATCATCTACAAAAAACAACATAGTTGCAAATCCATTATGGATGTCACAAAGAGCTATTCTTGATTGTACGTTTTGCATTGATAGTTGTAAAATAGTTCATGACCACATAAAGGTCGATTTTAAACCGTCTACCCCATTCCTCGAATTTTAGTTTCATATGAATACATAATCAAAGTTTATGTTTGTCATGAAAACTATCTAAAAACATATCATCACTGTATGAAATTTTTACCAGATTGTAATTTATTTTAGTGATTGTCAAAAAATCTTATTTTTTGGTATCGAACTAACAAAACATAATATGGGAAGTGTGGATACAACAATCGTCTATGATAGCACGGGTATTTACATAATCTTGTAAGTTGTAATCACTAAAATCGGATCAAAGAGTTATACCTTATAATTACTAACATAAACAATCCTCAAACGTATGAGTTAATAACTTAATATTACGAAAAGCCAGCATTCCTTTTTAGTTTGTATAAAAGTTTCTTAATATATGAAAGTGTTAACAATGTGTATCAAAGTGAGTAAACTTTTCTAAAATATATATACTTCTGAAACTTTTTTGAAAATAACGACTTGTTATCAAAAAGTTTTATCATGGTAAGAATATTTGGACAACGGGACAAGTGAATCATCGCTTTCGGGCGCAGGTAGCCCTCCGGCATCTATCCGATTGCATTTCATTGTCTCATATTTTAATGTACCATATCAGAACAAATACATCTATTAAGTGAAACTCCTCCTCACCAGCCACCAGCCCACGACCAAACGGCCACGAGCACCACGATGACTACCATCTACCCACCATCACCGCATCATCACCCCCATCACAGCATCACCATCACCGCCGCATCATCACCGCCGCATCATCACCGCCATCGCAAAATCACTTTCATCATCATCCCCACCTTCACCATCGCACCATCATCATCATCTCACTAAATCTCCCTTCTTATTCTCCTGTTAACCCAAAAAAGAAATTAAAAACTCCAAATTTGCGATGGTAGGCGGCTGGATTGAGATCTCAATCAGGGAGTTTGGTGGTACATGGTGGCTAGATGGCGGTGATGAAGACAATAGGTACATGGTGGTGGCGGCTGGTGGTGGGCGGTCGGTTGAATTTTAGGGTTTTACAAGGAAAAAAGGAAGGCGGATTAGGTGATGTTGCTCGATGGTGATGATGGATGGAAATGGATGCGGTGGCCTAAGGTTCTGAATGCGGTGGTGACCGGTGATGATGGCCAGCACTAGTGACCGGTGGTGGTGATGTTGAAAAAATTATTATCAAAAGACTATAGATATCGTATTTGTTGAAAATGTATTTTAAAAGTAGTAAACTTAAAGGTAATTTGATATATAATATATATACACAAGTAGCCCCTTTAAATTACTTAATATGTTATTTAAGATGAAAAAACCAAAATACCTGATCTAAAGTACTTTACTCAAACATATTATTATTTTTTATTTAATACTCAAATCTATTATTTTAAATAAATCATTTAGACCATTTATATAATTAACTCTAATTTATATGTAATTGGGAATTTGAATCAAGGTTTTCAAACAGAAAATTTTAACTGAAGAAAGTTTGCAACAGACAAGAAACGGCGGTCCGCCGAAGGTGTAACCATCGCACCACCGCTGCAGTTACCGGCGGAGCTCTTTGATTTACAGCAGCTACAAAAGCCTAAGAAACGTTGACTCTACAGTCCGCCCGGAGTGCTACCATCGCGCCACCGCTGCCGTTGCCGGCGGCGATCTTTTTCGTGTTATTCTGTAAGGTCGTTTTCTGTTTTTGTGTCATTAATCTGTGAGTGTTTGCGGTATGATTTGGTTTTATTTATTTATTTATTGGGGGTTTATTTTAAAAGAACGTTAATCATAGAGATAACATTGTGGGTGTTTGGATTGGCTTCTTCAAAACTCCTTTTGACTTTTAAAAAGAAAATAAGTTGAAGGAAAAAGAAATTATGTTTGAATGAAGATGAAATTATGAGAAGAATTTAACTTTTCAAAACTTCTTTTGAAAAATCAATAAAGAATTTCTCACCGGAATCTCAAACACTCACATTAAGGGATCGTCCGACCAATTTGACTACTTTACCTAGTAAGTCAATTTTTGATTTTTTGAGATAAAATATAATTAAAAATACTTATAATTAATACTTTAGGTAATAAAACAATAGTAATATTTTTTCAAACTTTCTTCTTTGAAAAACGCTTACTTTAAAAAACTGATATTTTAATACTCCAAGGTTTTTATAAAAAAATACATTTTTAACAATGTTATTTTTTAACAGTTCCTTGTATTAAAAAAATTCATATTTCATAATCTTTTGGTTTTAAAAAAAATTATGTTTTTTAAAATAAAAAGAAACATGTTTTTAAATTATCAAAAAATCTATTTTTATAATTTGAAAAGTATATATAAAAAATCATTAGCATTTAATGTGTTATTAAATTTTTAACTTTAATTCTAATATCTACAAATCCTAGGTGGATAACATAAAAACATGACATGTGGTTTATAAATATTTTGATTTATTAGTATAGAAAAGATAAGATATAAAAGTAGTTGAAATTATTCTTTTCAAAATTTATAATTGTTAATTAAACCCGTACTTATTTGAGCTAATTTTCCTTATTGCGGAGCTACATGCCCTCCGACGAACATGTTGACGATTCAGAAACATAAAGGAGCCCGTACAACATCATTCAAATTCATCCACTACCTGATGGTCAGAGCCCGTACAACATATATAACAATTCGGAATTCAAGGCCCTTGCATTTGTTGTACCGGCGCTACTATGCAACTGCAATAACGGCTACATTGTCGTCATTGAGCAGCGAATGAGGCTTGCTGATCGTGGCCCGACCCGCATGTGAGTAGGATAGATCAGGGACTGCCCCTTTTTTGGTTGCCACCCGATCGATATGGCGGGTGGGTACCCTTATTTTTAGATTTGAAACTTCGGATAATGAAAAAGGAGATGATGTGGTCTACGGTGTTATTTGACTTTAAGTCAGACTAAAAAAACTACACATTTATATATGTATGACGTAAGGTTAACTAATATGCTACAAAAGCCATTTGAATACAAAGATATACCTATTAAATATACCTTTGGTATGAGATAGTTGTCAAAGACACAAATCATCAAACTATGAGCATGAGGAATGATCTCAGGGAATATTAAATTCTTTTTCTCGTCACTTTACCAACACATACCCTTTTTATATTCCCGTCATCACTTGATTTGGAAGGTTCTTGAGCTATCTTTCTTTCTTTCTTTCTTTTTTTTTTTAACTTCAAATATGCGACATTGCTTCGGAGGATAAGTGTTATCTAAATCAGACCCACCTATCCGTTTCCCAGCCGGGACCGCACCTCCAACCCTTTCAGGAGGAAACTCATTGCTGAGAAAACCTCCTGACTCAACTATAAGCATTTTGTTCATAGTGAGACTTGAACCCATGATATACATGTCATGGGTACCTCACTTTAACCACTTGAGCTAAGGATCATTGGTTCTTGAGCTATCTGTCTAAGCTGCCGTAAAGCTTGTTGAAAAAATATAAATCTAACTGCATTTAATCCAAATCTACAAAAAGCTTGGAAAGGAATAGAAATATTAATTACCATCATTGTTGGTTTTAAGCAAGAACAGGTGCGATTCATACAACGGGCGCATGCCTACATTTAACAATACAAAAAAGTTAAACTAAAAGTAAGTATTAAAAGCAAAAACAAAACAATCTATACCTCCGAATTCATATGATCAACAACTACTTCACAAGTTCTAATAAGATAACTACTAAGAAACAGTTATGCACACATAAAGTTCTGAATAGATGACATGTTGGGAATGGGGATCATTTTGAATGTTGGTTAGTGATCATCTTTCATGAATCTACAAATATTCAAATAACACAAACATGAGTACTTTAAACTAATTATTAATCAAGATATAGACTTTGGGTTAATTTAAATGAATTCAAGTACCCACTAAACTGCCATATATTAACCATAAATCACGAGCAGTAATCAAGATATCTCGTACTTTTTGCCTACACTAATGCCGCCACTGCAACATCGTTTTTCTTCGTTTTCTTATGTTAGGGTGAAATCCCAACGGTGAGATTGAACAGATCTATATATGTTTCAACAACATCAACATCATTGTCGTTTTAGTACATTTAAAAAACTTACGATGAAGGTGGTGGTGGTGGTGTGTCAAGTGCGATAAAGGTGAGACTGTGGCGGTGGCAGTGTGACAGGTGCGATGAAGGTGGGACGGTGGTGGTGGTAGTGGTCTGTTAGGTGCGATGAAGGTGGGAAGGTGGTGGTGGTGGTCATGGTGTGCATGTTCATGGTGGGGTGATGGTGGAAATAGAAGAAGATGATACTAAATATATATTTACAAAAACAGTCCCTCATACTAAGTTACATATTGTCCTTCTAGTGTGAAAAGATTAATATGCGCTTAAACTTAACAAAATAACTAACGGAAGTCAGTGTTAATACCCGAACAAGTTACAAACTGAAATTACAAACCCCAAAACTTGTTACCTAAAACCCTTAGTACACAAACTTGTTATTTTTCACAAACCATAGGGACTAATAAATAATGTCCCGTTACTGTATGTATGCAATGTCCCGTGATGGTGGAATTTGATGGTCAGTTACTGTATGTATGCAATGTCCCGTGAATTGAATTGGTGGTTTTGCGTGTATGCAAATCTTTCTTCGGGTAATCTCTCTTTTGTTTAATAAGTTTCAGCCGTTGAATCAATTACTCTTGCCGTAGTATGGATGGTGTGTTAATATGCCGTATGATTTCTTGTTCACGGACGTGTTTTGTTTTAGTTGACACGTGAATCGAATCATTGTTCTTGTATAATGAATCAATTACTTTTTGGGTTAATATGTATAGTGGTTTAATATGCACGTACAAAAGGTGAAGTATCTGTTATCTGCGACGATCTTGTTAATGCTGCATCAGAAATGGAAGACGAAGGTACATAGTTTATGCTCCTCGATACCATAGAGGAATTTGATCTTGACACGATCACTATGTAGTATGTGTTGTGTTGGATATCACTTGTTGACAACTGCATTGAATTAAATTGCTTTTTTTGTGTGTCTACTCATTTTTTTTCAATGTATTTGGCAAAGACCGTATGTGTATACTTAAATTGCTGTTTAGTATTTACAAAAGGTGGAGTGAGTATGATGAACTTGGCTTGTATAGTGAACAAGTTCCCTTTTGTCTGACCTTAAGTCTAGATTTTTGGATTAACTTAATCTTGTCTCGTTAATTAATAGGTAGAAAGGCTCTCAAGCGGTTTTATGAGGATCTTGTTCATTCTGCATCAGCAATTACTTGTAACCACTCGTTTGGTTGGGTTGTAAAACATATTAAGAAATCTGGACATGATAGGCAACCTGCTCATTTATTCTCTTCTTTATAATTTTCAGTTTAATCTTTAATTTTAGTAAATTTCGTATGTGTTTTTATCCATGTATATCATATATGTTATAAATACTGGTTCAACTAAGTAGGACAGACGGTTAGCAGATTCATTTATGATTAAACTCACTCTTATACAAAGTGGTTTTTTGTGTGCATTACTTAATCAAGATATTTGCAATCTTATTTTATCTTGTCACATAATACTATATAGGTAGAGAAGCTCACGTGAAAGGGAAGCGCCCTTGTGAGGATCCTAATCAGTCCTTTGTTGAGAATTCAATCTCTGCGTTAGCAACTGTTGCTTCTGGTAACCGTCTGTTTGTTTGGGTTTTAAAACATATTAAGATGTCTGAATTGTTTTGATTTTTGATTTATGCTGTAAATTGCTACGACTCTTATAGTTATGATAAGTAAGCATATTGTATCTTTTTTTATTTATCATATTTCTGTTGAACAAAGTTTATTTGTACCTAATAGGTTTCGAAGCTGAAGTGTCTCGAGGATCCATTTTCAAGATTTTGCCATGTATAGTGAACAAGTGCCCTTTTGTCTCACCATTAGTCAAGATTTTAGATTAACTTAATCTTGTCTTGTTAATTAATAGGTAGAAAGGCTCTCAAGTAGTCTTGTAAGGAGGATCTTGTTAACTCTGCATCATCAACTGCTGGTAACTTCTTGTGTGGTTGGGTTGTAAAACATATTAAGATGTATGGATTGGATAGAGGAACTTAATCCTTTATTTAATAAATTTCAGTTTAATCCATTGTCACTTATCTTATATGCTATGTGGTATGACCGTATGACGGATATTACTTGTTGACAATAGAATTGAATTGCTTTTCGTGTGTGTATACTAATTATTCTTTAATGTAATTAGCATAGATTGTATGTTTGTGACAAGTCACTCTTTCGTTTAATAACCTTTAACCCTGTTTTAGTGTGTACACAAGGTGGAGTGTTTGTTATTTCTGACGATCTTTACATGACTTGTACAGTGACCAAGTTCACTTCTATTTAACCTTTAGTTAAGATATGTAGATTAATTTTGATCTTGTCTTGTTATTTAGTAGGTAAAAAGGCTCTCAAGGGGCACTGTGAGGATCTTGTTGACTCGGTATCAGCAGCCACTTCTGGTAACCACTCATTTGTAAATTTCATTTTTAACCTTTGTTCTTTTCATATATATATATATATATATATGTGTGTGTTGTTGACCGTTGAATTCAGTTGTTGTTTTAGTGTGTGTCGTTGGTATAATAGTTTTCACAGTTAAATTCAGTTATGTGCATTATAGTGTTATTGTTGCAATCTTATCTGCTTGTTAATTAATACGTACACGGGTAAAGTGAAAAGGAATCCCTCTTCTGTTGCGAGTTCTAGCTCTGCATCAGCAACTCCCGGTAACTACTCATTTGGTTGCTTTGTACAGCATGGTAAGACACTTAAATTGTTTTGGTCAATTGCAAACTTGATCTTTTATCTAGTTTGTAGGATGCTACTACTATGATAAGTAATTATGCATATTGCATTTTTATTCTTAGCACATGTATCTGTTGAATAATAGGTAGCAATCTGACGTAAAAAGGCTACCAGACTGTCTGTATTCACCAGCATCATATGCATCTACATCATATCCATCTACATTTGCATATATAGAACATCCAAACGCAAATGTATACGGTGAAGGTAAGAATGAAATCTATCGGATCGTTTGAGTTGCGAAACTAATTAAGATGTTTATAAAAGTTATCTTCTAAAAGTAATTACTTGATCGTAATCTAAATATCAGGGATTCCGTACGAAACATACCTCGAGGGAGGTCGTATAGTTGCAAAAATAGCTGCAGAGGTTTATGAACGGAAGCCGCGCGTTACAACTGGTATTAAATACCTACACGCATACACACACACACTCTTATGGTTATGAGAGGTATCTAACCTAACTGCATTGTTGCAATTTTGTGGGTTAATTTTATAGGTTCCAAAAAGTCCAAAAATTTTGTATGGAAGTCCGAGAACATTGGACAATGTTTAGTGAAGCCGAAAGAGCGCATCATCACATCTTCTCAAACACCTATTTTGCCAGATGGCTTGGAAGAGTTCATTATGAGGACTTCTCAAAGTCGTCTGCCTACCTCTGGAGTTGAGCCACCCTTTGACCCTTTTGATGTATAGGTTAATTTGAACAAGTTTACCTTAAAGCTCATTAATGTTTTAAGCATTCAAGTTTTTCCTTTTTAATCTTTTTGTAACCATCTTTTTTACACTCCACTGGCATTGTTATTCTTTTTTTTGGGACATTTTAGAGCTTTTAATCGAATTTCATTTTGGTTTTTCTTGTGACCCTGATCGGTGTCGAAGGCCCAATCAAAAATAGAAGATTAATTGATTCTAATTACCTTAGACTAGTTATAGCAAGTAAGAGTGTTGAATTCGAAGGGAGTTTGTGGTTGCTTTGAAACTTTGTTGAATGTAATATATTAAACATAAAAAAACTTGACAATTTGAATTGTTGATTATGATTACTTACTTATAAGTTAAGTTAAACTAGATAACAATAAAATAGTTACTTTACTTAATAAAATAAGAATCACTTTTTGTCTCAAGATAAAATCTTACCTACACGAACTTGAGTTTAAGTATGAGAATGATAATCATATAGACATGATTTACAATAACATGTGTTAATCAAATCAACATTAGATAATCATATTAACGGGACATTCCTTACTTACACTAATTAAATTGGATTGTCACCACTAGTTAATTAACAATGATCACACTAATGGAATGCTTTTAATTATGCTAACTAAAATAAACATCATCATTAGGTAAATAAGACAACATTTGATTCAACTAACACATAATCATTATCGTATTCATAACTCACAAACATTACTATTAGATGAGAGGATTGGTTCATAATAATTAAAGTTAATACATAAATATACATCAAACCCTAAGTTAATAAAGTAAAATTAAATCTCTAACCAAGTTAGGGTCTGCTGTACGCCATTATTTATTTCTTTGTGCAAATCAAGTCCCATCTTTCAAGCATAACTTTTGTTGGTTCTTTCTGTCAAATGGTAAAAGACTTGATTGAATATTATCGATATGTCCAGGTTACATTATATAAAGTTTACAATTAAACCCTAAAAACCTAAAAGAGCTCGTGGGCTCAACCCCCTAATAATAATATAGTCTAATACTTCCCCGCAGTCAGAGCGATATAGAATCGTACTCTCAAATTGGAAACAATAAAAAATAAACATAATGAACAATAAAAATAGTCTCGATCTCCGTCACAATTTCGGCCAAAATTCCATAATCTTGCAATCTTCAATCAAAACCCTTTAATGCAATCCACAATATTAAATAATCATGTAATCCTGCGAGGGGCATCCAATATGGCAGTGCGACGGCGACATAGGGCGGTGTCACACCCCAACCTTAACGGCGGAAACGTCGAGATGTGAGGGTTAAGATTGTTCACAGCCACATAACACTACCATAAATTGTAAATATAAAAATTCATAAGTTGAAATAAACATTACAACCAAATGTCTCAACAAACAAAAATAAACAAAGTTCAACTTTCAAGTTTCAAGTTATTTTATTTATTTTTTCCTAGGTCCAAATCCTAGGTGTAAGCATGCTTCAAAAGATAATCATCAACCTTGTGCATTTCCTGAAACATGTTAAAAATAAAGGGTCAACTTTAAAAGTTGGTGAGTTTCCATGGGTTAAGCATACATATGTATATATAAAAGTTTACAAGTAGCAATTCATGTCAATGGTTACGAATAAAGCAAGTTTATAGATAACATATAGCTACAATCAAACCTTGACCAAGAATATCATTTACAAGTTTAACGATTAGCTAAGTGTACTTGGTTCCCATGATGAACAAGCATACGTCATCAGGAGCCGGCAATAACCTCGGCTTTAGCACCAAATAGGCTTGTCAGGCCCATAGATCTATGACGTCGCCAGGCTAGCAATAGTTAATGATTGTCAACATATAATGTCCATCATATAAGACTCACAATATTACAAATAACCATGACAAAAAGTAAAGATGAATTGCATGTGTATTTACAAGTACCAAGATGTTTATAAGTGCAAGTTTATAAAGTTAACATGTTTCACCCCAAAAGGTGTGAAATAAAGTAAAAGAGGGGCATGAAAACTCACATGATATATATATAAGATGATAATAAGAAATAAACGATGCTCCAACGATTTCCTTTTACAAGTTACCTAACATATATATGTCAAGGTTAAGCTTTGAGGTAATATTAACAATCAATCGCGAACTAGGGTTTCGATAGGAATTTGGGGTTTTTGTAAATAAATAAATAAAATTTAATTATGTAATCACTTATATTTTGATTTAATGACAAATGGAACATCTCCTTTGAATAGTTAACTTAGTGAACGACAATATAATGAAAGATATAAAGTATGAAAGAAAATATAAATTTTTGATAACACGATTTAAACAATTAATCGAATAATCGTTAGATAATTTCTTTGTCCAATAATAATTTATCGATTTAAACCATTATTTAACTTAAAGTCTTTTATAAGAAATAACCAAAAATTAACCTTTATTATAATGTTTCTCAAAAAATATATACATAAGTATTAATTTGAAAATTTTCAGAAAATATTTTGGTGACTTCAAAATAATTTTAGTTTGACAAGAATGATTTTTGAAATAATTAGGAATTTTTCTGTAATTTAATATATTAAAAAAAGCTTTTAAAAATGAAAAGAGGGTGCCCGGTTCGAACCCGGGACCTCAAGGTTGTGAGTTTGCGTTGTTAACCAGTAGGCAAGGGTGCCTACGCCTTGCTAAGAGATGGTTTTTAATCTTTAAAAACACAAACCAAGTAAAACCCCCAAAATCACATAAACCCTAGAAACATCTTTGATCAAATTGAAGATTTATTCGATAACGATTACTGAAATAAACATGGGGCTTTGATTCCCCATGTAATTTCGAGTATATTCATATGTTTAATTTACCCGAATGAAGATGGATCGATGATGAACAAGACGAAGAACAGTCGCGGCTATGTCATGATTGGTTCAGATTGCCAATAAGGTTAGTAATCAAATTCTTTGCACAGAAAGCTTCCAAGGGTCTTGATGAACGAAAGCTCTCTGTCAATTTCAGTTAATATCGACAGAATGGTGATGAACACTAGCGTAGCAGGTCGCGATGAACGAGAGGTTTAGTTGAGGTGTTCAGGAGTGATTCTGATGGAATTAAGTTTGATAGTAACTTAGGATTAGTTAAACGTTCGATTATGATCCATTTAATTTGATTATTAATGAGTTTTAATGATCAAACGGTTCTATGATTAAAGGCTTCGGTTATTCAAACCGATTGGGTTCATAACCGACGTTTAAACGCAATTAAGGTGCGTGTTCAAGTTCGAAACGTGTTCACGAATCGATTTGGAACGGTTTTTTGGGTTGAAATCCGAAGAATTTTGGGGTTTTGAACCTTGCCGGAGTCGGCCGGAGGGTGGCCGGAAATTGTCGCCGGAAATACGGGGAAAGATGCGGGAGGGGGTTTGGGTTTCGATTAATTGCAGTTTTAGTCCCTGCAGTTTTCGAATTAATATTTTATGTTTAAAACTCTCATTTAAAGTTTCAAATTTGTCACAAATACCCCCTGAACTTAATTAACCTTTAAGTTTTAAATGTTTTTATAACTTATTAAATGTTTAACTTTTATAAATTATTAATTTTTATTATAATTATTATTTTTATTTAATTTTGACTATTATTATTATTATTATTATTATTATTTTTTAATAAATTAATTTATTAACTTCAAAATGAACTAAGAAACAAGCATAAACAAGCCTTCAAAATTTCATAAATGACATAAATGGTCCTTACAAGAACATAACAGGGTTAACTATTAATTAACGAAACCACGAAAGGTTACAGGCGGCGTAGCGGCAGACCGTGGTCCAGCAGGTGGAGAGGCGGCGGCCCGTGGTCCAGCAGGCGGCGTGGCGGCGGACCGTGGTCCAGTAGGCGGTGCGGCGGCGGCAACATGATCATGTGGTCAATATCCCAATTGAAAAGGTAAAAAAGAAACAAGATGACATCCGACGACCGTGGTCGTGCGGTGGTGTGTCATACCGAAGGCCGGTGATTGTGGTCAGGTGGCGTTCTTCGGTGGCAATGAATCATGGTACGACAAGAACATACGAAAGAAAAGAAACAAGAAATATGGGGTACAACGACGAGTTTTGTGTGGAATGAAGAAAGATTCAGGTTAAATGGCTTGAATCTAAAACCGAGACGGATTTTTATTAGAACGAAAAAGATAAGAAAACTAAAAGCAAAGAGAATAGACAGGATGGCGGTGGCGGCCTTGTCTAGGGTTTGAACACGGTGGCGACAACTAGGGTTTGTATATTACACTGTAAAGTTGGAAATTTTCCATTTTCTTATCTTGGTCTCAAGGTTGGGGCAAACATGAATCTAATGAAAAACTGGTCCCCGGTGATTGATGTCTTTAAAGCTTGACTATTGAACTGGAAGGCCAAAACACTATCAATAGGTGGAAGAATCACGTTAGTAAAATCTGTATTAGAATCTTTACCAACATATTTTTTTCTCTCTTTATCGTGCTCCTGCGCATGTCCTTAACACCTTGGAGAAAATTAGAAGAAACTTTTTATGGGGTTGTGATAAAACAAAACATAAAATACATTGGGTTTCTTGGCAGCAGGTTACTTTACCATAGGACAAAGGGGGATTGGGAATTACTCCATTGAAGAATTCTAATATGGCGATGCTTTCCAAACGGTGGTTGCGGTTCAAGAATGAAAAACATAACCTTTGGTGGAATGTTATTTGCTCTATACACGGCTCCTTAAGAAGTTGGAACCTGATTCCAGTTAGATTGTCTAACCCATGAGTTTGGAAGAACATTTTCAGGATAGCATAAGATTTTAAAGAGATTGACATCTATCTAAACCGATTATTAATTGCCGTTCTAGGGAGTGGGGATGAAATACGGTTTTGGATAGACAGATGGATTGCAAATGCCTCTCTAAAAGACGTATATCACTCTTTATTTGTCTTGGAACATTCTAAAAATGTCCTGGTTAACGAATGTTTTAAGATGCATAACCGTAGCTTAGTATGGCTTTGGAGATGGAAAAGACAAGTGATCTTGATTCAAGAAAAGAACGACTTTACACACTTAATGGCGAGGCTGTTATCGGTTACACCAAAGGGGTCCAAAGATACTTGGAAATGAGGGGATGTGGATGTACAAGAATTTTCCACTAGGTATGTTAAAGATCTAGTTCAGAGTAAAAATAGTGTGGGTGATGTGTATAAATTTCCTTGGAAAATGGGTTCCCAATAAGGTAAATATCCTCAATTGACGAGCGGATCTCAATCGTTTACCTACATGTGACTCTCTTGCTCGTAGAAACATTCCTCTTTAATCAACGTTACGCAACAACTGTGGTGCAATTGAGGAATAGGTGGATCACTTGTTTATTTCATGTGGCTTGACAACACAAGTGTGGTCAAAGGTGAGTTCGCGATGTAACATTCAACCGGTGTATGCTTTCTCTTTTTGAGACTTGATGGATATCCCTTATCTTCTAAAGGGTGACTGTGGCTTCAAAAAAGTTGTTCATGATGTATTCATGACAACAACTTGGTGCCTCTGGAAGCACAAGAATACGGAACTATTTGAACAGGCGCATCCATCGGCAAATAAAGTTATAATGGAGCTAGTTGCAGAGGCCTCACTATGGTTAAGAGCTTAATGCTGGAAAGGTTTGCACACTACTATGTAACTTTCCTTTTGACCCAGGTTAATGTGTTCTGTGTTCTTGATGTGCTTTAATGTATGTATTTTGTTTTGTTCTTTTGATGTTATTTTCTTGTTGTACTCTGGGTTCTTAGCTCCTTGTTAACCCCGTTTTTTTATATTATATATGCTATTTGCCATCCACAAAAAAGTAAAAGGTCCCCCGCTTTTTTATATTATATATGCTATTTTCTGTCCAAAAAAAAGTAATAGTTGTGCTGGTGATCGATTTTTTATTATTGATTATATAGATACCTTGTAGTTTAAAGAAATTTAAAGTCATGTAAAGTAGTCAGAATTCTCCTAAAATAAACAATAAAGTTTGGCGCAGATAATACGGAGAGAAAAATGAAAAGATTGAAAGAAAAATTCTTATTAAATTTCATATGGAAAGGATACAAAAGAGGTGAAAACAAATTAAATAGGAAAATCAACTACGTTGCGTTTTCGAGTTTAATAAATGAAAGAAAAGAAAAGAAAGAAGTGAAAGGAAATTAGCTAGAGAAAAAAAAATAAAGAGAAAGGAAATTAAAAAGAAGAAATGGAGAGAAAGAAAAATACATTATAAATTTTCGTGTTTCAGAGTTCGAAGTAAATGAAAAAAAAGAAAGAATTTTATGTGTTTCGTTTCTTTTCTTTCCATTTTCCTTTCATTTTGGAAGGAAAGTTAGAAGGAAAAATTTTCAAAAAAAAATTCATTTTTTTTTATTTTCTTCCTTTAAAAAACTCGAAAACACAGTTTTTTTGTTTCCTTTAATTTCTCTCCTTAAAAAAAACTCAGGGACACAATTACTTTTTACTTTCCATTCATTTCCTTCCATTTCTCTTTTTAATTAAGACTCGGGAACACAACGCTAATAAACTATATCAGACAACCACTTATAATAATCACATTTACACTTTTAGTCCCTTGGAATTACAAAACTTGCCAAGATACTCCCCTCTAATTACAAGATAAAACTTTATGCAAAATCATGAAAACCAAGCAAACTCTTCATTTCACCAAACTTGATCCGAGGTAAAGATTTTGTCAAAATATCAACTCTTTGCAAATCAATACTAACAAATTCAACTTGCAATTGATCTATCTCGATACATTCCCGAATAAAATGATATCGAATGTTAATATGCTTACTTCGTCCATGAAACACAAGATTTCGCATCAAAATGCAGTATTATCAACCAAGATCACCTCCTTTCCAACTACTGCATTCGACATTTCTTCTAACAATCCTCATAACCGCACAACCTCACACGAGGACAAAGTCACATTAGGCTTCTTCTGTACTAGATCACCCATTTCCTTATTGCTATACACAACTCCATTATGCACATTCCTCTAACATAACAAATTATATGTTTGACAACTTTTTAGTATGCTTCTTTGGGACACTGCATAAACCGACTAACATAACCGACCGTATAACAAATGTGAGACCTTGTGTCAAATAGCCATTGTTTTGAAACTCAGATAGGACTGGCCAGTCCGATTGGGAGAATCGGTAGGGGGAGCGAATCGAGCTACACTGATTTGTTTCATAGTCATCCGATCGGCCAATTCGGATTGGTTCGGAGGTCGGACCGGGAACCAAGTCGGACTGGATTTTGGGTATCTTTTAACTTTTTACATTTTAACGAGTTTAATGGATGTGTTGGATGATGAATAAGTGTTTGGCATAAAATTATCGTTGAGTTTTATATATAACTATAAAATACATATATAAAATACTTATATTGAATTATATATATAAACTATATATAATATCACATATATTTAATTATGACATCATCCGGTTCTTAAATTCGATCCGACAGGTCTTACCAGTCGACCAGTAAGACGACCTGTTAGACGTCCAAACTGATTCTGAAAACATTGCAAATAGCGCAATGATCCCACCAATTTTCTGTATTCAGTCGCATCTACCATATCTCGTTTTTAATGTCGTGGACCCTATATGCTATCAAAATTATTTAACCTACAACTAAGGATCATTTAAAATGGACGGTGGAGATTAGCATCTAGATATTAAACCCAAAAGTAAAAAACACAAAAGCTCATAAACGTTGAATGATAACACCATCATTCACATAACAAGCTGATCATCGTCTGAACCCTGATTTAACATCCTATTAAGGGTATGTTTGGGATTGCTTATTTTAGCCTGACTTTTGATTTATTAACTTTTGAGAAGTTAATAAATCAAAAAAAGTGTTCGACAATCACAAAATTACTTTTCATATAGGGTAAAAAGTAGGTTTTGAAAATTAACGAATGAGTTACTTATTAACTTTTGAAAACTATTTTTAGTCTAATTTCTAATATACCCGTCTACTAGCTCCTATTAAATACCCTCATCTTTAAAGCATGTATTTTTTAATTATTTTACAAACATTTTAGTTTATAAAATAATTCAAACATTTTTGAAGAACTTCTTTTAAAAAGTCATTAATAGTTCTATTTTATCAAAAATATTTTTTACCCAAAGTAACAATCCTAAACATGCCCTAACAATCTCTTATCATCTTCAATCTCTATGTGGGTGTTTGAGATTACTTATTTAAAACTATTTATTGACTTATTTATAAAATAATAAATCATAAGTTATAAGTAAAGTTATTCTTGCTTTTTAAAATACATTCAAAGAAGAAGAAAAAATTGATTTTTCCAAACAACTTATTAACCTATCTATTTTTTTAAAAAATTAATAAATTATAAGTAGGTTAAATAATTCGATCCAAACACCACCTGCATCACTCGCCATCACCAAATCCTCTGAAAACCCTAATAATTTCATCTATTTTGGGGAAAAGAGGAGAAAAATAGGTCACCTATCGTCATTGCTCCAGACCATCGTCAATTCCGATCACTTTCATATCTGGAGTTTTCCGATCCAAATTTAATCGAGTTTTGTTCTTCATTGTGAACAACAAGTCGTATTTCCTCATATCCCCAAACGTATAACAATATCATATGTCTTAATCTTATCCGATCAGGTTTCGGTTTAACGATCCCCAATTATCAATCGCAAATTCTTTTAGATAAACTACTAAACTAGATACTCGTTCTGAGTTTCGGCTTGTTCATAGGTGTATATTGCGCGTATATAGAAGTTTTTTTATAACAAAACGAAACAAAACCCTGGGTTTTTATAGACTTTTGAATTTTTTCGATCTGGTGAAAATTGGTGTTGAGTTTTTGAAGAAAAATGGTTGGCGGTGGAAGTCGAAGGGATGATCCGATAGCAATCAACAGCACAAACGTTTTTGCTGCTCTTGGAAGCTTAAAGAAGAAGAAGAAGTCTGATAAAGATCAGGGTTCTTCTAAAAAGGGGAAGAAGAAGCAGGATAAGGAGAGTAAGGCGGAGAAAGAACAGGTGTTCTGGGCTCCGGCGCCGTTAACGGTGAAGTCATGGGCTGATGTTGATGATGAGGATGATGATGATTATTATGCAACCACGGCTCCGCCACCAGTGTGGGGCGCCGGTGCTGGAATGCAGCCGCAGAAACATAAAGGAAACGAGACTCCGGTTGAGGTGAGAGATCATTGAACTCATTAGTTTCTAGTTTTATGATCCATATGACTATATATGAAGTATATATCTCCTATGAGTAATAGTGTGATATTTGAACTTTGAAACAATAAAATAGTAATGTATGACTCCTATGGTTTCTTTCATGATGTTAAAAGCAACGCTCTTCGTCAAAGATTCGTCAAAGATAACATAATAGCCGCTCTAGCTTTCTTGTCCTTGGAATTCCAAACTGCTTCTTTAGCTTTCTTCATACTCTCCGGTTTCTTTTCCAGTACCACATCTAAATCCTTTTGACACAGTAATGCTTCTATTTGCATTTTACACCAACCAAAATCAGTGCCATTGAACTTTTCGATCACAGTCTTCCCGTCTTCAACCATATTAGCAAAACAGAGACAAGTCTTCAAGAAACAAGCGCGCCGAACAGTTGATAACCAGTCAACAAAAGGATAGACAAACAGATCCGGTACTTCCAAGCAAAACCCTAGGCTACGGCGCAGAAACCCTAGATGACGGCGGCGATGGCAGAAACCCTAGGCGGCGCGGCGGCGGCCCTAGGCGGCGGCAGAAACCCTAGGTACACGGCGGCGTGATTCGTACGAAATCTTCAAGAGCCTGATGCTCTGATACCAGTTGTTAGGTATCTTTACGCAGCGGAAACAAACACAAACACACGTACGCACACGAAAGCAATAAGAACACGAGAATTTATAGTGGTTCGGTCAAGATACTCTCTGCAACTAGGTATTTTATTAAGCTCAAGGGACTAGATTACAATACAATGACATGCTCTATATATAAAGATAAATAAGGTTTCAAGAAGCTTCAATGAGCCAGGTCCATAACTTCATCCAAAAGCCCAAAGGCCTTCACACCCCAACAACAATCTCTCTTTTCCATTTTTTGCACGCGTTATCCCTAGTTTCTAATTTAGGTTTACCGGATATTTGCATTGCTTTGTGGCTCACAACTTTACATAATTTCCAAGTTAAATGGTATTGATTTTGTTGTTCTCGTCTATGAGTTGGTAATTTACACAAATAATCTCCTTTTCCTGTTTTCTTTATGATATCACCCTGATGTGTCTAGTACCTAATTCATGTTTTTTTTTTTCCCTAACGATCAAATAAAAACAAAATCATTCCATTTTTAAGTAGTTGACTCAAAATTGCTTTCTTTTGCTGAATCAATATGCAGGATTAGATTAAAACTTGTTACAGTTTGTCGGCTTTCAGGCTTTGCTATGTATGTAGTTTTTTTATGGTTTTGTGATTAAAGTAACTGTTGTTTTAGGGTACATGTGTTGATATTCTTTAAGCACCCAATGTCTCAATTTTTCCAGCCATGAAGCATTTTCTACAACTAGCCTGAAAAGTGTTACTTCATATGCGCATCATAAGTGCAGAAAGTTATATCTTTCATGTCATTTTTGGTAAAGTTTTAAATCGGTGGCTTTTATGGCATTATATTCATATGTATAAAAGTACATGTTTGTCCACAAGTTTCACTACTTTAACATTTTTTTTGTAGTAGTTTTTGTCCTCTATCTATTCGAGAATGCCACCAAATTTGTCAGCAGTTTCATCAATTACAAATAGGTTTGTGCAATTTGAATTAGAAAGTTCTTGAAAACCAACAAAGAAATTAGAACGTGTTTGAAGGATATGACTTAATGTTAGTCATTAATCTTTCTTCACAAGAAATTATTAAGGTTTCCAGATGTACACAGTGAAAGAATTTTATTGATATGTTCTTTTCTTCCCCTCGTGCTAGTTGTATACCATTGTTCTTGCTTCATTTAAGTAACGTGTATATTATGTGCAAGTGGTTTACAAAGAGTATGTTAATTGTTAAATGCATCAATTACTTGATTATAGTTAGTTACCTGAGCTTGATTTGTTTTGAAATATATATAAATTGATCTTTGTTGGGGCTCTTGTAATCAATCTATATTTTTGTTAATCACATTAATATCAATAAGTTCACTTCTCGCTTCTCATATTGTTTGGATAATTAGTTATATGATTTGCTAAAAGAAGGAATGAGTTTATAAAAGGGAACCATATCCTAACATTTTTGACATGGAATTCAAAAAGATAATCTTTGAAGTTTGTTTAACCATACAAGAGCCTATATCGAACCCTTATTGTTTACATACATGTTCTTTTGTTAATGATTTTTTTTTTTTCTTTGCAGGAAAGTGAAAGTGAAGATGAAGATCTTGATGAAATTGATGATGATAATGATGAAGAAAATGATAATGAACCCGAAAAAGAAACTGTTATTCAAAAGCCTGCTGAAAAAGAGGTGGTTTTGCCTAAAGACAATGACAAGCAACTGTCTAAGAAGGAACTTAAAAAGAAAGAACTCGCTGAACTTGAGGCGGTGCTTGCAGAATTAGGGTTAGCTGAAAATAATGGCCAAGCAGATTCTCGAGGTAAGCCTATAACGATTCTTTCATATTATATTTGATGATTGGGAAAGTGAATATGAGGCTGACACGCATTTAAGCTTACGTGCGAAACACTACAAAACTACATCATTTTGCTTAAGTTAACATCAAAACTACATAATTTTTTCTCATATTGGCTTGTAGCTACCTCCTCTAAATTCACTCAAACGTAAATTGAAAAAGAATACTTGTTTTTTGAGTACTCTCTATATTCATTGCATTCTAATCGTGTTGATTAATGTCATCCCTTCTAATCTCCCTTTCCATCATTTTATTAAGATATAAATTTACTCTTTATAGCATATAAACTTCATTTTAGTGGCTTATGGGACTTTTGTAATTGCAATGATTCATTTTTTATCAATATAATTATAACATTATTAAAATGAATATATGAGGTTAGTAAGATTCTATATACTATATCTTCTTTTTAACGTAGTGTTTCTGATATGTATCCCAAATCAGGCCACCTTGGGTCAACTCAATTAGTTAGTTACCTTAGTCACTTACCCGAGAGAGAGGAGCTAATCGTGGGTTACCAAAAATAAAGGAGCTAATCGTGGGGGTAATTGCAGCAGTTACTTCTGTTATTTAGGTTTATTTAAGTCTTGTGTTCTAGCTATAGGATTTTGTCTTGGTTATTTGGATTATTTGTGACTTGTAATCGGAGAATTGCCCTTCTCGAATCGGGCCGACTATCTATCTATTTATCTTTTTGTTCCATCAGATTTCTCAGTTCTATCATTTGGTTCCATTGCCAGGAAATCGACATGGTTCAAACCCATAGAGGTGTTTCATCTGATCAAATCGCCGCTCAATTAGCAGCCATTGCTGCCAAACTTGCCTCCATAGAGGCACAATGGAGGGATGACGTTGCAACGCTCAAGATCGCGATGTTTGGAAAACCAACCAGCAACCAAGCACCACCACCCGCACCATCTATAGCTCTCTTTTTCCCTGATTTTGGCACCATGCACCATCCCCAAACCGGCCTACAAACCCTTACACCACCGCCATGCCATGAACAACCACCAAAACCGCTACAAAGACCAACACCAAACTGGTCACTGGTACCAAACCCGTCGATCGGAACATCTACACCGTTATCAAAATTAACTGTATTGCACAACCAAAATATTGCACCTATGTACCCCATGGCCAACTCATCAGGTTTACTAGTCACGTTGCCCAACCAAAGCATTAAATCTATGCATGTTTGGTACTTCCCTTTTAAACTCACGACAATGCGAGAAACTCCGAACGAAGGTGTAGCCGGACAACACGAGTGGCCCCACCTTGGCACACTGTTGAAATTGAACCACATCCTATGGTACGACTCGAATGGCGTCCACCGTGGGTTTTTGATAAAGGCCAACCAGGCTTCATTTTCATCCCTTCTTTTCGACTTGAGGACAAGTCGATTTTCCTGGCCGGAAGTATTGATATGTATCCCAAATCAGGCCACCTCGGGTCAACTCAATTAGTCGGTTACTAGAAATAGGGTCAACTGCATTAGTCACTTACCCGAGATAGAGGAGCTAATCTTGGGTTACCAAAAATAGAGGAGCTAATCGTGGGTTACCAGAATTAGAGGAGCTAATCGTGGGACAGTTTTACTTTTCTTGTTTTTATAGTACTTTAGAGATGTAGGGAGGGGGATATCGATGTTTTGTTTATCAACTAGTAGTTTACCTTTGTAATTGGAGATTTAGCATATCTCGAATCAGGCTGTTTATCCTTAATCAAAGCTTTCGATTTCCGGTATCTATCATTTTGGTTCCATTGTCGGGAAACAAATAGCACCTGCAACCCGGAATTTGGCAGAACTAGCCACCATTGCAGCAAAATTAGACGCTATTCTTGCATCTTTGAGAGACGATGTTGAAGAAATCAAAGCTTGGTGATTGGAGATGGTTGTAACAGTGAAGAATCAAACAGTGATTTGAAGAACACGGTGGAGAAGGAACCGTAAGGGTCTGAGCAAGACCCTCTTCAACAAATGGATCTGACATTGATAGCAGGATCACTGCTCGAAACGGCGTAACCGCTGATCGGATTGAGGGCACTGATGAAATGGATGACGGTAGGGGCGTTGAAGAAATTGACAAAATTGATAGCACCAGAATTGAAGCTTGGGGGCCAGCGAGGAAATTAACAGCAAATGGCAGCCATGGTCGAAAGGGGAGATGTGAAATTGGTGCTCTTGTTGAGAGCACTAAGGCCTGGTACATAAACCCTTTTAGGGTGCGAATTGGGAACAAGGACTTTATTCGGTGCAATCAAGTCAGTCAAAATCTATCCTTGCAACTTCCTGAATTAAAAATTATACAGGATTTTACCCCTTTTTCATTGTTTGAGTGAATAACTGGATTGGTGAACCCGACGTGATTGGGTCAACCCGACTGGACTCAGCTTTTAGTCTAATGGGCCTGGAGCAACCCTGTAGCTAAAAGCATATAGCCAAAATACAATATGAAAACTTGTCCCTCTCGGTTATTAACAGTTGGGAAGCCGACCTGCAACCACAATTCATTTTGGTTCACCAATGGGTCTATGAAGCTGGTCAGCCTACAATTGAATGGCTTATTGCTTGGCATAATAATCACCTCCTTTCGACTTGAGACAAGTCGATTTTCCGGGCTGAAAGTATTGATATGTATCCCAAATCAGGCCACCTTGGGTCAACTCAATTAGTTAGTTACCTTAGTCACTTACCCGAGAGAGAGGAGCTAATCGTGGGTTACCAAAAATAAAGGAGCTAATCGTGGGGGTAATTGCAGCAGTTACTTCTGCTATTTAGGTTTATTTAAGTCTTGTGTTCTAGCTATAGGATTTTGTCTTGGTTATTTGGATTATTTGTGACTTGTAATCGGAGAATTGCCCTTCTCGAATCGGGCCAACTATCTATTTATTTATCTTTTTGTTCCATCAGATTTCTCAGTTCTATCAGTTTCATTTTCAAAATTACATTGGAGTGAATTTAGACTAGGTAGGTAAAAGCCAATTAATCAAAAATATAATTATAATGTTAACTTAAACAAAACGACGTTGTTTTGTAGTGTTTCGTATGTAAGATTAGATGCGTGACAACCCCCTATTCATTTTCCTGATTTATATTTACCTTTATGAGGAAAATTTCATTTCCATCCTTAGTTATATTTTATCGTGGATATTAGCCCCCAAGTTATATTTTTTAACAATTGTAGACCAGGTCAAAGGGTCGCCGGTCATTTTTTGCTGACTCTATAAACAGACTCAAATGACATCTTTTCTGTCATTCTAGTGTATATGTATATGCCATGACGACATGATGTGATTATTAGCTGTCATATTGACTTAATCATGGTCAATATTGTTATATATTAGCTGCAATGTGTTATATTATGTTATATAGTTTCCTTAGATATAGGATTTTAGTTGTTCTTTACCGATTTGTATTTTGTATATATGTTAATAAAATGAAGGAGAAAGGTCATATTGGAATTCTATACCTACTTTCAGTGATTTGGTGTTTAGTATCTATTTTTAAATATAAATTAAAACGAAGTCGTTTTTTCACCCTTGTGAACAAATTTGAATGTTGTTTTTACATTCATTTTTTTGTCAAATTTCGCATGCTGACATGGCATAACCCACCACATCAGCAACATATAGGTAAATTCACTTAAATTGATGTTGGGTGCCGAAATTGGTAATAAATTGCAAGTTGATTTCTACTATGCGACTAATTTGAAGTTGGTTATTAATATCAGGAAAAAAAATGTTCAAGTTTGTATCTATTCTTACAGTTTACCTAAAATATGAACATAAAATAACAGGCAATTCAAGTTTGAAAATTATGTTAGAAAAGACCTTGTTCGTTTCCAAATCATGCATTGAGAACTAGTTATTGCAAACAAAATTCTTGAACAAGTTCTGTTTTAATCTAGTCTTTAAGTACTTCAATTTATACATGAGTATTCTCCATTTGTTCATGCATTCTTTTCCCAGGTGGTACCCGAGAAAAGACCGAGAACAAAAATGGAGAACCTGATAAGAAAGACAAACAGCACCAGACGGCGAGAGCAAAAATGCTAAAAAGAAAAAGAAGAAAGAAAAGTCTTCAAGGATACCAAAGAACAACAACAGGTCTCGAACGGACCCGAGTCCGTGCCTGATACAGGGAATTCTGCATCAGAAGCTACCGGATCACAGAAGGCTGAAGGGTTATCTGGAATTGATGTGAAAGAGAAGATAAAGAAGGTGGCTGCTGCCAAAAAGAAGAAATCAAACAAAGAAGTGGATGTTGCCGCCAGAGCTGCCGCCAGTGAGGCGGCAGCAAGGAGTGCTAGGTTGGCAGCTGCTAAAAAGAAGGAGAAGAATCACTACAACCAGCAGCCGGTGAGGTAAGTGAGCATGGATGCCCGCCCACCTGCATATTCGTCGAGTGCACAATAAACTACCGTATCTTGGTTTTCCATTTTTGAGATGATGTTGTTGCATAGCAGTATTTGAAGTTTTACTTTGAAAATTACTAGAAGTGTAGAAGTTTTGGCGTACTTCTTCTGGTAGTTTGAAGTTTATAGACCTTTCCTAAGTCTTGAATTTTGTTCATGGAATGGTTTTTTCACCTTTAATTTGTTCTGTAAATTATTTTGGACTTGGTCATTTTTATTTGGGTAGTTTTTGGTTGGTGTTGCAAAGGGAGGAGAGGTTGGTGGTGGTGTTGGGGCTGTTAATGATGGGTGTTGGTGGATTTGGTTTATAAACCAGAAAAACATTTGAGTTTTTGTCATTTTATTATTTTATTGTCTTTTGATTTTAACAGAGGTATAGGTGTTTGATCTATATGATGAACTAGCAATATAACTCGTAGTGTTATGCTTTGTGTTTAAAATATCAATGGTAACATATTTTGTAGTGCGGTTTACACACTGTTTAAAATAACAATGGTAACATATTTCGTGTGAGAAATTGGAAGGCTTAGAAATTTTAGTTTTGGTTTATCATCACAGCTTCTGAAAATCGATCGAAAACAACTAACGTGAAAAGTAGCTGGCAAGGAAACTTTAAGGCTTAGAATTACTAGTTTATTGTAGCTGGAAAAAAAATACTGCTTGCTATATTTGAACCGAAAAGACTACACATTGCCATCACGGCTGTCATGCCAAAACAACGAAAAGTGAATATTTTTATTCAATCATTTACCGTCTTAGTTCCAAACTCATTATCATAACACCAACCACCCAAAATATACATAATAACATTTAGGAGTTACTCTAGGCATCCCAATATCATATATTACTGTTATATGCATCACGATTTGAAAGAAAACGATGCTATGATGAGTTTGTAATTATCTTCATGAGACGCACAACACCACGACACAAACATCCCATCAAACATTAAGATCTAAACAATGGTAAGACATTCATTCTACTCTTTGTGACGTCTTTATATCTGGCAAAGCTCAAATGCTTAGATGATACCAAACTCTTATAACAACTTCTAACTTCGATAAGTCTTAAATCACACACATTAAATCCAAATAACAAATGCAAGTAGGCCTTCAATGAGCATAGGTTCATCGTCATCAACCCATACAAAGAAACAAAATATGAACCTCAAATGGGGGTGTATCCTTCATGTAATGGGTCTCACAATGTGTCTAGACGTATCATCACCACCCTAAAATACAAACCCTAAAGCCTTAAAGAAAGAAGCAAGAAACATATAATTACAACCCGTAAATAAAAAAACTAACCCATGAATGGAGAACACTGGACAAAAGATGCAACTATTACAAAACCAAGTCATTGACCACTGAACCTAGGTCATGGGACGATAGCCACTTGATTGACCGCCATTATATATCGTTCATCCATGGTAAAACTATGGTAAAGCAACCAAATAGAGTGATAAGTGAACGCATAAACACAAAGAGAGTCGGTCAATGGTGAGAAAGAAAAAATATAGGCACCACGAGAGACCACTAGAATTGGCATCTCTTCGCTTCCTCTCGCTCTTTTGGCTTCCCCACTCTCTATATAAGTACATATGTTTCTCTCTTTAAAACATTGGGTAGAAGAAGAAAAGTGAGACAATGGAAACAAAAGATGGTATTAAAAGTGAGGTGGTAGAAACAAAAGATGATAATGGAAAGGTAGAAAAACAACAAACAACAAATAACAAATAAATGTTATTATGTATAATAATAAGTAGACAACTTAAGGTTCCAACCAATTGGGATCACTTCAGGATTTGTTTACACTCATTCTTACATGACCATGAGTAATGACTTTTTGATATGTTAAGACCATGATAGGTTTAAGAACATTCATGTAATCTAATATTTAGAATAGATTTATCAATTATTTTAAGATTTAGGCTTTATCTTCTAAAATAAATTTTTGATTTGGATTGTTATTTACATACATCTAGCTAATAATCAGTTTGCAACAATATTTAAACGATATTGTTTGATAAGGACTTAAATAAAAAATCACGAAAAAAGTATAAACATTTATACATGGTGTTGTTTATGTCAACTACGAGAGAAAATGAGTTATATATATGGAGAGAAAAACATATTATACATCCAGATAAGCGTTTGTATCATAGTTAAAACAACATGTATATCCTATTTTGTGATTATTGTAATTCTTTACACAATTCTGGTTTTCATATTAAAGGACTCCTTTGTGTTCTAATGATAATCTATACATAATAATATCGAATTAAAAAAATATATCAAAAAAGTAAAACTTTTCAAAGACCGTATTTTACTTATCAAAACATTATGTATAGTTAGACACGTCTAATAGATGTGTATGTGTAGGTTGGTGGATAACATTTGCAGACAATGGTTAATATTAAAGGTGCTTATTAGGTCATCTTAACGAGCAATATCCTCATTGAGTCAGTCAAATTATTGTGGTAAGTACAAGATATAACCGTTATGTTGCATATATGTCTTCAACTTTATTTTTATTTGTTTATAGTATGTGATACCCTTATCTTACACTGTTTGCATTTCTTCATATGTGATTTATGGTAGAACTCTATCTATACGAACACATATTGTTAAGAGTGATTTTCATGTACCATATCTTCCTAGCTCCTCTACTACAATAGATCGAATTACGTGATGGTATGGGGTGGTCCTCGTGATTGGAAATTGCTTGAATATCTTGGATTGTACAAGTGCAAGGTTAACATCAAGATGAGTGTATCTTGTAAATATTAGTGTCATTAGACTTACAAGCATATTTGAATTTATACATATCATTATAAAAGTAATTGATCATGTATTAAAAGATAAAACATAAAGTATGAGTGACCCTAAAATATTACATGATAAAGTATAAAGTATTAATACATAATTGATTCTGTATTACACATAGTGTTCAAGTCTTTAACCACGTTGGCGTTAACAATTTTAATTTGCATAAGTGTCCCTAAAATATTACATTTTAACCCTCTCAAGTTTAACATTATTTGCACATTATATGATAAACTATAACTCAATCTAAAAATAAAATGAGACCGATCAAGCTCAAAGAAAGAATACATGACTACAGAATACCTTCTCACATTCAAGTGTACTAAAATAGTTTGAGTAAATTACCATTTGCATCCTTGATATTTGCTCATTTTAACCACTTGACGTTTTATTTTTATTTCCATTTGAGTCCAACACACTAACGTCGTTAAAATTTTCCATTAATTTATATAAAATGACAAAAATACTCTTATTTATTAAATAAAATATCCCATCCACACCCCACCCCTTTTATCTTTTCTCTCTCTCTCTCTCTTCTCCCTTTCTATGTCCACCACCATTACCACCGCAATCACCGTAGTGCCACACCACCGCCGACGTCGCCGCCGCCGCACCACCACCGCCACCTCCACGACCAGAAGAACCACCGCCACCCCTATCTATTCTCTTCTCTTCTCTTCTATTCTTTGTGTGTGTGATCGGTACTCCACAACCACCAAGATGCGAATTTGATGTTCTAGATAAGTAGATCTAGTGGTGGAAGGGTGAAACACGGTGGCGGCCAAGGGTGTTTTGGCAAAACTCGCAGATCTAGTAGTGATGAGTGGCTATTGTGGTAGAGATAGGGGTTTTGGTGGTGGTGATGGGTGGTTGTGATGGGGTCTGCAGTGGTGGTGACAGTGGCTACGGTTGTGGTGATGGGTGTTTGTGGTAGTGGTGGTGATGGGGGCTGCGGTGGTGGTGATGGGTGGCTATGGTGATGGCTGGCTATGGTGGTGATGGTGATGGGTGGGTGCGGTGGTGGTGGTGATGGGGGCTGCAGTGGTGATGATGATGGGTGGCTACGGTGATGGGTGGATGTGAAGGTGGTGATGGTGATGGGTGGCTACGATAGTGGTGATGGGGGCTGTGGTGGTGGTGATGGGGCTACGGTGGTGGTGATGGGGCTGTGGAGGTGTTGATGGGGACTACGACGATGGTGATGAGGACTACAGTGGTGGTGATGGGGACTACGATGGTGGTGATGGGTGGCTGCGAAGGTTGTGATGGGTGGCTGTCATGGTGGTGATGGGAATTGTGTTGGTGGTGGTGATGAGGGTTGTGAAGGTGATAATGGGCAGTTGTCATGGTGGTGATGAGGGGTAGTTTAGTCTTTTTAACAATAATTATAACATGAAAACTAACGGTGTCAGTCATCTGGACTTAAAAAAAAATAAAAATAAAACTACAAAGACTCAAATGAAAATAAAATAAAACATCAGGGGACGAATGATAATTTTAAGACTACAAAAATACAAGTGGTTAAAATGCGTAAACTTCAGTAAGCAAATGGTAATTTACTTTATTTTATTTATTTATTTTTTTTGATGGTGGTCACTGAAAACACAAAATAGCTGTCACAGGCACACGATACTCTTCGTCACGACTGTCAATCAACCAGCAACAAAGAAATCGTCATTTGCACCTTCAACTTCTCTCTCATCCATCTCTCCGATCAACAATATCCCAAATTAATCCCAAACCCTAACCCCCAATCACCATCACAATCGTAAATCCTACGTTTTGTTCTCACTACATCTTTGACGATTTCAATTCGATCATAAACATATATAAAATCACACCCCCTTTCAATTCTATTTCATTCTCAAGTGAATTGATTCACTGTTATCATGAATTGAGCAATCACAGCACTTTTGATCTATGCTTTCTTGTTATTTCCGTTGAAGCATCACGAGGGTTTTGTTCTGATAATCTGATCGAGTTACTGTGAACTGCTTCATCAGAATTGCGATTCATCGATTGAGTAATCAGGGAGAAAGAATAGGGGTTTTGATCTGGTATCGTATATCTTCTAGGGTTAGTTCGTAGTGAAGGAAGATAAAGCAGTTTGACATCTGTATACAATGGATTCATTGTAACCGATTTGTTGTGGTTTCTAATGTTATGTTTCGTACTTCCCTAGGGTTTAAAGCTTCTGTTTCCCTCATTTTCCGGTGACTTTTGTAGAAGAACTGGGTGCTAATCAGTCCCGCCAACGACCGTCGGCGACGCCGGCTGCCGCCGGTACGGGACTATGGTCGTTTCTTAGACCTAACCCTCCTAAACCATACTCCCTTCAATATCTCCCTCAAATGGACTTCGTGTTTCGCCACACAGCTGATCACACCCACCACCCTCCACCGGAAACATCCACAAGCTCACCTTCCTCAGCCGCACAACCACAGTTACAACCACCATCACAACCACCTTCTTCGTTGGAAGAGCCGGAGTACCTAGCGCGGTATCTGGTAGTTAAGCACTCATGGCGCGGTCGGTACAAGAGGATATTGTGCATATCGAATCACAGTATAATAACTTTAGACCCTGCAACGTTATCGGTTACTAATTCGTATGATGTTAGTAATGACTTTGAAGGCGCGTCTCCGATCTTAGGGAAAGATGAGAATGTACTGGAGTTTAATGTTAATGTGAGAACAGATGGGCGTGGGAAGTTTAAAGGGACGAAGTTTTCGTCTAGGTACAGAGCGAGTATATTGACTGAGTTGCATAGAATAAGGTGGAGTAGAATTGGTACCGTTGCAGAGTTTCCTGTGCTTCATCTTCGACGAAAGACTGCTGAATGGGTTCCTTTTGTAAGTTTCACACAATGACTTTAAAATACTTTGTTATAATTTGCCAATTGCAGTAGTGTTATTTCTAGTACAGTGGACTCGTGCAATGTTTTGTATAGATTTGGGGGTTTTGCCACTGGGATACTACTGACAGTCAACGTTCATCACTCACATAGCGGTGTATGAGTGTATCTAATCCTGCATAAACTATAATTGATATAGCCACCACTTGTAGATACTTGTTTGTTACATCAGTCAACTCACATCAAAGCATAAATACTATACATAATATTAGACGTGCAACATTGTTTATTGATGTACATATAATTTGGGATGAATGCATATGCCTCAACCAAACATAGCAATCTAGAGTTATAAACATATGTTTAAGCCCAAACTCAGCATATACTTAAGATTAAATATTACCTCTGTTGCATAAAAGTAAGTCATTGTTGTTGAGCTCATAAAAATGCAGGCACATGTAGGAGAAACATGCAAAATTCTAATGTTTATAACAACCAAATGACCCTATGGTCATATTGGTTTCACCATTCTCCGATATATATTCTAAAACCTTTATTGAAGTATTGAGCAACAAAATATATATACACAATCTAATCTCTGTTTAAGGCTAACGATTCAGCACTGTGTTCATATTCTTATAAGTGCGCCTGATAGTTGCACTCATTTGCATCAACAGAAACTGAAAGTGACATATGTTGGAGTTGAACTTGTTGAACTAAAATCTGGGGATTTAAGGTGGTGTTTGGATTTTAGAGACATGAATTCTCCTGCTATTATTCTTCTTTCGGATGCTTTTGGGAGGAAAAATACTGAGCCTGGAGGTTTTGTTCTTTGCGCTCTTTATGGAAGAAAATCTAAAGCTTTTCAAGCCGCATCAGGAGTTTCAAATTCTGCTATTATAGCAAATTTGGTAGGTTTTTCACATCTGTATTTTGAGCTATTGTCCTTTGTTTGCCAAGTTGACCTTTTTCTGAATGTTTTAACATTGTCACTAGACAAAAACCGCAAAGTCAACAGTTGGGGTATCACTATCAGTTGAAAGTTCCCAAACTCTCACTGTTAATGAGTATCTACAAAGAAGGGGTAAGTCATGAACTTTACCTAGTTGGTATACGATTTTGTGTATATCACTGTAAATTTACATCTAATATGTTATTGTGTAAACTGCAGCTAAAGATGGTGTAGGAGCAGAAGAAACCCCTTGTGGCGGTTGGTCTGTAATGAGATTAAGAACAGCTGCCCATGGGACACTTGGCGCACCAGGATTGGGTTTGATAGTTGGACCAAAAGGTGGACTTGGAGAACAAGGTGATGCTGTACCTCGCCAACTTATTTTAACAAAGATGTCTCTTGTCGAGAGACGCCCAGAGAACTATGAGGTAAGTTGGTTTCATATAATTTTCTTATAGGTCTTATATATTTTTTGAATCAATGGTACTATTTACATACGTTATTTCTTTATTTTTGTAATATTCTGAATGTTGCAGGCTGTTATAGTCCGTCCTTTATCTGCAGTGAGTTCCCTTGTTCGATTTGCTGAGGAACCACAGATGTTTGCCATTGAATTTAATGATGGATGCCCAGTTCATGTAATAATTTTCATTCAAGGATTATGATAATTTTGCAAGATTGATTTTTTCCCTGAGGTTTCTTTTTTGTTTCAGGTATATTCTAGCACATCCAGAGATGGTTTACTTGCAGCAGTTCGTGATATGATACAAACAGAGGTATGGATATGTGCCATTTATAACATATTTAAGCAAATACATAAGCTTTTTTAGAGGCTGTTTGGATATGGTATTTGAAAGTAATTATGTTATACTCTGTCTGACTGCCCAAAAGTATTGTCCTCCTTACTATTTTAATTCTTGCCATAATAATTGTCCACATTTAAAAGAATAGGTATGATTGATTAAGTTTCTCATATTATGCTTGATTAAAATTACTGTCATAGAACTCAAAGAAAATATTTAACCATTTGTGAAACGGTGAAACTGTTCTCACTGTCATTCTGCTAAGTGGAGGATGTAATAAGTATGTTCTCCTAAAACTGTTAGTGGACCATTATTTTGGGCCAGAGGGGGGGTATTAAATAAGTTTGGATGTACTTCTGCCATTTGAATTTGTAATAATCAGATAATTGACCAAAGTGAGCATTTGTTTTTGGTGAAAAAGATGGACAATATGAGGATTGGAATAAACTACTTCAGGTTTGGAAGGGGATATGGGACTATATTATACCCTGAGATAGTAAGTTTTGATGTAGCTGGTATGAAACTGGTTATGTGACCCCTAAATGTTTGTAGGAGCAGAATGTTTTTATTCGACCATCGAATACTGATTAAGGTGACTTTATATTTGCAATAGTTACTTAAAAACACAGATGCAAACACCCCAAATTCACATGAAAAGGAATATAAACTTTTCTCCCTTTTTTTCCTAAATATTTTAGCACATGTTTGTTTGTGGAATACTCTGTACAGGGTCAATGTTCAGTGCCTGTTCTGCCTAGGCTTACTCTGCCTGGTCATCCAATTGATCCGCCCTGTGGCAGAGCGCACTTGCAACTTCAACAAGTCTCTAGTACATTGCAACGCTCTAGAGCCGACATGGAAACAGCCACCATGCATTTAAAACACCTGGCAGCAGCTGCCAAAGATGCGGTTGCAGAAGGCGGTTCAATTCCTGGATCAAGAGCTAAACTTTGGCGTAGAATTCGAGAATTTAATGCATGCATTCCATATGTTGGAGTACCTCCCAATATTGAAGTCCCTGAAGTAACTTTAATGGCATTAATCACAATGCTACCAGCTGCTCCAAATCTACCGCCAGAGGCTCCACCACTGCCGCCACCTTCTCCTAAAGCAGCCGCCACTGTTACAGGGTTTATCGCCTGTTTAAGAAGATTATTGGCATCAAGAACCGCCACCTCACACGTGATGTCATTTCCTGCAGCCGTTGGAAGGATTATGGGTTTGTTAAGAAATGGTTCCGAGGGGGTGGCGGCTGAAGCATCAGAGCTTATCGCAGTTCTTATTGGTGGTGGACCTGGGGATAACAACTTATTAACAGACTCAAAAGGCGATTATCATGCTACAATCATGCACACAAAATCTGTATTATTCGCTCATCAGGGTAATCTTGTAATTTTGGTAAACCGATTGAAATCAATGTCTGTTTCACCATTATTATCCATGACGATTGTGGAAGTTTTGGAGGCAATGATATGTGACCCGCATGGTGAAACCACACAGTATACTGTGTTCGTTGAGCTGTTACGCCTGGTGGCGGGGTTAAAACGGCGGTTATTTGCACTATTTGGACACCCTGCGGAAAGTGTGCGGGAAACCGTGGCAGTGATTATGCGAACGATCGCTGAAGAAGATGCAATTGCTGCAGAGTCTATGCGGGATGCCGCCTTACGTGACGGTGCTTTATTAAGACATTTATTGAGTGCTCTTTTTCTTCCTAGTGGTGAAAGACGTGAAGTTAGTCGCCAGCTTGTTGGGCTTTGGGCTGACTCTTATGAACCTGCTCTTGATCTGCTATCAAGAGTATTACCACCAGGGCTGGTTGCTTATTTACACACTCGTTCAGAAGATGTTACTGAAGATTATCCAAATCAAGAAGGATCATTTATGAGTAGTAGAAGGAGACGTCTGCTTCAACAAAGGAAGAATCACACTGTAAAAGGTGTAACTTCGCATGCTAACTATGATGTTGGTGAACAGCCTGTTCAACCTGTTCAACCTCTTCAGCAGTCAGCTGTTTACACTGGTGAGAACTTGTCAAGTGAACTGCCCGTTGATCCTTCTGCTGGCGAAGGTTCACCCAGTGCAGCGCCTGCGGGTGATAATGGGTTGATTGAACCGGTTGTTGCAGATTCGGTTGATTTGGATGGGATCGTGAGCTCGGAAATTATAGCTCCGGCTCAGGTTGTTATAGAGAATACACCAGTTGGGTCTGGGAGATTGCTGTTAAATTGGCCTGAATTTTGGCGGGCTTTTAGTCTTGATCATAACCGTGCTGATTTAATTTGGAATGAACGGACTCGTCAAGAATTAAGAGGGGCATTACAGGCCGAGGTTCATAAACTTGATGTTGAAAAAGAACGAACTGAAGATATCGTTCCTGGAAGTCAAACGAGTGGTCAAGAAACTCTTCCTCAAATATCTTGGAATTATAATGAGTTTTCGGTTAGGTACCCGAGCTTGTCTAAAGAAGTTTGTGTGGGTCAATATTATCTACGGTTGCTGCTTGAGAGCGGGACCACTGGGAGGGCAGAGAAGTTTCCTTTGCGTGACCCAGTTGCTTTTTTTCGGGCTTTGTATCATCGGTTTTTATGTGATGCAGATATGGGTCTTACGGTTGATGGTGCGGTTCCTGATGAAATGGGGAATTCCAATGATTGGTGTGATATGGGAAGACTAGATGGGTTTGGGGGTGGTGCTGGGATTTCGGTCAGAGAGCTTTGTGCTAGAGCCATGGCTATTGTGTATGAGCAGCATCATAATATTATAGGCCCGTTTGAAGGTACAGCCCACGTTACGGTTCTTTTGGATAGGACTGATGATAGAGCATTGAGGCACCGTCTGCTGCTGCTTCTTAAGGTAAATAAAATATATTTTTACTCCTTCAATAACCCGAACCCCAAAAGATCAGAAGAAAAAGGAATACCTGTGTGTAGATGTAACAATTTTAACTCATTTACTCATGAATGGGTTGGTTAGGCTTCGTTTTATCTCTAGCAAGCTAAATATGAAAGATGAGGGTAAACTGGAAAATGGGTTGAATAGGTCAAAAATGATCAGATATGACAAAAAAGTGTGTTTTAAGGCATAAAAACCCCCTAATTTATTTTGTTTGAAAACTTAGATGGTTAGATTATTATGGAAGTTATATAATTTTTGTAAGCACACTAATTAAAATACCTGGTCGACTCCTTACCAGACGCACAGAGGGACCAAATTAATGCTGGAGTCCACTTGATGTGGCATAATTTATTGTTGCAGTAATCTTGATGAGGTTATTAAAGCAAAGCTGAATTTTCTTTCAGGTTCTAATGAAGGTGCTATCAAATGTGGAAGCTTGTGTCTTGGTTGGAGGGTGTGTTCTAGCGGTTGATTTGTTGACAACTGTTCATGAAGTTTCAGAAAGAACAGTTATTCCTTTGCAATCTAATTTGATAGCTGCTTCTGCTTTCATGGAACCATTGAAAGAATGGTTGTTTATTGATAAGGATGGTGCACAAATGGGGCCGGTGGAGAAAGATGCTATCAGAAGGTTTTGGTCAAAGAAAACTATTGACTGGACAACAAAGTGTTGGTCTTCTGGAATGCCTGATTGGAAAAGGTTGCGTGATATCCGGGAACTTCGATGGGCTCTGGCGGGCAGGGTTCCTGTCCTCACTCCTCCCCAGGTACATTATATGTTAAATAAATTTTATACCTAAACAGTTAGACATGACTAGTCAGCAAACTTGCTGCTTACCAATGATGTTCTCTGTGTAATATATAGAGGTGGCAAGATAGGCGTGCCTGGCGGGTTCGGTAATTGGTCAAATTGGTGGAGTAGGGTTTGGTTGAATGGGCCCACAAACACTTCTTTTGTCCAGATTTATGAACTTTTCTGAATGCGTCAAATGCCGTTAATTATGATTACAAATACAGTATTGTTGCAATAATAATCTAAATCTTTGTGTAAAGGGAGTGGGGATCATATGCACAAAACTAGATTTTTCAACTTTGAGCTCATTTGACATGTTCCCCTTTTTTAGCTTTTTCTCCCTACAACTTTGACCAGAACGTGAGTCAACCATTTTTAAGTAATTGGTTATATTAGTTTCGTAAATTGCTTCTGTCCGTTTGGTCCTTTCTATAAATTTGATAATTAGAAATCGTACTTCGCATTCCTTATTTCTGCAAATTGCTTCTGTCATTAGAAGCTTTTTTGGTCATACTAGTTTCGTATGTAACTCGAGAATTTGTATACATATATAATTCCTCAGCCCCAAAAATAAGTAAAGACTTTCTCTGAAGATTTAAAATTTAAGGAGGTTCAGGTTATAAATCATATGTAAAGGGTGTTGACCATGAGACAGCTAATATATTGTCTACAACGATATACATGTATTTCGACACCAATCATGTCACAAGACTCTGATTGAAAAGACTGAAAATTCTATCACTCTTGAATTTTAAAGTCACTTAATTACAAAGGCACTCAGTTGAACTGTTGAACTTGATGAGTGATAAACTGTAGTTACTTTCTTGATTGTATATTGAATGTTATTCCTCTTAACATCTTTTATATTGAAATGGTAATTTATTTTTCCAGGTAGGTGAGGCAGCACTGTCCATATTACACAGCATGGTATCTGCACATTCAGATATAGATGATGCAGGAGAGATTGTTACCCCAACACCTAGAGTCAAACGGATCTTATCAAGTCCACGTTGTCTTCCCCATATTGCACAGGTGCTTTCTTTAGAAATTTTATAATGGTTATTGTTTGCAAATGAATATAAGCAGTGATAATATTTATTACTGTAATATAGGCTATACTATCTGGGGAACCAGCTATTGTGGAGGTTTCTGCTGCTTTGGTTAAGGCTATTGTTACTAGGAACCCAAAAGCAATGATAAGACTGTACAGTACTGGTGTATTTTATTTTGCTTTAGCATACCCTGGATCTAATCTCCTTACAATTGCTCAACTCTTTGCCACCACCCATGTCCACCAAGCTTTTCATGGTGGTGAAGAGGCAGCAGTTTCATCATCTCTGCCCTTAGCAAAACGGAGTGTGCTTGGTGGGCTTTTACCAGAGTCTTTACTTTATGTTCTGGAACGCAGCGGTCCAACTGCATTTGCTGCGGCCATGGTTTCTGATTCTGACACTCCTGAGATTATATGGACCCACAAAATGCGTGCAGACAATCTCATCCATCAGGTACCTTTAAACCTACGATGATGTGATATTGAATGATCAAAATCAGATAATTTGTAGTAAAGCACCAAGTATAATAGTGTATTGATGTGCTTATGCTGCTTGATGTTGTGAAAATCAGATAATTAGACCTTTGAATGTCTTACAATATTTGATTAAGAAGTTAATAATCAAACTTTGACATATGTTTAGTTGCATATCTTTTGGGGTTTGTCTGGGTGTGCGTTTGAAAGTGATTATGTGATATTGGACAATTAAATATGATAATTAGCTGTAGTTAAGAGTGATGTAGAAATAATGTTTTGCCATTTTGGTGTGCTTTTGCTGTCTGTGGTTGTAATTTCAAGATGTTTGAATGTTTCATAAATTTTGATCAACAAACTAATTGATAATATTGAAATTAGTAGAGATGGTTTTATGGAAGGGAAGTATAAGCTATTCAAATAGACAGCATCTGCTTAATAAGGGAATAAATAACGAGTTTTTTTGGTGTCTTTTTTTGGAAGTTGGTATGAAACTGACTTGAGTAGAAGCATACATTTATCCAGTAATTACAAAAGTATTTATTACTAGTTCAAGTTGCAATAATCTGTTCCAAAACACATCCTAACACCTTTTATAATCAAATATCTGACGTTTAAGTTAATCCTATTTATTGATCTATAGTATATAGTCAAAACATTGTAAAGATTTATTCAACTTTTATCATCCAGGTTTTGCAGCACCTTGGTGATTTCCCCCAGAAATTATCCCAACACTGTCATTGTTTATATGATTATGCTCCTATGCCACCCGTTACGTATCCTGAACTTCGAGATGAAATGTGGTGCCACCGTTATTACCTCAGGAACTTATGTGATGAAATCCGGTTTTCCAATTGGCCGATTGTTGAACATGTTGAGTTTTTACAATCATTACTTGTAATGTGGCGTGAGGAGTTAACAAGAAAACCTATGGACCTATCTGAAGAAGAAGCGTGTAAAATTTACAGATTTCCATAAGTGATATTACAAAAGATGAACTGATAATAGTTACTCCAATGGGAATTCAGAGGATAATTATAGCTTATCAAAACGAATCGAGAATATTGATGAAGAAAAACTTAAGAGACAATATAGAAAGCTTGCAATGAAATATCATCCAGACAAAAATCCTCAAGGGAGAGAGAAGTTTCTTGCAGTACAGAAGGCATATGAACGTTTACAGGTGAAGTATATGTTTTTTATTCAAACTTCAAAGTTGTGCAGTTGACATGTATTTACATTTAAAAAGAAAATATTAAATAAACAAAAATTCTAGCAGGTCAGCTCAACCCCATTTATTTTTTTATGAACGGTTGATTCAGGTTATGTTTTTTTATTTCTACGCATCAAACGGTTTGAGAGTCGCCTAAAGTGTATAACCACATAAATCGTTTATAATATAAACATCAATCTGTTATGGGAATTAATTAATGTTCGTAATCATATTTGACATGCTAATTATTAATAAAAAGTTAATATGTGTTGACAATCTATTTTCTAATCAACCAACCCATCTCGACACTTACAGAAAAATCACATTTTTGACCAGGGACCCAACCTCTCTTTTTGCCACCTTTATAAGAAACTCTAAGCACCTTGTTGTTCATGGAATTAGCCTATTGATATATATTTTTTATGCTTTTCTTCTTGAAATTAACGGCAACTGTTTGAAAAGCCTTTTAATATGATTCTGTATAGGCAATAATGCAAGGTTTGCAAGGCCCACAACCATGGAGGTTGCTGCTTTTGCTAAAGGGACAATGCATTTTGTACAGACGTTATGGGGATGTCCTTGAGCCATTTAAGTATGCTGGATATCCAATGTTGTTAAATGCTGTGACAGTTGATAATGATGACACCAATTTCTTATCCCCAGAACGAGCACCTTTACTTGTTGCAGCCTCAGAGCTCATGTGGCTAACGTAAGCCACATAAATGCATTACAAAATCTTTTCATTTGTATTTAGTTTTTGGGATAATGTATGGGCAAGGCACCCAAGTATACAACTTTTTTCTTTACAGCCACTCATATATTGAAGTTACTTTATAGGCCACATTAGCATGTTTCAGTTATAGGCATTTTGGCTAAAATCATGTCCTACAATTAAGATGCCCTTAAAAGATTTGAGAAGACAAATGTACCGTTGATTTGGTGAAAACGTATTAATGGCTAAACTCTCGTCTTGAAAAAATAATAAGGGCATTTTTTTCATTGACATTTTTATTTTTCTGAAATTGGTATATGTTAAACAAGATACATAGGTGGCCTATAAAGAATTTTCAATATATTGGTGGCCATAATGACAAAAGGTGAATACTTGGCCGGCCTCCACATACATTATCCTTCTGATAAAGTAGGGACATTTAGTCATTTATGTTTTTCGGCATACCTTTGGTTCAAGTTCATATAAAATAACTTTGATTCGTAAGTGGGTGGCATATAATGTTGTTTCGATTCATACAGGGGTGGCTTTTGAGGAAAAAAGTTGAATGCTTAAGTGTGGGCTCCACATAAACTGTTCAGTCTATACTATTTTTTTGTTAATGAAAGGTATTTTGTGGTTGTAGATGTGCATCTTCTTCATTAAATGGTGAAGAGCTTGTGAGAGATGGTGGCATACAGCTTCTTGCAACGCTTCTCTCACGGTGCATGTGTGTGGTTCAACCAACAACTCATGGAAATGAACCATCAACCATTATTGTGACAAATGTGATGCGGACATTTTCTAGCCTGAGCCAGTTTGAGAGTGCTAGAGCTGAGGTGCATGGGTTACCTGGGCTAGTTGAGGACATTGTGCACTGTACTGAACTTGAGCTCGCACCAGCAGCTGTTGATGCAGCCCTTCAAACTATTGCCCATCTGTGTGTGTCATCCGAGTTACAAAATGCATTGTTAAAGGCAGGGGTGTTATGGTGAGTCTATTTAGTTAAGTTTATGTTATAGAGGTGGCAAAATGGATTCGGTTAAATGGGTCAGTTGGTCGTTCTCGTAACACTTGTCCAAAATCTTTAGCATGTTTATAAATGGTTAGTGTGTAAAAGTATGATAGATTTGATAGCAAATTAACATTTCTATAAACTATTACTCATCTTTGTGTTGCCTTCGGGTTATAAAATGCTTTGTTGAAGCTTGGCATGCTGTCTTAAGTCTCTTTAGTCAAGTCCATTTTATGTTGAGGTGGCAAAATTGGCAGCTTTAGCAAAAACACCGGTGTTTCCAAATCTTTAACATTTTTATCAATAATTAGAGTTAAGTACGAGAGATTTTTTTTTTGTTTTTTGAGTTCAATATTAAATCTAGTTTTTAATACAAAAACTTAGTAGGTTTCATCTTTTATGCATTAAAGTTCCCTTTGGGCGACTTTCAGCATGTTACTCCTCTTCAAGTCTTTTTTTAATTTTTTATTTTCTTGTGTTTTCTTTTCATAAAGTATTTCGTATTCTCCAGAATATTCTGAGTTACTTCTGTCTTTGTGTTTAGGTATCTGTTACCATTGTTATTTGAATATGACTCGACAGCAGAAGAACCCGATACCACAGAGGCACATGGGGTCGGTGCTAGTGTGCAAACTGCTAAAAATTTGCATGCGGTACGGGCTGCTCATGCATTATCAAGAATTAGTGGCATAGCCAATGAAAGCCCAACACCTTATAACCAAGATGCAGCTGATGCTCTCAAAGCTCTTTTAACTCCTAAACTTGCTAGCATGCTAAAAGACGAGCAGCCGAAAGACCTTTTGATAAAATTAAACTCGAACTTGGAGTTACCAGAGGTAAACTCACTTGTTATCATAATGTTTTTGAAGAGACAAACATACTTTTGATGAGGTGTCAAGGTGTTATAGGTTAAATTGTCTTTTCAAGAGAAATTTAGGGTGTTTTTGTTGTTAAACATGTTTTTGGCTGAAGTTGGTGTAAACGAAACTGGATGCATACTTAGGCGGCCTATAAATTAGTTTTAATATTTGAATACTCTAGTGGCCTTCATATAGATTATTCATTTATTATTAAGGATTTAAGGCCACCCATACATGGAACCTAGTTTATTTGCCACCCAAGCATGTATGTGGTTTTATGTAATACCAAATCCGTTGAATAATAAGTGTAGACATTGTAAAATGACTAAAACACCCTAGTTTTTTTTTCCACATTAAAGCATTGCTTTTTGATAGATCAGTGCAGTGGTTTTTGTCTTCTCAAAAATTTATGGAATTTTTGTTATTAGGCATGATTTCAGTTGAATTTGGTGTAAAAGAAATCTGATACTTGGCCGGCCTATAAGGTAGTTCCATCATATAGATGGCCTTGATGAAAATTTTGAATACACGAGGGGCCTCAACCCTAATATTTTCTTTTTTACACAAAGCATTGCTTTTTAATTGATCCAAACAAGGGTGTTTTTGTATTTGAAAAGATTTTATTGAAATTTTTGTACTTAAGCATGTTTTAGGCTGAAATTAGTATTAAACAAAACTATATACAGACTCTGGGAGCCCGTGACCTTAATGAAAAAAGTTTAATACCTAGGTCGCCTTCACATACAATAGCCATTTTAATTTTTCTGGAGACTAATCATATCCAATTACCAATTTTTTTCATGGTGTAAATAATATGGTGGCAGATTATCTGGAACTCTTCAACCCGAGCAGAGCTATTGAAATTTGTTGACCAGAAGCGTACAGCCTTAGCTCCTGATGGTCCGCATAGCTTGAAGGATTCACATGCCTTTCTATACGAAGCTTTATCAAAAGAGATCCTAATTGGCAATGTGTATCTAAGGTTTATAATGATCAGCCCAACTTTGAAATCAGTGAACCAGAATTCTTTTGTGTTGCCCTTGTGAATTTATATCAAGCATTGTACACAATCAATTTGCTACTAATCAGATGAGTGGCTCAAATCATGACACATCAAGGCTTGAAAGCAATCATGATGATGATAAATCATATGATGAAGAGAAAGCTGTAGATGATGCTGTAACATCATCTGATGGGAACTTAACGGATAAGGAAGATTTGGGTGTGGTTGGCCACCTTCAACTTGGGCTTACTTCTCTTCAGGTATTTTTATTGATTTTCTTTAGAGGTGGCTAAACACGCAGGTGGGGTAACAAGTCAAAATATGTAATTGTTTTGACTAAATTCAGGTTGGGTTGTTTGAAATTTTCAACTTTATAAAAAAAATCCTAGTGTGTCAGACATTACCTTTATATTATATTATTTAATAATTTTTGTTAAATAATTTAGAGGATGCATGCTTAAAAATAGAGCAAATCGCATGGAATAGAAATGAATTTTTGCACTTTTTCCTGGCTTTATAACCTACTTTAGATTAGACTCAAAACAGAAACCAACTTACATTTTATTACCAGTTTTAGCAAACAGTTACATTTCAATACCGGTTGTAGCGAATGACCAGTTCAGCTAGTAGTTGTTCACTTTTGGCTGATTTTGTTAATAATTGCTAAAGTTGCTACTTAATTTCACTTTAGTGTATATGTCAGTGGCATCTGATTTGATACTCAGTATTTTTTTAAAACAAATATAAAAATTTATATTTTATCATATTTCTTTTCTCTCTCTCTCTCTCTCTCTCTATATATATATATATATATATATATGTACATTCAAATCACATGAGCATTATTTGCATTCATGGCATCTGATGTGTTGGCTGGCATGGCATTGACCTGTGCCACATGTGCATCCACTTACATGTTAAAATCATTTAAAATGAGGTTGGTTGCTATAATTGGCTTCTATTTTCACCTAATTTTTTTGACTTTTTGGAGATAATTTAACCTGATTTGACCCATTCACAAGTGATGCTCAAAATTGCCACCTTACTTTTGTCCAATGTTGAATTTTCAGAAAAATTCTTGTTTGGTGATGAAATAGAACTTTGGGACTTATTACATCTCTTTGTCGTTTTGCAGAATTTGCTAACAAGTGACCCTAATTTGGCATCTGTATTTTCATCAAAAGAGAAGTTATTGCCCCTTTTCGAATGCTTTTCTGTCCCAGTTTCTCCCGGAAGCAACATTCCTCAACTTTGTTTGAATGTGCTGTCACGCTTAACAACACATGCTCCTTGTTTGGAGGCTATGGTAGCAGATGGATCCAGTGTTCTTCTTTTACTACAAATGCTTCATTCTTCCCCTAATTGTCGTGAAGGTGTTCTTCATGTTCTTTATGCCCTAGCAACCACACCGGAACTTGCCTGGGCTGCAGCCAAACATGGTGGTGTTGTCTACATTCTTGAACTTCTCCTTCCACTACGTGGTAATTTTTCTTTCTGTTATTCTCATTAGAGTTGGCAATATGGACTGGTCTGACAAATCAGGTAAGTAGGTAACAGGTCAAAAGCAGGTTGTACCAGAATGGGCTGGACGGATTGGTTGAGTTGACTTGTAACACTTTTCCGTTTAGTTCTTTAAACATGATTGCAATGATAATAGAAACCTTTAAATAAAACGATTTAGGAGACTGTATGCATTAAAAACGCACCCTGGGTGTTTTTACCTGATTGACCATTTTCGTTATGTTCCTTCTTCATCAATTATTTTTCTGACCAATTTGGGATAACAGATCAAAACATGTTGACACCAGTATGGGTGGCGTTTTAGTGTCTCGAAACGATCCGGGTAGGTTGGGTTAGGTCGAGCGTGTTTCATTTCTGATCTTTTATAATTTTTTAATCTGAGTATAATAATATGCATTTTGAACAAAAAATAGTTAGGAAGCTTTACACACTAGGTGATTTTGAACTGTTTGTCTGATATGACCCTTTCTGTTTTTCACTGTTTTTTCACCTTTTGGATGGGTAGAAAGTGCCACTTGTAGTTCTCATTGACACTACACTCATACTTAATACATAGCTTATATTGAACATTTGTTTTCCTTGTGCAGAAGAAGTTCCACTACCGCAAAGAGCAGCTGCCGCCTCTTTATTAGGGAAGCTTGTGGCTCAACCAATGCACGGGCCCAGGGTTGCGATTACACTAGCAAGATTTCTGCCAGATGGATTGGTATCTATTATTAGGGATGGCCCTGGTGAGGCTGTCATAAGTGCTCTTGAACAAACCACAGAAACACCAGAACTTGTATGGACGCCGGCAATGGCTGCTTCTTTGGCTGCACAAGTTGCAACAATGGCATCAGATGTTTACCAGGAGCAGATAAAAGGTCGTGTTTTTGATTGGGATGTACCAGAACAGGCCTCCAGCCAACAGGAAATGAGAGATGAACCTCAGGTACTTTATATTAATGGATCAATTCAGGTTTTGTTTTATCTCTTTGTCAGGTTAAGGGGTGTGCAATGGTCCAAAACCAGACAATAACCTGGTCTGATCCAAGGCTAAGGCCAAAAATATGAAAATATTGTAACTGCGAACCAGGATGCGTAGTACTGGTTTAAAACCAGTTCAGTCCTATAACAGACCAGAAACTGGACCCAACTGACTGGTGATTAATTCCAATTTTGTCTCCAAAATAAAAGTTGTTTGGTTAGAATAATAGAAAAATTCAGGTTTGACCCAAGCAGAATTGAACCAGACAGATACTGGATCCAACATATAATACTAAAATTTTAATGACACTAATTATCTTTTAGCATATTAAAATTTCTGGGCAAAAAGTGTTTTGGATCAACTGGTATTTGACCTGTCACCCAACCTTTCATTCTGACTAGTTTGCCATCTGTTTCGATTTTAACATCCATGTGCATGACCTGTTTTGACCCGTTATTCAACCTCAAAACTTTGACAAATGATCATAACAGGTTGGTGGAATATACGTGAGACTATTCCTGAAAGATCCAAAATTTCCACTCAGAAATCCAAAGAGATTTCTAGAAGGATTGCTAGATCAGTATCTTTCATCTATTGCTGCTACACATCATGACAATCAAGGAGCTGATCCTGAGCTCCCACTACTATTATCTGCTGCATTGGTATCTTTGTTGCGGGTTCACCCTGCACTTGCAGATCATGTTGGGTTTTTAGGGTACATTCCCAAATTATTGTCCGCAGTAGCTTTTGAGGCAAGGCGTGAAACAATGTCATCAGAAGAACCTAGAATGCCAGATGGATCATATGATAGTGAGGATAACCAGTCACAGGTGACTCAAACGCCTCAAGAACGTGTGCGTCTTAGCTGCTTGCGAGTGCTACATCAATTGGCGGCTAGCACCACTTGTGCAGAAGCCATGGCAGCTACTAGTGTTGGGACAACCCAGGTACAGGCTTATGTTTTTGTCTGGAAGTGGTAAATGGGTGAGTCAAAAAGTGTTCCCAGTTGAAACGTATCAATTCTTGTATGTGTTGACCACATTTTTGTTCATTTGCTATATCTCTTTTAAATAATAGTACGTTTATTTATGAGGGAAATGTTGGGAAACCTTAAATTTACTGAAGCTTGATAAAAAGGTCAGATATACATAGTTTAGGGACTTCATCTTGAAAAAAACAAGGACCTAGCTGTTGAACTTTGGCTCGGAGATTTATTCATGTAGAAAAAGGATATAGTTGTTAAAATTAGATTCGAATATTTTTGTTATTTTTTTGAAGTTTAGGGACTTTTAATCATGCAAATGAGGACATGTTTGTTAGAAATGAAGTCTGAAGACTTTTCCATTAAACTTAGCGACTTAATGATGCATGATTAGGACATATTTGTTGAAAATAAAGTTGGAGAACATCTTTGTTGAGTTTTGTGAAGTTAATAGGTTTAGTTAGTCTAACAGTAAAGTACAGGGACATGTTGTGAGAATTCAGGTAATGGCTATTTCTTTTTTAACATTTGCCCTTTTTATTTTTATGCAAAAAAAAATAATATTCCAAATATTTCAATGCAATTTTAGGAGGTTGTATTAAAATTGACTTTGGGCTAGTTTCAACCTGCTTGACTTATTACCTTCATGGCTATCTGTTTTAATTTGACATGTTTGAGCTAAAACAGAACACATTCATAAGTAGACGTATTTCAATAGCTCCTTAAACTTGTATTCATGCTTAGTTTGAACTTCAATGCATCTTTTTTCCCTTTCTCTCAGGTGGTTCCATTGTTAATGAAAGCAATTGGATGGCAAGGTGGAAGCATCCTAGCACTTGAGACATTAAAACGTGTGGTTGTTGCTGGAAATAGAGCAAGGGATGCACTTGTTGCACAAGGTCTCAGGTGAGACATGCAAAATCCAAAAAACAAATTATTGGAAACGATAAACTGAAAACCTCAATAGAAATATTAGTAAGATAATGGTGAAATGATCAAACCTGGACCTAATACATTCAATTTAATACTTGATGGGTTCTTTTTTTGTTTAAAGACCGATAATGGTTTGTTTATAGGGTTGGGCTTATTGAAGTACTTCTTGGGCTTCTTGATTGGAGAGCAGGAGGGAGAAATGGGCTTTCCTCTCAAATGAAGTGGAATGAATCTGAAGCATCCATTGGCCGGGTGCTTGCAATAGAGGTTAGCTGAAAGGATTATAAATATTAATAAGTAGGTCACCAAATAGGGTGGATTTGCAGCCAATTAATTCTTTTCCCAATAGCACGTGTTACTTAAAAATTAGAATAAAATTTAAGGGATCTTTATAATAATATTTGCATTTCATCCTCTTTATGTTTCTGTCATTAAACTGCTTCAGTTATACTTGCAATCATGCAGCAACCCAATTATCTATGAATGGAACAATCTAGGTCATATGCTTCATCTTTAGGCGGACAAAGGAGTAAATAAAAAAAAAGAGAGAGAAAACTGAAGCAGGTTGTGTCGGATGGGTCAAAAGTCACCCATAGTTGACTTTTAAGGAATAAAACCACTTCGCCTCCTAGATTATATTACTTTGATTGTTATAGAAATAATATTATTTACAAATCATATTTGACACTCTAATGGGCAATTGTCAGAAAACCTATGGGCTTTTGTTGAATTTGCACACAAGTGCATGGACTTTTTTTTACATTAATTAATGGAAAACCTAACGATGAAGTCCCTTAACTTCTATTTTGCACACAAGTGCATGGGCTTTTGTTTAAAACCTAACGATGAAGTCCCTTAACTTAGAATGACCCCTTGAATGATTAAATCCTCATCACAAAATATAATGGAAAAACTTCTATTTTGCAGGATTGTTCCCTAACTTTATAACAATGACTTTTTAGTTTAGTTTTAAAATCTAGGGATTCATACATGCAAAAATAGAGTTCACAGACTTATGTGTTAATCTAATGAAAGTCAATATGGTTCTTTTGACAATCCCTCCACGTTAACCGTTTATGAAAAAAATTCAACTTAGAATGACCCCTTTAACCCAAATCTGGTTCGATCTATTACCCAACCTCGACCATTTTCCCACCTCTACCTGTGATGGCTGGTTAATATCAGTTAATACTCCCCTCTCATTTTACTTATTTAGTCATTTCTTTTGTCAATCTAGGTTTTGCATGCATTTGCAACAGAAGGGGCCCACTGTACCAAAGTTCGTGATATACTAGATTCCTCTGAAGTAAGTCACCATCTAAGATCATAATTGTGCTTCCATAATAGGTCAATTTTCTTTATGGATTTCATCTTATTAATGAAAATTATTTTTGGCAGGTTTGGGCAGCTTATAAGGACCAAAAACATGATCTTTTCCTTCCTTCAAATGCGCAAATAGCAAGTGCTGGAATTGCAGGACTGATTGAAAATTCTTCATCATCAAGGCTGACCTATTCTTTAACTGCCCCACCACCACAACCGAATTCATCAAAACCGCCTGCTGCTGTCACATCTGATTTGAATGGATTATAGATGAGGTGATTTTATCAAACTATAAACAATCATCAAATAGGATGATTTCAGGCCACAAATGAGAACAAATAACAAACAGGTCGTATTGCTCTCTTTGTATAGCATACTGTACAGGTTTTATATCTTGTGTTGCCGTTGAGGCTTGGAGATGTATCTTCTCTTTGAGATAAAAGTGATGATTATGGTGGTTTATGTAAAGAATCTTTAGATAATGTGTCACTTTTTTGCATAAATAGTTGAGGTGATACGACTTTGGTTTTTCTGTCTAGTTTGTATGTTAAGTTGATTTGTTATGTTTGGTTTAAAGAGGAAATTAATCAGCTTTATTTGTTGCTTTTTCCATCATGCTTTCTGTTGGTTGACATGTGTACTTGATGGATGCATTATAAGCACCTAATGTTTAAATCTAATGTTGACCCGTTTACTTGTGTTAATTCAAAAGGGAAAATACTAAAATGTTAACAATATAAACTTTGCCTTTTTTTTTCCCACTCATAAACATTGACTTAAGGAGTGGTTTAGAGGTTGATCTGAGCATCAAGTCACAAAAACGCCGATCATGAGGCTAAATTATACAGCGCCACGTTCAAGAGTGCATAAACGCTTGTGTCCCATGAAACGGTTCCATATGCCGCCTGGCATTATGATAGAAACTGGGAATTTGATTGAATTACTGTTAATGATAATAAAAAAGTCGGCTCGATTCGAGAGAGCTAATCTCCAATTACAAAACTTGACAGGAAACAGAACAAATGAAACAGCCTACTAATACTACTACCACCACGAGTAGCTATGCTACTACTGCTCACTCCACTCATCCGCTATTTTCAATATGCAGCTGACCAGGAGGATCCATCAGTTGGCCAGGTCTAGCGTACTACCCATCTGCCCATGGGTCTGCTGCCCTGGATCATCTGTGCAGATCCGACCCATCTGTGCACACAGACTCGTAGCACATAAAGCTTTTGACCCATTGGGCACTTATAGAGTTATGAAGAAAGATACACAACCAATCCTAAGAGAGGAACTATAAGACCTACATAAATACTTGTATATATTGCTTACAATGTGATACATAAAATGGATATAACCGTCCCTTCTCTCTTCCACTACTTCTAGTTACTTCCATATGTTAGGCAAAAGTGCATTATATTATTTTCATAGTTCTCTACATAAAAGTACTTTTGCACCAACCACATCCTACAGTTACACTTGTATTGCTGAAGCTATAGTTGGTCTTGTTTTGCCAAAGAAAAATATTGTATATCATACGGGAAAACTGTATATTTATTAGACAAACACTATTAACAACATATTCGATTCGATTCCATTTGATTGATTCTTCTATACAACCCATGACATCTCAGATGGTAACAAAAAAGAGATGAAAATCATAATCAACGTGACAGAATCTTATCTTCCAAAAGACTTCAATTCTGTGGTGTTCCAAGTTTAATTTACCTATTGATGATGATGTATCATGCTTGTTGCAGATTGGAGGAATCTTGTGTAGATGAAATGTCATTACTGCCCCTAATTTCAAACTTGCATAATGGACATGATGCATTGATCTTTAACCATTTATCTACACATTGTATATGAAAGAAATGCATGCAAGGAAGCTCTCTCAGCAGATCATTATCTGCATATTTTGCCAGGCATATGCAACAAACCTGCACCATATTCAACCATCTTTATGTTTGAAGTAGAGACATAATCCCTTGTTTTTATAGTGAAAAAAAAATGAAACGGTTTATATTAAAATAGAGACATGATTCCTTACAGCATCTTCCCCAGAGATGGCACGCTCTTTTTCTGTCCCTGCTGCTAGAATCCCGCCTTCATCAACTCCTGAATCATTATTATCTTTAGTCTCATTATTTCCATTTTTCTTTAATCTGAACTTGTGTGTTGGCAAAGCATTAATAGAATCTTCACTTGCTCCTTTCATTTGATTCATATCCTCATGAACACCAAGAATTGAAATGATACAAGGCAGACAACAACATATCATCCCACATAAAATGAAAGGCATTGCATAGCCAATACAGCTGAAGGTAAGAAAAACAATACACAGCCTGTAATATAGCAAGGCGTAAGTAATCTTTTTTATTAGGTAATGGTAATCATGGCAAAATGGACAGGTCGCGGGGCTAATGGGTCAAAAGTACTTTTATGACAGGTCGGGCCAAGGTTGGACTGACCAAAAACTTTTTTTTCCCCTTATTTTCTGGAACTATATGCAACTTTTTTTTTTTGAACAGCAGAAATATATTAACTAGTGTGATAATATGATTACAAGTCTATTATCATTATAAGAACAAATGTAAACCTTTGGACTCTTGAGAATTCATTCACAAGTCCATTTACATTATTTTGCAAGATTGAACCAGACTTCATGCATTTACAAATATATCCTTTTTTTGGATGATTAAGTCTGTAAACCTTACATAAAGGACCTTTTTGTTGTAATTTTACAAGTTTAAGAACATTACCATGGATAATAAAGTTCGGGGCCTTATGTGTACTTTGACATTTACCCAAATAATAAACTTAACTTTGTTTTAGTAAAGCCGAGCTAGGTCTTATGCCTCCAAAAACATTTTGAATGACTTTAACCTTGTTCGACCCACGTAATCCATTTTACATGTTTCCTTACTTGTAAAATCTTTTACAGTAACTCATTGACCCATAGAGATAAAAAAATAACCCATATAGACCCATTTGCATATATATGGATCAAAATTGCCCCATCTAGGTAAACTCAGACGAAGTCTCCTTTCAGATAATGTAATATATTAGTGACACCTGTACAAATTAGGAGCATCCGCAGATGATGAATGGCCTCCAAATATCCAAACATTACCGACTACAAACCATACAGCAGAAAAGCAATCCAAAGCCATTTTAAAATGGTCCACAAGCATGGTAAGCCTGCTAACAAGAAGTCAAGAACAGATACAATCAAGTCAATCACATTTATCGCAAACTAAGATAATTAATGTGATAGATAAGCAGACAGTTACCTAGCATTTGAACCCACATTTACACCATTCCAAGAGTTGGGTGACGTGGCAGGTCGATTTTCCTCTTCTGAAGATCGAGCAAACGAGATTGTTATGTAAGAATTTGGTTCTGGTTGATGGTTACTTTCAGAAGGGGGATGTTGGGTCTGATTTGACCCATTTTCAGTAGCCTGATTTCTATGTAGATAGCGCCAGTACAAAAATGGAAGACTTGCAACACACCCAGCAGCATAACCCACAATCCAAGCAAACAAAGGAGTCTGTGGGTTTTCATTTCTTGATATATATAAAACAACAACAGACGCAATAATCTGGCCCAAAGTGAATCCTAGCTCGATTGAAATCCATAACAAAGTGTCAAACGGGCTCCACCTACGGCGACCCAGCCCATCCCCTCTCCTCCCAAGTCCACTCGACCGGCTTGATGAAGCCCGAACCAATTGAGAAGCTGAATCACGCGGGCTACGAGCCAGACCATGATGAGAATTATTGGAGCCACTTGATGATGACACGTCATCATCACCTCCTATCTCCAAATCAATTACATGCTCATCTTCATGATTTTCTCGAGTTTCCACTAGCAATGGGTAACTATCGGTTGCATGGTCTATATTACTTTGCTCTTCCGTGGTTACAGCCATCCTAATTTTCCAATAAGCGAAAAAAAGATTGGATTTTGGTGCTATAAAAATAATGCTTCAGTCCCCCTGAGGATCACTGTGCATCATTAATATACAGATTTCCTGCAATATGAAAACCGGATGGAATGTTAAACAATCTATGATACATGAATTTCATAAACACCATAGATTACTCGTTTCATTCAAACAAAGGAGAAAGAACTTAGAACTCCAGCAAAATGCAATAATTTTAGCAAAAATCCTAATCAATAAAAGCATAAAACTACCTAAATTTCACAAGATAGGCTCAAGAATATGTCAATATGATAACTCGAAGAACATAAAAATAGTGAAACTTAATCAGAAATCAATACCTCTTCTAATATACTTATTTAGCCCTAATTAGTAGTTACTTGAGCTAAAAGCCTTAATACCTTATCTCTCGCCGATAAATTGCATAAAAGGGTAAACACACAACACACGCAACTTGAATTCAGCTGAAACAAACACCAAGGCTCCAATTTTACCCTCTGATTTCATCTTCACCAAAGAAACTACATGAATTCAAGCTAAAACTCAACTACTCCACCACTAAAATCACCGATAACGCATCAAACTTCTTCAAACTCCGTAAATCGATAGTAATTTAACAATCAACGAATTAATTTCAAATCGAAATTTCACCAACATCAACAGAAATGATCCAACGATCAGTTCATGTACCAATTCCGCGTTAGAATGAAACCCAGATGATGAAATTCAAAATTAACAAATTAAAGAACAGATTATAAACAAAGAACATGAAATTGAACACATACAATCGTTGAAAATCTAGGGTTAGGAATTAAGACAACGTACCAGTGATTTTATTTCGCAATTAAAGGAACTTTTGTTGAAAATTAAACGTTAATTGCGGTTAAATTCCCTTTCTCAAGAAAGAATCACAGCTTGTTTGTTGAGATAACAGGTCAAATATGTTCATAACTCAAAGCCCCAACAAAACAAAGTTTATATTGTTTTCTTTCTAATATGATGTAAAACATTAAAAGATTATTTTTGATATCAAAGTATATATTAAGAGTAACTTAGTACATCTATAATGATTTTAGTCTAACTTTTTATATTAAAAAATTATATTATAGTTTACCTACTCGTATGTTATGTATCGAACTTATGTTTTTAGCTACTTTGATATTTATCAATTTAGAGGCATATAAATAATATTCATCATTTGTAATAACATAGATGCAATTTATGGTTTGGGCAGGATTAGATGCAATTTATGGTTTGAGCAGGATGTTTTACAAGTTTAGATAAATGTATATAAAATTCCTTATTTTGTAACTAAAATAGATGAAATTTAATAATATTTTCTCTTTAATATGTTTAAAAAAACTTTCAAAAAATTAAACTCGCGTCATTTTACTTGCGTCAAAACACATCTAATCATAGAGTTATAATAGGATTTGGTATGCTTGTCACCTTACGTATCATAATAGATAAGTCAATGTCCTTTATCTAACACAATATCTCTCATGTCTATGAGTGATATGAGTCGTTTAAGTGTCACACGTTTGGATAAAAAACGTCATATGGCTACAAAATTTTTATTAAAATCTACACGTAGTTTAAGGTTTCATAAGATCGTACTTATAATCACCTGAATCTTCTTTCATTTTGCGTTGATCCCTAGATTGTAATCATATGCCTTAGAAATTACAACTCACATACTCAAAAACACACATTTGTTCAATTTGATGTTGATACCTATGAGACTTTCAAATTGGCCCATTAGTGCTATTTGGAAATAATTATAGTTGTTGGCACTAGTTTTTGATGATATGGGTCGTCTAAGTGTCACACGTTTGGATAAAAAACGTCATATGACTACAAAATTTTTATTAAAATCTACACGTAGTTTAAGATTTCATAAGATCGTGCTTATAATCACCTGAATCTTCTTTCATTTTGCGTTGATCCCTAGATTGTAATCATATGCCTTAGAAATTACAACTCACATGCTCAAAAACACACATTTGTTCAATTTGATGTTGATGCCTATGAGACTTTCAAATTGGCCCATTAGTATATTTGGAAATAATTATAGTTGTTGGCACTAGTTTTTGATGATGTGTTGTATTCGTTTGATCGTAAGTTATATAAGCGTAGAATAAAAATCAAGAATCAAAATAACACTTAGATCATTCGGTTCAAAACCAACAATTATAAAAATTAGACAGGTTAATCGATTAAAAAGAGTTAAAATTTAATTTTGTAATTTATTAATTATATGCATAGATAAATGGATCGAACAACATTTATTTTCATATTTATCTTCATGTTGTCCTTGTTACAAAACGAATGATGTGTATTGTTTTTGATAATTGGTGTTATACAAAAGTATGAAATGTGTGGTGGTTATACTTATTTTATAGATAAATCCTATGAATAATTATTAAGTTCTTATTTAAACAGGATATAGCCCCCCCCCCCCCCCCCCCCCCCCCCCCACCACATTTTGTACATAAAGTGGCACGATTATCATTCTTATTTTATAAAATTTCAGATATCTACATCTTGACATAATTTTTATTATAAATCGAGCATTACAAATTTACAGCAACATCAACAACCCCATCGCAACACGCAACTTATGTCTACTAGTTATTTATGTAAATTCACCTCAAAACAATAGTGTTAGATGATTTGAATAAAACCTCAAAACAATAGTGTTAGATGATTTGAATAAAACCCCGCTAAGACACATGAACAAATGATGTTTATATTGCATGATATATATATGTGTTTCTTAAAACAACTACCATTATGCGCAAAAGTTATATCTCAATGTTAAATATTATTTTTCTATGATAAAGCTAAAACATAGGTTTGTTCGTATCTATTTCAAAGTTATATCAATTTAACAAATTTTGGTTTTTGTTTGTGGAAAACTTCACATAATAATTATCAGATTTTTCAAATGTTTTACTAAAGTTATTAAAAAAAAATTCCACTAATGTCACTTAATGTTTATTAGGTGTTCTATTATTGTAAAACCTGTTTATATATGGTAAAAACTTTTATATTAGATGACTTAAATAAAATATATATGAATTCTGGTTACTATTTAATATTTATTTTTAAATTTGACTTATATGAAAAATTAAACTTGGTTACTATTTATTATTTTTTTCTTCACTGTTATCTATTGATTCTATTTAATCTAGAAAACAATCACTAAACACTTATTAAGATTTATACCTTTAAAATATTTTAACACTTATAATAAAATTCACAAGATTAGAACCTCCAATAAAAGTTGGTGACTATATAAAATAGATTTTTAGTAACTTTAGTAGATCATTTAGAAAAGTTTAATTAATGTTATATCTAATTCCTTCTTTAATTATTTAGAGTTAATTACATAAATGATTTATGTGGTTTGGCCAAAATAACAAGTTTGGGTACTAATTTTTTTGAGTAACAAGTTTGGGTTTATACATTTAATTTTGTAACGAGTTTGAGTATTAACGTCAACTTCTGTGAACTTTTCCTGTTAGGTTCAAGGGCATTTTAGTCATTTCATATTATAGGGACTAATTATGTAAGTTAAGTGAGGGACTGGTTGTGTAATTTACTTAAAATAATATATTTATTTTAATAAGTATCTATAATTATGTATTTTTAAATACACCCCCGGTTGATTACACAGATCTGAACCGGCAAGCCTATTTCGTCGTCAGCCACCACCGCAACCATCGGATAGGCCTCCCACCACTTTCTATCCATCCCTATATATATATATATACACACACACACACACACACACACATATATATACTGTTGTTCTTCACATCAAGCACCGATAAAACCCTAAATTTCGCAATAAAATGATTGGTGGTATGCTTAATCGTTGATGTGAGTAGGGGTGTAGTGGTGATTTTGGTTGGGATTTCATCATTATTGTTTGATTCTGTAAGGAAACTTTTTTTGAATTAAACAAATATGAAGGTGACCATCATCGCCTTCCCATATCGACACCACCAAAATCCTTATTGTCACCACCTGCATCACCTTCCTTCGCCCTCACAGTGGTTCGATTTTGGAGCTCACCACCATCGGCTACCATCTCAAAAAGAAAACCCCAGGATCAGCCACATGATATAGGTTTTGGGGATGAGTTTTAGAGAGAGAGAGAGGCGATTCAAGATATATATATATATATATATATATATATATATATATATATATATATATATATATATACACACACACTTATTAATAAAACAATAACTTTAGTGTCACGTGGCATTCTCTTAAGACTCTATTTTTTTCAATTTCCGTTTAAATATGTATCTGTTCTCAGCGTTAGTCTAGATTCATTTAGAGACATTTGGGGAAATTTTGGAAATTTAACCCTAAATTAGAGTGTATATTTCTTTGGAAATGTAATCAAACCTAATTATTCTTCTTTTTTAAAATATTTAATCTACAAAAACTACAGATCACCTTCAATTCTATAAAATGCTCGGTTTATATTCGAATCGTGACAAAAATTACGGGATTTCTTCATCGATTTATCTCTAATTCGAAGGATTTCATGGGTATCTTTCTTTGAAAATGAAATCACACCCTATTTTGAAAGATTGCACAACCATCCCAGCTTTACAACACTCGTGATTTATCTTTATAAACTCTGATGATAGCGCCTTCAACAAGCTTCATCAACGTTATCATTTTGGCTTCGCTTTCTTCAAGTTTTCTTCAAGAAAAGGTATTTATTTTTGTTATATTTGAGCTTTCATCCTCTGAGATTGTGTTTTTCGATTGATATTATTTTTCTTTCATTTTTTTATTTGAAGGTGATCTGCTTCGACAATCCATCTTTAAAGAGGTATTACATGCTTTTGATTTTTAAACTCTTTTATTTCTTTTATGTATACTGTCGTATTACAATATTTTTGGATTAAACCCGTGTGTTGCATGGGTCTTTAGCCTAGTGTGTATATATATATATACATATATATATATATACATATATATATACATATATATATATACATATATATATATACATATATATATATACATATATATATACATATATATATACATATACATATATATATATACATATATATATATACATATACATATATATATACATATATATATATATACATATACATATATATATATACATATATATATATACATATACATATATATATATATATATATACACACACATATATATATATATATATATACACACACATATACATATATATATACATATATATATACATATACATATATATATACATATATATATATATATATATATATATATATATATATATATATATATATATATATATATTACTTTTTTGAGTTTATGTTACATTTTACAAATAAATAAAATTTATATTGAACAAATTACACATATGGTCCCTTATCATAGCAAGTTACATAAATGATGTTTTTTATAATTTAAAAGGTAATTTGGTCATTTCACTCTAATTTAACAGAATATTTAACGAAAGTTTGTCTTGATATCTAAACTTGTTACAAAAATAAAAACACAAATCTCTAACTTGTTACTCGAAAAAATTAATACCCAAACCTGTTATTTTTATTAAACCACAGGGACTATCTGCGTAACTAACTCAATTATTTATTTTTTTCCTTCAATGGGTAGATTTCTTGCCCATGACTCCAAGTGCATCCCTTGTGGGCTTTCCATGGGCCACCAAGATCCGAACTCTATGCAACCTCGTCTGGAATCATGGGCCCACTACCAATCGCTCAAGTACTCCTGATACGGCCCAACAAAAAGATAGACTTGAAAGCCCAGTAAGTGTCCAGTTCAGACTTCAGAAATTGAGTAATTGACCACAAAACTAGATGTGCACGGTTAATTCGGTTCGTGAACGAAAACTAACAGCCCGAGCTGAAACCGAACAGGTACTATTTGAAACCGGATTGAAACCTAAAGAAACCATAGGTTAGAGACCGGTTTATAATCCATCTTGTTGAAACAGGTTCAAATACCAATCAAAAAACGCGCGACCAAAAATCGACCCAAAACTACTTAAAGCCAGTCAAAAATCCAATCACAAAACCGGTAAAGAAAGCAAGTTTGGAAATGATATGGGCACCTCTACACAAAACAATAGTGTCTGATGATTTGAATAGAACAACGGTTCAATATGGAGTAGACAAGTGATTAAAGGGGAAAAATGATATAAATACAATAGCGTAGAGTCATTTTGAGAACCACTTTTTTTATGTGAGAACTCTAGTAATCAATATGAACCACACATTTTTGTTACATACAAATCACATGCCATTTGTATTTTTTTTAAATGTACATAACTTTTTTTTACGATATTATTTTTTCAAAAAAATTTCACCATAAAATTCAATATTTTTTTTATCTTTCTAACGCCTACCATATTGATGTACTTTAAAAAAAAACGTCCACACGTTATTTACACATGTGTAAATTCTGTTATGCACATGTGTAAATTCGATTTTACACATGTGTAAATCCGGTTTTACACATGTGTAAAACGAATTTCGTAAAAAAACGAGGAAAACGGGAAAAATGAGAGGAAAATGAGAGAAACATTTTTGTGTATTTATTTTTTATTTTTATGTTATTTTTCGTTTTATAATTTTTTTATTAAGTTTTTGTTATTTACCATTTTTTCATTGAAAACTAGTGGCTCGTATTGATTCCTAAAGTTCTCACAAAAAAAAGTTCTCATTTGATCCCTCCACTAAATACAATGGCTCAGTTATTTTAATAAGTTAGATTTTCATTTGGTTACCATGAACAGTTTCAAGGACGGCCTGAGAATTCTTGAAAAATATTAGGTTCTGGGCGAGTAGAAAAGAATGACCCATATATTAAAAAGTAAATAACTCATATGTAAAAAGTATATAATAAGACAATAATTATTATAACCAATAAACAAAAGTATTGTAGCAAAAAAATCAAATTTACGTATTTAAATAAATCATGAGACTTTTCTAACGTTTTTAAATGAGTTTAGATTTGATAAATGGTAGTAGATCAAACTAATTAAAATTTTAATGGGCCCTAAGTTTCTATAAGTTAAAAAAATTAAATTGTTCTTAGGTTTGTTAATAAGTTTGTTAATGGCCAATATTTTTTTTAAATAATATTTATACATACATAATACATAATATAATATAATACAAAAATAAAAATAAAAATTTCGAGCCCATGAAAAGATCGGGCCCGGGGAGCCCCCCCTCCCCCGGGCGCCCATGGACAGTTTAGGAGAAATCTGTAAATATGATATAAGGAAACTTGTAAATCATAATCTCTATCGCTTTAAAGAGCAATTTGTAAGTGATAGATTTTTGTTGGTTTAAAATGAAGCTTGTAAGTGATAACTGTGTCAGTTTTGAGGAAGCTTGTGAACGATGATCTTTGCAGGTTTAGATGAAATATAACGAAAAAACCTTTCGATTGAAAAATCAAGGAGTGGGTTGTAAGGTGAAATAATTAAAATCTACCAGAAACCGGTATACAACAGTTTCTCTTTTGTGGTGAAATAATAAATTTTTGACAACTAATTTCATAATTTCATAATGTTTGAGTTCATCGTCACACAAACAAGAAACGAGTATAATCACATATAAATAAATTATACGAAAATACAACATGCATGCTTTATTTTTTTTATCACGTTACATATAATTAAACAAAAATATAATATACTACATTGAATACAATGACAAAGTATAAAGTAAGTTATATTTGGTATAGAAAAACAAATATATATTAGATATGAATGCAATCAACTTTTCAGGTTATAACCTTTATATGTATGTTTGTGTTGGTTTCTAGTTAACTGTAGCTTTATTTAATAATTATGAATTATGAATTATGAATTATGAATCAAGGATTCTTTTCCTTGATGAACAATCATATTCACATGGGTGTGATAATGAGTAGCTAAGAACATTCAATTATTATGCCAACACATGAGATCGATACGTTAATTTATCCAAAAAAGTAAATATTATAATTTAGTAAACTTTATTAACTAGATATTATTATTTGTAATTAGAAAGCGAACACTACTTTTTATTAAAAAAATTATTTAGATGTATTTATATACTTGAAAATGTTAAAATCGTTTTGGACGGTTTCAAATATAAGGCTATACAAACAATTTATTTCACCTGATATAAATCAAATGGTAACTATATGTAAATTGAGGTTTCCTATACATTAAATGCATTATGATTTCGGTCTTAAGTCTTGTTAATTAATTAAAATAATTTATGAATTTTATGCCGATCAAAGAGATATCTATTAAGCATGATTAAAATATTTCTGAATTACACTTTATACCACAAGTGTGAAGTGTTGATCCTTTAAATCATATGATAACATTTTAAGAAACTATTTTTTTCACAAGTGGTAAGCCTTTGCTTTTGTAAATTTCAATCAAATAAAGTACTTTTTGCTTTTATAATTTCTCTCTCTTTTGATGGAAATCGCTAAAAGACAAACGCAAAATTCAAACAAGCCCAAGCTTAACTTGGTCGTATGATATCTTATTAGTTTAAACTTGATTCTCAACGGTTTAAAATAAATAGTTTAAGGTTGTTATTAGAAATGTTTATAAAATAATTTATTTAGAACTATTTATCTCACTTGTAAATTAAATAACTTAAAAAGTCTTAAAACTTTTAAATTCATAACGAAATGTGATAAGATGTCACATCAGTTTCTATCACGATGGATACTTGATGTATTCTTCCATGACCATTACTATAGGCGTGATAGAAGATTATTGTTTTATGATTTTTTTTTAATTGTCTGACAATTGATTACAAGACTACATCTCATCATTTTTTTCATTTATTAAATCTCATATTCACACAAACAACGTTACACCCTTTAATGAATATGAATGAAATAGTAACCTCTACCTACGTCAATCTATGCAACAACTCACAATCACTAAATAGCAAAATTCACGTATACCTTATAATAAGTAATCCCAGAGATGATAATGGGTCAGATACAAGTTCATATTATCTCATTTTTAATTGTAAAACAACATGGATAGTCATTATTCGTTAGTCTGATAGGTTTACAGATAAACTCATTTATTGTCGTATGCAGTAAAAAAATTCAATCGGAAAACTATCACCTGAAAACCATCTTAAACTCACTTATAAATCCACTTTAAATATCAATTACTTAACTATACTTTTAACAATTTGATAATTCTAATAATCTCAAATTTCTAACAAATTGAACATATTGAAAGGGATAAACAGGTTCGGATCCCTGCCCGAAAATATAATTTTTTTAAAAACTAATCTCATACTCAAATACACGAAATTGTTTTAGCTCTGACTTAGTTGATTATTTAGCTAAGTGTACTTAAGTTACACAAATCATAAACCAGAAGCATTTCTTGGATCCTTACAGAAAAAAAGATAGAAAGACATGGGCTCCATTTCACACTACTATTATTATGTCTTCCTTCAATCTCATGATTTTAACCTGAAATTTCTCTCTCTTCCAGCTTTCTATCTCATTTGCATGTCTTCTCTCTGATTCTCTCTCTCTCTTTCAAACCCATGTCCATTTTTGTCCCTGAAAGTCCAGGTATATTCTCCATCTCTCTCTCTATATATAAAAATATATGTGTATATATTTGTGTATGTATAGATCTTCTGTGAATACCACCTGATTCTTCAGTGCTCTGACTTTTAGATTATAATATTACTGTCTTCTTCAATCTTTTAATGTAATAACATGTTGCTACCCCTACTGGCATTATGCAATTTTTATTCTGTTTCAGTTTGCTGACATATAATTGTTAAAGTTGTATCCTTTTCTTCAAATTTGGGGGTTTAGGGCTTTTTATGATCTGGGCTTTCTATCAGTTGCTATTTCACATTTCTTTTTGGTAAGTTAGTAGATCCTGATCTGGGTTTCAGATCTGCAAACTACAGTACGACTCTTTGCTTCATACTTCAAATTTTATATGATTTGAAGTGTGTTTAGATCTATAGATATGTTTTTGATTTGTGTATGAGCAGTGAGTTTAGTTTTTCTTGGAAAATTCAGATTTTCTTATACAAGTAAAAATTTCTCATGTGAGATGAGATCATAACAATGCGCATTGTTAATATTTCTGTAAAAGCTTTAATTTTTTCATATGAGATGAGATCATAGGAATGGTATTAGCTTTTTTTGAAATATTTTATTCAAAAGTTCATTTTTTTAGATTAAGATAAGATCATAGCTATGGGTGTTAGCTTTTCTTGAAATATTTCTTTGAAGGTTTAAGTTTCTTGATGATATGTTAATTTTACTGATTATATTTGTTCATCCTCAACAAATGGTGTTGAATAGTGAGTGTTAGTTTTTCTTAAAAAACTCAGAGTTTATTAATATATGATGATTTTTTTATAAAAATCACATGCTTTGAGAAGTAAACATTTCTCATATGAGATGAGATCATAACAATGGGTATTATTAATTTTTCTTGAAAAGCTGTAATTTTTTGCATATAAGATGAGATCATAGGAATGGGTATTAGCTTTTCTTGAAATATTTTATTCAAAAGTTCAATTTTTTTTAGATTAAGCTAAGATCATAGCTATGAGTATTAGCTTTTCTTGAAATGTTTCTTTGAAGTTTAAAGTTTCTTGAAGAGGTGTTAATTTTACTGATTATATGATTCATCCTCAACAGTAGGTGTTGAATATGGGGATTTAATCTTAATTATTCTGTTAATTAGGAAAATGAATTTCTTTTCATCTTTATAATCCAAGAATCTGCTTATTTTATCCCCTTAAATATTAAATAATTTCTTGAGTTCTTTTTGCTAATCATGATTCTAATATGTGTATTTCAGGCTTATTATTGGCTGCAAATTCGACTATTCCTACTATGATTAAACAGATTCTTGCAAAGCTCCCGCGTAAATCTTCAAAATCAAATCAAAATGATTCGGATGGGGGCAATGCAGCCACTGATTTAAGCAACATTGGCAGCTTCACAAACACTTGTAGTGTTATTTCAAGTAAATTAAATGTTGTTAAAAAGATGTCATCATCTATTTTCCCAACATCCAATGGTGATATGATCCAGCCTCATCTATCCTTTAAAGATGTCCAAAATTCTGAAAAACAAAGACTTCTTATCAGTAAGTTGAATCTTTGCTCGATTGTATATTATTTTAATGATCAAGATAAAGATAATGTAGAGAAAGATCAAAAACGCCAAGTTTTAGTCGAGATTCTTGATTTTCTTGGTTCTGATTCCATAAAACTCACGGAACCCGCCATGTCAGCGATCTGTAGAACATGTGGGGTTAATCTTTTTCGTGAGTTCCCTCCGAAATACTCCAATTCGCCACGTGGAGAAACAGAAGATGAAGATCCATGGTTTGATCCAGCATGGTCACATCTGCAACTTGTTTATGAAATACTCCTTAGATTTGTTAGTTTAAGTTCTCTCGATCCAAAAGTTGCTAAACAGTATATCGATCATTCGTTCTTGTTAAAACTCTTGAATCTCTTTGATTCTGAGGACCCACGAGAACGTGATAGTTTGAAGTCGCTTTTACATAGGATTTATGGCAAATTTATGGTTCACAGATCGTTTATCCGAATGGCTGTCAGCAATATTATGTACCAGTTTGTTTATGAAACTGAAAAACACAATGGGATTGCTGAACTACTGGAGATTTTTGGGAGTGTGATTAGTGGCTTCACATTGCCATTAAAGAAAGAACACAAAATGTTTTTGTCACGGGTTTTGATTCCTCTTCATAAACTGAAATCCATTGGTAGTTATCATCACCAGTTAACGTATTGTGTTGTTCAGTTTATAGAAAAAGATCAGAGACTTGCAAGTGTTGTGATAAACGGGCTGCTAAAATATTGGCCCATAACGAGTAGCCAGAAGCAGTTGATGTTCTTAAGTGAGTTGGAAGAATTGCTCGAGGGAATTCGTACAGATGAGTTTGAGAAAGTTATGGTTCCATTGTTTCGCCGCATAAGAAGTTGTCTTGATAGCTACCATTTTCAGGTAATTTTCAAGTTCTATTATAGGATGCTTAATTATGTAATGCTTATGATGTTACACAATACATGTTTGAGTTCAAAGTACATGCATAATGGATGCACCTAGACGTGGAAATTTCGACACGATTGCCCTTTAATGGGTTGATTAGGATATTTTCTTCTCTAATGGGTTAGATGGGTAAAACTTAATAATCGGCTAATATGGTAATAGGTTTGAACGTGTCAAATGGGTTGAAAGTCGCTCAAAGTGTATTGAAAATGCATAAACTCAGATTTCATTTCCAATATTTTATTATATTGTTTTTTAATCTTTATTCTGCACATTATTTATTTATGAACTTAAGGAAAGAAAGAGAGGGGCAGAGGACCCAACTCATCCTGGAATTTATGTGTTTAACCCAAACTCGTTTTGACATGTTAATGTTAATAATGTTTAGGTGGCGGAACGAGCACATTTCTTATGGAACAATGAGCACATACGTCATCTTATAATGTGCAATCGCCAAGTGATTATGCCGATTGTCTTCTCCTCAATACAACGCAACTCAAAGAATCATCGGAACCGCACGGTTCTCAACCTAGCACAAAATGTGATGAAAATGTTTCATGAGGTGGATGAACAATTGGTGCTTTCATGCCAAGGCAAGGTTGAGGAGGACAAATCAGCCACCACGGTAGTGGCTGAGAGGCGGAGATTGACATGGGAGCACATTGAAACCATTGCCAGTGGTGGCTTTCAACATGTAGTTGGAAATGGTGCGGTTTTAGAGAAAACCGTCATCGCCCCACGTGTGGTCTCTTGCCCGTGAAGCATGTGTTGTGATTTTAAGAACCGTTTCGACGGCTTTTTCAGGAGATGTCACAACATGGCATGAGAAGGCCCAGTGTTTAATATTGGTTTCTTTAGCAGTTTGAGAATGTTTTTGCTCTCATTTCAACAATAGTGCTTATGTATATTAATGGTGTTGTGTCATTCTTTTGGTTATTATGTAACCTAGTGGTCATCCTTATGACTTAAACTTTGTATGGCAAGATGGGGCATCAAGATTTTCTTAGACTTAGTGTCCACAATGGTTGGACCTTGGGGTTTGTTGTCATCACCTAGAGTCGCAAGTTCGTTCGAGTTATGAAAACCTCTTGTGAAAATTCAGTGTAAAGATGCGTACACCAAATCAAAATGACTTGACATCCTCTGGATCCCTCACATGCAGAGGCCTCGTGCACTAATTTTCTCGCTTTGTGCACACAAGAAACAATGTAAAATGACTTCACAAGCGTCTCCTAACAACTCAAACACCTTTTTTTCTTACAATGTAAGAGTAAATTAGTCAAACAAGAATTATAAATCAAAGGATTAGCTAAGAAAACAAGTAGAAAATTACACGGATTCTAATTTAAATTCATACCACATCCGGATTATAATGGTGAGAATATAATTTTTGTAATCATAAAACATCAAACTATTTTAAAAGGTAAACAAAAAATCTGTGCGGGTTAACAAACCAAACCTACTCTTTGAACATGTTTACTAGGGTTTCACGTAATGCCTAGTCTGTGTCACGCCTACACATACACACCCATCTGGGCGGATACCAAGTGCAAATCAAGACAGAAAAATCCTGCAACTCGTTGATGTCTCTGAACGTTTTTTTTTTCTCTTTTTGTGAAAACCGGAACTCATAAAGGTAGTTCTATGGCACAAGAATTACAGAACATGCAGGATCATAGGAAGGTTGTCTGGAGTATAGTTGATGATTATGGCTCACAAGTTTCCACCACCATAGTCGAGTATAAGATGACAGGATATCCTCTTCACTGTTGATCCAGGTTTAGCAACAACCTGAGGGATTGATAAATAATACATGTAGGGGTCAATGACGCTATTCTATAAATTGCAATACGAGTTAAACATACTAGAGGGCGCAAAATGGGTCAAATGATCTTTAGCCATCCCACAAACACTTCCTATCCTCCTTTCAAATTCCATAAATAATAGTGTTAATACGATTACAATAGCTAGATAACGATACTAATTTAAGTTTTATTTAATCTACACCGGAACGAATAAATAATAATTATGATATCTTATAATGTTGAAAGGGTAATATGATGTTATAAATTGTAGAGAAAAATATGAAAGTTTTGAATTTTATAAAATAGTATGAAAAGCGTCTCAACTTTTTGGCCGGTATTTTGCTCCTTCAAGTACTTGTTCACGGAACTTTTTTTTGCTTCCTTTGGGTTTACCTATTCATTTTGTTTAGTTAATATTAAATTTGGTATTTTGATTTAATATAATTATCTGATAGTGCAATCAGGTATTTGTGGACAGTGCTTTTGATTTTCTTCGAGTTTCCTGTTCATTCTGTTTACTTAATACCAAATATTTGATATTATGATTTGAAATAATTACCTGATAGTGCGCTCAAGGGCAAGTATCACCCACCTCGGCCTCGTCCCCTCCCTCTTCTACCTCTTCCTCTTCCCCTTCCTCTGAATTCTCCCCTACCATGGGCTGCAGGATCCTCTCTTTCGAAACTAAACATGCTCATCCTGATATCATCAGCTTCGGTCACCTGTTGACCACGGTGATCCTGAACCAATCACAACTTGCGGTTATAATGTCAAATCATTCATATAGTCTGAATAATGATTGTGATTGCATATTAAAGAAAACTGAAATAAGTGACCTTTTCACTTTGAACCATAGATGATAAATTCTTAAAAGGTAAAATTGACCTTTTGCCAAAAGATTAGAAATAGCAATTTCGACCCATTTACTTGTGAGTGGGTTGATTTTATCCTTCATGGATTAAAAACAAAAGGATAATGTCATATACCCCCCTCAGAACTTGTATAATATCATGTTTACCTAAAAAACATCATAATATCAAATAAACTCATTTTCATATTGCCCAAAAACAATCGCTAACGGATCAAAAGTGTATTTTTAAGATGTAAAAACTTAACATTTTCCACAAGAAAATTAAGATTATTGTCGAAACAAAATAATTTTAGCAATCATATTTGACATGCTAGTTATTTATACACTCCAAATATTTGGACAAAAAGTGTTTCAGTTCAATCCAACCAGACCCATTTCAACCTATAAGAAAATTGATCAATCTCCATCCAAATGCATTCCTGTTGGACCAATCTTGACATTAATTAAAGTTAGGGGTCTATTTTGTAATTTATTTTTGGTCATTATCTGGTAAAATAAAATGATAAGTTTATCAAGTAGTTTACAGCTTTATCTCAAAAGGATTTGAGATAAGCCTTTGTGATTTAACTTTATCTCAAAAGGTTTGGGATAAAGCCTATTATGTAGGAATAGATTAACTTGATGGGCTAGGTTAATCAACTATAAATAGGAGATAGTTTTTACTTATTCTTTGTAAGTTTTTCTATCAATTAAATTGGAGGAGTAGTTCCAGAATTGTTCCTGTTTTTTTCTGGTTGTTTCTGTTTGCTTTTGTTCCGGTACCAATTTACTTCAATTCCAACCGAGCCGCCCAGTTTGTCACCTATACACGTGGTTGTAAAAATCGCTAGGCGCTAGTCGGGCGATGGGGTACCGCCTAGGGATTAATCGGGATTAGTCGGGATTAATTGGGATTAATCGGATTGGAATTTTATATGTAATTTATATGTATATCTGTGTATATGTATACATATATATAATTAAATTCAAAAAAAAATCAAACATTAACATATTTTGACCAATCTTAACAAAAATTTGACTGATTTTGACAAAATCTGGGCAATTTTGATTGATTTTGAAAGAAATTTGACCAACTTTGACTGATTTTGACCGATTTTTGACCAATTTTGACCGACTAGGTCCGATTTTTTCCGACTAGGCTGACGTGCAAGATACATAAGGCTGTTAGCAAAATACAACAAAATAACTCAAGCAAGAAGGAATGCTAACATGAAAATCTTCCAAATCAAATTGGTTTTGAAGCTGACGTGCAAGATCCTCATCTTGATTAACATTAGGGTTTTCTTGTCTCAACGAAGAGCTCCCATTGACTCTTTTTCTCTCCCATTCATCTAGAGTTAAAACAGCAGATTCATTCTCCTCTTTACCCCTCCCTCTTTGTTTCCAATCTCTAGAATGCCCTTCATTTCGGTTAGAATTACTCATTTTCTGCAGAAGTTTTTGTGCAGCAGCCTGATTTTGCACAGGGACAGACTCCGCAACTGTCACCAAGAAAAAAACCCCAATCAGTAAAAAATGTGATAGATGGTGAGCAAAATTCAAAAAAAATTGTAATTGAGAAATGACAAACCATTATATTTGAATAGTATATTAGGTTTAGTAAAATTTTCATGTAATTAAAGAACTTAATTCATCATATTTTAATTATAGTTCATACAAACCTTCTCTTGGTCTTGCTTCAGTAACAGGTTGTTTTTCTTCACTTTTCGCAGTAAGAGAACCTGGTTTTGCATAATCGCTGCTGCTATTGGCTTTTTGATCAGAAACCCTTGACCCACTTGTCTGTAAAGGACCAACAGGTCCATAAGCTTTAGTTGTTGCCTTAGAATTCTCTGCAATTGATCAACAAGAAACTAAAAATAAGAATACAGAAGAATTTTGAACTGAAATAAAGAAAGCTTTTAATTGGACAAATATGCAATTTCAGAGAAAAAATGATGTTATATGAACCAGAAGATCTGCTTTGTTGATTGATCCGGCGTGAAGGTGGCCCGGTCTGAAACTTCTGGAAAGGTGGTGGCCCACCAATGTCATCACCTTGTGATAGTTTTAAGGTTGAGCGTGTAAACCCCGCATATTTTTGGTTCATCTCCCACTCTTCATATAATGATGGAACAATACCTCCAAGAACAGTTACTACCTTCGCAGTCAAGCATAAAATACCGCTGTGCATTACAACTTTATTTTCCAAGCGGATCTGAGAACCAAAACCAACAAAAGAATGATTGGTTATCCACCATGTATTCATAGATGTTATTTGCACCAACTGCGGCTATGTGTTTATTTTCCATAAAACTTTAAGTGAGCACTCAACGTCTTACATCTATCTATAATATGGCAGGCAAACCAAATCGACTATCAATCCTAGAGAGTTGAAGGATGCAGGAAAAACTAAGTACAAATGAGCACTTTAGTCTCGTTATATACATTGTTTTATAGCACTGCCCTTGAGTTAGATACTTTTTGTCTCTGTTTAATGCTCACATGAGGTATATAGTTATATGATAAGCAACAATATAATACCAAATAATACGCATCTAAATAATAACAAAGATATCTAGCTATAAATTATCCACATTTTCAATTTTTCACTTCAGGATGAAACTATCTTAAACTATGGGTACATACTTGGTGTAGTTCTTAATTTTTCATCATATTAACTCAGTTTAACGAATTAGTTCGTGTACACAACCACAAAGAGAAATAAACAATCTGCAATTCATGAACGTAGGTGAATTTGAAGACATTAAACCGGTAGCTAAAGAAACTAGTGTGAAGACTACGTTAATAACAAGAAAATATTCCACTTATAGATCGAAGACGATCTTGAAAAACATCAACATAATGTTCCATATAACTGAAATTGCTACCAATTAACAATCGTACTGAACTAAAATTCGCAACATTCTAAACTATTAGCCAAGAAAATATATCAAATAATTAGTACCTTTGTGCCTGGGACAACATCATCAGGAAGCGATGGAATATGAGTGAACTCTATAGCAGTCACATCAGAATGCCCATCAGTAAGCTTCAATCTCAACAACCGTTTACTGTTTGAACCCCCTGAACTCTCAGCTATACTACTTTTACTTATGTCCCTCGAAGAAGACACCTGCACAAAAGCACAGGTTTCTGCAATTCACTCTCCAGCACAAAAAACGACAAACAAAGTCACGAACAACAGTTGTTATACAAATCACGTATCGGCTACAGCTAGTTCGAGTAAAAACGAAGTAGTTTCAAATGTAATAAGCACAAATTGATTTGAAAACGCGTGTAATTTGCCTGAAGAACTATGGGGCCTTGAAAATGAGTAGATTTGCGTAGGGTTGAAGCATCAGGCAATGATTTCCCTCCGATTGCTCGTAAGTCGATGTTACATAATAGCTCGGATTCGATGGAGTCGATAGAGGTAGAATGAGAATCCGTAGAGAATTTGGTGTCTATAAGGGTTTTGATTTGATGAATTGATTGAAAACACCAGCCTCTGTTGGTTAGGGTTTGAATCAAAACCTCCGACGAAGATGATGAAGTCGCCATCTATGAATGCACATAAGGTGTTCGAGCTTTTGAAAGCCATAAACAGCAGATGGATTTTGGGGCCAACTAGAGCCTAGAGGTAGCACAAATCGGTTTGGGCTAAATGGCCCAAGTGGTCGGTTCGGGTTCGGTCAACTGACTTCACAACCGGTTTGTTGAAGGAACAGGTTCGGGTTAGGAACCGGTTTGAAAGAAGAAAGGTTAGCAGCCCAATGGGCCATATGACAAAAGTCAACCGAGCCTATGTAGAATTGTAGATGCTCATGGAGTCATGGTTGTTGGACTTCACTTTTTGTAGATGGTCCGTGAACACATACAGTGCTGATGACCTGACCCGTCCACCAATTTAAGAAAAACTCACAACCCAAAGGCTTACTATGATAAAACATTTGACCTACTTGAAGCATATTGCATCAAGTGAGACTCGAACACATGACCTCCATTTTAAAAAGCTATTGGTTATCTCCTCCCAAACCAATTGATCTAGTACTCATTGGGTACATGTCCTCAAATACCAATTCTAAATCTACAACTTTCATCATGATAAGACTTGAACACTAGAGGATCTAAACAATAATGCACCCTTTAGTCATTGTTGGTTTACTTATTATGCAAAGTGGTTTACGATGAATTAGAGGCCCAATAACCCATAATATGAGATTATGAGGGTAACAAATAAAAATAAGTGGCGTACAATCTACTCTGTCGTTAAGGCAGTTCGGAGCTCCACCATTTAATGTGAATCGGGTTAGTTTTAAAAACCATACTTCGATTATTTAGGTATGTTTAGTTCTAGGGCTGATTTGACAAGGGTTTAAGGTTTTGAAATCTAGAGTGTATATTGTGTTAGACTTGAACTAGTGTTTAACCGTTAGGTTGCATATGTGGTTTAATTTTGTGCAAAAGTTAAAGATATTTATTATAACTTTAGGCTATGAAGGTGTAACATAAGCATGAAATATGGTACCTTCAACCTTGTACCCATTGAATTAATTTTTTTTGCAATCTGATTGTGATTACAACTTGTGTAAATCTATATATAATATTAAAAGAGTAACTTAGGTTGACACTTGATATATTTCTAGGGCCCCTAAGCTTATTTTTCTCGCATCTCTCTCCTCTTAAATAATTACCTAAATTAAGCAATATTAAATCATTTTAATTTTTTTTAGATTAATTTTTTTAATAAATTAAGAAAGATGACTTTTTATTAATGTTATTTCTAGAAAACATTTTATATACAATTAAAATTTTTTGCTAAAACATCTAAGTTTTTTTAAAATATAAAATATTTTAAATTTGGTATTTTTATAAAGTAAATTTTTTATAAAGTAAAAATTATTAAAATTAGGAGTTACAATAAAAATTTTAAAAAATAACATTTTTAATACGGTTTGTTTTGAAAAAAATATTTAATATTTTTTGGAAAGAAAGTTTAAAAATTGATATTGTTATTTTTTTACTTATAGTTATTACCTATATGTAATTTTAATCATATCTTATTTTAGATTATCATTTTATACTTCATAAAATATTATTATATTTGATATTTTATTTTTTCAACCCGTATAATACACTGGTTTACAAAAGTTAGTATTAAATAAATAATAATCAACAACTAATCAGAAATATTATGAACATTTATAGCCCGATCCAACCCGATTCAATACTATATCTCTATATTTGATTACAAGGTCAAAATAATTCGAAATTGATCTAATTATTGCACATAACTTTTCAGGGTATATTATTCAAATATTAATTTTTCATACTAATATCATCACACTCACTAATATCTAGCTCACGATTTGACCCGTCAAAAGTATTTCTTTTAAGTCTAAAAGAATACAGTTTTTTTTTACTGTATATTTCGTTATGACAATAAACAAAAGTTAAGGTCAATCTCTGTTAAGTGTCAGTTTATACTTGAAAGAGCCTATTTTTACGCATGATCAGCTTTATGGCATCTTGTCACAAGTTAAGAGTAAAGATAGATTGAAGTTTTTAGCTTTAGATAATGAGTGTAAACCTACTAATTTTACTACACATGTAGTTTACAAGGATGTTTTTGATCATTTGTGATCTTATAATCAAAAGTTGTTATGTCTTATTTAATATATAACACACTTGATTTTATTTTTTATTTTTATGTTATTTAATAATTAACTCTTCATACTTCCGTGTAATACACGGGTAACTAAAGCTAGTGAGGTATATAACTATACTTGATGAGGGTTTGAATTTGGATTTGTTATTGAGATTGTAAAAAGTGAAACAAGATTAAAAAGCCTCATTAGAAATAGTGTCTTGGGTTCACTATAAAACTTGATTTATTCTTTCTCATACAAAATTCTGATGAACACGTGTGACGCATACACACTATTCATTTCGTTTTGGTTTATTTTCTCTACATTTCATAATTTGAGACAATCATATATATTTGTTAAGTTGTTTAGAATAACTATAAAATAAAACAATGTCTAGGAGAATACAAGGGAAGAGGTGCTTTACAAAGAATAGAAGGATTTAAACTGAGATTCATGGAGTCCTAGAGGTTTCATTTTCATACACGTATTTGCAGGAACTTGATAGATTTTAAAATGATACAATTAAACAACATTATATTCTAGAGACTCAAAATGATCGAAGGGTCCCGTAGCGAGTTGTGAGCTTTGTGTTAAAGAATTAAAATGGTATGAAATGTAATTCTGAATTAGTTTATAAGTATTTTTACGAATATTGGGTGCCATGAATATGTGAGGCGTGAGGTCCTTTGCCTCACGCCTTGGTTTCAAAAACACCAAGAACCTCCCAATGCGTCCTTGAGTATTTTAATGTTAACAAAAATGGGTAATTTTATAGAATGATAACCAAGTTTTAAAAGTATTTTAATTATGTCACTCGAGTTTAAAAAGTGTTCCAATTAAGTCAGTTAGCTATCATGTTTTATTTAAATTAAAGATTTTAACATGCTCTTAGCATGTTTTTCTCTTTTTTCAGTTAGGAAATATATTTTTCTATTTTTGATGCAGACGTGGAGCGGTGATGTGGATTTTAAGTTTTTATTTTTATTTTTTAAACATAATTAACATGTTTTTTTATTTTTTATATAATTACATACATTGAAAATCTCAACACTCACATACTCTTCTTCAATGATTTCTTGACTCAAAACAATTCGAAAATGACTCGATTTGATGGTTTAGTAATTCAGTTTGAGCAAAATATACATGAATGATCTAATTTGAATACTTTTGAAACATGTTTACGATTCTATGATATTTTCCCTAACAGGAACCTTAGGTTCTATTTAAGTTAACAAAAGCAACTAGATTGATTAGATTTAGGAGGAGCTACAATAAACTAGTAAATGCAAAGTTATCTATGTGTTTGGTCACATCTAATTATGTAATTCTTTTGAAAAGAGTCAGTGATGTTTGGTAGCTTCTTAATGATCATTAAGAGGCTACCTCTTAAATATCTCTTAGTGGTTAAAAGTTAAACCTAATGCTGAATGGTTATTTTTTAATCATTAAAAAGTTATAAATCATTAAAAGATAGCCTTTTAATGGTCAAAGACTAACAAACAGCCTCTCAGTTGTTTAGTGTTCAGGCTGTAAATTGTAGTTTACTACTTTTAAACGGGAGTTTAGGATGTTTTAAATGTGTACAAGGTTTATGAAACAAATGCCTCGTATGAAAATTTACATCCAAGCATCTCATCATTGAAGTTTTTAGTTGTCACTGGTGTGTTGTAGTTGGAATCTGATTATGACACTTTTAGACAAAATTATTTTTGCAATAAATGCTACGCAAAAGCTGCTGTAATATAAATGAGTTATGAAACCATTTTTAGGTTTCTTTATTTTGTTAAGAAAAACTAAAGATTTCTATTTTGTGTAACGTCCGATATCAATATTATGAATTAATGGAAACATCATTCATTAAATCAAGCTCTACTATCCTTTTCTAAGATATGATAAAATGAGTTGTATAGCTTATGAACACTTCATGAGTAAGTGATGATGAGTTTACACCAGGTTTTATAAGATTTTAAGTATCTAAAAATCATTTTCAACATCAAACATACATATCTAAAATCCAGTATAAGATTGCTACTAAAATCGCAAATTTTATGCTCACGTATAGGCAAGATAGTGATATTTCAAAACATATCACTATCCCTTTGAACCAACACTTGTCGCAATCTTATGACATTGCGTCACATGTCTCTAACTGTAACAAACAGGAAAACGCACCGTATATTATCCGCTACTTGGGGAAAATACTCCCATCACGGGTTTAAAACGCGTCCGATAGGGGAAGGTATCCAACCCCTTATAAATAGACTTTCGTTTCCATTCCCAATCGATGTGGGATGTTACACTAACTATCGTAGGTTGCAATCTTTAACAACATAATGATAGTCCAACAATATATGTTGAATAATCATTTTATACATATAATATCAATTATACAAATCTCAAGTTTAATCAAGTCTCAAGTTCAATCAAATGTCAAAAATTGAATACTTGTCAAAAAAAAACTTCTTGAAAAAGATGTTTCGTTCTTTTAAATGTTTGATGATGAAGATGAAGACGTGAAGTCCTGAAGATTATTTTGACTCAACAATCTTTTTAACAATCAATATTTGTTGTAGGTTTTTTGGATTTTGTATGACTTAGCTTTTTAAATCGTGATCTCACTCTCAAATTTTAGTGGGTACGTAAAATCAATAATCGAATTATAAAAAGCAAATTCCAAAAATGAGATGTTTTTTATGTTAAAAACAAAGTGTTGATTTGAATGATTGATTAGACAAGATGGATTCGCTTATAAAGTGTTTGGGCCAATGTAATGTTTCAGTTAGTGTTTATTGGTTATAACTAGAGATGGGCAAACCGGGTTTGGGTGGTACCCGGGCCCGGGTACAAACCGGGTTGGGTGGTACCCGGGCCCGGGTACAAACCGGGTTTGGGCCCAACCGGGTTTTTTGTACCCGAGTATTGGTGAACCCGGGTACGAACCCGGGTCGGGTTCAGCTAGATACAAACCCTACCCGGTATATCCGGGTAGGGTCGGGTCGGGTTCGGTTCGGGTATGAAACCCGGGTTCAACCGGGTTTTTCCTTTTTTTTCTTTTTTCTTTTCTTGTGTGTGTGTCGAACACCGGGTCGTATGTTTTTTGTCTTATATTTTCTTTCCTTTTTTTCTTTTTATTTTCTTTTCCTAACCGGGTTCACTTGAATGACAAAAATTTAAACAACTTAATATATAAATATATACAAATCTTGAGCAGAAAAGGTTACACTTATAATATACAAATATTAAATACTTTTTATATAAAACATTTGAATGACAAAGAAATTTAAAAAGAACATGAAAGACATATAATATTAAAACAACTTAAAAATAACAATATCGTCTAAGTTTATCTACTACGAGATGCTTGATCAAATGCTAATTCTTCATCGGATATGCCAGAAGATACTCCGTCTTCTACCTCTTTATCATGTACTTTAGCTTCGAGTGTAATCTCGTCTTCGAGGCTTGTTTGGTCTTGTATACGATCTGTTGCGTCTAAGTGATCCTTTAAACAAATGCACATCTCCACTGCTTCCGGAGTTAGTCTTGTTCTTCGTAATGATATTACCCTGCCACTAAGAGAAAAAGCAGATTCCGAAGCTACCGTAGAAGCTTTGACGCTTAATAAATCACGGGCCATAGCAGAAAGAATCGGAAATTGAGATTTTTTCTTTCCACCAAGCCAAAATATCGAATGCACGATAATCTTCGGTAGTCATAGTGGAAATAAAATTCATTCCAGTATATCTACCGAGCTCACTTGTTAGGGTGTTACCCTTTTGACGTTTAGCCGTCACATCCCGAACAACATTCAACATAGTCAAAACAGGTTCTTTAACCGAGGTACTAGCACTTGAGGTTGATCCGCTTGGCATGGTTATGTTTACGTTAGGCCCATATCTATTTAAATAAAAATTATAAATTGTTTTCAAACTATGATTAAAATTTTCTTTTGTCTCGTTTGAAAAATCAGGGTTTTCGTCATGCATATCCAAATTGTCATTTATCTCATCTATCAAACATTCAACCCCCGCAACATTTAGAAACGGATTTAAAGCGGCGGCACACGTAAAAACGGGTGGTAAGTCCTTAAAATATTTTTTAAACTTTTCTTTCATTGGTTCTATCATTTGATTAAACATATTATTTTTATTTTGAAAATTTTTAAAATTCAAAGACATAAAATATAGTTCTTTAAGCACCGAATAACTAGTGGAATAATAAACTCCCGATAATTTTGTTGTTGAGTTTTTAAAAACCTCAAGAAACTCGGATTGACGTTGAAGATTCTCCCAACCGCATCCGGAAATGGGTCGGCTTCACCATTATCCGAAAGACTATTATGAAAAGCTTTCAAAGTGCCCTTTTGTTTTAAAGCACATTCAAACATGTGACAAGTCGAATTCCACCGAGTAGGTACATCCCAATTAGGACCTAAAATCTAGAGTGCGTATCCTTACAAAGTTGTTTATAATCTTGATATCTTCTTCTACTTTTTTTAAAAACGTCATGTAACATAAATCGAAAAGATGTAATAAAGTTATTAACATATTGCCCCGATAGTCCGTCTTGCACTACTAAATTAATAATATGTGCAACACAACGAGTATGGAAAAAATCACCATTTGCAATCGGAAGATATTTTAATTTTAATTTTTCAACCGCGGTTGTGTTGTTAGAGGCGTTATCAAATGCAATTGAAAAAAGTTTATTTTGTAATTTAAAAGTACTTATTACATTATCTGAAAAGTAAAACAAAAATTCTCCGGTGTGTGGATGTGGAAAAAGATCAAATGCAATCGTACGTTTCATCAATTGCCATGAATTGGGATCCACCCAATGAGCGGTGACGCAAAGGTACGATTCGGGTAAACCGTGTGGAGCCGACCAAACGTCACTAGTTAAGTTTACACCGGTATTTAAATTTTCAAATAATACAATTAAATCATTTTTTGCTTGTTTCCATAATTTTAAACAATAACGTCTAAGTGTAGTACGACTTACGTGAGTGTAACGAGGTTGAAGCGTCTCTCGAATTAAGTTGGCCAACCGAGGATTGTGAAGTGACTAAAAGACAAAACTTCTTGAATCACGAACTTCGTCATTCGATCTCGAACCGTATTAACATCGTAATTAAAGATTCCACCGTCTCCACCGAATTGTGTTTGTTGCGAATCCGGATTACTTTTCAACGACTTACAAACTTCTTGCTAATGTGTTGTTTAAAGTCGTGTTAGAATCTTTAGCAAGCAAAGCTCCACAAAACTTGCAACGAGCCTTTACAGACCCGTCACTCAACTCAACCATATCCTATTGCACCAAACATCCATGTTACGATTGTGTGCAAGAACACGAACGACGGTTGGAGCGTTGGACGAACCTTGACCAACGGAAGATTGTGAGTGAGCCATATCAAGATTGAAGAGAGTGAAAGTGTAACGAGAGAGTGAACGTGTAAAACGAAAGTAACGAGAGTATTTTTTGCGTTTATTGCGTATGTTTTTGCGTTTGAGACTTGGGTACTAAACCATATCAACCCACACCTATTTATACTAACTTATAAGCCTAAAAGTGACAAAAAAGGCCAAAAATCGATCCCAACGGCTATATAGCCGTTAAAAAACGGCTACTTTTAAAAAAAAAAAAAAACGGTCAAAACCGGGTCCAACCCCGGGTTCAACCGGTTCCGGGTCGGGTCGGGTCGGGTTCAGGTCGGGTTCTAAGAAATTCTAAAAAATCATACCCGGTTCCAACCCTACGGGTTTTTTTCGGGTCCAAACCGGGTATACATATACCGGGTCGTACCCGTACCCGGTTCCGGGTCGGGTCCACCGGGTCGGGTCCACCGGGTCGGGTTCGAACCCGGTTTTTATGCCCACCTCTAGTTATAACAACAAACAGTTGATAATTATATTAGTGAAAAGATTGGAAAACTTATTAAAATAAACATTTGACAAAAATAAATTACTAATATAACCATTGAAAATTAAATTAAAAAAAAACAACCAATAAAAACGAGACACATGCTTATTCCTCGCCACGTGGGCGAGGAGTGGCATTTTGGTAATTATGGGCGAGGAAAACCCATGATTCTTCGCCCAGTCAACGAGGATTTATGGATTTTCCTCGCCCACGTGGCGAGGAATGGACACGTAGTTCGTTTTTATTGATTATTTTTTTAAATTTAATTTTTAATGATTATATTGATAATTTAGTTGGTCAAATGTTTATTTTGGTAATTTTCCTGAAAAAATTTCAGTAGCAACACCATTTGTAGCAACTTAGTTGTTATTTAAGTTATGCTTTTCAATAGCAAAATTTCACTAGTAACTGTGACGTACAAGGGCGGATGTATGTATATTTGAGGGGTAGCTTCCGCTACCCCTCAACTTATTATGGGGAGTGTAAAAAAAAAATTTTTAAAGGTTTATGCAAAAAAAAAAAAATTGTCAGAAAAAATTACTTTACCTTTAAATTTTTTTCAAACTCAACACTTCCCTCAAATTTTTAAATTTTATAAAAAAAAGTCTAATACTTTTTAGAAAAACAATACATTCTATAAAAACATAAAAATCCATTACCCAATAACAAAAAAAACCAAAATACCCATTACCCATTACTCATTACCTATTGGCCGTTACCCATTATCCAACCCAATACAATAATAGGCTTAAAATAAAAATATAAAATATAAAAAAGAATGCAAGATCGAGCAGCAGTTGTGCCCAGCAACAACCTTCATCACCTCACCTGCAGGCTACCGCCTATGCGCCACGCCACCGCCCACCGGAGTATTGGACCACCCACATGCGCCACTCATTCACTAAAGGTAACAATTTTTAGTTTTTACTCTATTAGACTATGAAATTAGGATTTAGGATTTATGATGTTTAATTTCTAATATTTTATGTTACTTGTTATAAAAATTAAAGATTTGAAAGATAAATTAGGGATTTGATTTTGAAATTAAGGGTTTGAATTGTGTTATTTCTAAGTGTAATTTGTAATCTTTTTGTGTTATTTGTTATAAAATTAGGGATTTTAATCTGAATCAAAGAGAGTGTATTTTACGCGAGCTTAAGATTTTTTATCACTCAGTAAAAGAAGATGATAGATTTGCTCAGTTAATGGTGGAAACCGAAAAGATCTTTCTTTTCCTTTGTTTTATCGGATATTGAAGCTAGCATTGGTTTATCGGTTGCAACCACAACCTTTGAAAGATGCTTTCTAAACTAAAGATTGGCAATACGGATTTACGGAATCGAATGGGGGAGTAATATTTAAACAATGCTCTAGTATGTGCGATGGAAAGGGAAACGTTTAACGAAGTAACGGATGAGGATGTAATGCTTCGTTTTCAAACTACGAAAAACAAAAGAGGAAAATTCTGAGATCTATTAGGTATTTGTTTAACTTCCTTTATTATTGTGTTTTTTTTCTTTTATTTATATAAATGTACGGTAAATTTTTTTTTACGTTACCCCTGAACTTGTCTTCTAGATCCGCCACTGGTGTCGTAGCTTTCCCATATCATGTTTATAACTCATATGAGAGGTATAAAGAAATACATGATGAAAGTGGTTCTCAAAAAATAAATTTTTAGGGAACTTCGTATATACCTTTACAAACTTTATAATTATCGTATATACCAACGTGAAAATCAAAATGTCATATATGCCCTTACGAACTAAATAGAATATCATATTTACCCATTTTCCTAAAAATATATTATAATATTACCATTCTACCCTTATTTTTCATAAAGCTTTAAGTTTCATATTAAATCATCTATTACCTTCAAATTTCATATTAACAACAATAACATTTCCCCAACATATGAGATTCGTCTGTTTTATTAAAAACAACGCTATAGTATTCTATACAAAACAAACAATGTAATATTAATTGAACAAGTATATTTTTGTCTTTTACAAACTTGTTAAACATTTAATCCTCACTTTTTAATATTTCAACCATGAACAAATAAAAACCACTCAACAAAGTGATAGTAGACGTGCAACATACTTATCCTCTTCCTCCCTTTCTTCAATTGGTTGTTAATTTCAAATTTGCCATAAATCAAACACTATAAAAGGCACCATCAGGTGCTACATAAACATCAGTCAATTGATTATATCCTAGAAGGCTGAAGACTTTAAATTTTGGAAATTAGTAAACAAATTTTTCAGGCAATGCCTACTATAATCCTCATTAGAAAGTAGAATTTAATGGAAAACAAAAAAAAAAACAAAGGGTGCTTTAGTTTCCACCGTTGTAAACAAATATATTTCAAATTCATCGAAGGGAATATAAAATTGAAAGTGAAGATTACTGAATAGACAAAACGCATAATTATGTATTATGAGACTTAGGGTGGTGGGGTGTCTATATCACACCCACCACACTACACCACACACCCACTAATCAAAACATGTCACGTCACAGTACGTCACACTTTCATGCGAAGCGCTTATCGTTTTTTTTCTTCCATTTTTTTTTCACACATCGTTTTATAGTCGCTAATAGCCTCACTCAATTCCTTTGCTTGAAGAAGACTCCCCGTTGTTTTGTCTTTCCGCCTCGGGTCGATTGGTAAGGCGTTGTCGTTGAGGTCGGGGAGGGGGCTTGAAACCGGCTCATTAGAGCTTATGTATTGGCTCGATTCCAAAGTTTTACTCCTATTTGTTCTTTGAGTACCAAACTCCAGAGACATAACATCCACCGACTCCCATTTTGCGTGGTTTCTTACCACCCTACAAGCCCTGATGCCCGTAAAGCCTTTTTTTCTCGTAAACTTTCTTGTATCCGCTTAAGGTTTTTAGAACGATATCCTTATTGTTGTTAGAACAAAAAAATAACTACACAAAAAAATAAAATAATAAATATATAAATGTAAAAGTAATATATTTACCGTTTGAATATATATTCCGTTAAAAAGTCTCATCATGTGGTTCATTATTCCTCACTTTGAGTTTAGTTAATCGACGGTTCAATTGGTCGAACCAACGATGACGGTGAGTGTCGAAACACCTTCTTTCAAAACGAGCCACTTTTTGGTGATCTCCAGTTGTAGGAACTTCGGATACATATATCCAACTCTTTGCCAATGCCTACTCTTCATCTTCATCCCAAGCCTTGTTATCGGTTCGAGTTTTCGATTTTCCTTTCGACTTAGATTTCGGTAGGGGTGTTTCTTCAAGACGAATATCTTCATCTTCGCTTTCGTAAACTAGAAGATCATCGAAGGATTCATTTTCTTCTTCTTCATTTTCTTCGGTTTCTTCTTCTTGTATGTATTGAGTGGGTTTTGAAAAGGGTTTGGGATAATGTAGTAAGAAAATTGTGATGGGCTTTGAAATGGGGCATAGTTGGACGGTAGACCAATGGTTGGGGGATTCGTAATGATTTTGAAACCAATCGGTTGTATGCGGTGGTGGTGGGTTGAGTGGTTGAATAGAAGGCGCCAGTTCATTTGGACCCGTCTGCACCTTCGATCTATATTTTTTGAAGGTTTGACCTCGGGATTTTGAGGATTTTTTTGTAGGATCTATTTTTTTGGAAGTATAATGTGAATTTGTATAAGATAAGATAAGAAATATTTGAGAATTATGTAAAATTTATGAGTGTTAGGTTAGTATTTATAATATAATTTTTTTTAATTTTTTTGGGCATTTTAACCGTTAGGGGTGGGGTATCTCTTCCAAAGGTAAAAAATGACCCTTTCCAACGCTCACAACCCACTTTTGTGTTGGTGTTGCTCGGAGAGGGAACGCCGCAAGACGTGAATGAATCACATCGTGGGGGACCGGTGACGGTGTTGGCGTGCGGCGCCAGCCCCCCGCCGCACCCTCACGCCGCCAGCGCCCCACCACCCTTATAAAAAGGATGTGTTAGATCCTAATAAAAAAATGCTAAAAGCAGATATATTAATAAGGGTAAATTTGTCATTAATTAAAAAATCAATAATTAAAGGTATATATGATATTTTGATTTTGTTTTGGGTATATATGATATTTTAAAAGTTTGTAAGGATATATATAGAATTTTTCCTAAATTATTAGCCGTTTATGAACATAAATCAATTAATAAATGGGGTACTCGTTTTTGTCCAGTTAACTAAACAAACATAAAATCTTATACATGTTATCCTACTATTTGTTAAAATTACTTTATTTATAATCCTATTTAACACAAATATCATATGGTAATGTATTGATCTTGGGTGGTGATTGGTTATTTTGAATCGTTACAGAAAATGTGTTGTTATTTTCAAACAACTCAAATATTATTAATAGCATTTTATGTACTTATATTATAGTAAGCATTTTTCACCCTCACTATTAAATTCTTGTCTAGTAACAAAAAGTTTTCTGTCGACAAGTTGATGGACGCTATAAAGACCATGTTATTCACGTCGGTTGAGAATCGAGGTAGCCGATTGACATGCAATTGGGAGAAGTGGCTCTTATCCCTCAAGGATGGAGTGGTTAAAGTTATGTAATCTTGTCTCTAATTTGTATTTGGTGTTTGTTTTGGTGTTCGTAGATTATTGGGCTATTCTTGGTGATTGTATCTTGCTAGTTCCCCGCTAGCTTTCTTTGAATAAATTTTATTCATTGTTATCGTTCAAAAAATCTAATAGTTTTTATAGATATTGCTTAGTCTATCACAGTTTTAGTAGACAGGCCATGGATTTAGTAGTGATTGGAAAGAAAACAAAGTGTGAAAATGTTCCATGTAGCCTTTTAAAAGTAAGCATTTATGAAACACATGGTTCAATAACGACTACACCTACCATATTTATTGAAATTTATTACTTCACAACTATAATACTTCACATTTCTTCACAATTATAACTTCCTAAAGTACACATGATCATCGGTCAAAATGATTGAGATGAGGTACCGAAGACAATTAAAAATAAAAAAGTCGTAAGTTCCTCGTGAGGGGCCCTCAGGATGCGTTCCAGACCGGAAAACGAATATATGAAGCCGATTAATATAACACATATCATCCGAATCAGTTCTGTAAAATTATCATTCAAAAAATAAAGATAATAATAAAATTTCCAAGTTTAGTATGATCTCGTTAGCATAAGTGTTTTTCTTTTCTTTGTTTCTGTAGCCTAGTGACACAAGTGATCAGACTTACAAAGGTAATGTATTATTAAGTTCTTGCAATTACAAGATGATTATGGTGTTAAAATAAAAAGTAAACTATTAGCTTAGCATATTATGTACATTTAAATATATGAAAATTGTTTCAAAGTCGCATTACTTTATTATTAGATTTCAAAGGGAAATCAAAGGGAAATTAATAGTTTCTTTTTATGAACAAGATATTGGTCTTGGAGCATGAGAAATATGGTGAGAGGGCATTTTATCCTTGCCGTGTATAGTCTTGCACTGCATAAGAATTCAAGCAAGGATAGCCCACAAGGATGAATGTAGGTTCCATCTTTAAGTAAATCCTTTTAATAAATACAAATAAACAGTTTTTTTTATTTCTAATATATATGATTTTATTATATTATTAATACGAAATATTAATGTGAATAAATGGGACTCTATTAATGATAGATGGATGATTGTAAGTAAAAATGCATTGTTAAGTTTGTTTCTATAACAAAATGATATTTAAAAAATAAAAACTAACGTGATGATGGTAAGAATAAAAGGGATCATGTTATTTATATTTATAAGTTTCAATGATTGATTCAATTAATATGATAAATAAGATCTCCATAAACTCAATTATATTGTTTGTTTGTGCTAAAATAGATATGTTTATTATGTTTTCCTTTCTGTTTGTAAATTCTTTTATAATTGTATAAGGTGTTGTTTGTTTTTTTCAGGAAGCTCTTTTTGAGCTCTTATGTCTGCGTCGCGCAGACCACGCGCAGACTTTTTTTCTGTAGACTGTTTGATTTTTCGAAGACGTTTCATTAAAAAAAGTCTGCGCGGAGTCTTCTTGGTGCAGATGTGGATCATTCATGTAACCTTTCGTGTTTTCGTTAATTGATAGTTAACCTTGTTATGTTCTTGTAAGGACCATTTATGTCATTTAAGAAACTATATGGGTTGTTTATGAATGTTTCTTTTATGGTGCATTAATTCATTAATTTAAGAGTTAATAATTTGTTTTTAATATAATAAAACATAATAATAATAGTTAAAATAAGATAAAAATAATAATAATAATAGAAATAATAATTTATAAGAGTTAAATAATTAACAAGTTTAAAAATGTTTAAAACTTAAAGTTTAGTTAAGTTAGGGGGTCTTTAAGACAATTTACAAACTTAAAATAGAAGTTTTGTACCTAAAATAATAATATGTAAACTACAGGGACTAAAACTGTAATTTAGTTTAAACTAGAAATAAAACTTTGGATTAAAAGGTGTAATATTAAAACCTCAGGGACCAAAGGTGTAAATTGTAAAACCCAACCCCCAAACACCCGATTTTCCGGTGGGAGCTCCGGCCGAGCTCCGGCCACCCCCAATCGGTCGATAAACCCGAATTTAACTCAATTAAACCACACCATTACAGTCGCGGAACCGTTTCGAACTTGAACACGCACCTTAATTGCGTTTAGACGTCGGTTATGAACCCAATCGGTTTGAATAACCGAAGCTTTTAATCATAGAGCCGTTCGAACATTAAAACTCAATAATAATCAAATTAAATGTGTCATAATCGAACGTTTAACTAATCCTAAGCTGCCATCAATCTCAATTTCACCTGGAACTCACACGAACATCACATTCGATCATCCCCTTCATCGCGACCTGCAACATTAGTGTTCTTCAACCTACAGTCATTCTTAATTAAAATTGATAAAGGGCTTTCAATCACCGAGACCAGTAGAAGCTATCTGTGCAACTAATTTGATTATTAACATCATTTGCAACCCGAACCAATCTCGACATAGCCGCGACTTGTTCTTCGTCTTGCTCACCATCGATTCGACTTTGATTCGGGTAATTAAACACAGTTATCTACTCGTTTTTACATGGGGAACAAAAGCCCCATGATTATCATCGTTATCAATATCGATTTATGCATCAATTTGGTCCTAAATCATTCTAGGGTTTATGCGATTTGGGTTTTTTTCCAGAGATTGTATTTATAAAGTAGGGAAGCCGGCTTTTAGCAGGCATAGGCTACCCAGCCTAACGGTAAACATCACTTCCCACAATTGTGAGGTCCCGGGTTCGAACCCGGGCACCCACATTATTTTTTTAAAGCCTTTTCTTAACAAATTTAAATACAGAAATATTTTAATAATTATAAAAATCATTTTTGTAAACTTTAATTATTTTTAAAGTCGCATAATTAACTTCTGTAAATTTCTTCGTTTAAATATTTTAATATTTTATATAAAACGTTTTTTTTACAAATGTCATACTTAGATTATTTTTATAAAATAGACTTTAAATAATAGTTTAAATTAATAAATTATTATTGGCCAATACGTTAATCATGTTTATTTCAAATAATTATAAAAATTTATTTGCATCTTATATTTGAACTTTACAAGTTATTATAAAGAATTTAATTTCTTTTCTCCATATTCCATTACCTAAATGGTATATTTCTTTCATTGGATTAAATATATATATGATTTCAATAGATAACCTTACTTATTATAAAACCCCAAATTCCTATTGAAACCCTAGTTCACGTTTAATCGTTAATATTACCTCTAATCTTAACCTTGAAATATATACGTTAGGTAACTTGAAAAAGAATCGTTGGAGCACCGTTTATTTCTTGTTATCATCCTATATATATATATATCATGTGAGTTTTTCCATGCCCCTTTTTACTTTATTTCACACTTTTTGGGGTGAAACATGTTAACTTTATGAACTTGCACTTGTAAACATCTTGATACTTGTAAATGCACGAGCAATTCATTTATGAACTTTGTCATGGTTATTTGTAATATTGTGAGCTTTATATGATGAATATTATATGTTGACAATCATTAACTATTGCTAGCCTGGCGACGTCATAGATCTATGGGCCTGACAAGCCTATTTGGTGCTAAAGCCGAGGTTATTGCCGGCTCCTAGTGTCGTATTCTTGAGCACTATGGGAACCAAGTACACTTAGCTAATCGTTAAACTTGTAAATGATATTCTTGGTCAAGGTTTGATTGTAGCTATATGTTATCTATAAACTTGCTTTATTCGTAATCATTGACATGAATTGCTACTTGTAAACTTTATATATATATATATATATATATATATATATATATATATGTATGCTTAACCCATGGAAACTCACCAACTTTTAAAGTTGACTCCTTTATTTTTAACATGTTTCAGGAAATACACAAGGTTGATGATTATCCTTTGAAGCATGCTTACACCTAGGATTTGGACCTAGGAAAAAAAAAATAAATAAAATAACTTGAGACTTGGAAGTTGAACTTTGTTTATTTTTGTTTGTTGAGACATTTGGTTGTAATGTTTATTTCAACTTATGAATTTCTATATTTACAATTTATGGTAGTGTTATGTGGCTGTGAACAATCTTAACCCTCACATCTCGACGTTTCCGCCGTTAAGGTTGGGGTGTGACAGATTGGTATCAGAGCCCATAACTATAGGGATTTAGGTTATTAGAAATGGTGACCTAGACTATAGTTGATGCATGAACCTCATAAGAAAAATCTTTATGATCTTGTAATATATCTTGTTGCATGCTACATAATGCTACTTGTTAAGGAGGGGCTCTTGATGTGCAACTTGATGCCTTTAGTTAGGATTGCCTTATAATTGAGAAACTTGGTTGCCTTGTCCTCTCTAAAACTTATTCTTAATCCTTTATTCTCTCGACGATGAAATATCTTAAACTTATTCTCGACGACACGGGGGAACGTAAGCTTTATATCAAAAGGTTCAAATCTTTAGACTTTATGACTAATCTATGAAAATCTCATCAAGGTTTTAATTCCATGAATCTAAAGAAATATTGTGTGACACATAGACACCTGTATTCTGGATTTCCTGGCAAAAAGCCTTCGGGCTAAGGTAAGCATTTCGCATAAATCCCGTGGGACTAGTTATGCTTACCTGGGGATTTCTGGGATGAGTGATAAACTATGGTCAATATACACAAGTTTCTAAGGCAATTGGAGTTAACTCACCTTGACGTGTCAACGTTTCCAAATGGTAATGCGTACCAAATGGAATCATTCCATATGTGTTTTACAAGTCTTGAAAAATCTTTGTTGATTTACTATCTTATACCTCCAAATTTCTGTGACTAACTTATTTTGTATCCAGCATGTCTCGTCATCATGGAAAGCGTGGTAGCTCCGACCGCAAATTAGCCGCCATGATTGCCCGTCAAATGGCTGCAGTCATTCCGACCATGGTTGCCGAACTGAGTAGCACCTTGATGACCAACGCTAGTAACAACACTAATGGCAATGGGCAAGGAGAGAATAGTGCAAATCAAGGAAGAAACAACCAACCCTGCACGTTTAAGCACTTCAACTCATGCAAACCCACTAGCTTTAGTGGGAAGGAAGGAGCCACTGGACTTCTCGAGTGGTTTGAAAGCATGGAGAACACCTTCATCAACTGTGAGTGTCCCGAGGCACTCAAAGTCCGTTATGCCACAAGTGTTCTTCAACAAAGAGCACTTACGTGGTGGAATAGTGAGAAGAGGAATCGTGGTGCTGATGCTGTGTTGGCACTCACTTGGGAAGAATTCAAGAACATTGCCATCCAAAAGTTCTGCCCGAGAAGTGAGCTGCAAAAGCTGGAGGAGGAGTTTTGGAATCTCAAGCAAGATGGTGGAGATCATTTGGCCTATTCAACTAGGCATCACGAGTTGAGCATCCTGTTGCCTCACATGGTTGACACTGTTCCTAGGAACATTGAGAAGTTCATCAAGGGGGTGCCACCTCAAATCCAAGATGCCGTGGTGGGAAGTAGACCCACAACTTTGGAAGATGCCATTACCATCACCGCACAACTTACTGAAAACCATATTCGAGCGGGCACCTTGTCTGTCAAAGGGGCTAAAAAGACTGAAAAGGCGGTCCCTGAAGCAGCTAAGGAGAATAAGAATGAACCGTCTTACAACAACAAGAAACGCAAGTTCACACCGGCGCGTAATTTCGCTGTGGCTACACCCAAAGTACCTCAAAGACAACCCGCTCCTGGTACACAAGCACCTGCTGCTAGAACCTATGCTGGTCCTCTACCATTGTGCAATGTCTGTAAGTATCATCATGCGGGTAATACCCCGTGCCGTATCTGTACACTGTGTGGTAAGTATGGACATTTGGTGGCTACTTGTCACCGTGCACCAAACAATGCCGCGTTAGTTGCTAATCGTGCTTGCTACAACTGTGGGGAACCTGGTCATTTTCGCCCACAATGCCCTCGTCTTGCGGGTAACGTACCACAAGCTCGAGGACGTGCCTTCAACATCAATGCAAACCAAGCACAAGCAAACAACGATGTGGTGAACGGTATGTCAAAACCAACCCCAACTTTATGATCCAAGTTCTTTTGTTGCTTTACCTGTATCGTAAACGTCTTTAAAACTGAACAGGTATGTTTCTTATTAATAATTCTTATGCCTACGTTCTATTTGACTCTGGAGCCGATAAGAGTTTTGTCTCAATAGAATTTGAGCCTATACTTGCTAAGCCACATACGAAACTAGAAAGACCTCTTACTGTCGAAGTCGCCGATGGAGAACCCATCACCGTTGATGTCGTTATTCGTGATTGCATTTTGAGCCTAAACGAGCATGATTTCTTTATCGACCTTATTCCTATGAAACTTGGAAGCTTTGACGTTATCATTGGCATGGATTGGTTAGCCAAACATCATGCGGAAATTATTTGTTTCGAGAAGTGCATTCGAATTCCTTTGCCTTCGGGGGATACATTGAAAGTATACGGCGAAAAATCATCCAAAGGACTCAAACTCATGTCGTGTACTCAAGCCCGAAAATGTCTAAGCAAGAATTACATGGCTTTCTTGGCTTACGTGGTCAACACGAAAGTCAAAGGGAATGATCTTAAGAAGGTCCCGATTGTACGAGACTTTCCTGAAGTGTTTCCCGATGACCTTAGCGGTTTACCTCCCGTGCGTGAAGTCGAGTTTAAGATCGATTTAATTCCGGGAGCGAACCCTGTGGCTAAATCACCATATCGACTTGCACCGTCAGAAATGCAAGAGCTGGCCAGTCAACTTCAAGAACTGTCCGACAAAGGCTTTATCCGACCTAGCTCATCGCCTTGGGGTGCACCTATTTTGTTCGTGAAGAAGAAAGATGGATCATTTCGTATGTGCATCGATTATCGTGAGCTTAACAAACTTACCATCAAGAACCGCTACCCTCTTCCTCGCATCGATGATCTTTTTGACCAACTTCAAGGAGCTGCTATTTTCTCAAAGATTGACTTACGTTCTGGCTATCATCAATTACGAGTTCATGATGATGATATCCCAAAAACTGCGTTCCGTACCCGATATGGACACTATGAGTTCATGGTGATGCCCTTTGGTTTAACGAATGCTCCTGCTGTCTTTATGGATCTCATGAATCGAGTATGCAAGCCGTATCTAGACAAGTTCGTGATTGTCTTTATTGACGACATACTTATCTACTCCAAGTCCAAAACCGATCACGAACACCACCTGCGACAAGTTCTTGAGCTATTGAAGAAAGAACAACTATACGCAAAGTTCTCAAAGTGCGAATTTTGGCTTGAGGAGGTCCAATTTCTAGGACACGTGGTGAATAGTCAAGGAATTCACGTTGACCCTGCAAAGGTGGAAGCTGTGAAAAATTGGTGTGTTCCCACAACTCCAACCGAAGTTCGTTCTTTCCTTGGTCTTGCTGGGTATTATCGACGTTTCATTGCCAACTTCTCTCGAATCGCGAAACCGCTTACTTCCTTGACCCAAAAGAATAAACCATTCGAATGGGGGTCTGAACAAGAGGGAGCCTTTGAATCCTTAAAGCACAAGTTGTGTAATGCTCCTATATTGACCCTTCCCGATGGGAACGATGATTTCACCGTATATTGTGATGCATCTAAACTAGGCCTTGGTTGTGTTCTCATGCAACGAGGAAAGGTCATAGCATATGCATCGAGACAATTGAAGGTCCATGAGGTGAATTATACGACACATGATCTTGAACTTGGTGCTGTGGTTTTTGCCTTAAAGATTTGGAGGCATTACCTTTATGGGACGCAATGTATAGTCTACACCGATCACAAAAGCCTACAACACGTCTTCAATCAAAAGGATCTCAACATGAGACAACGACGTTGGGTTGAGTTGATTAGTGATTATGATTGTGACATTCGTTACCATCCTGGAAAGGCAAATGTCGTAGCCGATGCACTAAGTCGTAAGATTCATAATAAGATGATCTCGTTTCAAGAAATTCGCGATCGACGACAATGGTTTGATATCTTGGGAGAATTTGATACTGAGATTCGTCTGGATGTTAATGAGACTACGGTGCTGCTACAAAACTTGAGGATTGAGAATGACATCGAGACTTGTATCATGGAGGCTCAACAAGCGGTTCAAGAAGGAGGAAAAATGGGAGAGGAATTGGAGTACAATCTTCGAGCTCAACTAGAAACGAAACCCAATGGGTTGATGTATTTCTTGAATCGAATTTGGGTTCCAAACCGTGATAATCTTCGTACCTTTATCATGAATGAAGCTCATCAAACTCGTTACTCAATTCATCCTGGTTCCGATAAGATGTATATGGATCTGCGCGGTCAATACTGGTGGCCTGGAATGAAGAAAGACATAGCAACTTACGTAGCTAAGTGTCTTACGTGTACAAAGGTTAAAGCTGAACATCAACGTCCTAGTGGATTGCTTGAACAACCCGAGATTCCCATGTGGAAATGGGAACACATATCCATGGACTTCATAACCAAACTACCTCGTACCTCTCGTGGTCATGATAGCATATGGGTGATTGTTGACCGATTGACCAAGTCGGCACATTTCATACCCATACGGGACACCTACAAAACGTCAAGGTTAGCTCGTATATACATTGATGAGATTGTGAGTCGTCATGGCGTACCTTTGCATATCATATCCGACCGCGACGCTCGTTTCACTTCGCACTTTTGGTCGTCTATGCAAGAACTTTTGGGTACACAACTGGATTTAAGCACGGCTTACCATCCTCAAACGGACGGTCAAACCGAGCGAACTATTCAAACCCTAGAGGATTTGCTACGTCTTTGTGTCCTTGACTTTGGTGGTGACTGGGATACGCATTTACCTCTCGCGGAATTTTCATATAATAATAGTTACCACTCGAGTATCAAAATGGCACCTTTTGAAGCACTCTATGGTCGTAAATGTCGTTCCCCGATCTGCTGGACTGACATTGGTGAAAATTTCATCACTGGTCCTGAGCTCATACAAGAAACAACCGATAAAGTTTCCATGATTCGTAAGAACCTTGAAGTGGCTAGAAGTCGACAAAAAAGTTATGCTGATAAACGACGCAAGCCGTTGGAATTTCAAGTTGGGGACATGGTTCTTCTTAAAGTCTCACCATGGAAGGGAGTCGTTCGCTTTGGGAAAAAGGGTAAATTAGCTCCACGATTTGTAGGACCTTTCAAGATCCTGAAAAGGATTGGGAAAGTGGCTTATAAACTGGAACTACCTTCCGATCTTAGCGGGGTACATCCTGTTTTTCATGTCTCAAATTTGAGAAAATGTTTGGCTGATGAAAGTCTGCATGTCCCATTAGATGACGTCCAGATCGACGAGTCATTACATTTTGTTGAGAAACCCGTTGAAGTCATGGACCGTATTATGAAGAAGACTAGGACCACTACTACCCCAATCGTCAAGGTTCGTTGGGAAAATAAGCGTGGACCTGAGTTTACTTGGGAGCGTGAGGAGCATATGAAGATGAAATACCCGTATTTGTTCGTCTAGTTCATTCTTAATTTCGGGACGAAATTCTTAAAAGTTGGGGAGACTGTAACCTTTCGTGTTTTCGTTAATTGATAGTTAACCTTGTTATGTTCTTGTAAGGACCATTTATGTCATTTAAGAAACTATATGGGTTGTTTATGAATGTTTCTTTTATGGTGCATTAATTCATTAATTTAAGAGTTAATAATTTGTTTTTAATATAATAAAACATAATAATAATAGTTAAAATAAGATAAAAATAATAATAATAATAGAAATAATAATTTATAAGAGTTAAATAATTAACAAGTTTAAAAATGTTTAAAACTTAAAGTTTAGTTAAGTTAGGGGGTCTTTAAGACAATTTACAAACTTAAAATAGAAGTTTTGTACCTAAAATAATAATATGTAAACTACAGGGACTAAAACTGTAATTTAGTTTAAACTAGAAATAAAACTTTGGATTAAAAGGTGTAATATTAAAACCTCAGGGACCAAAGGTGTAAATTGTAAAACCCAACCCCCAAACACCCGATTTTCCGGTGGGAGCTCCGGCCGAGCTCCGGCCACCCCCAATCGGTCGATAAACCCGAATTTAACTCAATTAAACCACACCATTACAGTCGCCGAACCGTTTCGAACTTGAACACGCACCTTAATTGCGTTTAGACGTCGGTTATGAACCCAATCGGTTTGAATAACCGAAGCTTTTAATCATAGAGCCGTTCGAACATTAAAACTCAATAATAATCAAATTAAATGTGTCATAATCGAACGTTTAACTAATCCTAAGCTGCCATCAATCTCAATTTCACCTGGAACTCACACGAACATCACATTCGATCATCCCCTTCATCGCGACCTGCAACATTAGTGTTCTTCAACCTACAGTCATTCTTAATTAAAATTGATAAAGGGCTTTCAATCACCGAGACCAGTAGAAGCTATCTGTGCAACTAATTTGATTATTAACATCATTTGCAACCCGAACCAATCTCGACATAGCCGCGACTTGTTCTTCGTCTTGCTCACCATCGATTCGACTTTGATTCGGGTAATTAAACACAGTTATCTACTCTTTTTACATGGGGAACAAAAGCCCCATGATTATCATCGTTATCAATATCGATTTATGCATCAATTTGGTCCTAAATCATTCTAGGGTTTATGCGATTTGGGTTTTTTTCCAGAGATTGTATTTATAAAGTAGGGAAGCTGGCTTTTAGCAGGCATAGGCTACCCAGCCTAACGGTAAACATCACTTCCCACAATTGTGAGGTCCCGGGTTCGAACCCGGGCACCCACATTATTTTTTTTAAAGCCTTTTCTTAATAAATTTAAATACAGAAATATTTTAATAATTATAAAAATCATTTTTGTAAACTTTAATTATTTTTAAAGTCGCATAATTAATTTCTGTAAATTTCTTCGTTTAAATATTTTAATATTTTATATAAAACGTTTTTTTACAAATGTCATACTTAGATTATTTTTATAAAATAGACTTTAAATAATAGTTTAAATTAATAAATTATTATTGGCCAATACGTTAATCATGTTTATTTCAAATAATTATAAAAATTTATTTGCATCTTATATTTGAACTTTACAAGTTATTATAAAGAATTTAATTTCTTTTCTCCATATTCCATTACCTAAATGGTATATTTCTTTCATTGGATTAAAATATATATATGATTTCAATAGATAACCTTACTTATTTATAAAAACCCCAAATTCCTATTGAAACCCTAGTTCACGTTTAATCGTTAATATTACCTCTAATCTTAACCTTGAAATATATACGTTAGGTAACTTGAAAAAGAATCGTTGGAGCACCGTTTATTTCTTGTTATCATCCTATATATATATATATATCATGTGAGTTTTTCCATGCCCCTTTTTACTTTATTTCACACTTTTTGGGGTGAAACATGTTAACTTTATAACTTGCACTTGTAAACATCTTGATACTTGTAAATGCACGAGCAATTCATTTATGAACTTTGTCATGGTTATTTGTAATATTGTGAGCTTTATATGATGAATATTATATGTTGACAATCATTAACTATTGCTAGCCTGGCGACGTCATAGATCTATGGGCCTGACAAGCCTATTTGGTGCTAAAGCCGAGGTTATTGCCGGCTCCTAGTGTCGTATTCTTGAGCACTATGGGAACCAAGTACACTTAGCTAATCGTTAAACTTGTAAATGATATTCTTGGTCAAGGTTTGATTGTAGCTATATGTTATCTATAAACTTGCTTTATTCGTAATCATTGACATGAATTGCTACTTGTAAACTTTTATATATATATATATATATATATATATATATATATATATATATATATATATATATATATGTATGCTTAACCCATGGAAACTCACCAACTTTTAAAGTTGACTCCTTTATTTTTAACATGTTTCAGGAAATACACAAGGTTGATGATTATCCTTTGAAGCATGCTTACACCTAGGATTTGGACCTAGGAAAAAAAAAATAAATAAATAAAATAACTTGAGACTTGGAAGTTGAACTTTGTTTATTTTTGTTTGTTGAGACATTTGGTTGTAATGTTTATTTCAACTTATGAATTTCTATATTTACAATTTATGGTAGTGTTATGTGGCTGTGAACAATCTTAACCCTCACATCTCGACGTTTCCGCCGTTAAGGTTGGGGTGTGACAATTCACTTCTTGCCACTTCTAACCTCTTCTCCCTAATCATTCATTGAACCCTAACTCCAACACTTCTTGCCCTCCTCCTTCCCCATCATCTTGGCGGTTCCTCTGCCGGCCAACGCACCCACCGTCGGCCCCGCAGCCACCTCCGGCCACCCCGAGCCCTAGCAGCCCTCCGGTGGTCCTGTCGCGAGCCCTAGCAGTCCTCTGGTGAACCTGTCGTGAGCCCTAGCAGCCCTCTGGTGAACTTGTCGCAAGCCCTAGCAGCCTCCCGTGGTCTTGTCGCAAGCCCTGGCAGCCTCCGGTGACTGCGGTGGTTGATGCGTCTGATGATGTGGAAACCGACGACGGCAAGTATGGCAGCGATGGAGGCGATTAGGATGAGGAAGAAAGGTTTGGTGAGGTGGAAGATGATTCTGGAGACGATGATGAGGACGATGAGGTTGATTAGGGTTGCTCCAGTAATTATGTTGGTTGTTGTATCCTCCATTGATGGAGAATTGAAGATTGTGAAGCGTTGAAGTTTGATAACGTTTGAAATGTAGTCTGTAGAGGGCGAGACTTTGGTTTCATTTGTTGTTTCTGATTTGGTTTATGGTTTCATTTTAATTACAGACTATTTTTGCAGTCTGCAGATGTTAAAAAACAAACAGTCTTCTTCTTGCAGACTGCAGACGTTTGGTCCACCTCTTCTCCTGCAGATGTCTGCAGGATGTGGTCAGCAGACTGCAGACATTTTGCTGCAAAAAAAACAAACAACACCTAAGTCATGTTTTGTTAAAACTTGTGTAAAGTAAAAGCGTATCAAAATGATTTTTCATGTATGTATACACTTAAGCTAAACTTAACCCCTCCATCTTCTCTTATATGGATCCCCGATTTTATCCTCCTTCGTAACTTTTTTTGATATTTTTTAAAGATGTTATGACATTACTCTCATGAAGTATATTGTTTTATTGAGTTGACCAGTTGACCAATATATATGATCAATAAATTTCATCAAACAAGTCAAGATGTACGAAGTTCACGCTTGTTTGAATTTTCATGATTATCGTGATACTACAACCTCATAAGTTTTTAGGGATGGAACCCCTAGGTAATCGGTTTTGAAGGGGGCAACACCCTCTTAGCGTGACTATCGGGACACTGCTCCTGATAGGGTTCAGAGGGGTGACAACCTCTTACTACAACCTAAAAATACTTTATTTCGATAAAATTTGATTCATTAAAGCACACATTTCTAAAACAATTTTAATGCAAGTGAATGCTACCAGATGTATTTCTACCCATTACCTGCAAAATGATTTCATTCTTCTTTGGTCATCTTATTGTTCTTTTGGTTCGAAAAATCACTTACTCAAATCATACTCGTTCTTGATCTCGTTTAATAGTATCCAGTTGATTTATTCGGGTAGACCAACGAACAATTTCGATATGAAATTGTTATACAATACTCTCCCATTTATTGAATTCGAATTCCTAACATATCGTGTACATCAAACAATTTCAATCTTGTTATTGTTTTTGTTTAAATGTCATTAATGAATGAACATCAAACAGACAACAGTGAATGGCCGATTTAGTGGTTAAGAATGATATTTAGTTGCGACTTTGACTTGTACACCGAACAACCTCCATACCTTCTTATCTCGTAGCATATGGCCTTATTTTTGAAGACAGTAGTTATTAGATTTAATTACTTTGAATCTTATAATGAATGACATCACTTTTAAATATTTAATTTATAAAACATTGTTTCGAATACATATATCTTGATTGGTTTAACTCGTCGTACTATATTTTTAAACCATTTGATCATTCTAATATTTTTACTCAAAATTAAAAATTTAAAAAAGTATAAAAATCGGTTCAAATGGTCCAACTCATCCATCCAACCCAACCATGTAATTAATGGTTCAAACTTAATTTTTCATTTAAACGGATTGAACCTGGTCATGAACAATTGAACAGTTTTATCTATTACTCTAGGACTATTATTTTCATATTTCTTCAATGTTGAAAATTGAAGAATAGGAGGTGTTTAATCATTTTCAACCTGTTTTGGGATTCAAACAAAATTCAAATTTCATTGTATTTTTTTTCATTAAAAAGTTTCGTAATCAATGTTTCTACTACAATTACATTATAAAGTAAGATAGAGTTACGGTACAAAAGGGTATTTAATCTAAAAAACCTAAATATTGTGGACTTGAAACGTATCATTCTATTGTTTTATAAATGAGGACATTTTGGTCATTGTGTCAAATACGTCAACGTATTTCTGTCTTATACGTTCATTGCGTCAAATATTAGTTCATTGTGTCATATATTTTACATCATTTGTTATACGTATTTCTCATTGTGTCATATATTTTACATCATTTGTGTTATTTTTGTCGTTGTTTCTATATAATATATAAACTTGTTATATATCATTATATTTTCCACTTAGAAGTACGCAATGATATACTTTTACCATTGTATTTGAAAACTCATAGTATTAGAGACAACATAATGTGTTATTTTTGTCATTATTTTTTTATAGATTATATAAAACTTCTTGTTATCTATTATTGTGTTTTATAATTAAAAGTATACAATGATATATTTTCATCAATGTATTTTTCAAAACTCATAGTATGTTCAAGATAACACAACGACAATAAAAAACACAATGAGACATTATATTATTTTTTCATTATTTTTAAAGCATTATATTAATTAGTTGTTAATTTATTATTATGTTTTACATATTAGAGATACACAATAATGTTACTCTATTATTACTTTTTTTAAATTTATCATTTTGGAAAAACACAATAGTATTCAAAAAATACAATAACTAACAAAAAACACAATGACCCACATTAAAGATACAATGACGAGATATGAGCTTAAAAGTATAAAAAACTTATTATCTTTTTCATATAACAATTGTACTCGTTTTAAAGATAAAAAATATTTATTTTTATAAAGTAGTTTTTATTATAAAAATATTGTACATAAAAATTATGAACGCTTAAAAAAATTAGTAAAAAATCAACAAAATTGACTATTTGTAAAATATATATCTAACAAATTTTTTCCTAGAGTTTAATCTCAACTATTGATTAAGAAGATCTACGGTTGAAATTACTTCTTATAATTTTTAGTTTTAAGAGTTTTGTTATTTGAACATTTCTTTAAAAAATATTAACTTTAGATATTTTAAAAACTCTATCATCCCAAGTCCCATGTTATTAGAGAATCGATAATAGTTTTATATCATTAAAAAAGTTATGGATATAAAATAGTAATCAAGTTTCAAAATTATTTCAATCAGGTCACTCATGTATATTTTGCCCGAATTGAGTTACTAAACCATCAAATATAGTCATAATCAGATGTGGGGGTCGAAACTTCCCGCATATAAAACTATATTTCAAAAATAAAAAACATGTTAATTATGTTTAAAATAGATAAAAAACCAAAATACACGTCATCACACTCCACATCATGTTTAAAAAGAAAAAGAAAAAAAAATCCTAACTGAAACAAATAAAACATACTAAAAACATCTTAAAACCTATAATTTAAATAAAATAAAAAATTTAAGTAACTTAACTAAAATACTTTTTAAACTTGAGTGATCTTACTAAAACACTTTTTAAACATGATTATTGTTCTATAAAGTTACCCTAAAAATAACATCAAAAGAAAACATTATTAAAAAGGGTTATATATTACATACACTATCCCCATAAACTATAATTTATAAAAATACAAAATGTTGTTTATATGGCTATTAATTATTCAACTGTTTTAATTCTTTGTAAAATGTAATTTATTATTTTTTTCAGAAACATATATCTATGCTAATAAAATAAGGTTTTTTGTGACACATGGCGCAATTATAGACCTTATAAATTTTATTTTCTCGTTTCTCTCTCTTAATAAATAATTGTATTAACTACTAATAATTTTGCTAATTCTTTTAAGGTTAATTTTTTTATAAATAAAGAAAGAGTTATATCTATAAATGCAATTTCTAAATAAACAACTTTTATAAAATAATAAATTTTTCTAAAACATTAAATTTTCTAAAACAATACGAAATATTTAAAAGCTTGTGCTTCTAAATAAATAATTTTTTTTATCAACAAAAATAATTATAATTCAAAGTTATAATAAAAAATATTTAAAAATGAAATTTTTTAAGAATTGTTTGTTTTGAAATAAATGTTTAAAACAACTTTAAAAAACAAAAGAATGAAAAATAAAGTTTAAAAAATAAATTATTGTTTTATTACTTAAAGTACTTACTTACTCGTACGTAATTTTAATAATAACATATCTCAAGATATTGGTTTTTAATTCATTAATTTTTGTTACTAATAATTTAATATTTATTTATTTAACTAGTGTAATACATGAGGTGCTAACCTAGTACATAATACATGCATCAGAATCCGAAAAAGAATATTCTCAAACTCTATTTTTTCATCACAATATTGAACGGCTTCTCTAGTGATAAAATAAGGTAAAAATAGCAACATTGAATCATTTTCCTTGTTATCAGAAGAGATTTTACATAAATAAATCACAGCCAATAAATTCAAAGTTGACTTGGAATAATGATTCAGAAGAAAAAAAGGTAAACAAAAGTCGAGAATTTTGACCATAGAAAGAAGGATTTTGCGTCACTAAATAGCAATTAACCATATCCCCAACCGTTACAATTAAATCTCATGCAATGTTATGAATGTATACCTCACCAACGCGCCAGCTTCGAGTTTCTTTTTCTCTTGAAAGAATATTCTTACACAATTTATTTTAGGCAATTTCATGATATTCCCTTTGAACTTCTAAACTTAAATAGATGTAGTTTTTGTTTTGGTTTTAACGAATCGCTTCCCTCCTTCTATTCAGAAAACAAAAATAAAATAAACATAAAAAAATAATTTTTTCAATTATGTTTAAAAATTATTGTATATTATGTATTGAAAACTTGTATTTTTGAGGTAAATATGTAAAATTTTCAAGTTTATAAGGGATTATATGTAATTTTTTTATTTACGGAGGCAATTTCATATTTCTATCTATAAACTTGCAAATTTTTCATAGTATACTAATTGAGACGCTCATCTAAACTAATGATACTTCTACTTTGTAGTTCATAGTGTAACTCGTACTCTCCGCCTCTAGGAAATGAGACATCATTTAACATACAAAAATACCATAAACTAAATGCACTTTAATTTTTTATATATATATTTATCTACCAAATATATATATTTAGAAATATTTATCAGAAATACCACATCAAAACCATCCAACTCTTCAAAATACCACATCAATGCAAAACTTTATTTCTTTTCGTCAATTTTTTCTTTTTCGTGTCTTGTTATTATTATTGTTGTTGTTGCCGTTGTTATTAAAAAAATATTTTAAAAACCATAAATTATGTAGTTTTTATAGAAGTTTATTTACCTTTGTAGATATAAATCTATTTTTAATTTTATTATTTCTTCTGAAAAATAAAACCTTAATATTTCATCTATTTAAAAATGTTTTTAAGTTTTCTATAAAAGTTTTCTCTTTTAACTACTTTCTACAAGCATTCAAGCATCAAAGTTCTCTTCACCTCTTACTAGGTTTATGCTGAACCAGTCGGAAACCGATTACAACTATATCCAAAACCGAGGACCCGACTAGGAAGATGCTGGGATGGCCTCGGCTCAGTCCAGTTATAATTCCTGGTTTCCAGGGTTGACCGGTCAATTCACTCACTCACACCCGTACAGACAATAATTTCAATTAGTTGTGACGTAGAATTAAGATAAGTTAGTGTTATAATAATATAAATTGCATGGGCAGATTTTATGCCGGTGGAAAAGGCCAAAAAGGGTTAGAGAGTGTTGAATATTTGAGTGTAAAGTTAACGTTTTGCTCAAAAGAGTTGAGAGAGAGAAAGCCCGCCATTAATGCTGTGCTCAACCACCACTCCTAAGGTAATTCAACTTGATATATATTGCAGAGTAGCATTGCCACCTGTTTATCTCGTGCCCCTATCTACATGATAAGCTTTTGCCTTCAAATCTAGGGTTTCGTTGCTCCAATTTCACCTTTTGCTCTTCAGAATGTGGAATTCTGCAGAGAATCTGTCGGCCAGATCGTCGTCGTTTCGTGAAGACGGCGACGATGAAGAGGCGCTGCGGTGGGCGGCGATCGAGAGGCTGCCGACGTACAATCGAGTTCGGAAGGGGATATTTACGAACATCGTTGGGGATTCGAAGGAGGTTGATGTGAGTAAGCTTGAAGTTGAGGAGCTGAAGGTGGTGTTAGATCGGTTGTTGTGCTCTGCCGACGAGGATCGGAAGCGGTTCTTCGATCGGATGCGACGGAGATTTGATGCGTGAGTTGATTTACTGTATTTTGATTGTGGTTTTTGGTTTTTGTGCAGTTGATGATGGATTTGTTTGTGTGTTTGACTGTTTGTGATTTTGGTTGTTGCTTTAGGTCGGTGATGAGATAGTGAAGAACATGAACACGGAACTTGAAAACTATTTTACAATCTGTTAAACCTACAGTTTTTATTAAATTGGGATTTCTGTTAAGAAATGCTAGATTCATGTTTTAATTTATCAATGCGTACGATATTCTTTTACAAGCTTTTGAAAATTGAAGATAGAACACAGGAAGCATTAGTTGTATCCATTTTTCTGAAGTTTTTTTATGTTTAAATTGCAGGGTGGATTTGGAATTTCCAAAGATTGAAGTCAGATTTCAGAATTTAAACGTAGAAACTTTTGTTCATGTTGGAAGTAGAGCATTGCCAACCATTACCAATTTCATTGTTAACATGACTGAGGTAAGTTATTTACAGGGAAAACCGTCTTTTACGATCTAAGGTTTAAGTACTTGTATCTATATTTATCCATCTAAGAACTCGATGATTTGAACAGGCTTTCTTAAGACAATTGAGGATGTACAAAGGGAAGCGAAGAAAACTGACCATTTTGGATGATGTTAGTGGGATTATAAGACCTTCAAGGTGCAACATCAAGTCAAAATAATGTTTTGGAAGTAAAATCAATCATTTAATTATTAATAATGGATTGATGGGTGACTATATATATTCAGAATGACATTGCTTCTTGGACCTCCAAGCTCCGGAAAGACAACTCTGTTGCTGGCCCTGGCTGGACGCCTTGGACATGATTTGCAGGTACACAAAATTGTCTGTGATAGTGCAATTTTAGGGTTCTTTTACTAAATTATTCATTCAACACTTTGATTATCTCTAAGGTGTCAGGAAAAGTCTCCTACAATGGCCACGGTCTCAAGGAATTTGTTCCTCAGAGAACATCGGCTTATGTCAGTCAACAAGATTGGCATATTGCAGAAATGACAGTTAAAGAAACACTTGACTTATCTGCACGTTGTCAAGGTGTTGGATTTAAATACGGTAAGCTCTTGGAGATTCTGTTTGTTTGGTATGCTATATGTATATGCATGTTTTTGGGTGCAAAAGTGATGAATGGAAGGTCGCCATTGTAGATATGCTTACTGAACTTACAAGGAGAGAAAAAATTGCTGGAATACGACCTGATGAAGATCTGGATATTTTTATGAAGGTATGTGAGAAATTCAGTAATGCTTTCATTGTCAATTTAACAAATCGATATATTTTGTTTTCTAGGGGTTGGCCTTAGGCGGACATGAAACATCTCTTGTCGTGGAGTACATTTTAAAGGTATTATAATACCATTGCTTAGTAGGGATAGTCTTAGTGTTTTTTTTTTTAAGACAAAGGGGTGTAAGCGATTAGTTTGTTTGTGGGATAATGTATATGGAGGTCACCTAAGTATGTATTTGCTTTTTTCCACCAAAACATGCCAACTTAATTATTTTAGAAGACACCAATTTCAACGTATAAAGCATTATCTTTTTATCAAAGTTATAGTCTTTTCAATATATTTTAAGGCTATTTCTGTCAACCGACATGTTTTTTGGCTAAAGGTTGGTATAAATGAAACCGGATACATACTTGGGTGGCCTATAAAGTAGTTTCAATATATGGGTGTCCTTGACGAAAATAGTTAAATACTTTGGTGGTCTCCACATAAATTATCTTCCTATTTATTCATCTACTTGAGGATAGGGAGATTTGACAAAGGTTCTAGGCTTGAACCTTCAATATTATGTTAACTCTAAAGTACTAAAGTTTTAATTTGACAAAGATTTTAGGCTTGGATACATGTGCAAACACTTTGGTTGGAGATGAAATGCTTAGAGGGATCTCTGGGGGGCAAAAGAAACGGCTTACAACTGGTACATTTCTTTTCTATTGATCTTTTGATCATCATACATCATTAGCCACTAAAGTTGAGAAGTTTAACAGAATTAGAGTTAAACTAACGGAATTGATTAAATGCCAGGTGAATTATTGGTGGGCCCATCTAGAGTTCTTCTCATGGATGAAATATCAAATGGTCTTGATAGCTCAACCACTTACCAAATAATTCAATATCTTAAACATTCAACCCATGCACTTGATGGAACCACAGTGGTTTCTCTTCTTCAACCTGCTCCTGAAACTTATGATTTGTTTGATGATATTATACTCATATGTGAGGGCAATATAGTTTACCAAGGTCCACGGAATGCTGCTCTTGATTTCTTTGCTTTTATGGGATTTCGCTGTCCCCAAAGAAAGAATGTTGCAGATTTTCTTCAAGAAGTAAGTTGTACATGATTATAAAATGCTTGACATATCTAATATACATAGTTCTATTTCATTGATTTACATAAACTATATGGCACAGGTTGTTTCTGAAAAGGATCAGGAACAATATTGGTCTGTTCCAAATCGACCTTATTGCTACATTCCAGTTAAGAAGTTTTCTGAAGCATTTCGTTCGTATCAAGTGGGGAAGAACTTAGTTGAGGAATTAAATGTTCCATTTGACAGGCAATATAATCATCCAGCAGCACTGTCAACTTCTAAATATGGTGTAAAGAGAAGTGAACTTCTTAAGACAAGTTTTAATTGGCAATTGCTACTCATGCAACGGAACTCATTTATCTATGTTTTTAAATTCATTCAGGTAATCTGACTGTGGTGTCACTTAGAGGTTGCCAGTTTGACCCTTTATATACAAATAGGTTGATTTGGGTTATGTTTTATCTTTAACATGTCAAATGGATTAAGCTATAAGGTTTAACCAAAACTTCTGAAATGGGTCAAGTGGCTCAAATGGGTTGAAAGTCACTCGCACTATATTTAAATACATTAAAATTTTTGAATCCCATGAGGGCATTTAGCAACCAACTTTAGATTAGGCACAAAATAGAAATCAACTTACATTATATTACCATTTTAGCAATTATGTTACACTTTATTATTGGTTGTGGCACTAGCTTATCTATTTAACCTGTGGAAGGTTATATTTTTTGCTAACCTTTCAAAAATTGCTGACATGGCTTCTTCTTTTGACATTTTAGTGTTTATGAATGTGCCACTTGCCATTTGATGTGATATTTAATAATATTAATTTAAATTTAAGTTCTAAAAGACGTCATTTTTCAAACTTGTAAATAATTCTTTTCACATAAGTATATTTAGCATTTGTTGCAGTCATAAAAAATGCCACGTGATGTCGGTTAACTTGAGGTTGATTGCTATATCGGTAACGAGTGGTAAGTTGGTTTCTAATTTGCACCAAATTTAAAGTGGTTTATAAATATGGGAAAAAAAGTATGAAGTTGTTTCTACTACGTGCAATTTGAGCGTCACAATAAAGTTTAAATTATTATTGCAATAGTCTAATTGTATCTAACACATTGATTATTAATAAAAAAGTGCCCTGCCTATTTTGCCACTCATGGAGTTACTGTCAAATTGGTGAGCAGAAATTAAAACTAAATCTTGTATCAAATTGTTCTTGCTAAGTTTATGATTAAATTTTTATTGATCCTAAATACCAAATGCTGTTTTCCAGCTTCTTTTTGTTGCATTTATCACAATGAGTGTTTTCTTCCGGACAACTTTGCATCATAAAACAGTTGATGATGGCGGGCTATATCTCGGGGAACTCTATTTTTCTATGGTTATTCTTCTTTTTAATGGGTTCACAGAAGTCTCAATGTTAGTTGCAAAGCTTCCGGTGATCTACAAGCATAGAGATTTACACTTCTACCCTTGTTGGGTATATACACTTCCTTCTTGGGTTTTAAGTATCCCAACTTCACTCATTGAGTCTGGTATATGGGTGGCAGTTACATACTATGTTGTTGGACTTGATCCAAATATTATCAGGTACATTTTATACAGCAAGTTTCTCCACATAGGTCAAAATCAGGTGGATTGTAAAAGGTTAATTTTTTATTTACAAATCTTCAGGTTCTTAAAGCAGTTTCTGCTGTTTTTCTTCCTACACCAAATGTCTATCAGTCTGTTCCGTTTGATGGGATCCTTGGGGCGTAATATGATTGTGGCTAATACTTTTGGATCTTTTGCCATGCTGATTGTTATGGCTCTTGGTGGATATGTAATTTCAAGAGGTAAATTCAGTTTTTTTGTGATTACAATACTATTATTATTCCTTTCTAACATTCTTTACCCTTTTTACCTTCCTGCCTTGTAACAGATAGTATACCAAGTTGGTGGATTTGGGGTTTCTGGATTTCTCCTTTGATGTATGCTCAAAATGCAGCATCCGTGAATGAATTTCTTGGGCATTCTTGGGATAAAGTAATTATTTCTCTTAAAAATTTATTTAGAACTAGTATTATTAGACAGTTCAAAATTTTGAATTGCATGTACATTATTAAAAGAAGTTCTCAATTTCTCATGCAGAGAGGGAACCAATCAACGATGCCACTAGGTGACAGGTTGCTGAAAACACGCAGTATTTTCCCTCAGACTTATTGGTATTGGATTGGTCTTGGTGCCTTGCTTGCATATACAATTTTATTCAACGCCCTTTTCACTTTCTTTTTATCTTACCTTAACCGTAAGCCATCTCTGCTTTCTGTATAATAATTCTTTTTTTACACATTATTCGTTGAGGAATAAAGATGCCTAACAAAATTCTAATAACTTTCTTTATCATTTATAGCCTGGGGAAGGAGCCAAGCTGTTGTTTCAAAAGAAAACCTCAAGGACAAAGATGGAGAAAGGAATGGTGAACCTGTTGTCATTCAACTCAGAGAGTTTTTGGAGCATTCAGGCTCTTTCACTGGTAAGCATTGCTTCATAATAAAGATTAGAGGCTGCTTAATGGGTTATGGGCCTGCTGCTAACCGGCCAAAAATGGGCAATTTCTACAGTTCGAAACGTGTCGGATTTGATTGACTTGGACTACCTTACTTTTTTTTTAATAAATAACTAATAGTGTATCAAATACGAATTAAAGAAAAAATATTACACAACATACCAATTTATTTTCACTTTTGTCGTGATTTAGACAAATTTTTCTCTGTATATCCGAGTCATCAAAAGATGGATTTTCATCCCTTCTGGGTCATTATATGAACTTTTTTCCATGTCTGGGTCATTACGTGGCCTTGCAGTACTTTTTTTGTCCCTTTTCTGTCAAAATTAAATAATCCTACAATGACCAAAATGATTCAAGTGTACAAAAAGATACAATGACTCAAATTGGACAAAAGTGTGTAGGTTGGTACTTTATGCAAGAAAACCCATTAATTAGTTATATAATATTATTTAAGAAAACCATATTTTTGGAATGCAATGCTTTAGGAAGTTCTACACATTAGAAGTACACTTTAGGCAACTCTCGACATGTTTGATCTTTCTCTAAGTTAATTACCATTTGACTGGTTACATATTACAATGAACCCAAATCAGCCAATTCATAAGTAGATTGGTTGAGATTGTCACCTGTACTTCCTATGTGGGGTTCTTCCACTCTATAATTCTCTACATATAAGCTGATCAATCAGGATTATTATCATCATTTGTCAGGAAAGAATATTTATCAAAGAGGCATGGTTCTACCATTCCAGCCACTTTCCATGGCATTCAGCAATATCAATTATTTTGTTGATGTCCCTCCGGTATGTAACTTGCCATCATCTTTCCCAATTTTCTTTTTGAAATACTTGGTTAATATCATATGATTATTCATTCAGGAATTGAAGCAACAAGGAGTTGTAGAAGATAGACTACAGTTATTGGTGAATGTTACTGGAGCATTTAGGCCTGGTGTGCTTACTGCATTAGTTGGAGTAAGTGGTGCTGGTAAGACCACCTTGATGGATGTATTAGCTGGCAGAAAAACTGGTGGAGTAATAGAGGGAGGCATTTATATTTCTGGATATCCAAAGTCACAAGAGACTTTTGCTAGAATTTCTGGTTATTGTGAGCAAAATGATATTCATTCGCCTTGTTTGACCGTTCTAGAATCACTTCTGTTCTCTGCTTGGCTTCGTTTACCTTCAGATGTTGACTACAAAACACAAAAGGTATCTATTTTAAATATATTAGATGTGACAATTTCTTATGAATTGTACGATATGGGTTTTGTTTTAACATAAACAAGTTGGATGATAAGATTTAGCTAAAAGGGGAATGTGTCAAAAACTCAGACAAGTTGAAAGTTTCCAAAGTCTATTTTTAATCCTTGCAACATCTGGATCTTTTTATTAAAAATTATATATTATTACTGTTATAGGTTGCTTTTATAGGGTAGGTGACTTGTACACCACCACATTTTCCAAGTACATCAAGAATTTGTGATTTTATTTGTAATGTTGTCCTCACATAATTACAAAAGACAGAAGATTATAAGTGATACAAGGGAAATGTTGTTAGTAACAAAATTTTGGTGTTGTACGCGCCAAAGCGCTGGTGTATGAATCAAGCTTCCTTTTATGACGATTGTTGAAAAAATCCTATGATCTTTTTCTGAATTTGCACAAAAGCCTGTGGACTTTACTTTAAATGATTTAAACTTAACAAAAAGAACCTTAAATAAATTTGAAGGATATCATATAAAGTTTACCTTTTTGGAATTTACTATCTTGAAGGATTTAATCGTGCAAAACTAAACCGTTTACTCAAAAGCAAAATCCAGGGCCTTATCATCTAGTTTCTTAAGAGTTAAGGGACTTTAATTCTGCAAAAATAAAGTGCGGCTTACAAATTCAACGGAAGCCCACACAATACCTTCACCTATTACCATTTTTGTAATAATGATTAAAGCATTCATTATTCATATAAATTAAGTTTTAAATGGAAAAAGTTGCTTGTGGATCAAACTGACCCAACCCTGTCCAACTTGTACTGAACTGAAAACACCTGTTTTAACCCAAACCTGTTCTATTACCTGCTCATCTTGCCAGCTCCAATAAATATGATGGATTACTTCATCTTCTTTTGCGAGTATGCCTTGTAAAGCCACTTTATTTTTCTCTATTAGATATTTGTTGAGGAGGTGATGGAACTTGTTGAACTCACACCACTAAAAGGTGCATTGGTTGGCCTGCCTGGTGTTGATGGCTTATCAACCGAGCAAAGAAAACGGTTGACAATAGCCGTCGAGTTAGTTGCCAACCCATCTATAGTATTTATGGATGAACCCACTTCTGGATTAGATGCAAGATCTGCAGCCATAGTCATGAGGACGGTTAGAAACATTGTAAACACGGGCCGGACTATTGTCTGCACAATACATCAACCCAGCATCGATATCTTTGAGGCCTTTGATGAGGTTGTCCACTTTTTATATTTTTATTAATACATGAAACTTATTTCCCTTCATGATAAAGATGCCATTGTTAAAGCAAACTGATTGATTCTGATATGCAGCTCCTGTTTATGAAGAGAGGAGGACAGCTCATTTACGCTGGTCCACTTGGTCCTAGATCATGCAAACTTGTCGAATATTTTGAGGTTGTTTTTTTTGTATGATTATTGATATGTCCTTTCCAATTGGGTTTCACTATAGGTGGAAATTTTGATTCATTTACTTTTGAGTAGGTTGGTTCTGGTTATATTTGTTTCTAACGGGTCAGATTGGTCGGATTGAAAGCAGAAAGCCGGAAAAAGTTTAACTTTAATGCATAAATTTTCATACATCATTTTATCCATGTATCATGAATTCAACTGAGGTATTAATAATTTCATGCTATGTAGGCAATTGAAGGAGTGAGGAAGATAAAATCTGGACAAAATCCTGCAACATGGATGTTAGAGGTTACTTCACCAGCAGAAGAAACCCGATTAGATGTAGACTTTGCTGAAGTCTATAGGCAGTCCAAATTATTTATGTATGTGCTATTTCTCTATTTTACTATTTCTTGTATATGAGATACTAATTATTTATTTAAAAAATTCTTAATGTATGCTTTCTCAGACGCAATAGAGAGTTAGTCGAAAGGCTAAAGAAACCAAGAATTGATTCAAAAGAACTGCATTTTCCAACCAAGTACTCACGATCATACATGGATCAGTTTACTACTTGTCTTTGGAAGCAACATCTTTCTTATTGGCGAAACCCACAATACACTGCAGTTCGTTTTTTCTACACCTCTATTATTTCACTCATGCTTGGAACAATATGTTGGAGATTTGGTTCTAAAAGGTGTGTATCGAATGCTTAATAGCCCATCATCTCTCTAACTTTGATGCTCCAAAGTACTTGTGGCAAGATGGACTGGTCTGTTATCAAGTCAAACTGGCCACTTTTTGTAGGGATCTAAACGGTCCATGTTCAGTTGACCCTCTATCATCTGTTGTCCATTTCTAAAAATCTTTTTACTAAGAATTATTAGGTAATTATGATTACAAAACAATGGCCTTGCAATATTCTTTTTTATTTAAAAAAATCAAAACCTTTGCATAATAAGACTTGTGAGAATGTAAGCACTTAAAACATTTCAGGAGGGTGTAAGGGATCAACCAGGTTGAGGTAGTCGAAATGGACCAGGGTTGGGTCGAGTCACTATTGTTAAATCTACCCTTTGAATAAGGGTGTATGAATTAAATATACTTTGGGTAACTTTTAACTTGTTTGACTTATTCCCTTTCAGCTTATTTACTTGAGATAAAACGCAACCCAAAACCACCCATTCTTAATACACGAGTCGAATGCCACATCTACAGAAAGCCTTTCTTTAATCCTTATACATGCATTATATGTTTCTCTCTGGCTGGCTTTTTATTTTGGTTCTATATTATCAGGGAGAATCAGCAGGATTTGTTTAATGCCATGGGATCCATGTACATAGCTGTACTGTTTATAGGAATTACCAATGCCACAGCTGTCCAACCTGTTGTTTCTGTAGAAAGATTTGTTTCATACAGAGAAAGGGCTGCTGGCATGTATTCAGCTCTACCCTTCGCCTTTGCACAGGTCAGCTTTTATCTTCCAAATAATAATTACATTAAAGTTGGTATCATTAATAATAATGATTTTAATATACAAATAAGTTTATGATAATGATAAACAATAGAATTTAAAAAGTATTATAATGAACCAAAAAGGTCTCATTATCAATTTTTGTACACCTTCTTGGATGGCCACTGTCATCAGTAAAAGGACTGGTTTGACTGGTCGAAACTTGCAAGTAAAAGAAAGCTAATTTAATTAATAAAAAACGGTGAAGGTTGGTTGGTAAAATCCAACATAAACCCTAATATATATGTTTCTTAGCTTTACATTTATATATATGTGTGTTATATGCCTACTGTAATACTTTGCTAAGTTTGTTTTTGTTTTCTTTATTTTTTTGGTTTGTAGGGTGCAATTGAGTTTCCTTATGTGTTAGCACAAACACTTATTTACAGTACCATCTTTTACTCCTTAGCTGCATTTGAATGGACCACATGGAAGTTTATATGGTACATATATTTCATGTACTTTACCATGCTGTACTTCACTTTTTATGGGATGATGACAACTGCTGTGACACCCAATCACAATGTAGCTGCTATTATTGCTGCTCCATTTTACATGCTTTGGAATCTGTTCAGTGGTTTTATGATTCCTCATAAGGTAACCTCAAGCTCTCCCTTTAAATAGTTTATCTGTTTATTATGTTTTTTTAAGAGCATATAAGCACTTTTAAGTGTTTGAATGAAAAAAATGCTTATGCTTATCTGCTTAATCTAGGTTGTTTCAGATGAGTAGTTTAAGACTGCATATTTTTTAACCGATAATTATTAATGATTCAAAATTACATGTTTACTCTTATGGTGAAATAATAGTAAGCTGATTATCTGCTTCTGGTTATAAGCATAGGTCATAAGTTGTTTAAATAAGCAATTCGAACATCCCCAAAGAAACGTTGCGCTCTTTTCTCTCTTTACCATCATGCAGTCATGAAGCTGACTTAAATTGATTAATTAATTTAGAAATTAGTAAATAACATTCTTAGTTTATCATATTTTGTATAGATCATTTAGAGTTTAAATGGAAACTAACTACATTATATGTCATTAATCCTTGATACTTGCATACCATGTGTGTTAAGAGGTAGAGGCAGTCTGAACTCATTTATATGAAAATAAGTTAATTGTGGTTGTGTTTTTTTTAATAACACGTCAAAGTATCTAAACTGAAACATGTCAAATGGGTTAAAAAGGTCAAAGCTAGTATAATGTATACTCAAGTGTTTGCCCTAAAATGTTTTAAATATATTTGTGAACCAACATATTATTAAATGCGCTCCTGTATATATGTGTATGTGTTATATCTGTAATAGTTTATGAATCCATATCCCATTTGTACTCTCAATTTTTTATCAGATAGCATGCAGTTCAAGTTTCTCTGGTCCTTGAGTTTCTAGATTTCATCTTCTTGATTGTTTCCTTTCGACCCCTGTACTATTTGGAGCTTCTAGGCTCCTAAAACCTTTGCAGTTATCAGCGGATATAAATTTATTTATTTATCATTTAAATTGAAGTTGAAAAGAGTGTACTAGTAATACTACTACTGCCACAACCATGAATGATTATTAATTTGCTGTGTATAAAATTTAGTTGTATCTATATATCTATACAACGTAATAAAAAATGCTATTATAATTAATCTATTTACCTCGACCTGTCTAATTACATCTTCTTTTGCATCCACTTGACAGATAAAACTAAACCCAAATCAACCTTTCACAAAAAATAGTCGAAACTGCCACCACTATTGGCAACATATAAAAATGCATTCATTTATTTAAAGCAAATGAATGCACAATGGTGACATCCATTTCATTTTCACCCTACTGATTTTTCAACTGATGATTATAATCTTGCAGAGAATTCCAATCTGGTGGAGATGGTATTATTGGGCCAACCCGGTAGCATGGACTCTTTACGGGCTATTCGTATCTCAATATGGTGACTTAAATGACCGCTTGATGTTATCAGATGGAGTCACCTCTGTGCCTATAAAAGTACTAGTCAACAATGTGTTTGGGTACAGACATGATTTCCTTGGGGTTGCGGTTTTCATGGTGTTTGGCTTCTGCTTCTTGTTTGCAGTCATTTTCGCTTTCGCTATCAAATCATTCGTCTTCCAAAAGAGATAAAAAGAAGGAAGATAAACATGTCGATTTGTATGCAGTATGTTCCTTCTATCAATTAAAACACTATAGGAAACATTTTAAATTTGTGTAATTAGTTATATATATAGAATATTGTAGAGGACATGTTTAGATTTATTCTTTTTACGGGTTGAATAATTGTGACTGACGTTGTATTTGCAGTAAAGTTTGTGACTTGAAAGTTCATTTGTTTTTAGTACTTTAAATGTGCAAAAAATTCCAGTATAATATGTGCTTTAAAACCCAAGCATGACCATTATTCATGTCAGCGACTATAACACATACACTTAGAATCCTGTATTAGTAATATATAATCTAAGCATAACCATTATTTGTTGATCTAAACATCTCAGAGGTTGATGGATACTAAACGGTTTATGAGTTGTAAACATATAGACGGACTATAGTCATACTGCAAACACTTAAAACATGTTGACGGCTTGTAATAAATGGATTAAACAAGACGTGTCAAAAATAACCCGACGAGTAAACTTTCAACTAAACACAACACATTTAGTTAGTCACAACCACCTAAAACTTATTATTATGTTGTGTGAGTGTTTCAAGTCTTGGTAGAATACCACATATATGCGGTTCGCTTTAAAATTAAGATGAGCAGGGCCATATGTCAAGGGATGTGATAAGTTAAAGTGGAGGCCCTATCACGCCAAGGACACCACGCCTTGGACACGGTAGGGTTAGAGTGATCGTGGTCATAGGCGTGAGTCATGTCTGAGTAGATATTTTTATTTTATTTTTATTGTGTTAACCACCAATCCACAACACTACACCTTGTTATCTTCTTTTTTTTGTTTTTTAATTATCACATTCACAGAAACACATTACACTCCTTAAAATGTGATAATAACCATTGACTATATCATTATCGCACAATCATCGAGAGAAAATTAACAAAGTGGCAAATCAAACAACCCGACTCGGCCCATTTTCACAGATAATTTTTCAACTCGAACTTCACCTCTAAATAATATGATAGTATAGAATACTACCCTTCTACAAGATTTTCAACGATGTCACCTCATACTATACTACAACTATCCAACTATGATGATAACATCGGTTTGGCATATAGTACTACTCTACTGCTCAAGATCACCTTGTAAAAATCTACGATTGAGCATGTAAATAGCTTTATAATATACGGTAAAACCCTATATATAGCTTTTCAACGATATTACTAAGAATTTAATTACTCCAAAATATCATATACTAAACGTATCTAAACTACTTCCAAAGCTTAACGACGTTGTCATTGTGACCGGCTGATGCTATCATACCAGAACTTGATACCACAAGTGTAGAAACAGGTTCTTCAACCGCCATCATCATCTTGTTCTCAGTCATGTTCCATAACTCCATACTCTAAATCATTAACAAAATTATATATTATTAGAATTTAGGAATGAAAATTATAGTAATCGATAGTTTTTAGGGCTAAAATGGTCATTTCTACTACTAGGACATTCGTAATCGATTAAATGAGTCCGAACAAGTGGATAGTTGACCAGAGTTTATATTATTATTGGTATTATATAGTTTTCAGTCACATGTAAGACATTAACTATTTATAAGATGTGATCTTTTCAAGGTGTGATCGTTGTACCTGATGACAGCCGATTACGAGTAAAGAAGGATAACACGGATGAAAAATTCCACAACGAAATCTTTTTCCAGGAACACTTAATTCATGAATGCAGTTTGCTTTTCCGCCCAAATCCATTCTCCACACTTTTATCAAATCCTCACTTAATGATATCAAATGCTCACCCGAAGAATCCCAGCATAAAGACAGAACATTTGATCCATGACCCTGCATTACCCGCAAAAAGTACAAATTGTAACAAAACTTATTGCTTAACTTACCAAACATTACAAGAACCATGTGAAACATGGAGAGTAAGACAAGACTGACTCTATAAGACATACCTTTTGACTCCTGTTTTCATATATATACAGTTTTGGAAAAAAAATCTATATTGGAATGTACACTTTTGGTAATTCTTACATATGTATCCTAATATCTTGGAATATACCTGTATTCTACAAGAATATAGTTTTTATAATCATACTTTACACACTAATCATTTAAAAGAAACTTCACTGGAAAACGGACCATACGTGTTTCAGGTCAACCCAAGCGACCAATACACGAAATACCCCTTTTGAACTTTACCCCCTGTTCACTACTCAGCCCACCCGACCTGCCGACCACACATTTTGCCACTTCTACACACATAGTTATAGCCCACTTATGAGTGGGTCGATTTGGGCTATGTTTAATAGTTAATACATCAATTTGGGGAATATAAAATTTTAGCTAAAGGGAAAAGGACCACATATTTAATGAAATACAACCACATAAGACCACTTGGTTCAAAATTTTGGATAACTACTACAAGAATTTAATTTATTCTAACCATAAATTTAGCACACTAATCATTTGAAAAAGTATTTGTTTTGAAAAGGTGGACAAATAGTGTTATGGGCCTTATGGCTCAACCCAACCCGAGCCACACTAAAATTACAAACTTTCCTTTGAACTCCTTGACCCATTACTCACCCCGCCCATTTAGTCAACCTCTAAGCACACATATCCTTGTACACAGTTTTACCCACTTATGAGTGTGTCGGTTTGGGTCATGTTTAATCTCGAATGGGTCAAATGGGTAAAATTAAAAGATTCATGTACTAAAGATACGGGTTTAGAGCGTATTTTTAATGAAACGCAATCTCCTAAATCAATTATATAACTACAACAAATATTTAATTTTTTGTAATCATATTTAATACATTAGTTATTGGACAAAAATGTGTTACGGGTCAATTGACCATACCCATACAAAAGTGACTTGCTCACGGATATCCTTACAAGTTGCAAGGCGGTTTCAAACCCATTTTTTTATCAAACAATAGGGAGTAAAAGGGTGAAATAACTAATAACCCACCTTTAAGCTATGCCTACGGGCATGAAGATTTTCCCAATCCACTAAAGATACAGACTTTCCAACAACATATGCAAGATGTTTCCCAACACCAGATTGAAATCTAACCAGATTTGCACCACCCTGAGAAATAATGTTAATAAACATATTAAATAATAAAAAGATGAAAAACAAACACCAAATGTGCTTAGTAACTTCTTTTTTGGTTTCTCAAACCTTGCTCACTCTAACACAACCAGCATTCTTGATGGTCCAGTAACGAATCTCAGTCTCATCACAAGAGCAAATCAGGTCCTCTTTTTTAGGGTGAAAATCAAGTGACATAATTGATGCAGTGTGCCCTGTGAATGTCTTAACTGAACAGCCCAGCTGCATATTATAATTCATCAATTCAATCAATGAAATATACGTCATGAGTCCAGATTACAAAGAAAACTAAAACACACTACTATCATCAGACAACTCAAAAGTGACTTGTTAGCCGTTTAAACATGAATCTGTTTTAACCAAGGGCAAAGGTTGGGGGGGGGGGCTCCCTCTTTTTTTCGTTAGTATGTTAAATTTCGGTCCGGTAGTGTAAATTTTTGGCCCGGTACTGTAATTTTTTTTATATATATCGAGTTCGCCCCCCGCCCCCCCTATAGGAGTGCTCAAGCTCCGCCACTAGTTTTAACTCATTACCTAACACACACATGTAAAGCTACCTATTAACAAATGAGTTACTGTAGCTATTAATAAGTTCTGCTATGACAAACTCACATATTCGCATTCAAGTAAAGAGGTTTTCCTGAAGGAGAGAAAAAACTTAATTTTGGTTTTGGTTTGTAAGCAAAAATTGCAATATTTCAAGCAAAAATTATTTATTTGTCCATAGCCACCATAATAACTTATTGCAAGATTCCCCTATTTCACCATTACTGTAGGGCTTTTTAGACATTTTAGCAATACCCAAGTGGAACTCTAATGCATAAAAAACTCCTAAATCGTTTATCCATAAAAAAGATTCTTGTGAAATAATAAAACCGTGTAACCACATTTGTCACACTAATGATAAAAGCTCCTCAATCATTTTATCTATAAAAAAGATCTTACTGAAATTAAAAACAATGTAATCACATTTGCCACACTAATTGTTTATAAAGAAGTGCAAAACAAGAGAGACAAAAAGTAGTTTGCGTCAACCAGCTTGATCTGAACCAATCTGTCTGGAGTCACTTATAAAATTACCCGTTTTTACCCAAACCCGTTCCGACCGTTCCTGAAACAACAAAATTATAAATATACACTAACTTATTTATAAACACAAACAAAAGTGTTTCCGGTCAACCCTACCCAATTCAGCCCATACCAAAAATTATCCCTTTTGAGTCAACCCTGTTCCAAATGGTTACCCACCCGGCACGACCACCATCCTTCCACCTCTACAGAAGGAAAAGAAAAGGAGAAACTGACACACATTTTCAAGATCCCAAATTTTGACGCTTCTGTCTTGAGAAGAAGTAGCAAGGCGTAGCATAGAGGGACTAAAACGTATATCAGTTATTGCTTGTGAATGTTCATCAAGTGTAGCTTTGGTTTCAAGAGAATTTGTGCACCATAATCTTGCCTGCATCACAATATTATTAAGAAACCATATGATTTTTAGCCTATGATTTTATATTATTATTTCAAACAAAAGAGAGTCATGGTAACAGACCTTTTTGTCTTTCCCGCCAACTGCAACCAGCTTTCCATTGGATGAGATGTCACAACAATTGACACTAGTTGCAAGAATACTTCCAGTTTCCAAAAATGTGAAACCTTTTTTACGAAAGAAATGCAGAGTGGTCATTTATTTTTTTTTATTTTTCCTTTCTTTGGGACCCAAAATCACATGTTAATTATCCAATGAGACCCAGAAAGATAAAATGTTAAATGACATAGATAAATAGGACCTGAATCACTATTTACATACCATTAGAGGTGTCCACATCAGCTCCTTTCCCCATGCGAGATAATAGGGAATTATCGTTACCATCCAAGGCTCCATAATTAATGAAATCGTCAATATTAATCTGCAAAAGTAACTTAACAAAATAAACCAACTCTAAAATGTAGTCCTTCCGTCCCAAAACAATTATCCATGAACAGAATACTTTATTTATGATATGTGTAATTAATGCAATTTTTAGTTAGTAGAATGCTAAATTTACCCTTGCATTCATATGAGAACAATAAAGAGTAAATGGGAAAGCTAATATATTATAACTATCCTTTTCTGGAAGTAAACAATTTATTAGGAAGAACTAAAATAGTAATGTGGACTATATTTTGGAACAGAGGGACTACTAGATATATGCTTATATTATAAAAAACTACCACTCTATTCGAATGATAGAAGTTAAAGTATTTCTTTCTTTGGAAAGTACTTAAGTAAAAAATACCTGTTTGTCTAATATTATTAAATACAAACAAAATGCTACTGATTTTGATCACAAGACCAAATGATTTTGCCTTTATTAAATGGTATTTGATTTTTTAATGTTGCAGTTTTCATGAGATATAATAAGTACTGATTACATGGAAAATATTTTTTAAATTTACAAGAACTAAAAACACCTTCTCATTGTGTGGAGAATGAGGCAGTGATGCTTCTGCTATATTTTTGAATCCTCCAGTAACATTTGCAGTTCCTGGCGTATTAGCAACACTTGAAGATATTAAAGGCAGCTTTCTCTTTTTTTCCATTGGAGGATGAAGTTGGCCCTCAGTTTGAATTTGTTCCCTTTCATTTGGAGGCTGATTTTGACCCTCAATTTGACCTTGATAGGATAGTGGGCGCGGGTGTAGTGCACTCTGTTGCTGAATAATTCGATTCCGAATTTCATCCTGCCCCCATTGATCTCAATAAGTTAATCACACCGTGAGTATTATCATATGTGTTACACTGTGAGTTTTGAATGTGGTTCTAAAATATTGAATAATTAGATTCAGATAATTAGTTGTAACAAAACGAGCTGTAAAAAGTAGTGTTTGAATGTGCTTTTGTGGTTTGAAGTTTTAACAATCAAATCAGTGTCTAGATCTGAATATTTAGAAATTAATATATAAAATGAACATTGATTGTCCAAAACTGATCAACTGATCCCTAGACATCCAAATAATCAATTTTGTTTATCCAAACATTAAATCAATTATAACCAGATAATCATTTCCAAAATGCAAATCCAAACACCCCCTAATTTCAGCGTAAGCTTAAGCTTACCGTCAATGGCCACCCCTTTAAAGGCAAATTATTTAACACTCCAGTTGCTGCTGAAACATACAACAAGAAAAAGTAAGTGGTTAAACGAGGATTATGAATGGATCAATTAAATCAAAACACCCAATGATATAATATTCTAGTATGAAGAGATCTAGTTTTAATCCATGATCAAACTGCACGAATCATGATCAAATGTGTAGAGCCCAATTGGCATAACACTCGCATAAAAGAGGCCAACACATCTAGGGGCAATGAAACAAAAGCTGATTCATGAGTCAACTTATGAAATTAAATGAATCATTTTCAATTATTTAAAGCTCAAACTACATTCTTGAAAGTATCAAAGCTTCCCATGTCTTTTACACTAAGAATGAAACCCCATGTAGGCAAAAATGGTTTGCATCCCTCATTTAACATTCTTGTAAAACTACTAAAGTTAAAAATAAAACATATTTACAAGCAGTGAATATATGAGTATTAGGGTTATTTTCAAATATACCATGAGCTCCACTCAGTAAACCCTCAGACCCTTGAGCACTTTGATTGATCAAGGAAGTCATCATACTATTTATGTCCTGTCACACCAGAAAAGTTAGAAAATAAAGTAATATGACGCAGTAATAAGTTTAGGGTGTTTGGAACTTTGTAAGGTAAAAACTGAAAGATACACACAAGTGTAGGTACCAAAGATTGCTTCTGATGTTCGATTGGCTGGTGATTAATTGAGTTTATGTGATTTATAAGCATGGCCACATTGTCCCCATACAATTGCTGTATAAAATAAGAAATATATTCATTTGATAAGTGCACTATAAGCAAACTCCTAAAAATTTAAATCCCATTTCCTACCTTTGGAGCTGCTTGCCTCGTCGGGGTTGACGCCTCGGCAACCCAAGTGTTCTTTCTGGTAACAAGATTATTGATATTTTGACTTTGATGGTGACTTCCTTGCTGTTGTCGCTGCTGTTGTTGTACTCTAAAATTCTGTCATTTTAACACTAGGTAAGTTGGTGTTCATATAAGTACGAAACCACGCTTCAAATGATTAACATTAATCAGAAATCAAAAGAACCAACCATTGATCCTGTTTGTGCTTTGACTTTCCAAGTCAGACATAACATTTTTCAAATTTCAAATTTGACATTGACTTCTATTCATATCCATACAATTTTTTAACTTATACATTCCCAAAGATTTGGAAGAACATTAAGCCTGAAGTTTTGACTCATCACATTTGACAATTTGTCCTCCGAACTCAAATGCAAATGAACAATTATGCCATTATGTAACCTCACCTCACTTCTAGGTTCCATAAAGCCTTGGTGGTGTCTGTACCTAGATATGAAGATATCCCAGAACACCGTCCACCATTCAAAGAGGAAACCACGTGGAGCATCGATTGCTACAGTGTCAAATACCGAATAACAATATGAAGTTTACATCCTTTGAATAAAGACCAAAATAAAAGCACAAATAAACTTTGTTTTATAAACTGTTATCTCCATTTACCACGATAGTTAGCAGGTACTTTTGCTTCATCTCCAAAAACTTTTTTTGATGCGTTGAGTTTCCTCTTTGTAAGATAATCAAGAATATAAACATCCAACCTGTAGTAAGAAAATTGACAAAAAAATCGAAACTAACAGTATTCATAAACATTAAAATTGAACATAATGTTTAAATAATTTTACATTAATATCAATAAGCATTTTTCTTACAACTCCTTACTTGCTTAAGATAATCATAATCATTGTCATAATCATAATCTTTCATTTTTTAACCACACATCTTCAGATAGATAATCAAAACCGCTTGTTGTGGCAGTTCACACTAATCACTGACTACAAGTTAAAAACCTAATATATCAAAAATATATATGGGTAATTTTGCATTTAACGTGGGATTGTTAAAATTGGTGATTCTATATGCATACATACACAAATATACACATATCTTACACACCGTCGATTATCAATGTTGGTCCAATAAACCGTATCAATGTTGGTCCAATAAACCCCAAGAAACCCTCAAATAACCACCAGCAGTTACCACAGAACCATACATTAACAAAACAAAATGCTAATTCAAGAAACATATCAAGAATCGTTGAAACACAAACACAATGCAAAAGGGAAAACCCTGATTCGATCGATTTAGAGTTTTAAACCCATGAAAAACAGATTAAAATGAACAAGAAAACACCCGATAATCATCAAAGAAAAGAAGAATGCTTACATTGCATCACTATCCATGATGGATTGATGGTGTGATGACTGAGACATGATCGTAAAACCCTTGAAAAACAAAGCAGAATACGATGAAATATGGGATGAAAAGAAATGGTGTGATTCTAATGAGAATGTTTTTATTTGTGAAAATAAAAAAATGCTTCTTTTTGACTTAGAAAGTGTACGGACTGCCTTCTACAAGAAGCTCCAAAGGCGGTTAAATAATTAGTGCCCCTTTTTCCTCTCTTTGTTTAGCTTTTTTGACTCTTTATATTCTTGTAAAATACATTAAAAGTTTTAACAATATAAGAGAGTTTAAAATCTATTTTTTATTTCTATCCTTATAATTATATTAAAATCTTTATTTATCTTTCTTTTTTTAATTAAATAATATTTTTTTATATTTTTATCATTATCTTTTCTCTTTCATCCACTCACAACAATTTCTAAAAATATAAAAAAATTTATGACGGTTGTATCATGATTCCCCGAATATGACACCCATATATTTTCTTTTTGAGTTAATTACAAGAAAGGTCCCTATGGTTAGGTCTGTTTTCACTTTCGGTCCCCAGGTGTGAAAAACTACAAGGTCGGTCCACAAGTTTGTCAAAATATAACACAAAAAGTACCCATCATGGATGTCCGTTATCTTTTTCCGTTAAGTCCTTGTAAATTGACCAAAATACCCATAACAATAAAACTAAACAATTATATAAGTGAATAAATTAATATAGAATGTGGGACCCACACCATTATCTTACAATCACCACCACCACCACTACACAAGCACCACCATCTCCGATCCAGCACCACCACGTCTGATCACCTCCGACCCACCACCTCCACACAAGCACCCCCACCTCTGATTTCCCATCACCATTTTTAACATGCTTTCAAGGGTTAACAATGTCGTATGAGTGGACAATGAACCAGAGAATCAAACCAACAACAAAAAAAAAATGAATAAATCAAACCTGTTTCAACATTCAAGTCAATGCTCAAGGTTAAAGATGAAGATGGTAGAACAAAAATTAGGATCCACCCACCATCTTCTTCCCCCTGAGTTGATCACCAGCCACCACCAATCCCACCGGACCTCAACCCTACCACCGCCGGTCATTGACTTAAACACCACACCAACCTCCGCCAGTCATCGAGTCAAACACCACAACCCACCACCGCCGGTCGTCGACTCAAAACAACCCACCATCATCTGTCGTCGATTTCAAACCCACCACTATTGGTTGTCGATTCAAACACCGGAACCCAAACACAATAACCCGCCACCGCCCCGTCGTCGACGCAAACACCACAACCCACTACCGCCCGTCGTCGCCTCTAACAATGCAACCCACCAACCTTGCCTTCATCAAATCAACCCCTATGGTGAGGGGAGGTGCGGCCGGTGGTGGGAGTCGGCGGTGGTACTACGGTGGTGGTGGTGAGGGAGAAGTATAGAGTTGAGGTTTAGGGGTAGTGGTGGGTCCCACCTAAATACATTCTAGTTTAATGAGTTTATTATAAAAAGAAGGGTATTTTAGTCATTTTAGAAAATTTAACGGAAAAAAGATAACGGTCATCCATGACGGGGACCATTTGTGTTACGTTTTGGCAAACGTCTGGACCGACCTTGTAGTTTTTCAAACCTGGGGACCAAAAGTGAAAACAGACCTAACCACAGGGACCTTTGATGTAATTAACGCTTTCTTTTTCCTACACTTACAACCACTCACAAGCATCCCATATAATATAGAGCACCCACTCACGTAAAAATGGATAACGGGTTGTGAATGCTCTAATAATATGTAATATGAGGTGAATATGCTTTTTTTTAAATGATAAAAGTATACATTTATTGAATTGTATTCTTAAATTTATATAATTTTCCACTACATACTCGAACGCCTAACCTTATATGATAGGACGTCATTATATACACATCAAGTATTGGTGAGTTACAAGCTCTTTGATTCTCGAAACTATGTTTGCTACTATATAATACAAAAACTATGGGCAAAAGAGTAATTTCACCTCCTCAAGCTCCAAGGTACGTCTTTCACCAATTCAATCTCATAATAACAATAATTTAGTATACCCAGATATTAAAAACGGTATTCTCAGGTGGGTTTTGCTTCAAGAGGAAAGATGTTAAGGTAACGATCGGAAAAGAGGTTCGGTGTTCGGCGGAGGATCCGCCGCAGCCGGTAAGACGCTTGATATTGTTGTTGAGAACCCTGATAAGTTTCGAGTTGTGCCGCTTGTTGCGGGCTCGAATGTGACTCTTCTTGCTGAACAGGTGATTGTTTTTTAACCCTTCTTTTTGATGTATATGTTTAAATGTTACAGGAATTTTCTATGATAATTGAGGCTTGTAGGATTTAGTTATAATGATCTGATGTTTTTATCAATCTTGTCACAGATTCAAATTTGATATTCTATTAGATTGTGTGGATTATTTGATTTGGTTCATTTTATGCAGGATATCAAGCTGGGTCTGTATATGTCAAATTGGCTGAGTGTTTCTTGAAGGCAAGTGATTGATGATTTGAGATGGCAAGTGCGGGCAATGTATTAAATAGAATCATGTTTGTATGATTGTTTTTTGTTTGCAGTTGGATAGCAAATATGAAGCTGTTAATGCTTTTGTTGATGCAGGTCATTGCTATAAGAAAACAAACACTACAGGTATACATCTTTGATTCTTTTCAATCGAATTTTACCCTTTTTGTTAATTTTAAGGACTCTTGACTTCTTGTTGTCGGATGCTTTGCAGAATGCATATCGCGCCTGGAGCAAGCATTGGATATATTTATGGAAATCGGGTGGTTAAGCATGTCAGTGAGGTACTGCAAGGTACAATTCTAAATCTCTTGCTTGGAGTGCAAGATTAGCTAAAATAATGTAAAGGTTTGTGTGCTTTTAAGACCATAAAAATCAAATCTTGAAGGTTTGGTGTAGGTAGTTTACAGTCTTGTGGCAATAGTTATCTTGTTGATTACACATAAATCATGGTATAAAGTATAAATTATAAATTGATATCTTTTTTATAACCATTAGAACCAATTTCTAGAAAATTCATGAGACCTTCCAATAACCAATGGGGTCAGGTAAAGCGTAGCTTGTGCTGAGTAGTGGCCTACTGGCAGAAAACCAGTGGAAGCTGGATTTAAACTTGAGTCCTTGGGGACTCAAGTGTTTACCATCACCCCACCCTTGATGGTTCTATTTATATAAACTTCCTAAGTTGAGTGGATTTTGATTCTTTCTTTTGTGCAGGTAACAAGAACAAAACCTAGAGAAAGCTATGGTTTACTAAAGCAGTTGATCTTTATCAAGGAGAAGAAGTCAACAGTTCTGCAAATCAATGCAGGCTGAAAATTGCACAATATGCTGTTGAACTTGAACAGTAAGCACCTTCAACCGCTGCATATTAACTCAAATTCATTCTATAATCACTAAACTACAAAACTCAGAACACCCGCTTTACTATTACATCCAAAATATGATAGATATCAAATATATACATGCAAAGCAGGCACTCAACAATAATCTACTCAAATATGGAATTAGGGCATCTACTCAATGCAGCCATTTGCGAACTGTGTAAATGCCATTACAAATGCGTTGGAAAAATATCAGGTTAAGTAGCGGATTCCACTCCCAATTTTCATTCTACCTTCATGGTTACAGATATCATGTGAATATGTATTTGTTTTTACAGGATCTAGATCAGACGTTTGAAGGATCACGTGAATACTAATTGTTGGTGGTATGTCACATCTTAAAAACATTGGCAATAGTTTTGTATAGTTGGTGAACCCATTTTGTTACTTTTTTTTTCTAAAACAACCCCTTTCAACTTGAGCCATTTTGTTAGAACCTGTTTTGAACTGACCCATATATGACAGGCTTTGGCTGCTTCCCTTGATGTTGAACAGTATACTGATGTGATCAAGGAATTTGATAACATAACTAAGCTGGTAAGATATCTGTAATCGATTTATTATCATCGTACGGGATTCTTCTATTTAATATAAGAGCTTGTGTGATATCTGTGACAGGATGCATGGAAGACAATCCTTTTGTTGAGAGTGAAGGACTTGCTGAAGGCCAAGGAGATGGAGAAAGATGAAACTAATTACCATTTTTCCATAGCTACCAGAGTGAACATTACACTCACGAACATATTCATTCACCATCTTGTTCCCATTCTCGCCCTAAAGTTTAGCCAAAAAAATAAATAAGTAAAGTTGTCAGATTCGATGATCAAACATTTCTTCAACTGGTATAAAGATTAAAGACCAAGGATACCATGTGACCGAGTCGTAAAAACCACAAAAACTAACCTACTAAAAGAATATTTGTATGTCAAACCAGGCAAGCTGACCGACATGCTTTGCTTTTTGACGGTTCGAACAACTTTAATGGTTAATTTTTAACATCTTTGAGACAAACCACCTCATAGCTTGGTTGTTGATTGTTTGAAGTTTGTGACTTGCAGACGCTTGATATTGTTGCTGAGAACCCTGATAAGTTTCGAGTTGTGGCGCTTGCTATGGGCTCGAATGTGACTCGTCTTGCTGAATAGGTGATTGTTTTGTAACCCTTGTTTTTAGGTACATAAAGAGGTGTTGAAATTGATTAATTGTCAAAAAATAATGTCTATGAACACAAATATATAAATTGAAATATCATAGGATTATGCAAATGAACACTAATTTAAAGATTAGAGATGGTTAGACGTTAATCCGGATGTTGTTGTTGCAAAGTTTTCATGTTCAGCCTTCAAGCTGCAGTATACTTATCACGTTGGTTAGCAGGGTATTGATGAAAAGAAATTTTGTCGGACTTTTTGACAAATGTGGTTTCACATAAGGTATGTGTTTTACCGGTGGTTGTACTTAAAGACAGATTTTGTAACATTATTTTAACTTGTTGATAAAAATAATGAAGTTTATCTGCAACCCTAATAATGAGGTATGCATATCATTGTAGCATTGAAAGGTAAATTTACGTACGTTGAGCTGGATTTTGGATTTCATAAACTGCTTGAACATTAGTGAAATTAGGGTTTTTTTTTTAAGAATGACATTGTATGACTAAGTATGCACATAAGTTGGTTGGTAAAAATGCTTTAATCAAAAGGTGATAGAGAGTTCATTTGAAGAAAAAAATAATTTGTTGTTGATATGCTTTTCTAAATATCATGTAGAATCAATAGTACATCCATATAAGGTGTATTATAAATGCTTGAAAAGCCTTTTAAATATACCATGTTTCATATTTAAAAATCAATACCTAATTAGATTGGTAATTCGGTCAAAATCACTGATTTCAGTGGCTGTACCAAAATTCAGCAAAGCTGATTGGAATAAGTTTGCTTTGTCCTATTCTTTGAAAAATCGTAAAAAATCCGGTAGAGGTGTATCATATGCATGGAAAGCTCTTTAAGTCTACTATAATCCATATTTGAACATTAAAGTCTAAATAAAATTGTAGAGTGGTCAAAATGGTTGATTACAGCAGCAGCGCTGAAAGGTGTTGCAAAAAAGTTTAGTTTTTTAAAAGTCAAGTAAGAATGGATACTTGATCACGCTTGGTCTATACATGTATTGCTGGTTTCAATGGATTAGATGTTTCTAATAGATTATGTTCAAAGTGTTTTAAAGTACTTGCAAATACGTTAAACGAGTATTTATACAAATGGGTCAAAACGGGTGCGTTTGTAGACAATGAATTATATTGATGTTTTGTTGGTGGCTGATAATATACAAACATGTCTATTGTGGGTGCTTCATTTAAACTTCAAGTGAATAAATTGTTTTAGGTGGGGTGTTGATGTTTTTTGCAAGTGATTATATGATAATTGAACAACCATGAATGTTTTTATATATTTTATCTCAAACAAGAAGACATACTTTGGTTTCTTCTTTAAAATATTTATTGTGTGGAAGCATCGAAAGCTATCAATTCAAGTTATTTGGAGCTGAAACTATGTGGTAAAGGATATCACATTTGCGACAAGAGCTCGGGTTGCAATGTTGCTTGGTGTGAACCCGGTTGCTAAAGCTGTAAAAGTCACGATAGGGCCTAAGGTATCTAATATTAAACCAATATCTACTGGCAATTTTATTTGGTGTATTTTGCTTCGGTAGTCATTTATAGATGACACGGTTGATATTCTTATGCAGTGTGGGGAGCAGTGGGGCGACATCAATGATAGTTCTGTTTCTCCATCAGTGAAGACCCATCTTTGAAGAAACTGATAGTAGGGTTGATGGTAATTTGCAACCCTAATAATAAGGTATGCATATGATTGTAACATTGAAAGGTAAATTTACGTACATTGAGTTGGATCTTGGATTTCATAAACTGCTTGAATAATAGTGAGAGATTAGGGGTTTTTTTGTAAATGACATTGTATGACTAAGTATGCACATAAGTTGGTTGGTAAAAATGCTTTAATCAAAAGACGATAGAGAGTTTATTTGAAGAAAAAACAACATGTTGTTGATATGCTTTTCTAAAAATCATGTAGAATCAGTAGTACATCCATTTAAGGTGTACTATAAACGCTTGGAAAGCCTTTACATATACGATGTTTCATGTTTGAAAATGAAAAGCTAATTAAATTGGTAAATCGGTCAAAATCGCTGATTTCAGTGGTTGTACCAAAATTCAGCAAAGCTGATTGGAATAAGTTTGCTTTGTCCTGTTCTTTGAAAAATCGTGTAAAATCGTAGAAAAATCCGGTAGAGATGTATCATATATGAATGGAAAGCTCTTTCAGTCTACTGTAATCCATCTTTGAACATTAAAGTCTAAATAAAATCGTAGAGTGGTTAAAATGGTTGATTACAGCAGCAACGCTGAAAGGTGTTGCAAAAAAAAAAAATTAGTTTTTTAAGTAACAACGGATACTTGATCACGCTTGGTCTATATAAGGATTTCTGCCATCTTCATCTTTTATATCATGTGGGGTTGCTCATATTTACACACAAATAAGAGGGAGGGAGGAAGTATCATAAAAGTTATGCAACATTCTTATATTCATATGTAAATTTGAAGTTATGACAATTGGTACATACTTAACGGATGCTTGTTCCAGATCCATCTCGTATTAATGAAATAAAATCCAAGTCTTTTATTTGGCTATTTAGAAGATCAAGAAAAATTAAAAACTATTGGGAGTCTTGGTTTTTGTGTTCATATTCTTGTATTTTAGGATATGGGTTGGGTTTTATTTTTGCTCTAAGTTAAGTTTTTGGTTGGGTTTTTGGTTTGTTCGTCTTAGTTGTTTTGTATAAAATCATTGATAAAAAAACTACCGTTTGTTGTTGGGGAACTTCCAAATGATTATGTTGACCTGTTAAAAATATAAGCTTAATTATAAATATATCTATCCATATGATTTCTTTAGATTATTGTTGGAGATTTTGCAAATGCTTATGTTGAATTCTTACAAGTTTAAGCTTAGTTGTACCCATCCTTATGATTTTTTAATTTTTGATTTTTGAGTATCGTATAAGTTTACTTATTTGCTATATGTAGATTATCTTTATTTTTTATTTAATAGACACACAAATATTTATATTTGCTTTATTGATTAGAAACCATGAAGTGAACCATACACTGCTTTGAGATTTCTTATTGAAAAACTAAGTCATGAAACCATTAAAATACATTGATTATGCAGTACATATCAATTCTTACACGAAATTGGATACTAAATATCATTCATATCTCTTCATTTTATTTCTTAAAGTTCACAAATATTTTTAACTTTAATTTGAATATATTTAAGTGTAATAAAACTTCTTTCCCACTAAGTTATATCCTAGCTAAAAATAAATTTATACATTTGGATCTATATTTATAGATAAAAGTTTGATAATGAAGTATCATGCATTTAATAATGGATTTCAAAACTTATAACGGTTTAGCTGGTAGCGTGGCCCATGCTTGAGATATAGTGCTATGTATACAACCTTTGTTATTTATGTAAATGTTATAGGAATTTATGACGAGGGAAATTTACATCATGCTTAAAACTGTCCCCCTACGATGTGACTATGCATTGAAACTGTAAGTTGTGGAATTGAGGGCTACTCGAATGGAATCGACAGATGATTTTTTTTTATAAATAATACGACGAGTCACATTATTGTCATTAACAAAAAAAATTCAAAATCTTAATTTTTGATCTATTCTAATCGGTGACAAATCTAAATTGAGATCCTTTGTGAGTGTATGCCAAACAAACATTTAAAGAAAATATACTTTGTTTTTTGGAACAATTTTCTCGGCCTTAAACTGAATATAAGAATTTCATTATCGAATTAATTGGTGTATTGGCATACAAAACGATACTATATGTAACTCGATAATGCTTGAATTAATGCTTAATGTTTTAGGTGGTTCATATATGTAATCTCAGTTTGTAAATTGTCAAGTGATTGTTTTACTATTTTAAGTGGTGTTTAATGACAAACTCTACAAAAATATTTTCTGCATATATTAATCCCTAACTAATTAAATAAATTTTTATTATGCGTAATAATGTGGGATTTCATATGTTGGGTCAGATGCAACACCAGTTATCCCGTCGCATAACGCACATATACCTGATGTATTTAGTATTTAGTGTATTTAAATTATGTTTCGGGTCATGGTGAGCTTTAGATTTTGTGTTTACTTATAATTTGTATACACAAACTACATTACCCAAGTATAGAATTACTTCGATTATTTTTTAAAGCTACATTATTTAGGTTATTTTTATCAAAAATTATACTATATACTTGTAAATTGTTCATCCCGCAATATCATGCCGGCTTTCTACTAGTACTATTTAATATGTGAGTAATCAAAGTTGTCACGTGACATTTTTGTAAATGTCCTTAGACAACTTTTATTATTTAAACATGTTAAAATCATTTGAGTAGTTACATTAATTTTGCTCTCTTTCAAAAAGTTAATATAATTAATTATTACGCCACACACTCTCTTACTTCTTTTATTTTGAACTTTCTAAATGTAAAATTTTTTAAATAGCTTTTTAAATAAATTAAAAACTAGATATTTTAATTACAAAACACATTTTAAATAAATTTATTCAATATAAAATATTTTAAAAACAAATGAGTTTTCTAATAGATGTAATAGTAAAAAATGCTATTTTTAAAAATAAAATTATAAAAAAGGAATTTTTTAATATTTTATTTATCGTTATATAAGTACTAAAATATTCATACTGATCAATTAATTTTATTTATCTAACCAAAGTTTTACACATATTTATAGCCTATCTTTACCAATAAATCAAAATGTCTAAGACACATGGCGTATTTCTACATTGTACACTTAGGCTCCACCTAGGATTTGGAAATGTGTCTTTATTAAAATGAATTACCATTTAATGATACATTAAATTCTAACGATTGTTTAGATATTTTCCAAATTATAAATTAAATTTTCTGATTAATTGAAAAAGTGTTTTTTTATTAGAAAAATATTTATTTTCAAAAACAAGATTTCATGAAATATCAAAGTTTTTTTAATACAAAGAACACTTAAAAATTTACATTGTTTTAAAAAAGTATTTCTAAAAAAATAATAGTGTGTTTAAGAAAAAGTTTTTAAAGCAAAAGTTTTTTATAAACAAGAGTTTGGGAAAAAATTATAGTTTTATTACCTAAAGTATTTAATTATACGTAATTTCAGTCGTATTTCATCTCAAACAAATAATTTCTAAATATTATAAATTACTATTGATTTAATATTATAATTGAACCTGTGTAATACAAAAGTTTCTAAAATAATTATATAAAAAAGAGAAAATGTAGACAAAACGGGTCATCTCATTCTTCCTTTCCTTCTTTTCATTTCATTCCTTTTTTTTTATTGGTGTTTTTAACAATAGCAAACCTAGGAAAGTTTCCAATTAGTGTTGGAACTTTTTGGTGCTCGGATGTCTACAAGTTGCTGTTAAAATTTTCAATCCGGGTCGGTTCAGGTCATATATTAGAAATATAAAAAGCAACTCCAAATCCAAATACTTGATCACGAGTCTAGCCTACTAGAATTCAGACTACAACCGACCAAAGAAAATTTTCATAAGAGTTGAAATTTTTGGTTCTAAAGTGTCTATCAGTGACTTTAGATGATGATTCTAGTCACATAATATAAATATAAAACCAAATCCAATTCAATTTCTTAATGTTCATGTTTATATGTTTATAATGTGTTTTGATTAAGTTATAGTAAGTATATGATGTACATAAAGTAGTGAAATAGCTTACACATTAACATAATTTATACATTTAAAGAATTAAAAGTTAACTAACTTAATAATCTTCTAATGCGAGCTCTCCCCTTTTCGTATGTGTTCTCCTCCTAAGTCTCATCTAGAAGTGAGTACGTCGTTAAATAATTTTGTTTATAGTAGACATCTTATATAGCTATACTCTAGAGGCAAAAGATTATAAATATAATACTTAATAAGTTTCTTTATGGCAGCATAATTTTCATGTAATGAGTGACTTTAGTGATATAAAAAAAGCTTAATTATTCTTCCTTGTTGATATTTTTTAATAAAATTTTTTTACCATCTAATTTTATCTAACCTTACACCTATAAAAAATTAAACTCATATCATTTTTGTAAGATATAAAACATCATACTACTAAACCAGCATGTATGAATAATTGTTGATTTATTATATTTAATTTTAAAGTATTCATTAGCTAGAATATATATCATCTCCAAGGTTATATTTATTAACCTATAATCTGGACTCGCATAGTCACATGGAAGCTAAGTTATGATATGTTTTTGGGGCACACAAGTGTCACTATACAACTCCATAATTGCCAATGACAAATAGTGTGCAACTCTATCAATGCATCGGTGAAAGTGGAATGGTCATGTGCTATAAAGACTTTTGAATTCTAGCTTTATTGAGAAAAGTAGTCCTTAAAAGAAAAATAATGATACATTTAGAGAATTTCAGTTTTAAAATATTTTTATAAATAATTGACGTGAAATAGTATATTTAATAAAAAAAACTTTATCATAAAGTTTATGATTAATAAAAAAAAAAACATTATTAAAAGACCTTGTTACAAAACTGTAGAATTGAAATTCTTTTTTATATTTTCTCAACATCATCTCCATAACCCATTAGACACCCATAAACGTGGTCTTTTTGGTTTTCACATTAAATCTGTACGTATTTTTTCTATTACGCTACATTCTTTTCCAAACACTTTTTTCTTAATATACATGCGTGTGATTGTATCAATGATCGTGTGAGAGGGCCCACCATTACCAGTTTGCCTCCCTTTGATATTGCGTATGAGGTTCCAACTTCAACGACCTCCCCAATGTACGTGTAGTTTCAAATTCAAACGCTAGGTGGCTTTCATTTCTCCGATCGAAGAAGCTCTAAGTGATAAATATTGCTCTTGAAACTAAAGAGAGAATAGGGTACAAATGTAAGATGTTCAAATGCATGGGTATAAGACATAAATATCGAAATCATTTCATGCAAACTAACTTCTTATGCCAAAACTCCAATAATTGTTAGATTTTTCTTTTTCCATTTTTGCCCCTGGTCCCTTGGGTGCCCCTCTCTGTTTGGGATGTCTTGTCCTAGTATGTTTTTGTTAGTTGCATACAAACTATTATCGTATGATAACATCCTATTGAAACTTTTACTTAATCATAGTATTTATATAATATATTAAAAAACAACTTTAATGCTACAATGTTTTTTGAGGGTTTTAGTTTTTTATCACAATGATTTTTTTGTTAAATCTTATTTTTTGATCCTCTATTTTCTATAAAATATAGAACAATAATTGGTTTTATATGATTTTATAAATCCACTATTTTTAGCCCTTTTCGTTAAAATATTTTTAAGCATTATTATCGTGATGAACTAAACCGATTATGAGCGAAAAACGAAACTCATGCCGCGTAACTCGGGGCTAGACGATCAAACTTCCGCCTTGTAGCGCGAAAACAAAACTAGTTATTATTTATATTAGAGCGCATGTTATCTAATACTAGCACATCACATATTGTAGTTAGGGGTGAGCATGGTCTGTTTGGTTCGGTTTTAATCTAAAACCAAAACCAAAAACCGACATTTTGGTTTCTAGGTTTTTAAAACCGTTTGATTTCGGTTTTTTTCGGTTTTTGGTTTTCGGTTTTCATTTCAGTTTCGGTTTGGTTTCGGTTTTTTTTGTTTTGCTTTTTGGGCTTTAAGTTTTTTTTCTAAAAAATTAATCTAAATTATTTAATTTAAGTTAGAAGTTTTGGGTTTACATCATTTGTTGATCTTTAAACGCAATCTCTATATTCTTATAAATTAGTTGACATTATAATTAATTGCAATTTATAAAATACAATAACAAAAAATTAATAAAACACATTAATCTACCAAACAAAAAAGTTTAAATATTATTTTTGAAACCTAAGTATTCAATCTATTCTAGATAGGATAAGTTAAATAAGTAATTTATAGGTTATTCATGTTTAATAGTATATGAATACACCTTTAAATTTACAAGTTTGGTTTTATGGTTTCGGTTCGGTTTTTTCGGTTTCTGTTAAAAACAAAATCGAAACCAAATTGAAAAAATCGGTTTTTTTAAGAACCATCAAACCAAACCATCGGTTTCTAATTGGTTTTGTTTTTTTTTTGTTCGGTTGCGGTTCGGTTATGTCGTTTTTTTGCATACCCGTAATTATAGTTTAGCATGTAAATAATAGTATATATAATAATATGGTCATTACAAATCATCTCCCAGAATGCCTAAATGAGTTGTATAGTCATAAGCATTGATCAAACAGGCATTAGTGGTTGTTTTGCGAGTCAAATACATCTTGATTTGAACCATTGGATCATAACGCCGAGGAAATGATGCAATTGTTGCAAACAATGCCAACAAAGGATTTTGTTTCGATTTTACCAGATCGACGTCCAACAATGCATGATGTTATGAGCATGATGAAAGATATGTGTATCGATTGTGCCACATCAACACCCAAAGCCATAGATTTCGTTCTTGCTTTTCATAAAAAAATAATAATCTAAAAGCTTTCTTCTTAAACTACCAATCTTTTATACATACTGACTATTTGAATAGCTTTTAACTTCTATGTATTTTTTAAGAAACCTTTTCAATACACTTAATGACATAGCATCATATGACTGGCGTGAAAATTCTAATGTTAATTGACAACCAGCCATAAAGTTATTATGTGATTTAGTGATTTGAAGTAATTTAACAATATCACGATCATATTCCATTACTCGAGTACAAAACATTAGACTCTAGTCTGACTCATTACTCGAGTATAAAACATCATACTCTAGGCCAATGTTTTGACAACTGTGAATTAGAGAGGTGGCTGAACCGGTTCACATCAGTTCGTTTAATTTGGAGGGGTTCGACCTAGCGGTTCGTCCGAATAGATGGTCGGACCGGAATTTTGATTTCTTTTATAGTTTTTTAGATTTTAATGAATAAAAACGAGAGTTTGAACAATAAATTAGTATGTTGGACATAAGATTATTGTTAATTTTTTATATGTAACTATAGAATACACACGTAAATTACTTATATTGAGTTTTATATATATATATGACGTTATCTGGTTCTTAAATTCGGTCCGACAAGTCAATGTTCGATACGATTCTAAAAACATTGCCCTAACCACACCTCCTTTTCAATATTATAAATAAACTCCCTCAAACTCCAATCCTCCCACGCCCTCTTATCGATCACTCTCCTCTATAATTTGCCACCATCATTTTGATCATTCGATCGCCGGAGACCTGCAACATACAAACATTAATGTCTCCATCATCCATCATCTTCTTCTTCTTCTTCATCTTCATCCTCCACACGGAGTACGCCGATACGCTCTTCTCCGAGGAGAAACAAGCCCTCGTCACCTTCATCAACACCATAGCTCACACTCGGCTTCTAAACAGCTGGAACGACTCCCAACCCGCCTGCTCGTGGCGAGGCGTCGGTTGCGACCCCACCAACAGCACCGTCCTCTACCTCCGCCTACCCGCAGCCGGACTCACCGGAGTAATACCACCCCAATCCATCGGAAAACTAACGAGCCTCCGTATCCTCTCCCTCCACCACAACCAACTCTCCGGCGTCATCCCCTCCGATTTCTCCGATCTCAGATACCTCATCACACTCTACTTAAACAACAACAACTTCTCGGGCCAACTCCCCTACATAATCGCCGATCATCTAACAAACTTCAACGTCTCGGATAACAAACTAAACGGTAGTGTTCCGTATTCGCTCTCTCGGTTTCCGACGTCTGCGTTCTCCGGCAACGCTTTCCTTTGTGGTGGTCCGTTGTCTCCGTGCAGTAGTTCGTATCCGTCGTTGGTGTATGCTGAAGAGAGAGAGAGATCGCCGAAGATGAGACCCGAAACCCCCGGTGTTTCGGCCGGATCGGGGCTGCTGTTGCTGATTGTGGTGTGTTGTGTGGGGAAGAAGATGTATCAGCGGATGAAGCCACCGTTGAAAGGGTTGGAGATGGAGAGAGAGTGCAAGCTTGTGTTGTTTGATGGTGGGTTTGATTTGGAGGATTTGTTGACCACCACTGCTGAGGTTTTGGGGAGTGGGAGTGTCTGGACGTCCTTCAAACAGGTTTTATTTTAGAACAGCTAACTCACACACACTCTCTTTTGATTCGATCGGTTATAATTTTATCATAACTCGATCTGGCTAATCGTATAAACTAATGTTACGGTCACCTTATTTATTGATTGGTCGGACTGGTTGGATCTCCGAATCCCAGAGTCACAAAACATTGGTATCAACTATTTATTTGTTTGTTTTTTTTTAAAGCTAACTTACGAAGCTCTAGTTTTACTCTAACGTACCCTCGTCTACAACATGTTTATTTTTGAAACAACTCGCTATAATTGTACTCTAACTCTTGAATATAAACATGGTTTTTTTTCTAGATTTAACTATATAACTTACACTTCTATTCTAACTCTCGGGGTATTCTTTTAGAAATGTTAACTCACACGCCCTTTAATTCTGCTCTAACGTACACTCGTTGTTTAAATAGGAGCTTGTGGGAAAGAATAAGACAGTGCTTGTGAAAATATTGAAAGATGTGGTGGTGACAGAGGACGAATTCAGAACAATAATGGAGGCTTTGGGGAAGATGAACAACAAGTATGTGGTTCCATTGAGAGCATTCTATAATTACTCCGACGATGAGAAATTGCTTGTTTATGATTACATGCATGCTGGTAGCTTATCTGCTCATCTCCATGGTAATTTCTTCATCTCTATTTATTATTAAATACTAAAATGTTACGAGAATTAAAATATATAAATTTTAATTATTAATTTTTCTATTAGTTGTTAATCTCTACTATCATTCATTGCCGATAATAATTCATATTTATAATTTGATGATAACAATTCTAATATTTTACTTTTATTATCAATGATAATCATAGTAGTATAATTATCATATATTCATACTAATTTTACATTTATTTTCCGACCGATTACGTTTATATGTTATTTCTTTTCGTTCATAATAACTATTGTGTGTAGAATCGAGCACAAATCAAGCGTAAATATTTGATTATTATCTTATTGGTAACAAAAATTAAAATTAAAATTGTCACGGGCCAAATTAATAGTATAGTTAATTAACGGCTCGTGCGTAATAGTTTGGATTCGTGAAATCCAACTTGCTTTTTTCTTTTTTAAATCGTATGCTTCTTACATGAGTACGTTGTGCCGTTATGAAAATCAAGCTAGCTTGCTCATATATGTTTAATATTATAATGTTTACCTAGACATTATAAATAATCAAACTAATTTGTATATCATCTATTAGAGTCCTTTAATTTTGTTATTAAGAGCATTCAAATTTCATTTCTTATTCATCGATGTAATTTACAAAAACAAATATTAGTTTTTAAATTTACCTATCTTTTTCTAAAACCTTTCATATCTTTTCTCATATCTTTTCCTATCTCAATTATTTAATACATATTAATTCTTCTTTTAACATTACAGTAAATTAAACGGATCGTCCTTAAAGTTTGTTTAAATTTCACATTTCATGCCTAGGATTAACAAAATACAGGTTTATTCCTAAAGTTTGAAAAAAACGTAACATGAAAAATTACGACCGTTATTTTTTTCCATTAAAATTTACAAAATGACGATTTTAACCCTTAAATAAAAAACAAAAAAAAGTAAAAAAGATATATAAAATTTCCTAAACACCCTTCCTTGATATAGTTAAATTACTAAAACACCCCTAACCTCTCCTTACACCACTCCGGTCGTCTTCTCCGACGAGTATGTTTACTCCGGTCAACTTCACTGACGACTTTACTCCAATCAACTTCACCGCCGCCATTCCTTTGCCTGAAATGCACCATCACCATGGAATCCATCTAATTCACTGAACAAATTTGAAGATCTGAAAATAATGGAGTTGCAGGTTGTCATAACATGAGATTTTCGTGAGAATTTTAAGTTGTTGAGGTCACTAGGAGGTGGTTATAATGCAGAGAAAGTGATGGTTGGTGGTTTGATGATGGTGATGGCGAGGAGTAGTGGTGGGGTGGTGGAGATAGGGGTGCGTGGTGGTGGTGGCAAGTAGTAATGGTGGTAGTGATGGCGAGTAGTGGTGGTGGATTGGTGGTGATGGTTGAGATGGGTTTATGTGGCGGTTTGAAAAGAAAATGAGAAAAAAGAAGTGTGGGTGGGGGTGGAGGTGGAGGTGGAGGTGAGCCACATGTATTTTATTCTTTTTAGTATATAGATTATTTTTTGTTTTTTAATACAACGGGTAAAATGATCGATTTACAGCTACTTATGTGAATTAATTAACGACCGTTTGACCTAGAGACAAAACATGTTATGTTTTTTTAAACTTTAGGATTAAACCTATAATTTTTTTAATCCCAGTGACAAAAGTTAAAATTTAAGCAAACCACAAGGACGATCCGTGTAATTTACTCTTAATATTATTTCTCTCTTTTCCACTCTCATCTATTAATAAAATACATTAAAAAAGGATACGGGAATAGTGAACTCTACATCTGGGGATGGTATTGTTTTATAGGGATGGCCGGATGGAGTATAAGGATGGGGAATAGAATGAAGTGGATGTTTTGATGATTTTTATTAAGAATGGGGATAGGGATGGGGATGTGAAATATGACGAGAATGCTCTAATAATTTGTGTTTTGATGATATACAATCATTTATCGAATGAATAAATAAGTTGTATAGTACGTTGCATGCATTGGTCAAAGTGGTGCAAAGTGTTTGTGTTGCAGGAAGTACATCTTCAGACCGAACACAACTTGATTCGGACCGTCGGATGAGAATTGCGCTAAGTGTCGCTAATGGGTTGGCATACTTACATTTCATTGAAGAAGTTGTTCATGGCAATATTAAATCATCAAACATCTTCTTCCCACAAAAAACCAACAATGAAGTTTTGTTGTCCGACTATGGTCTCTACGCACTTTTTCGCGAGTCTAGGTCCCTAAAGGCAACTGCTTATTGGGCCCCAGAAGTTCTCGAGACCCGAAAATTCACTCTTGAATCTGATGTGTATAGCTTTGGGGTTTTGTTATTGGAGCTTTTAACCGGCAAAAATCCAAATGAATTGGATAAAGAAGGGGTCCACTTTTCGAAGTGGGTGGGGTCAATTGTATGCGAGGAACCGAAGGATGAGCATTTCGATGTTAGGGATCATAATATCCACAAGATGGTGCAATTGTTTCAAATAGCGAAGGATTGTGTATCGATTGTGCCAAATCAACGACCAGAAATGCGCAATGTTGCGAGCATGATAGAGGATATCCTGTTGATACAATCGTCGGTTTACCAATCAATGGGATACGATGATCAGCCTTCAATGAAGACTTAAGTACTATCACAATCGGCTCACCGTAAACCCACATGATCTAATGTGATTTCGGTGGTTTTGTGTTATTAAAAGTTAAGTGTGACTTTTTTTGGCTTGTCAAGTTTTCATGGGGTTGATTGTAAATTAATAGTTTGCGAGGTTGTTTGTCTCTTTTTGCAATAAGCTTCTCCGTCCTATTAAAGGCAAGCTTCTTCAAGCTACATGTTAAAGCTACGTTCTTCGGATGCTACATTCTTCTTGAAGAATTAATCATTATAATTGCTAATTGGTAAGAGCTTATTACTGAAACTGATGTTAAAAAGAATTTTAATTTAAAATTTGTACTTTTGTTTGAATTTGGACTTCTGCATACGTGACACTATTTGATATTTAGATTTGGATACAACATCAAAGTTTTAAATTTGAAGATAACTAAGTAAAAACGTACATAGGATAAACACAAACTTTAAAAATATATAGGGGTCAAAGTGATATTTTGTAAAGTTTTTAAAAAAATGAGGGGGTCAAAGTATTAATCTTGAAAATGAAAGTGGCCATTGGCTAGTTGCAAAAGCCACCGGTTTTTAAATTAATAGTAAATGGTTTATGTGAATATTGAATATATAACACCATATTTTTTTTTTTTTACCAAATTCTTGATTTTCAAACTGAGGGATACATCATCAAATATACTTTCATCACCTATTCCATTTAGGTCTTGTGAATCGGTAAGAAATGAAAGTTTGTTGGTTTAGATAATGTTTTACAAAATCAAGGTGTATTGTGTTTTTTAGATAGTATTTAAGAGTGTCTCTGTAACCAAATAGTCTAGGGGTATAAATGTTTCTAGTATATGCGCGTGTGTCTTCAATAACACACCACTATCAGTGACTATCAATACTAGCAAAGCTCGCATTAAAAAAAATAAAAAAATAAAACCAAACAAAAAATAGACGTAAAAACATTGAACTAAGCATACAAAAAATAAAAGATCTAGAACAATAGGTAAGTTGATCTAGGACCACCACGTGCGATGGGGCAGTTTAATGGGGAAAAAATAATCGTAAAAAAATTGAATCACACGTACACGTTTCAGCGTGTTAACTCCCAAAATTTTGACAGAAAAATGAAAAATTGTTTAAAATATGAAATGTAGAGGACCAAAGTTAAAAGTAAAAAATGTTGAGGTTAAATTGTAAAAGATGTAGAAATATTGGGTTAAAAAAAAACTAAAGTTAAAAAAAAGAGACGGGTATACCTACTATGCACATGGTACAATCCAGAATACATAACTAAGTTGATAATTAGTATCATATAAATTTACTAGATTTAATAAACCCGTGTATTACACGGATTGAATAAATAAAATATTAATATAATAAAATTTATGAATTTTAAAAGGATATTCCAAGATATGATATTACTTAAACTATGTATGAGTAATAAAACAATGATATCAACTTTTTAATTTTTTTTTAATTTTTTTTCACAAAAAAAAACATTTTGTTTTAAAACAAACCGTATAAAAATATCAAATTTTTTTAAATTTCCTTATCATAACTCCTAAATTTAATTATTTTTGGCTTTTAAATAATTTACTTTTTAAAAACACCAATTTTATAATATATCGTATTTTTAAAAAAGTTTGATGTTTTAGAAAAAAATATTATTTATAAAAATTTGTTTATTTAGAAATAACATTAATAAAAAGATTTTTTTCTTAATTTATAAAAAAACTATTCTTAATCTAGAAAAATGTTAAATAATATCATCACTAATTAAAATAATTATTTAATAGGAGAGAGAGACAAGAAATTTTGATAAGAATGATTGTAATGTTGTCACGTGTCATTCAAAGTTACTATTTTATTAAAGTAAGAAAATAAGTGAAATTAAAGTTTCAAGTTTTTTATTAAAAAATTCTTATAAAGATAATTGACGTCCATGGTGTGATGTTAATTAGTTCATTATTACATAATTGTACGCGAGTAATTCCATATAGGGTTTTCATGGACAGTGGAACTTTTGTCATGTCATCCATATAGGACCTTATTGGATTTTTGGATTTTTGGATTTTTGGACTTTTGGTGACAAGTAGGACCATACGTAATTAAAGTCCTTTAAAGAAAGAAATATAAATATACTTTAATAAAAAAAAAAAAGTAAGGGAGAAAAAAAAAAAAACCCTGTTTGAGTAGTTGTGAGTGATGGAAAAAAAAAATATTACTGTCCATCGATATATTTGAAAAATACGCACACTCACATGCATACATATAATCCGATGAGTTTCATCATATAACACTAGATTATTATGAAAAAGAAAAACATTAATTGTTTAAATTTTTAATTAATGCCTCATATATCTTAACTTCATACCGTTATGCAATGACTCTAGGCGTTTTACACTGAAAAGTAAAGATAAAAAATCACTTGAAATAAATGAAATCCGGTAACTAAAAAAATCAAAGCCTTCATATATATAATGATTTCTGGTATGATTTCTGGTATAAAGATAATCAAAGCCTTCAAACGGTTATAACTGGAGCGATGAGTGAAGTGACGAGACTCATAACTAGCCGAAAAAAGGTCTTGACAAGCCGTAACATATGGTAAACGACCTAAGGCGTTTGCCCAGCTCTCATAGTCCTGCATGTATGAAAATCTAAAAGACATACAATTAAAAGAAATCAAAGTTGTTATTCTTGACAAACATTTCAAATTGGTACGTATATCTTAAATCCATTACTGAATAAAAGCTTTTACAATTGAAAAAATCAATCAAATGGAATCCACCAGACATGTAAATCTTGTTCACTTCAGAATAGCACTATGTGGGGTAAACCTTTCAAGAACTGCTGAACAATTATTGCATATAAAGTCACATGGGGTGGCCCATTTGGTAGGGTGATATCTTACAGGTTTTGCTGGAAAATTGTTTTCTTTATTCATGCATCATCTTTAATTTCAATCTTGAATTGTTTTAGAAAATCACCGAAAATGAATGTTTGGCTAAACCCAAAAAGTTAAAATAAAAGGTTGAACTTTAGCATTCTTTTTATCCACCGTCAATTAACACGAGAGTAACAAATACCCTCTTAGATCTAGTTTTGCTAGCTATTTTCTAGCTGACCCAATTATTGTCTTGAACTCACTTGAAATGGAGTATGAAGCTGACAATTTTTACGATTACATCATAGTTGGCTTGTAGGCCTCCTGGCTAGCCCTCAACCGATTTAACTCGGATACGGGGCATGCAGCCGACCAATGGAGACATATATAGGGTTATGGCATGTCACATGCACCCGTATAGGCTACAAACCATGTAGGGTGTTATCAAGTCTCCGCCACCATATAGTCAAGTTTGGCCGCCTAAAAAGCAGTTGGCTTAGCCTGGAGGTGGTTATTTGACACATATGTGCTAAAAGTCAAATATTTATACTTGGTTTTCCACTTGTTTAAATGTTCATTTATGTGATTTAATCGTAAACGTACTCTCGATCACTTATATATGCTCTAAATCTATATCACTGTCCAACATATGACATCACTAGATACACATAAGATACTTTGAAATACAAATAAGGTCCTAAGCCCTCCCTATATAACTTCCACCATCCATCTTAAATTCACTTTTATCTCCACCAAATCAAATCATCACTTTGTTTCCCTGAATTGAGCTATGGAGCAGAATCCATCAACTGACTATTATCTCAGACTTGTGGATGATCTCTTTGATGTGTACAATATTACTAGTACCATTAGATCCAAATTGCAAGAATACGCGACACCTATATACCGATCAGAAAGGGAAAAAAGGTTCAGCGAGCCTATGTTTTGGATCGGGTTGTATATCGCGCTTGCATCTTTTGTTTGCATCCTGGCGATGGTGGCTGATTTGTTACATGGTTTCCGTAATCGGAAGCTATGGTTTCCATGCAAGTATTTCAAAATAAACTCCGCTTTCATCACTATAATATCCGTTGCAATGAAGTTACCTCTCGATCTAAGTAGTTCGATGCCCGGTGATGTTGATCAAGTCGGAAAGCTCGGAAGCATGGCGTTTATGTGCACCATGATGGCTAATTTATTACCTTGTTTATCAACTATGGACAACAACTCACTTTGGTCAAACATCACAGCTTTGTGTCTTCTTGTAATCACATTGGTTGTGAATGTTTGCATTCAAATACAAACAGGAGTTGTATCTTACAAAGAAGCTGCCCCGGTTCTTCTAGTTATTGAACCCGACTACGAGATGAAAATAAGCACGAGACGCAATATTGTGATAGCATCCATTTATGTGACTTTGCTACTTTGGTTGTTGATCATACATTTATGTTCATGTCTCGCGATTCTAAAATCGAAAAAGATTATAGAATCCAAGTACCAACAACGTCATAAAGAAGCTTCAAAGGACATTCAACAATTACCAGGAGAATTGTTAACGGTTGAGAAGCTGAAGAAGCATGTGTGCAACCACTGGATCATGGCTGGAAGTGGTAGCCCCCAATTCATCACAACTTGCTTTCGTACGACATCGGCTTCGGGGGTGATATGTGTGTTTGTCACTGTGCTACACATTCTCACTTTGTTTTGGAGTATCAGTGCTATTTTCGCCGAGGATTCGCTAGAAAATCTACAACAACATTGTGATTCGAATTATGGTCTCTCGATGATAGTTATCGTCATAGTACAGACTATCGGAGTGGTGATCGGTACACTTGCCCCACTGTCTAGATGTTTTGCAACTGTAAGCTTTAAAGTACTGTCCCTCAAAATCGTTTCAAACCATTTTAAGGTGTTTAAGTTACAGAGCTACTGGACGTCGAAGTTACACGACTGGAAACGCGCTAGTTTAGAGCTCCCATTTCGTAGTCACAGGCTCAAGGTGGCGATCGAGACATCAAAGAAGCTAATTCTTAGCTTTTGTATAGAGTTTCAAGAAGGAGTTGTGGTGGTATGCATGATATTAGCCTTGATCCCATTTGTGTTTATGATATGTGTGTTGTATTGTTTCCGTCGTTTGAAGCGGTTGTTTAGTACATTGGTGGAAAAGATTGAAGGTGAGTCGTCGGATCGATATGATGATCTTCGACCATATGTTTTGCAGCTTGAAGATGATATGGAGCTTGCTGAGAGAACATTGGAAGGCCTTTCAAAATCTGTGGAACAGTTGATCCAGAATAATAGTGAAGAAAGCGAACAAAACAATAAACTCATGAAGCTGATAGAAAACTCTAGTAGAAATTTTGATGGAGTTGTAAACTTTGATCACATAGATCATCAGTATGACCTCCATCATGTTCCATTTCTACTATTGAAAGTAGAATATCAAGATTGTTGGAGCTTACCGGTGATAAACCTAACAACAATCGCGGTATCCCTTTTCAAAGTCGAAAAGAAGGAAGTTTGTTGCTTATTAGAAAGTGTGAGGGAAGGTCTAGTATACGTCGCACTTGTGGAAGAATACCTGAATGCTACCGATGACTATGCAAGCGTTCAAGAGGCTGCAAAAGCTTTGTGGAAAGAAGTTGACATCGACCACAAATGGTTAGGAAACAAGTTGCAATTGGACTCTAGTTCCCAAGTGAAAACGGCTCGAGAGATCGTCGAATGGTTCAAGGGTACGGCTAAAAACATAGTTTACTCGGAGGACACAAGTAAGGATAATGATTTCAAAGGAAAATCTATGTGCGCCGACTCAATGTATCGTATAACCAAAACGATCTTGCTTACCTACCATGCCAACGTTGATGATGAGGTTAGCCAAGAGGAACTATTCGATAGCTTATTGTCGATGATCGGTGACATAATAACCGCTTGTCTCACCAACTTACCGCAAGTCATAACGGCGAAATGCCACACTAGTGTGATAGAGGAAAGGGAGGCTAGAGTCAAAGGTGCAGCCCAACTTCTAGGTGAGTGTACAAAAATAATCACAACACTTGAGGCTCGTGGTATTCCAAAAATGAATCCAAATGACTTGCCATTTATCCACAAATGGCGTGCTTGTTTAGGGAATCCTTAATTCCTTAAATTCCAATTGTAATTTGATGTTTATTTGCTTTCAAGTTTCAATCCCTTTTTTTAATTTCCTATCATGTGTAGTGTGTGCTGCCGTTCAAAAAAAATGTGTAGTGTGTGCTCATTTAACAAGTTAATTTGTATAATTGGTGTCCAGAAAGTATGTTAACCAAGTCCTAGGTGAGTTGGTTTTTATATTTATTTTGTTCTATTTCCTAGTTTACTAGCATGTAAATCGTTTGGTTTTGTTATTAATGGTTATTGTTATTTTTTTAAATTGTAGGTGTTTTACATACATACGTACGTATATGTAAATTATGTATATCAACCATCATACCATTTTTTATATGTTTTTTAATAATACACGTGATCTACGTATGAATAACTAGATAATATAACATACGCATGACGCATAGATGTTCAAGTTATTGATGACTTTGTAGTTAGAGTTATGGAAAACCTATAGAGTTAGGATAAGAAGTGTTCATATCGACAAAGAGCATATGTGGTTAATGTTATACGCTTGGTTTGATCGTTTAACTAAACTTAAATGTGATTGAATGATGAAAGTAATGAACTTCGGTTTGTAAACAATAAATAAAAGAATGATCACACTGGGGTATCAAATTGTGAAGCATAATCTATATTCACATTTAAACACTTGACTCGAAAGTTACATAGAAATAGTTGTACTAGGGTTTGAAAAATAATCATAAGACTAAAAAACTCGTTTACGGTGACATAATGATAATAAACTTTTAGACTATAAATAAAGCAACTGATAACGCTTTTGGGGATAAATTTATGCTTTTGAGCGTTTTTAGAAAGATTCTTAGTTTGTTAAATCCCAGGAAGCAAAACCAAATTAACATCTTCCATCATTTCCATAATGATTCCATACACAAATACCTTATGTGATTCCCCACCTGCAAATGCATTAGATCGAACCCAAGGCGGTTACATTAGGGGATGAAGACAGAAACCATTCTAATTCTTGGTTTTTTCTTTCACAAAAGATATAGAGTTAATTGCACAGATGACCCTTGTGGTTTATCAAAATGAGGCCTTTATATTAGAAAATACAAAATATCCTTTATTATGAATTAATAAATAAATATTGATGATAATAATTAACAGAATTAATTACATGGAAGGTCTATGTTATTTGATCAAATTATGAGTTTAGTCTCAAAATTTGATAAACTATGGATTTGGGTTAAATGTTTGTCACCATGTGACATTTTGGTCTTTAAATTAGATGAACATTAACTTTTGACCGTTAAGTGATCGTGAAATAATCAAAACTCCTTTTAACATTAAGTAAATATAAACACAAATAATATCTTAAAATATAAAGGCCCTGCCTTTATTTAATAAAAAACATATATAAAATATAAAGTAATATATATACTAAATACACAAAAACATCATAATTTAAACCAGCTCCCACCCCTATAGTTTACTAGTCCACTGGCAACCTCTACTGTCATCCCTTAGCCACCACCCTTTATCTTCCCTATCCTTACTTCCCATAGTCGAGTTTGATGATGAATAAAGTTGTAGACTTATAAGTATGATTAGATAGTATTTGTTTGCGGTTTTAACGATAGTAAAGATAGAGTTGAAACACATGAATCATGCATGCTCTTTTTTAAAGTTGCATGATTGATAAAGAAAACAACATTTCAGCAAAACATTTAGGATCTCGTCATATCATATGAGACTCCCCTCGAAACTTTATATCCAATAATTGATGAAAACAGTTCTTGAAAGCTCTACCACACATAATGCTATCTGAACGTGAATTCCGTTTGATTGATTTTTTCAATTATAAGAGCTTCTATTCAATAATAGATTTAAGATGTATGTACCTGCAGTTTGAAATGTTTGGTGATTATAATTGATAACAACTTTGATATTTTATAAAAAAAATTATACGTCTCAAGATTTTCTTGTATGGCGGGCATTTATAAAAACATGCATATTATAAGGCATAAAACCACATATAGATTTACAGAGGGAAAGATTTAAATGCAAATTGGTTTTATGGTGCGAATGGTACGTAATTGTTGAGCGTCATTGATCTAGAAAATCAATAGTTGAGATTATGGGAGGCTATAACGTCAGCAGTATTCACATATAAAACGGCTTGGAGAGGTAAAATTGAAATACTCTACCATTGATAATTCTATCTCTGCGTGACTACTTTTTACACTTGCATTATAATACCGCTCGTAACTCCTCTCTTTCTCTTTCTCTCTCTCTCTCTCTCTCTCTCTATATATATATATATATATATATATATATATATATATATATATATATATATATATATACTGAATAAAAGCTTTCATGATTGAAAAAATTAATCAAACGGAATCCACTAATTACAGATAGCGCACTATGTGTACTTTAGACTTACAAGAACAATTTTGAACAATTATTGCATATAAATCTTGAAAGGGTGCCCCATATGATTTGAAAAGTTGTCTTTTTATTCATGCAACAGCTTTAAGAAAGAGTATGCATGATTCATGTGTTTCAATCTTTTTAATCGTTAAAACCCAAGTATAATTATATGCATGATTTCATATTTGCGTGATAATTCTATCTCTGCGTGAATACTTCTTACACTTGCATTATAATACCGCTCGTAACGCCTCTCTCTCTCTCTCTCTCTCTCTCTCTCTCTCTCTATATATATATATATATATATATATATATATATATATATATATATATATATATATATATATATACACTGAATAAAAGCTTTCATGATTGAAAAAATTAATCAAACGGAATCCACTAATTACATATAGCGCACTATGTGTACTTTAGACTTACAAGAACTATTTTGAACAATTATTGCATATAAATCTTGAAAGGGTGCCCCGTATGATTTGGAAAGTTGTCTTTTTATTCATGCAACAGTTTTAGGAAAGAGTATGCATGATTCATGTGTTTCAATTTTTTTAATTGTTAAAACCCAAGTATAATTATATGCATGATTTCATATTTACGTGATAATTCTATCTCTGCGTGACTACTTCTTACACTTGCATTATAATACCACTCATAACCCCTCTCTCTCTTTCTCTCTCTCTCTCTCTCTATATATATATATATATATATATATATATATATATATATATATATATATACACACACTGAAAAAAGCTTTCATGATTGAAAAAATTAATCAAACGAAATCCACTAATTACAGATAGCGCACTATGTGTACTTTAAACTTACAAGAACTATTTTAAACAATTATTGCATATAAATCTTGAAAGGGTGCCCCATATGATTTGGAAAGTTGTCTTTTTATTCATGCAACAGCTTTAAGAAAGAGTATGCATGATTCATGTGTTTCGTCTTTTTAATTGTTAAAACCCTAGTATGCATGATTTCACGTTTGCGTGATAGTTCTATCTCTACTTGAATTATAATTCCACCCGTAACCTTTCTCTCTCTATATATATAGACACACACTGAATAAAAGCTTTCATGATTGAAAAAATTAATCGAACTGAATCCACTAATTACAGATAGCGCACTATGTGTACTTTAGACTTACAAGAACTATTTTGAACAATTATTGCATATAAATCTTGAAGGGGTGCCCCATATGATTTGGAAAGTTGTTTTTTATTCATGCAACAGCTTAAGAAAGAGAATGCATGATTCATGTGTTTCAATCTTTTTAATTGTTAAAACCATAAACACAAACACAATCCTCAAACATGAACGACAACCCTCATGAGGAGGAACAACAACGATCCTAAGTTGTGCCCGCATTACACTTCCACCATCCATCTTGAATGCAACTTATCTCGATCCGTCAAATCATATGCTTGTTTCCCTAGGCTGAGTTATACAATAACCGAGTATGGGATAAAAAGTTAGCGAGTCTATGATTTGGACCGGGTTGTATTGCGGTGGTGGTTTATTGGTTACATGGTTTACATAATATTAATTAGAATTAATTATAACGGACGGTTTCTCTGGTTTGGTCGCATTATGGTCTTAGTTTTAAATTCTAAGAAATTATGGATTTGATTTTAACTGTTTGTCAACATATAATATTTTTTTTATTTCTAAACTGGATGGATGTTAACTTGACTATTAAATATTTCTAAAATAATCAAAATACCCTTAAGATTAAATAAATATAAACAAAAATAATATTCTAATCTACAGGTCTTCACTTTTTAAAATAAACCTATATATATATATATATATGGATGAGTTCATGTGAGAACATTTTCTTTTTGAGAAAACTCTTTAACCCAAGTATCCATCTTTCATTTGGCATCAAAATAAAATATTTTATTTTAATGGTGAAGATCATATAAGGGGTAAAATTGTAATCTTTTATGTTATCATCTTTTTGATACAATCTCAAGAATATACTTTTTTTATTTTTTATTCACCTACTATACTATCCACACTTAAACCATATTATCTTCTTTTATTTATTATCCATCAACTACAACCACAACCCAACAACAGACCTCATCATCATCTACACAATAACCACAACCGATTCCGACCACCACTGCCACTCCAGCAATAGATGCCCCACCAGTGGGTTTGATTGCGGTTTATGGTGGTGAACCGAACGACACATAGCTCATCGTCTAACGACTACTGAACATAACCTACAATGGTGACCCAGATCTTGAGTTAACTAATGTAAACCAATATTAACCAAGTGTACACAGCGGACATTCTAAGAATGTTAAGTGTCCACAGCGGACAGCCTAAGTGTCCACAGCGAACACTTAAACATTCTTACAATGTCCGTTGTGGACACTTAGGCTGTTCGCTATGGACACTTGAACATTCTTAGAATGTCCTCTGTGGACACTTAGGCTGTCCGCTGTGGACACTTAAACATTCTTAGAATGTCCGTTGTGGACACTTAGGCTGTCCGCTGTAGACACTTAAACATTCAAGTGTACACAACGAACAGCCTAAGTGTCTACATCAGACATTCTAAGAATGTTCAAGTGTCCACAACGGACAACCTAAGTGTCCACAGAGGACACTTAAACATTCTTAGAATGTCCGCTGTGGACACTTAGGCTGTCTGTTATGTACACTTGAATGTTTAAGTGTCCACAGCGGACATTCTAAGAATGTTCAAGTGTCCACAACGGACAGCCTAAGTGTCCACAACGAACACTTAAACATTCTTAGAATGTCCACTGTGGACACTTAGGCTGTCCGTACACAGCGGACAACCTAAGTGTCCACAACGGACATTCTAAGAATGTTCAAGTGTCCACAGCGGACAGCTTAAGTGTCCACAGCGGACATTCACTAACACTTGGTTTTGTTCCAGTGTTGAAATTTCATTACAGTATTGTAGTTACATGGTTTAATGTCATTTGGTTACTAGCTTTGCTACATGTTACAACAATGTAATATTGTAATATGATGTAAATACGTACGGGTGAATAAGATAATAGTTTTACATTGGTTTACAATAGGTTTAGTTTTTGTTAGTGCATCCATTGGTTTACATTGGAAAAACATTAGTATTACAGTGATGTAGTTTCGTTATAGTGGTGTATTTAAATTGATTTATAACATGGTAACCTGATGTAATTGCGTACGAACAAAATGTTTTTTTCAATATAATTTAGTGTAAGTAATTACAATATGATGTGATTCATTATAAGCATTAGGATTTACATTCAAAGAACATGATGTAAATCATTGTAGCTAAGTAATTCAGTTACATTATAGATGTAAATCATTGACTAAAGTGATGTAGTTTTGTTATACTTGTGTAACATGTGGTTTAGGTGTTGTAAAATGGTTTAATTTATTCACTATAACTGTAACTATTAAGATTTGTCTTCATGTTACAGTAATGTAATAAACAACATTCGAGAAATTTTTTAAAAAATCTTCGAGACTATATTGGAATTAAGCAAGGAATTACAACATGATGTAAGTCACTGTAACTATTAAGATTTGTAATCAAATGAACATGGTGTAATTTATTCTAACTAACTGTTTCACTTTGTGGCATCACCGCATCGTGAAATTACATCAACACAATACATTTGTCTTCATGTTACAGTGATGTAATAAGCAACATTCGGGAAATTTTTTAAAAAATCTTCGAGACTATATTGGAATTAAAGAGAAAAATGAGTCGAGTTTAATGGTGTAATTTTTATAAAATATTAACAATCTATAAAAAAGTTATAGAGGCTTTAAATATAAAAGGCGTAAACTTTTCTTTAAAAGAAAGAGAAAAACTAGATGAATTAAAAGAGAGTAGGTGGTGACACTTGTCACCACCATATTAAATCTGAATATTTGACTTTTTAAGAGGTATGTAAAATGTCTAAAATGTTTTTTTCTATTAAAAAACATGTGATGACACATAACATGATCTTGTTCTTTCAAAACTAAATCAATGGTTGAAAAATAGTTAAAGGGTTCTCACGATAAGGTAGGGTTCTCATTTGAACATTATTCTATATATATATATATATATATATATATATATATATATATATATATATATATATATATATATATATATATATATATATATATATATATATATATATATATATAGGGTTAGAATCATTACATAACCACTTTTTGTTTTCAGAACCACAGAACCATTGATTTATATAAGTGTAAATTAAGTTTGGTGATACTTAATCTATTTTACATATGTGTATATCAGACATAAACAATAAACTATGTAAAACAACTAAATATCATCAGCTTTAACTTATATTTATGTAAATCAATGATTCGTAACTTACATTTATGTAAATCAATGGTTCTTTTGGTTCTGAAAATAAAAAGTGGTTCTGTAATGATCCTGACCCTCTATATATATATACACACACACACACATACATGGTTACAAATTTTGCTAGACGCTCCCTAGTAGGTCAAGCGGATAGTTAAGAGTGCTCGGCCTAGGCGGAGAGTACTCGGGGAATACTCGGACATGTTAAATTATAAAGAAATTAATTTTGGGAAATTAAGTATATGTCAAATAACGTAAATTTACTAATATTTATGACAAAACACATGAAAATGATATTCATTCTTTGATATAATAGGCATAGAAATTAAAATGTTACTTTTGTTAAAGTCAAACTTAGCTCGAGTTGACCTACTATATCTGACTCTGGTCAAGGTTAATCGTGTTTGATCGATTACGAATAATTAGGCAGAGTTGAAGAAAGTCGCCTCGGCAACCTACCTTGGAGCGATTACTCGAAGAGTACTTGGCCTTGTAGACCTTGTTTTAAAACCATGTGTGTGTGTGTGTGTGTATATATATATATATGTTACAAAATAATAATAAACCCACCCACACCCCCACCCCCTATGCTTTTCTTCTTTCATGACACAACGCCAGCACCAGCACCAGCACCAGCCACTGCATCTTCTTTTGTCTGTCCAGACAAACCCTAATCCATTCATCTCTACTGATCTTATACTTTACCAAGGGTAGACCCATTTTATGAGGCCTACAAACATTGACGGAACCAGGAATTTTTCCCGGTGGGGTCACTATTTTTTGGTGATTTGTTTAGTAACAAGATAATATAAAACTTTTTGGGTTGTCCGGTCGGGTCGGTTCAGTTCGGAATATAATTAAATTGCATAGAAAATGTTAACAAAAATAGAATATCAAAAGAAATCAAATAAAACTTATATTTTATAGTTGTTCTCTATGCATCTTTATTTTTTGAAATTGTTTCATTACATATTCAATTGACACCTTTGCAAAAAGCTTATTTTCAATGTAACAAATACATGAGTTGTTCATATATTTATCACTCATACGATTACGCAAATCCGTCTTCACATGCTTCATTGAAGAAAAATATCTCTCAACACTTGCCGTTGCAACGGGTAAGACAAGTGATAACTTCAACATACGATAAACCAAAGGATAATCAATATGCCTCCTTGTCTCCACCATTTTTTTACAAGAGCTGATATATCATTAATGTCGACAAACCTTGTATCTTCTTTTGTGCTTCTAATGTATATCCTGAGTTCATATTTGAGCTTGTCTTTTTCTTCATAATCAAAATCATATGGATATATTTCCGCCAACCTTAGTATCTTTGCAATATCAAAGTAACAAAAATTGTTAGATTGGCTCAAAGAACTCATACAAGTAAGTAATTCGGTGGTCACCTCGTTGAAACGGTTACTAAACTCTTGGATTTGCATATCTAAAACCGTATTAAAGTTATCAAACTCGTAATAATGTCTATTGGTGATGTTAGTCTTTCTTCTTTCATATTTAATGTAATCTTCTTCCATATTGACCATCTCAATGTCATGTTTTTCTAAAAGTGAATTAAAACGATCAAGTCTATACGTTTGTAGTTCTTCTTTTGTCGCTTTAATCATTTCGATTGCATTTAATATGTCTTAATCCTTTCTTTGAAGAGCTACACACAATATATTAGTAATCCCCAATATGTGTTTCATCAAGTGTAAATAATACACAAAATCAAAGGTTTTCATATGTATTTGAATTCCGCGTGCTTGTTTTTGGCTAGCATTAACAACTCCCGAATTTTCAATATGTTCAAGCACGTCAATAATACTTGGATATAATTCGAGCAAACGAACAAGTTTCTTATGGTGAGAACTTCAACCGTTAAAACCTTCATTCACAAATGCATCTTTTTGACTAATTTCCTTAAACAAATAACAAAACAAACAATATGCTAATCCGTTTTCGCACTATATTCTAGCCAGTTTCCGTATTGTTTAAACCACTCGGGACGAAATCGTCTAGATTTTCCACTAAAATCTCGTTGTGGAAACTCATGTCCAATAGGTTGACATGGACCTCTAAGCAAGTATGCTTTCTAAATTCATCTTTTTGATTAGGGTGATATGATGAGATTGGCTTTCGTTCAGAAGGATCCCATGAAAGATCATCTAAATCAATTCTTGCCGGAATACTATTACTAAATGAAGAAGCAACATTCGATGGTTTTCTTTTCACAACAAATCGGTCCATGTTCCTAAAATATTCAATGCATTACAGATATAACATATTATTAATTGTGATGAACTAAATAACTAATGTAGTGTAATACCTAAATTATCTCAAACAAAATATAGATTCTAGATTTCTAAACACCTAAATTAACAAACAAATTATAAATTCTAGATTTCTAGATTCTAAATACACAAATTAACAAACAAATTATGTAAAATAAGTTAAATCTAATAATAAAAACGCTAAAGGGTTTGAACGTTGAATAAATAATTTAGAAAAATTAACCTTAGCCACTTACAAAACACAAATCTTCATAAAATCAGGGGGAGGTTGCGCACTGGAGGCTAGAGCAGCCGAGCAGCAGCAGCGACGGCCGACGAGGGGGCGGCAGCAACGGTCAATGGATGAGCAGATGAGCAGCAGCAGTGAATGAGGGGGGGGCAGTCGAGCATCAGCATTCAGCGGGTCGAATGGTTGGGGGAAAAATAATGGGGGCTAGGGTTTTATTTTGTGTTTTTAGAATAAGGATAATTTAGTAATTTTACTTAAATAAAAAGGAGGAAAATTAAAAAAAGGGCTGCTATAGTTTGGGGGTTTCAAACTCGTGACCTCATTTTGGAGGAGGGCACACATTTACCAAGGAACTAGCGATATCTTTGTATTATATCATCAACTTTAATATACTAATGGGTTTACTTTCTGTAAAACTATGGGTTCACTAAAAAAATTGACATTAATCGTTACACTACGGGTTCAAAAATCAATGGGTTCAAAAATCAATAGGGTCACTTGACCCCGTACCCGACACCCTAGTTCCGCCCCAGCCTACAGACCGAGACCTGCACCACTACTACACAAACAAGTATCTCCTACGGATTTTGGCTATGGAAAAATTCTGTAGCAAATTTGTTTACGGATTAGCTACGGGTTTGCTACGGATACATGTTGCTACGGTTTGCCTTCAGACAAACCATAGCAAAATGTGTTCATAGCAAACCTATAAGAAAATTTATAGCAAAAGTTTTAAAAGAAATATATTAAAAATGATTTAATTAAATTCATAGCAAATTCAAGAGATAAAACTCGTTTTGCTATGGATTCGTTTCGGATTTGACCGTAACAAATACATTTTTCTCTAGTAGTGACCACCTTCACCATGGATTTATATGAGAGTTTTTTTTTCTCAAAATACTGTAAGTGAAAAACTCATTTACAAAAATAGTGTAGTAAATTTTTTTATTAAAATAGTATAGTGTTGATACTTTTTTCTTTCTCACTTATATTCTTATTGGAATTTTACAAAATGTTTTTTCTTTTTACTTTTTTAGTGGTGATATATTTAAAATTTAGAAATGTTTATAAAATAGAACCTATTTCAGTTGTTTTATGATTGATATCTTTAACTACTTTCCAAAATTGCTTTTTAAATAGGACTTTTTTTAGTTTCGATCAATGTATCGGTATATATGAACCGAGCCACCTAAATATCATACGTCCCTTTTTATATACTTAATAATAAAGTTAATGTCTCCGTCGAAATTCACATCATGAAGTTTGCTAACGCACTGTATCCCTGTGCTTAATTTCGAGTTGTATTTTAACCTTTTTAAATCGAAATATTATCTAATTTTTTAAGTTATTTAAAACGTTTTCTTTGAATATCACGATCCAAGTTTCCAACGATATTTATTTATTTTCCATTTTTCCTAAAACCCTATTCCATACGTTTTCTTTAAAAAGTTATTTTTTATCCAACAAAAATATTTCTATTGTAATACAATAATCTAACATTAAAAAAAGGTTCTTTTATAACATTTTAGAAAACTAAAAAACGGTTCTATTTGAAGAAAACATTTCTAAAAATTAAAAGACGTCACCCCTAAAAAAAAAATTTAAAAAGACCATAATAAAAAACATGTTGTAATCTAGTCAATGTGAATAGGAGTAAGAAACAATATAGTTTCAAAACTAACACTATTTTAGCTTTAAATAGTTTTTGTGTTAGAGAGTGATTTGAGATGAATAATCTCTCGATAAGTAGACCAGTTAAATGGGTTATGGTTAGGCTTAAAAAGAAAAACAAGATAAAAGAGAGTAAAGAATTTTTACATTGTAAAGAAACAAAGATGCATACAACGAATATAAAGAATTAAACGAGAGTAAATTTCGTTTTTAGTGTCAATGATTGAAACCGTTATAAAATGTAAACAACAGGGCATGATATGTCAGAAAATACTTTTTTGGGCCGAAATGGTTAAAATGATCAAACCTCAAGGGTTAAAAACAAAACTTACTCAATAAACAAAGATGCATACAAGGCTGCAAATGAACCAAACGAACACGAACAAGGCCTTGTTCGCGTGCGTTCGTTAATTTGTTCGTGTTCGTTCGTTAAGAAATATACATGTTCATGAACTGTTCACGAACACTTACCGAATGAGATTTTTTGTTCGTGTTCGTTCATTAAGAAAATGAACATGTTCATGAACTGTTTACGAACACTTACCGAACGCAAATTAACACAATCAAAAGCAAACAAACACAAATAATTGTTCATGAACATGACGAACACCAAGAACTCATGAACACAAACACATACAAATGATTATAGATTTATTTTAAAATAAAATTTATATTTTTAAATAAAATTTATATTTTTATTACAAACATTACACAAAATCAATAAAAAATAAATAAGTACTTAACATAAATATAAAAAAATACTTGATATAATAGTCATAAAAATAATTAACATAAAAATAAGAATATAAACGAACACATCATCGAACGCTCACGAACGGACATTAACGAACATAAACGAACACATTATCGAACGTTCACGAACATAAATGAACGAATGCGGCGTGTGTTCATGTTCGTTCATTTAACTAAACGAACAGAATTTTCTTGTTCGTGTTCGTTCATTTACTAAACGAAAGAACACAAACGAACTTTCCGCCGAACGATTCACGAACTGTTCGCGGAACGTTCAGTTCGTTTGCTACCGTAAATGCATGCGAAGAATCTAAGTGGGTGGAGGAATCATTACATGCTAAAATTAAAAAAAAAAATGCATTACTAATGAAAAGTGTAGTGGCATGCAAAACGTGGGAACACGGTGAGGCTTTTTATGAGACGTCGACGTTTCATTTGTCGTTTTCGCCCGAATACCCACCCATCGATTTTTGTTATCCCTAGAATATTTTGAACGACTTGCATATGTTTTTCGATTCTGGACGTTAAATAACATTAAAATTAATTATTTTAAAGTTTTATCACAACACTTTGATTTTATGATTTTCAACAAGCCGATACGATTACAACCAGAATAACCAGAGTTTTTAATATCATGGAAAGGTTAAAAAGTAGTTGTATTTTATAACTCGATTGATGCTACCAAAACCACACTTGCTATACGCGCAACATATTAAATTACATACCCACCACTGTCACCTTCTTATCTCTATCTTTATCTCCATCTTCATCTCCATCTCCTCCGGCAACTACAAATTAACAATGCCTCCGCTACCCTTTCTCCTGTTGTCACTCTCCATTCTCCACACCGGCGCACAGACGACATACAACGTCGACGATACACTGGATCGCGTGTTGAAACAAGCCCTCCTCACCTTCATCAACAACATACCTCACTCTCCTGCTCTAAACTAGGACGAGTCGCAACCCGCTTGCTCGTGGCAAGGCGTCGATTGCTACCCCACCGACACCACCGTCCTCTACCTCCCCCTACCCGCAGCCGGACTCACCGGAGAAATACCACCCCAATCCATCGGAAAACTAACGAGCCTCCATATCCTCTCTCTCCACCACAACCACCTTTCCGGCGTCATGCCTGCAGAATATAAACAGTGCGGAGCTAGAACCACAGCTTAGGGGGGCGGGGGCAAAAATAAACTATTTTAAGAGGGGCGAACATTATATTTATTAAAAAATTTCTACTACCAGACCGAAAATCTACACTGCCGAGCCGAAAATTAACACTACTGACGGAAAAAAAAGGGGGTGTCCCCCCTAAGAAGCTTCGCCAGTGAATATAAACACTTGTTTTTTTTTTTTTTTTTTTGGTTGAAACTAAGTTACACACACTCTAGTTCTATTCTAAAACTCATTGTTCAAATAGGAGCTTGTGGGAAAGGAGACGACGGTGGTTGTGAAAATATTGACGGAGGACGAATTCAGAACAACAATGGAGGCTTTGGGGAAGATACAGAACAAATATGTGGTTCCATTGAAAGCTTTCTGTAATTACTCCAACTATGAGAAATTGCTTGTTTATGATTACATGCATGTGGTAGCTTATTTGCTTATCTTCATGGTAATTTCTCATCTCTTTTTAATATTATTAAACAAACTTAGTAAACTTGTGTATTACATAAGTTTAATAAATAAAATATTAGTTTTAACAAAATTTATTAGTTATAATATAATATTCTAAGAAAAGATCTGGTTGTAATTATGTAGGAGTAAAGTATATATAACTAATAAAACAATGATATCAACATTTTTAAACTTTTATGTTTTTTCAAAAAAAAATGTAAACATTTTTGTTTCAAAATAAATCATTGAAAAATAATATCTCCTTTAAAAATTTTCTTAATATAACTTTCAATTTTAAATATTTTTGGTTTATAAAAATTTACTTTTTAGAAACACCAATTTTAAAATATTTTATATTTTTAAATAAGTTTGATGTTTTGGAAAATTTTCTTATTTTATAAAAATTTCTTTCTTACAAATAAATTAATCAAAAGATCTTTTTTTTTAATTTATTAAAAATTTATTTAACTATTTTTAATCTAAAAAATAATTAAATAACATTATCGGTAATTAATGTAATTATTTAATAGAATATAGGACAAGAAAAATTTTAGTGAGAGAAAATGTAGTATTGTCACGTATCGTCTTTAGTTATTCTTTTATTAAAGTAGTAAGATACTAAAATATTACAAGAATAAAAACATATATAAGTTCTAGTTATTAAACAAAAAATTATCAATTGTCCATATTTTTAAAGGTAAAATGGATTTTAATAATTTATATTATTACTCATTGGCTGATGACAGTTTCTTCTTTTATTTTTACTATACTAGTAACGTGGCCGCGCGATGCGGCGCTTGTGACACTTTTCATTATGGTACTCGTCTCTGGTTAGTTTTATATTTAAAAAATTAAATTCTTTCTTTTAAGCATATTGTAACAAACATAAAAAATTTGTATATAGTTAAAGATATAAGGGTCTAAGTGTAAATAAATTTAAAGTTTTACTTTTTAGTAGCGTTAGAAAGACATAATTACACTTGTTAAATTGATTTTTTGGGTTGTATATTGTGCTTAAAATTTACAAATCTGCTAACTTTGGCCGGAATCCTTCCTTCGTGCATTATAATATAGTATAGATTTACACTCTTTTTATATTTAGTTTCCAATCGATTTCGATTATATGTTATTTTGTTTTCGTTCATAACCATTATTGTGGGTGAAATTCAGTGCAACTCAAGCGTAAATATTTAATGATTATGTTACTAAGCTGTTATTGGTAATACAAGTGATGGTTGGATTGTCGCCAGCCAAATTAATAATATCTCCTATGTATAATAGTTTAAATTATTAAAATATAATTTGCATTTTTTAAATAGTACGTTTCTTACATGACTAAGTTATGTTATTATGTAGATAAAATCAAGCTTGTTTACTCATATATGTTTTAATGTTATATTGTTTGTCTAGACGTGTGTAGATTATAAATAAATAAATTAATTAATTAATTTGTATATCACTTATTTTAATTTTTAATGAAGGGCAAGTGAGATGTAATAACTATGTACTTTCTTTGATTTTTAACTCTCTAGATTAAAAGACATATCGTTCAATTTTATTCATTTAATTTAATTTTGTTAAGATAAGAGCATACATTTACATCTCATTTTATATTATCCTCCTTCTTATAATTAATTAAAAGAAGATACTATTTTTAAAATTTACATATCTTTTTTTAAAATCTCTCATGTTTTATTTCTCATCTCTTTCACTCTCTCATTTAAATAATACTTATTTATTCTTTTTTTAAGATTACTTTTTTTCTCTTCAACTCACATCTATTAATAAAATATATTAAAAAAGATACGGAACGAATAGTGAACCCTATATTTAGGGGATGATATTGTTTTCTTTTAAAATGCTAGGGATGGAGTATAAGGATGGAGAATGAAATGGAGTGAATGTTTTGATGATTTTTGTTAAGTATGAGGATAGGGATGGGGATGGAGGATACGATGAGAGCTTTAACAATTTTTTTTTTCGATGATATACAATCATTTATTAAATAAATAAATGAGTTGTAAAGTTGCAAGCATTGGTCAAAGTGGTGCAAAGTGTTTGTGTTGCAGGAAGTACATATTCGGACCAAACACAACTCGACTATGACCATCGGATGAGAATTGCGCTGTTACATACAGTTGAAGAAGTCGTTCACGGAAATGTCAAATCATCAAACATCTTCTTCAATAAAGAAACCAACAATGAAGTTTTGTTGTCCGACTATGGTCTTTACGCACTTTTTCACGAGTCAAGGTCCTTGAAGGTAACTGATTATTGGGCCCCGGAAGTTCTCGAGACCCAAAAATTCACATTCGAATCTGACGTGTATAGCTTTGGGGTTTTGTTACCGGAGCTTTTAACTGGCAAAACTCCAAATGAATTAGATAACAAAGGGGTTCACTTTTCCGAGTGGGTTGGGTCAATTGTACGCGAGGAACCAAAGGTATGAGCTTTTTAATGTGGAATTAACTAGGGATCAGGATCATAATATCGACAAAATGGTGCGATTGTTTCAAATAGCGAAAGATTGTGTATCGATTGTGCCAAGTCAGCGACCACAAATGCGCAATGTAGCGAAATCCTATTGATACAATCGTCGGGGTATCACTCAATGGGATACGATGATAAGCCTTCGATGAAGACCCGTGATACACTAAGTACCATCACACTTGGCACACCGTAAACCACCACATTATCTAATGTGATTTCGGTGGTTTTGTGTGGCTAAAATATGTGTGAATTTTTTAGGCTTGTCAAGTTTCCATGGTGTTTGTTTGGAAGTAGATTCTAAAAACTTACCTTTTCGTGAAGAAACAAATAAATTCAAATGATATGGGGTTGATATATGGATAAATGGGAACGCGAAAGAAGGGTGAACAAAAAGGCTTTAGCTTCACCCCTTACCAAAGGTGCAATACCCATTAATCATTTTTTAATGACAAAAATGAATTAACATTTCATTCAAAGAAAGCTAGCGGGGAAATAGCGAGAACTGTACATCAAAAATCGACCCTTAAAACAACCAAACAATCAACGGTTACGCGATATAGGACATGGTTTACATTACTTTGACAGCTATTCCCTAAACAAGGTACCTAGAAGAGCTTCATCTGAAACTTGAGGATGTAACACTAAATATAATGTTTTTCACCAAATTCTTGATTTTCAAACTAAGGGATACATGCAAGTATTCTTTCTTCACCTGTTCCATTTAGGTCTTGTGAATCTTGAGGTTTAATGATGTTTTTGCATCTCCGTGAATCTTAAGGTTGGAAATGAAAATAATTGACAAACCATCTAGCAAAAACTCAATCCATTCAAACCCATAATTTTTACGGCAGTTATTTATTCCTTTTAAAACGGTTTCACAACGGTTTTAAATATTTGTGTTTTAGAAAATATGAACTGCTTTAGATGAAACAAGAAGAATGCTTCACAACGGTTTCGGACCCGACCCAACCCTACCCTGGTATAGCGGGTTGGGTTTGCAAGTATGTGAACTCGACCCAGGTTCATACCCGGTTTCACCTCAACCTAGGTAAAAAAAAAAAAAAAAAAAAAAAAAAAAAAAAAAAAAAAAAAACTCGGTTGGGTCGAACCCAGTTTGAACACGGTTTCAGGTGCGGCCCAAAACCCGAAATGCCCACCTCTACGGTCTACATGAGGCCATGAAAGAAGCAAAAGTTTTTTCCGTTGCTTTAAGACTACACATTCATATGTCTTAAAAGGGGAATAATAGCTTTAAAAAGTCCGAACTTGAGTTGGGCTTTCTAGGACCGTTTGGCTTGTTATGGACTTAGTGGGCCTTAATTGTTTGTTTTATTTTGGGCTCTGCGTTGGTCAGTTGGACTCTTGGAGCCTTTTTAAATTCTCGCCTGATTTAACCTTTTAAAGCTATTCTTCTGTTCTTCTACTTCACTTTAAAAACATATAGCAAGTACTGTTCATTCGTTTTCCAATAAATCATTGTTATATAAATGTTAGCAACTTTAATTGAATATATTGTCATCTTGAATCAAATATACCCGAACACTACCCATGTATAACTCGACGGGTCAAATAGGTTGACGAGTTGTAAACGAGTTAACAGGGTGGTTGGTTGAATATCTGAATCTATAAATTATATATACTAAAATTCTAATTGTTAATGGGTTGACGGGTCGACATGTTACACTTTAGTATCGCCAAACCTGGCCCAAGTATTAAGTGGGGTACTGGGTCAACCCTACCATGACTAATTATTAAAGTGATAAGACAGTCATTCCACAGAATGAATATTTTAACATCTGGTTCGTATCATTAGGCCGTACCGGAAGTTCCATTTTAAAACCATCTACTCGAGTTGGTTATGCCACCCCACAACTTCATCTTTAATGTAAAAGAAATGTTTTTCTTTATATTATCGGTTATATTAGGCCTGGCAATAATGACCCATGTATCAAGTTTTGGGTTATTATAAGACTTTTCTATCGGAAGATGAGTGGACAAGAGTGGAAAGAATCATAAGATTTTTGAAATCTTTTTTTGACATCACGACTTTATTTTCTGGAAGTTCTTATCCTACTTCCAACTTATATTTTCGTAATGTGTGGCGAATTTAATCATTTATTGAAGAGGAAATTCATAACACGGACCGTGTTATAAGTGATATGGCGAAAGACATGAAAAAAAGTTTGAAAAATATTGGGAAAGTTATAGTGTGGTCTTGTCTTTTGCCGTTATTTTAAATCCACGATATAAGTTTAAGATTGTTGAGTATTGTTTCTCAAAACTTAATATGACAAATGACGTACGTGAGGAGAAGTTGAAGAGCATTTATGACGGTATTCATAAGTTATATGACAAAGAGTATGATGTTCGCTTTGAGAAGCACAATTCTTCATTGGCTAAAAGTTCGAATGTTTGTGTTGATGTATTTGATGAGTTGGATGGGTTCGAGTCATTTGAAAGCCAATTTAAAAGTACTGAAAGAGAAAAGTCACACTTAACAATGTATCTCGAGGAACCTTCACTTGATACAAAACAAGAACTTGATGTTTTACAATATTGGAAGGATAATCAAGGAAGGTATCCACGGTTGGCTTTAATGGCTCGTGACATTTTGAGCATTCCAATCACGACCGTTGCTTCAGAATCATCTTTCAGTATTGGCGGCCGAGTTATAAGTAAATATCGAAGTTCACTTGTATCTTCAAATGTCGAGGCGTTGTTATGCACACGTGATTGGTTGTTTGATTTAGAAGGTATTATGGTTAATTTATTATATTTGTATCTTTAGATTGCATATACATTCATGTTTATGTGTAATGTTAATAGTAAATCATACGTCTTTTATTTTTCATATATTCAGATGAGAAGGAGAATGGAAACGAGATGGAAGAAGAAATTATAGAAGATATTGAAGCATTGATTCCGACTTTTGATAATAGCAACTTTTAGGTAATATCCAAATCCATTATTCATACACTTCAAATATTGTTAATTCGTGTATTGAGGTTTTATTAATTTTCTTGATTATAGTATTGTCCATGGAGCTTCAAATGGGTATAGATGCATCAACAACCTTCATCTTTGATTTGAAGATATTTGAAGTGGTTATCAATAGTTAAGATTGTGTTTCATGTTTCTTCTTAGACGATACTAGTTTACATGGGGGTTTTAAACGTTGAATTAATGTTTGAAACAACTTCTATTTGTAGTTTATATGTTTTTTATGGTTTGTGTTGGAAAATTTAGAATTTTGATATTTTTGGATTTGACCCGTCCTGACCCGACCCCTCCTGACCCGAACCCATCCTGACCCGTTTCTGACATGAACCCATTCTGAACCGAACCCGTCCTGACCCGGACCCGTCTTGACCCGACACCTAACCCGACCCGCCCCGCCCATTTTGCCAGGCCTAGATTATATTCATGTTGTGTTATCGAATTCATAAATAACAAGTCTATTTTTACGTTACCCAATTAAGAAAATAAACTAGGCTAATACAATTTAACAAGCCCGGGATTATTTGTAGTAAGTTTAAGAAAATATCAACTACACAATTTTTGTAAGTTTAACTAGAAATCCTAATTTGTTTATTAAGTACATTTTAAGGAGCAATCACATCAGGGGCTTTAAAACACATGATATACGTAGAGAATATACTCCTCTAATCTTTTGCGACCTTATCTTTCCACGTTTTTACTCCTCTAAATTCAATAATTTTTAGTCTTGAAATGAACCCTTGAATTGTTACAACCTTATATAAGATACTTGATATTTGGTTACTATCAAACTTTTTAACTAAATTATGCGTCTAGCGAACTTTAATTTTTAACATGAAAGAAATACCATCAACTTTGACAATAATTGCTTGTAAAATAACTAATGTTGTTTTGGCGTATTTATAATAAATTGAATTGTAGTCTAGTGATACAAATGTTTCTAGTATATGTGTGCATCTGTAAACTGTGTAGAACATAATCTATGATGAATATTACAGGAGATTTATGAGTGAAATTATAGTTTCTACTACTTAGTTTAAAAATTCCTATAAAGATAATTGGTGTCCACGGTGTGATACTAATTAGTTCATTATTTCAAAATTATACGTGCGTAAATCCATAATTCCATATAGGCTTTCAGACGGCCCAACAGTTTTCAAGTGACCTCTTAGCTTTAATAGTTAGATACTTAGATGCAACGATCATGAGGCTAGAGGTGGGCATAAAAACCGGGTTCAGACCCGACCCTGACCCGGGCACGGCTAGTACTCGATGGGAGGTGTACCCGGGTTGGACCTATTTAAACCCGTAGGGTTGGAACCGGTTTTAGATTTTGAGTTTTTAAGCGAACCCGAACCGAACCCGACGCGGTTGAACCCGATATTGGACACACAGACACACAAGAAAAGAAAAGAAGAAGAAAAAAAAACCAAACTCGGTATTGGACCTGGTTTCGGCCCGACCCGACCCTACCCGGGTATAGCGGGTTGGGTTTGCATGTATGTGAACCCGACCCAGGTTCATACCCGGTTTCGCCTCAACCCGGGTAAAAAAAAAAAACTCGGTTGGGTCGAACCCGGTTTGAACACGGTTTCAGGTGCGGCCCAAAACCCGAAATGCCCACCTCTACAGTATACATGAGGCCATGAAGGCAGCAAAGTTTTTTGGTTTCTATAAGACTACACATTCATACGTCTTTAAAGGGCAATAATAGCATTAAAAAGTCCGAACTTGAGTAAACATATTTGCAGGACTCGGGCTTTCTAGGACCGTTTGGCGTGTCTTGGTCTTAGCGGGCCTTAATTTTTGGTTTTATTTTGGGCTCTGCGTTGGTCAGTTGGACTCTTGGAGCCTTTTTAAATTCTCGCCTGATTTAACCTTTTTAAAGCTATTCTTCTTCTGTTCTTCTACTTCACTTTACAAACATATTGCAAGTATTCGTTTTCCAATAAATAATTGTTATATAAATGTTAGCAACTTTAATTGAATATATTGTCATCTTGAATCAAATATACCCGAACACGACCCATGTATAGTAGACGGGTCAAATAGGTTGTCGAGTTGTAGACGAGTTAACAGGGTGGTTGGTTGAATAACTGAATCTATAAATTATATATACTATAAATTCTAATTGTTAATGGGTTGACGGGTCGGCATGTTACATTTTAGTATCACCAAATCTGACCCAATTATGAAGCGGGGTACTGGGTCAACCCTACCATGACCAATTATCAAAGTGATAAGACAAGTCATTCCACAAAATGATTATTTTAACATTTGCTTCGTATCATTAGGCCGTACCGGAAGTTCCATTTTAAAACCATCTACTTGAGTTGATTATGCCACCCCTCAACTTCATCTTTAATGTAAAAGAAATGTTTTTCTTTATGTTATTGATTATATTCATGTTGTGTTATCGAATTCATAAATAACAAGTCTATTTTTACGTTACCTAATTAAGAAAATAAACTAGGCTAATACAATTTAACAAGCCCGGGATTATTTGTAATAAGTTTAAAAAAATATCATCTACACAATTTTTATAAGTTCAACTAGAAATCCTAATTTGTTTATCAAGTTCATTTTAAGGAGCAATCACATCAGGGGCTTTAAAACACATGATACACATAGAGAATATACTCCTCTAATCTTTTGCGACCTTATCTTTTCACATTTTTGACTCCTCTAACTTTAATAATTTTTAGTCTTGAAATGAACACTTGAATTGTTACAACCTTATATAAGATACTTGATTACTATCAAACTTAAACCCTAAACCCTAAATCTTAAATACCAAATTTTAAACCTTAAACCCTATTCACTACAAAGTAATACACCACAAGATCAAACTGCACGCATGCCTCTCCCGCATCAAGCTGACCGCCAGACTGGAGCTTCGTTACATGTTGACTAATACTTCCGAACTGAGGGTTCCGTCAGTAAAAGATACTACTTTGTCTCCTCGAAAGAAGAATAGCCCGCTCTCTAGTCGACTGATCATGTTCACATTAAACGATCAGAGGTGTCCTCTAATCACTACGATGAGCTAGTCCCACTTTTAGTAAACTCCGCTATGAATATGCAAAAATGAATGTCGGGCTCTTTCTTTCACAACTAACCCCCATTTTATTAATGTCGAGACTTTCTCTTTCGTCGAGCCCCGAGCTTGTGGTCCTGGGATGCGAGACTCCATCAAAATCAGTCACTCGTTGGGCGACGCCTTCTTTTCTACAAACACCCCACCACTGAATGATGAACTTTGTCAGGTTTCGCCTCCGACCCGAGAACACAGGGTCAAGCCAATCCCTTACCTGCCTGAATGGAATTCATATCTCCTTCGTCTGGTCGAGAAGGGATCAAGCCCCAGAAACTGGACTGTGACTCTTCTATTACATTATGGAGAAGCCCATTCTCGTAATGGTCGATCCACGTCCTACCATAGTGCTCGGAGAACCAGGCTTGCTTAGCTTACAAAGCAAGCGCTGATCCTTTTTTATTGATTGCACGAGCTAGCCAGCAAGCCAGCAAAGCCCCCGACGCTTAATCGCTTCATTTAGGCGCTTACTGACACTAAAGTCATTCCACTCGTGCTTCTCTAAGGATATCACTTTGTTCCACTCTCCCAACAGGCAAGCAAGCGATTCCTAGCGGCTTAGCCCTTGTTAAAGGCTACAGAGCGTACTGAACACTCACCCTTTCTCGCCAGCAAGCTAAGCTCCTAGTCCTCTTAGCCGGCTTACCTTTAACCTAACTCTCTAGTTTATGGCGGGAAAATACTACTTTTTATTTTTATTTTTTTCCTATTTTTGGTCGTCGGGACTCCTTGAAGCTCAATCAAAGTACATTTTCCAGCCCCCTTTTTATCTTGGTCTGCATAACTTCTTCATCTAGTAAGTCTGTTGCTAGTGGTGAATCATCGGGGATAGGATGTGCTGCGAGGAAGTCAGCCAAGATGGTATCATAGGTGGGTACAGAATATAATCCGTCCTTAGGTACTTGAGACAGATGTTGAGGGCCATCACATAAGGAAGACAATGATAAATAAGCTTCGAGGGCACTCCGGCCAATGCTTGCTTCCTCAAGTCGGGTATCCGTATCGATGGTTGTTGGCCATTAACATGAAACATATACCATGAACTTTGAAAATAATTGCTTGTAAAATAACTAATCAATAGTTGTATTTTTGGCGTAATGTTAACTCCAATATATAATAATGTTGTTTTGTTGATACCCCGACAATTTCAACCAACACTCTAGTGCCTTTAGCCCCAACCACATTTTTCACTACTTTTTCATTTATTTTTCAGCCATAATTTGTTGCGTACAACAATGAAGCGTTTACGTACAACACTTAGCTTTTGCTGCTGACTTTGAGTTGATGAGTTCACGAAATTGATGTGTTTTTAATGCATGCAATTAGTTATTTCTTCAACACGACACTCATTTTTGGTGTAATATGAATATAAATGTGAATATGAATTATTATTTCAACGCTATCAAATAATATTTAATTTTTGAAATGTATTCACAATAAATGACGACAATGAAGTTTGAGAGCAAGTTTGTCAATTCTATTCCAAAGGCAGATTTCTCAATTTTATGGTTTTTATTGAAATATTTTTAGAAAGATATTTTTCCGGTCAAAAGAAAGAAAGATATATATTTTTATAATATAAGATCATAAAATCAAGAGATAAAATAATAAAAGAGAAAATACAAATAGAGTTTAGTTGAAGGAAATATCACATTATAATTATAATTATGATATTGGTGATGATCAAAAGAGAATACGTTTAATATTATATGAAAATGATATTCATAATGCATTTATTTAACTTAACATCATATTTATGGGCGTTAATGATTCATCTACTTGTAAGGCATCCATGCCCAGCTTGAAAAGAAAATTATTCTAAAATTAAAATTTATTTAAAATAATCAAGTTTGAGGTTTATACACCATCCTTGGATATGATTCGCGAGTCTAACAAACATTTTACCTTGCACATATATAATAATATTCATATAATAAAATTTATATATAATGCATACTATTATAAATTTAAACTTAAATTAATATATTAGTTAATACACGTATCATAAGTTAATTATATGAATGCATACACATAATCAAATTATTGGTATATATAATAATTTGTCCAACTAGGGCTGTAAATGAGCCGAGCCGAGCCGAGCCAGGAAGGATTCGAGCTCGAACTCGAAGCTTATCGAGCCGGCTCGGCTCGGGCTCGAAAATTTTAACGAGTTGAAAACACCGGCTCGAGTTCGGCTCGTGAAAAGCTAGAGACAGCTCGTGGCTCGTTCGAGCCAGCTCGATTTAAAAAAAAACTTTATTTTTTCACATTTTAATATATATGAAAACACAAAAAAATATATTAGGGCATTTGCCTTTTGTTGGCCGTTGGGTACTACGTTCTTGGAGAAATAAAGATCATAATTTGAATATAAACAAGTTACTTTTAAATTATATATTTTTTAAATAAAATACATAATATTTTTAAAAAGAATCTATTTTTATTTCAAAATAACCTTTTCAAAATCCTAATAATATCAATAATAATTATAATAATAGTAATAATAATAATTATTACAAATATTACTATTATCATTATTATTATTATATATATGCACCGAGTCACGAGCCGAGCCAAATAGCCGAGCTCGAACCGAGCTAACCCTGGCTCGGGTTCGGCTCGTTTAGAAACCGAGCCGAGCCGAGCCGAGCCGAGCTAGCTCGCTTAATACGAGCTTTTCTCAAACGAACTTCGAGCGAGTTTCGAGCCGCGAACTTTTTGAACAACCCTACGTCCAACTTGCGCTTTTGAGATGAATTAACCAAATGAGCCCGTGTTCGTGTTTTAGATATAAAACTCGAAACAAACTAAGTTATTATGTAATGTTTGATTGAACTCGTAGTGTTTCTAGAACTTAAATTAGAATATTTATTAAAAACAAAGCTTTATTATTTAATTAAAATTCTCTGTGCCTGAATACCAGTAACATCTTATTATTTAATGTATAGAGTATATAACAAATAGGTGTTACATTATGACAAGACAAATATATTCTTAATTTATTATATAAATAAAATATCAACTTTGGCACCATACATATTAAACCACATATTTAACTAGTTAATACTTATTATTTACAAATGATCTTTAATCCGCCTGGTTAACGTAAGATACTTATAACATGTAAATAATGAGAGATTATGAGTTCAAGTCTTATTTTGAGCAAATGCTCAGAGTTGAGTCAGAAGGTCTTCTTAGCAATGAGTTTCCTCCTGAGAGGGTTGGGGGCGCGGTCCCTGCTGGGAAACGGATAGATAGGCCCGATTAAGATAACACTCATCCTCCGATGTAGGGTCGCACATGTGCTGTTAAAAAAAAGTTAAAACTTATTATTTCTTAAAATAAATTACTTTTAATTTAAGAAAAAAGGTATTACTCAACTCATTAATGTATACGGCAGATGGTATCCTGGCCAACACACAAAAACTAATGCAAGCTATACAACGATATATTTGCTTAAAATTCATGTTATGCTACTTACCCAAACTTTTAACATTATAGTTATCATTATGAGCTGATAATCACAAAATACACCCTGAGAGAATTAAAGTTAAATCTCCTAAGAGACGTTAAAGTGATCGTAACCACTGGCCCATCTACACGCTGGTCAATTACTTTATATTTAAATAAGTGTAAACTTAATAAATTAAGAACATATAACAATATAATAATAATAATAATAAAAAGAGAAGGATTTTATTTTTAGTTGTTGGTTGCCAGCCAAAAACGACACTGTTTTTGTCCACTTTATCTTTTTAACAATATTCCTACCACCCCCACCCCCCCTCGTGATTTTATCATCACTCTAGAACCACACATTCTTTTCATCTCTCTCATGGCCGCCTGTCGCCGGAAACCACCCAAATAGCCACCACCGTAACACCACCATCAACGGCCGTCACTGCATTTCCTCCAATGGCTCCATTCACCATCTTCATCATCTCCCTCTTCCTCCTCCACCACCGCGTCACCGGCGACATCGCTGAAGAAACCCAAGCTCTGCAAACCTTCATCTCCAAAGTCCCTCACGACTCACGATACTCATGGAGCCCATCGGACTTCGTTTGCGACTGGCGTGGGGTCACCTGCGACTCCACCAACTCCTCCGTCGTCGCCCTCCGCCTCCCCGGCGCCGGACTCATCGGAGAAATTCCGCCGGACACCATCGGAACCCTAGCTAACCTCCGTGTCCTCTCCCTCCGATCCAACGGCCTCACCGGAGATATTCCTGATGATTTATCCAATCTGGACTCTGTTAGAAGCGTTTACTTGCAGAACAACAAGTTTTCCGGTAGGTTTCCGGCGAGTCTGGCGGAGATGAGCGGTGTAGAGCGGTTGGATCTCTCCGGCAACCAGTTTTCCGGCGAGATTCCGTTCGATATCAACAATTTGAAGAAGCTTACTCATCTTAACTTGCAGAACAACAGTTTTTCCGGCCAATTACCGAGTATAAACATCGCGAGTTTATCCGAATTGAATCTAGCGAATAATAATCTAAACGGTTCGATTCCTAATTCGTTGTCTAGGTTTCCGGTGTCTGCATTCTCCGGCAACATTAACCTCTGCGGTAGTCCTCTGCCGCCGTGTAACAATACCTTCTTTCCGTCTCCGGCGCCATCTCCGTCGTCGGTACCACCTCCGGCGGTACGGAGGAGCTCTAACAAGCTCCCAACGGGTGCAATTATCGCGATTGCAGTCGGATCTGCCCTCATTCTAGCCCTAATTTTACTAATCCTCTTACTATGTCTCCGGAGGAAGAGAAATCAACAGAGCAAACAACCACCGAAACCGCCGCTGCAAGCGGCGGCAGCCACCGGTAGAGGCGTTACAGAGGCTGGAACTTCGTCGTCGAAGGACGACATCACCGGCGCATCGGCGGAGGGCGAGAGGAACAAGCTGGTGTTCTTCGACGGAGGGATTTACAGCTTCGATTTGGAGGATCTGTTGAGGGCTTCGGCGGAGGTTTTGGGGAAAGGTAGCGTCGGAACGTCGTACAAGGCGGTGCTCGAAGAAGGAACGACGGTGGTCGTTAAGCGGTTGAAGGATGTTGTTGTTACGAAGAAGGAGTTCGAGTTGCAGATGGAGGTTTTGGGGAAGATGAAGAACGAGAATGTGGTTCCGTTGAGAGCTTTTTACTATTCGAAAGATGAGAAGTTGCTTGTGTCTGATTACTTTCCCGCTGGTAGCTTATCTGCACTTCTCCATGGTAATTTCTTCATCTTCTTCATCGTCTTCTTCATGTTTTCTAGGGTTTGATAAGTTGCAGGGTACAAATGTTACTACATTGCGTACAAGCTGAGCACTTTTTCACTATTTTTAGCTAGAATTAATTAATTAGTTATACTTTACAGCAAATGATGAGTTGGATACTTGGAGCCATTTCATTTACTCATTTTACTAGTATTAATGTACAACCATCAATGCCTTAGAGGATATTAATAACTTGGTTTAATCCACATTATGCTTTAAATACTTGTACTTTATGCATCAATTAGAACTTGGTAATGGGTGATTGCGTACAACTAGCAATTCAAATCATGCTTTAAAAACTTGTACTACATGTTTGAATAGTTGTATTTTGCATCTAGAAACATAAGGACTTTTGTTGCTTAGATTCTGGTGAGGTATATGTTACCTGCTTATAGACATTGTTCCTTGTGCATTCATGGTTGTACATAACTTTATTTCACCTAGATACGAGCATCAATTAACTTGTATTTTGGTCACTTAGACTTGATTAAGTTAATACTATTAAAACACAAGGTAAAGAATTTGACATCTATTGTCACGCTTTTCATGTATAACAGCACATATTACGTTATAAGTATATTTTTTAACTCGGGGTAATCTTAATGTGATTACAATTATTATTGAAGATTCCTTAATATTATCTTATCTTATAATGTTTTTAAGTACTAATATACGTAATTGTCGGGAGCATGTTTTTTTCTCTTTTAACAAAGGCATAGATGTGTGAAATACGCATCCAGCGCATGATATCTTTGTGGGCTACCAGCATGAGTTGTAAATGTTACACTTTAGTTCCTTTAAAAAACCAATAATTGCTACACGCCCCCCATGTTTCCTGAACATGCTTGATTGGTTTCCACTACTTGCAATCATGATAAAGAGAATGTTGTTTTTTTATATCATTTTTGCCCTTTGTTGTCCTTCGCTTTCCTTCATCTTACGCACTCTTGTTCTTTTTGGGGACCCTGCAAATGCATTGATGACTTGTACTGTACAACTAAGTGATGCATTGATAGTTTGCAACAGGACAATTAGCAACCTTTGTTATAAGCTTATTAGATGCTTTGATGGGTTGTATGTACAATAAGTTAATGCATTGATAACCGGTGTGAAACATGATTGTTTTGCAGGAAGTAGAGGCTCGGGTCGTACGCCACTCGATTGGGACCATCGTATGAGAATCGCCCTGAGTGCCGCCAGAGGGATCGCCTACTTACATGTAGCGGGGAATGTGGTTCACGGCAATATCAAATCATCCAACATCCTCCTCCGACAAGACACCAGTAGAGATGCTTCTGTGTCGGACTTTGGGCTCAACACGCTCTTTAGCGGGTCAAGCTCCCCGAACAACCGGGTCACGGGCTACCGGGCCCCTGAAATACTCGAGACCCGAAAAGTCACATTCAAATCTGATGTGTATAGCTTTGGGGTTTTGCTTTTGGAGCTTTTAACTGGCAAAGCTCCAAACCAAGCCTCGTTGGGTGAGGAAGGAATCGACTTGCCCCGGTGGGTCCAGTCGGTTGTTAGAGAAGAGTGGACCGCCGAAGTGTTTGATGTTGAACTAATGAGGTATCAAAACATTGAAGAAGAAATGGTTCAGTTGTTACAAATAGCAATGGCGTGTGTATCGACGGTGCCAGATCAGCGGCCGTCAATGCAGGAGGTGGTGAGGATGATGGAGGATATGAACCGGGCTGAAACGGATGACGGGTTGAGGCAGTCGTCGGATGACCCGTCAAAGGGATCCGACGGGCATACACCTCCAACAGAGACCCGAAACTCACCCACAACAGTCACACCTTGAATAATCGGCATGAAAATAGATTAGAGAATTAATTTTTGGAAAAACATTCCCCTTCTTTTTCTCGTTTTGGTGATTGATGTTTATTTTAATATGTGAAATTGATTTTTATGAGTCGGGTCGGGTTGGGTTCCATAGGAGTTGTTTGAAAAATAGTTGTTTATGTTTTATTCTTTGGTAAATCTCAAGAAAAAGAACCAAGATTCTTGTAGTCATGTTTGTGTTCATGTCTTAAATTTGTTTATTATTTTAACTTTTGTGATTAAGATTAATAGAGCTTCAAATATAATGTATCCTTCGTCTACTGTCGGACTATCGGTTGAGCTAGTGCATCGATACGTAACTTCTTGCTATTTTTTCTTCTGTTACGGAAGGCATTTAGTTTGATTGTATGTTGATTTGTGAAATGGTGTTTCATTTTCTGGATGTTATGTCTTGTGATGGATATAGATCAGGAAAAGAAAGGCGTTTGAATTGATGTTCTAAAATAGATACAAAAAAAAGAAAAAGAATAGGCGTTCTAAAAATAAATAGGAAAAAGAACAAAAAGAATAGTCGTGTGAATTGACGTTCTAATAGATATTTTTGAGAAAGAAAAGATGTATATACGTTCTAAAATAAATAAAATATATTTTTGGAAAAGAAAAGATGCATACTTTTTTCTGTACGGAAGTCAAAATATGCTCCATTAAAATAGTTTTTTTAGAAGAATATATTGTTTAGAAAGGTAATTACCAAGTTGTATGAAACTTTTGGTCAAAATTTTTAGTAGAATTGCAGAGTGATAACAACTATTAGTCAAGGATGGTAATGTAATTGATATTGCTTGTTTACTTGTTTATTAACTAAAAATATATTCTTCTGGTTTGAGGTATATAAATCCTCTCTTGTTTTAAGAAAATCTTATAAATTAGGAGACAAAATCTATAGCATTTAAACATTAATAATATATTCTTTTTTACTCCGGTCAAAAATATGAATATTTAATCCAAAATTCATATACTATAAAAATATATGGCATGCAGATTAATAACAATTGTACGTTAAAAGAAAAATACACCAAATTTTGTTAGGATATAAATCATCTTAAAAGTAATTAATATTATAGAAATAAACTAAAATACTTTTTTACAAAGCATGGGAATTTTTCTCAACCAAATTTATTAAATCTTAAAACTGCTTAAGGTACGAAAAAAAATGTAATTAATATTAAACATGGATCATACGTAGCCCTTTATTATAATGTAGGACAGTGAACATTACCTTATAAAAATAACCGATTTAAATAAAAGTTATATCGTGCTATATGATCAAATATTTTATTCATACAAGTACTTTTACATTCTTGAATTTTTTTATATAAATTTTAATTGGTTTACAAGATAACAAATTGTTTTCTTAGAAAATCAGGATTTTTTTTCAAAATTTTTAAAAGTATTAACATAGAAATTTGAATTAATATATTTTTCTAATAAAATGTGAAAAAATTATTTAGAGTTTAATAATAAAGCATATTGTCAATTTTATCAATTACACTAGTAAGTAGTAACTTTCATTTTCCTTCCTAGTACAATCTCACTCACTAATCATTATAGACGTACACTATTTTTCTTTCAAGGATGACTATGAGTGAAATAAAAAAAATATTTTTAAGTGAAATCAAGTGAAAGTTAATTGTACATTGAGTGTAGATCTTGTGATGACTACACATACTAATATTGTTAAGTGAGAGTCAAAAATGACATTGATCAATGGACATGATAGATTATTACTCTATCGATATATTATACTTTAGATTATTAAAATCAAAATTCTAATATCAAGCTATAATCGGAGCTGATTCACTCGTTTACCTAAGTTCAGTTTTTATGCACATTTACCTATGAACCATTGTGTTGGGGTTCGATACGGGCCCAAAGTTCAGATTTGTCAAATGTATACTCTCAATGGACTTTGTTTGAATACAAAGTCAATATAATGGTTTGTTTGGATCCTGTTTACATACGCACTACATTTAACTTTTAAACTTTAAATTTAATGCAATTTTTTACTTTTTAATTATGTAAATTTGAGTAGTTAATTTGATCTGATTTTTTTTTATACAGGCATGCATTAGATATTATTTATTAGGGTAGATTTATAGTTGAAACTATATACAATCTAAAAAGCCTTAGAAAATATGTAGTTTAACATGTGGCATTCTTTTGTTTTAAATAACATAGTATTTTGATTATCGTATCAAATACGTCATGTCATTGTGTCAAATATCATTTCATTATGTCAGGAATTTTAATAATTTGTTACATGTAATAATTATTGTGTCTTACGTTTACATCATTTCGTGTTATTTTTGTTATTATTTTTTATATAATATATTGACTTGTCATCTTATCATTGTATTTACAATTAAAGGTATAGATGATGCTATTTCAACGATATGTTTTTCAAAATTCATTTTGTCCGGGATAACACAATGACAAGTAAAAAACACAATGAGATATTTGATCATTCTTAAAATTATTTTTGGGTTAGAAATTAAGTGTTATAATTTGTAACCCAAAAATAATAGATAAATGAAATGCGTTTATATGTTAAACAAAAAAGACTTACAATAAAGACAAAAAATTCTAGAGGAAACAAAATTTAAAAGTTGGATTAAAAATAATAAGAAGAAACTATAATAAAAGATAGAGATAAGTAATAGCAAGCAAAAAATTTAAAAAAGCAAATCGCTCTTCAAATATGTGAACCTGGGTGGGGTAGACGAAACATGCATTTCTACCATTAAGTTATCACCCACATTATATATATATATATATATATATATATATATATATATATATATATATATATATATATATATTAATTACCAATTTATTGTGCTTTTGGGTGTTTATACTGATTGTTGTATGTTAGTGGTGTTGAATATTGTTTTGTTTATAAAGCTTATACGTCTCTTATTTTTGCTTTTGCACTCCACCGCTTCGCTAAGTCTCTGCTCCATCGCTCTTTGTTGCAGTCCTCTCCGGTGACCGATTGTCAAGGTGAGGTAGGGCTGACAATTTTTGACACGAACCTATTAACACGACACCAAGTTAACATGTTTCGTGTTTGAGCTTAATATGTTTCATGTCATTAACAAGTCGACACGTTAAAGACAAGATAAAAATCATGTCTTAACAGATCAAACACCTATTAACCTGTTAACGCACATGTTAAGACATGTTTATATTTTCAGCTTATTAAAATAATTAATATATACATTTATTATATATGTCGTTATTTTTTAAGTTCAATTTAAAAACCTTATGCTTTGTCCAACCGCTTCAATCGAATACGACTATCACACTACCACAGACCGAGTCTCCGGCCTCCAACTGAGCCCTCTTCGTTCTCAGTCTATTACCTCTTTTAACTACATTATCAGTTAAAATAAACTTTTTTATTGACTTTTGTTTCAAATATATCAAGGATTATCATGTTAAAGAGTATGGTATATTAAGAATTTTGATGGACTTGAGTCAATTTTTGTTTCATTAAACATGTATTTTATCGTGTCTCTTGACAGATCTTATCGTGTAACCTGTTTCTAATCAGGTGTGTGCTCGTGTCTGGAAAAAATAACACAATTAGTTATCGTGTCGTGTTCGTATCAGCACTTATTGTGTTCGTATCTTATTGTGTTCGTGTATTATCGTGTTCGTGTCTTATCGTTTCTGGTCTGATTTGTTATGCTAGCCCTACGGTGAGGTCATTTGCTTTTTACTCCGGTTAAAAGACTATATTATGCCTATTTTCATTAAGAAATTTTTACATATTGATTTTTTGGATTGTAATTGTTTAAATTTTACAATTGTTTTTATATTCAAATATGTAACTTTGATTATCAGTAAATGTTGTTTGGAATAAAGTTAAAATTTTGTATTCAAGGATGTAATTGTGTTTTTTTTAATTTATTTTTACCGAAGGTTTGAATTTGGGAATTTATAAAATTGTTGGTCTTAGTAAGGGAAATATGTAAAAATCTCTTAGTAAGAATAAGGGTAAATAATTATTCAATATGTTAATTGTAATGAAATGGATAATATGTAATATATACATAATTTAGAAAGAAAAAATATGTAATTAATATATAGTCTTGGGAAATATATGATTAATGATCAGAAATATGTAAATGCCTCCAAATATATTACATCGATTACGTTATAATAAATGTATATAAAAGTAAACAGTCCGTGACAGTGTAACCAAATTTATAAAAGCATATATATTTACATGTTATAATATAAACTAAAATTATATTTTAAATAAAGTCAAAAGATATAAAATATAAATTTACATCAATTTATTGTCGATAGCATTTTTCAAAGGTGATATAGATAGACCGACCACTTTGTTTTATTTGGGTTGGATTTATTATATTCTTCGATTCTTATATTTTTAAATTCAACCGATATTTTTGTTTAAATATGAAAAAAACTTAAAAACTAAGATACAAATACGGTATTTTTTAACCACCCTTAATACACAACTACTTCCAATTTGAAAACTATATATACACACACATATGTAAAATAGACTCGAATATTAAAAAGTATGAGGTGTAGGAAGTTACCAATACAAAAATACGTATCATAGGATTGTAGATGATTGTGTTTTGTTAATAACACAAAATTCAGAGAACAATGCACATAGCTTAGACGGATTATGTGTACCAAGGGTCTACTTAAGGTAGAAAATCCGATGTTAAAAAAGTGGACGGATTATTGTATCATTTTAAGCGAACCTATTAAAAAAGTTATCTTTTTAAAATATAGCAATTATATACTCAAGAAAAAAAAAATGCTTGTTTAATTATATGATTATTCAAGAAACAATAAATTATATACCAATTTAAAGCTTTTTACATAATTTCGCTTTTGAAGAACATCGATTACATATTTTTCCAATCCAAAAATCGGTTACAAATTTTTTATTTCTAAAACATGTATATTACATATACAACTATTTCAATAGAAATAACTTATTAAATAACTATTTTACCCTTATCATTTATTATGAAATTTGCACATATTGATTTTTTAGTAACGTAATTGTTTAAAATTTTGACAATATTTTTTTTTTGTATTCAGAGGTGTAACTTTGATTATCGATGATTATTGTTTTGAAACGAAGTTTTAAAACTTATAAACTTAGAGATGTAATTTTATTGTTTTTATTTATAGAAAAAGCTTGAAATATATAATTGATGGTCTTAAAAAGTAAAATATGTAATTATATTTTATTAAAAATAAAGATAAATAGTTATTCAATAAGTTAATTTTAGTGAAATGAATAAATATATCATATATATGTTTTAGAATGGAGAAATATGTAATTGATTTTTTGACCTAGAAAAATATGTAATTAATAATCTTATAAAAATAAATATGTAAATGTCCCCTTTTATCTCTCCAAGCCATGCGTAACATTCATATAATTAAGAAATTAACACAATGTCTATCTTGGTCATTGATTTGACTTGATAAATGTTTCAAGTTTTCTTTTAATTTTTCTTTAAGTTTTACTTTTTTTATTTGAACCTTTTCTTTTTATACATAAGAGATTAAATACAGAGGATTATCTCATATAAATCTTGTGAACTGCTTTGGAGCGTTATTCTATTGACTTGATAGTTTAATATAGTTCTATCAATCTTTTTATACTCTGTATATGAATATGAGTTTGCTCAAACACACATCAACAATAGCAACACACAGTAAAACTTGCATAAGAGGTCTTTAAGATCAAACTTGTAAGTAAACCTATCATCACCATTTGACATGTCGATAAGCACATGTTCCATGAGAACTCCTAAATCTTATCACCGATCAGATTTTACATATGCCCAATAAACTTATTCATCAGGGTGAAGGGGACTAACTAGTTGTTGACAGGAGACGCAAGGCAAGAAAGTCACTAGAGAAATTAAAAAGACATACATAATATAAATTCTTGATATTTTTTTTTTATCTTCAGATAAAGAAGATTCATAAATGAAATCAGAGATTAACCAAAACGACATTTAAAAAAGAATTGCGGCTATGGTAAGTAGTAACTAATCAACAATGAACTAGAATATTTTACAAAGATACAAAATTAAACAAATCACTTTCATTTTGATCAGTCAAGATGATTTGGTCATGTGTGAAAAACACCACACAAATACAAAAAAACAAATGGAAATATTCTAAAAGAAAAGAGTGAAGTGTAAAAGGCTGGTACACAACATTTAGATGCCATTTGGCAAGATGCAATGGAGGTAAAGTTTTGTAAATATGAAATAAGTAGAGGGGGTAACATGTAAAATTTTGAAAAAATGATGGGTGTTTTGGGAACATTGTGGGCCGGCTGATGCGAAGACCATTTCTTTCTCATCTTTCAACGATCCAGGGGTCTGACAAGTCAGAGTCACCCAGTTGGATTCCACACACCAATGTACTGTCAATTCAACAGAAGGTACAACCCTTTACAGCGTCTTGTTGTTGTCCATTTCCACTCACATTTTCATTTTGGGCCTTTTTCAATTTCACTAGGTCCAAAATAATATTGTTTTTTGAACACCAAAAGAACAAAGATTGATTATATGACAAAGAAAATCTAATGAGAAGCTGAAAATAGTTATTGAGCGGTAGATAAATTGTTTTGTACGAGACATTTTATTGTTTTTTAAAGTGAAGATCATGGTTGAGTTTTATTTAATACAATATGTTTTAAGTAATATAGTAGTTTTATCATAATAAATCTTTACGTGATGGGTTTTTTTTTTAATGATAAGCGTGAAGGGTCACTAGTGTTGTCTGTATTCGCGAGCGTGGATGACCTTTTGTCAATGGAGTTACTCGAGTGACCGGGCTTAAAGTATTTTTGACCGTTCAGAAAATAGAAGCTAGAAACAAAATACATACATCAAAAAAAAAAGAAATTCACATGGAAAATGATCTCCAACTAGGGCCATGCTACATATACCAACATCTTACCATAGTAATTGCTTGAGCCGATTTCTTAACCTTTTTATTACCTATTGACAATGAATGGGGTCCAAAAGATGAGGCATTGAGAATGCAAAAATGGAAGGAAATTTAAGCCAATCACTAACTTGTTGCTAAATATAAGATGCAATCGGCCATAAAATAAATACATGTTTAGCGGACTCTTGAGGTTCTACGCACAGGCTACATGTAGAATTTAAGATGTTGATTCGCCTAAGTTTAAGGGCTTCTAACGTTGGAATTCCATCCATAATCTCCACATAAGTTTATTACATTTATCGATACCTGATTGTTTCACTTCATCTTTACATTATAATCATTGTCTCCCCAACCGTCTACTAAAGCTTCAATAGATTTCACAGAAAATTGCCTACTTTCATCTAATATTCATTTCCATTGGTCTTTGAATTCATTAAATTGTACGGAACTTAATAATAACATCAGTGAGTTTAGTTCACTACTTTGTTTAGGATTGAGAATAACATTTGCCCATCTCCACTTCCAAATCAATAATCCATAATAATTATCAATTTGTAATAAATAAAATTTTTCACTCCAACTCGACAAGAGTAGAGAACTGATAACAAAGGGGACTACTTTCAAGTTTCAACCCATACATCTAGCAAAAAAATGTATTTCATTTCCTTTGCCAACCGATGCTTTAATGGAAGAGGGCATATCAATGTTAAACCTTCTCAGGTCCGATTCAACTTTTAAGATAGCTTTCTAGACCTTCAAAACCGATTTCTTCACCGGAATGCCATACCATATCTTTGTTCGGTGGTAAGATATGTTAATCCTAAACACAAAAGAATGACCCTAGTTGACTTGACTCATTCTCTAGGTTTAAGAGGCTAAGCCCTAGTCTTACAGGAAGTTGTTTTTTATCTGCATTAAAGATTAAAAAAATACATGAAAAGTAATTATTAGTACTGAACAAGTAAATGATAATTAGAAGCACTTGTGGTCAGCAACCACTAAAATTAGCATCAAATATGAGCGGTGTGCAATAACCAAGTTACTGCTGACAGAACCCAATCACTAACGGTAACTAAGTTAGTGTTAAAAGAGCATTCTAATGTAACTAAACTGTTTTTAACTGTTATTTAACAACGGACTAACACACTATAACATGAAACAATGTGTCGTTTCAACTAAATATTAGGATTGTTCCCCAACTATAATCAAAGTTTTAGTGTATTATTGGTACTTTTATTCACAAAAGGAAATTTCATACATGTTTTTGTTTCTCTTTAATTTCTTCGATAGAAATTTCAAGAGTTGATAAAATATCGAGGTACTTTATATACAATTCAAAACATATAAAAAACCTTTCTACACTACAAAACCTACAACACATTATTAAGTTTCTAAATGTATCAAATCAAATGTTGTCTTCCTTATAAGCCAATTTGGTAATTTTAAGAATTTCTACCTTTTAAATTTATTAAAATTTGGATAAACAGATAATAAACATATCAATTGACCATACACATATATAAAGACTGTTTTATCCCTTACCCACAAGTGATTGCACCCATCATATATAAGATTGAAAAGCTTGTTGCTCTTACAAGTAAAGGACCACTTTGCAATTTGCATAGATTTGAAGTCCAGTTACACACAAATATGATGGCAGAGATGATTGTGTGCCTTTGGGTTCTTCCCCAAAATGATTATATATGAAGTGTATATTCTAAGTCTATGATTATTCCAAGCTTTTCAACATATTAGAAATGTTCTTAAACAATAGTTTGATATATTGCAATTATAATAAGTGAATGAACTTATATAGTTAAATATTTAACGTCTATCGGATATAAAACTGTAGTCATACGAACATTATGACAGCTTGACGTGAGTAGAGCATAGAAAGTAGATATTATGATAGAAATTCTAAAAAGAAACAATATATAAACGGATTTATAAACAATATATTAATGGACTAATTAAATAGATTAACCAATAAGATATGTGAAGTTAAACTAAAAAATAAATTGTAAGAGATCAAGAATTGAATCGTTTTTAAAATAGTTTTTTTAAACCACATTTTTAGCTGTGTTCATTTGTTACAACAACCGTCAAACTTGTATTTTATCTCGAAAACCAAGTTTATGTTTGTGCACTCTTAATTAAGCAAGTATAGACACATTACATATAACTTGGTTGACTATTTGGGACTCGACTAGTTGGTTGATATATAAAACAAATTAAAAAGATAAACGTGTGACAAAAATTGAAATCAACCAACTTCCAACCTATATATCTCACTTTAAATATCTATATATCAACCACCTTCCAACTTATACAGCACACTTCAAAAATCAATATATCATTTATATATGTTGTTATAGAATCTGTAATTATATGAACGTTATGACAGATGGACGTGAGTAGAATTATAGAAACATAGATACGAAAGAAGATATTATGATTTATGAACATAAATTATTAAAGAAACAATACATAAACGGACAAAGTAAATTAAACAATAAAATATATGAAGTTAAAATAACAAATAAATTGTAAGAGATTAAGAATCGTTTTGTATTCGTTTGGTACAACAACCGTCAAATTTGTATTTTACCTCTAGAATCAATTCTATGTTGGTGGATTTTTAATAAAGCATACATAGACAATTACGTATAACGTCATTAACTATTTGGGTCTTGACTAGTTAGTTGATATATAAATACAAAGGAAAAGAATAAACGTGTGACAAAAATTAAAAACAACCAACTTCCAACCTATATATCTCATCACTTTTAAAATCTATATATCAACCACCTTCCAACTTATGCATCACACTTTAACATGTTACAAAGCTCTTGCACGTTAAGTAGAACACAAAATTCATAAACTATTGATAATATATTATAGATGTTTAAAATAAAAATAAGTGGGGGGTGGTGGTGGTGGTGGGTGAGGAGAGGGACCTGCTAGGGCCCGATTTCTTTGGGGGAATGAAAATTTTTAAATAAAAATTATAAAATATATGCATGTATATTTAAAAAAAACTACAAGCCTAATAATAAAATTATTAACAAACCCAATAACAATCTAATTATTTTAGTCTATTAAACCTTAGAACCCATTAACAATCTTAATTTGTTTATTTCACTATCATTTACCCAATCTAATAGTAATACCTAATAACAAACTAATTATTCTACCCTATTAAAACTAAAAGTGCATTAACAATATTATAAACTTCTTATATACAAGGTATTGACTTTGTATTATAGGGGCTTATTTTTTCTACTCGCACAGGACCCAAAATAATTTAAAGATTCTTAAAAACGGCTCTGGTTAGTTAAAGACCAAATACTTTTCACTAACTACTAAAAAGTTATAGTAATTGATTTAAGTATAACTTTTAAAAAAAACAACATATTTATTTAGGAAATGTTATAATATATAATTATTTATATTTATATGGAAGGAATGTTGCAAGTTGCAACAGGGTTATGATCTAGTCTTGCCAACCAAAAGTGAAGAAAGAGTCCCACAATAAAAGTTAACGAGTGATGCTAATGTCAACTTTCGGTGCACCAAAACAACAAAATCTTTCTTTTTCTTTACTTTTCCAAGTCATGCCACGTGCCCTCAATCACCATATGTAAATCAATTGTATGAAAACATTAAGGAAGTGTGTTTTTAATTGGTTTTGACATGTTAATTTATATTTAACCCGTTGTCTAATATGTCTGGTTTTGGTATCTTGTTGATTCACTAGTCGAATTAAAACTATAATTAAATGATATAAAATAATATAATTTTGTATATGTTCAATCAAATGAATAGAGTTACGTTTCTCTTTAACAATGGTCTTAGGTTTGTATCATGTGGCTTCCTATCATAAAATATAGTAATTGTAACGTTTTATTTAACAACAAATCTACCCTACTGTAACTCTTAAATTGTTGCAAACAAATTTACACCATGTAAGAGTTTGAATTCAATACCTTCTTCACTTTAAGAGGCGAAACCTCTATCAAATGGGCTAGCCCACATTTGACAAACATAATAAGTTTACGGTAAACTTTTTTTTCTTTTTAAATGTGATTTTTTCCATGTGTGTTGCACGGGGCCAACCAACATAAACATCCTCCTAACCAAGAATGTTTGTCGTATCCCAAATATGAAATGCAGATAGACGTCAATAAACTCGTAGGGATAAAACTAATAAGATCTAAATGTGATACGGTAGAATTAACATTAATACAAAATGTAGTCTAAAACATAAATAAAAGAGACTTAAAAAACAAAAAAACAAAAAAAAAAAAAAAAAAAAAAAAAACTTAAAAGCAGGCACAAGTGATAAAAAGTGGAGAGGCACACCGAAATTAATATATTTAATGACTGAAGTAAAACAAAAAGCACTCTGGCTAAGGTTTCATTTTAATAATATAAGGATTGATTATAAAAAATTAATCAATTTAGGTGACTTCTGATAACCGATTAAACTTCACAACTGCTATAGTTTTTACGGTTGAAGGAAACTTAAACTTCGAGTAGCCTCATTTAGTCATATTTAACCAATAACCATGATTACAAAATATTAACGATCTTGATTTTACTCAAAAATGTTTTCTTTTGGCCCAAATCATAGCCTTCTTTACATAAATCATGTTGGGCTGATCAGCCCATACTCTCCCAGCCCGGCTGAAGTCTCCAAATGGACTCGAATACCAAGTAAGGATCCAAACAGATGTGGTTTGGGCTTAAAGGCACTTTATATAAATTTTAACAAGTCCAAAACTGTGCACCTTTAAGTCCTTTAACAATTATCTTCAAATCTTAGGCTACAAGCCTACAAGCCCAAAATACGACAACTATGCTTACATTATTTGGTTTTTATCCCCTTGTATTTCAAGGAATACAGTAATCGTTTCATAACAAACCCGTTTTGAACCGTTCCCATGATCAAAATACGTGTAAACGAATTAGCCTTGGATGCCAAAAGATTCCAATTTCTAAAAATGAAATCATGACTACTTAAATCTGCTGATTTTTCAAGAACACAAGAATAACTGAATCCCAAGAAACCGCATTTGATGGCACACCCTTTAATTGCATTTGATAGAACGACTTTGAGGTTCCGCCACTTGACCCAAGTTTAGTGTTTGAAAGCAATAATGTGTTCCACAACACGGGATTTTAGTTTGCAATGATGAAAACACTCTTGTTACATCTTGAATTTTGTTTACATTTAGCATGTGTATCTGGATAAGAAAATGCAATCAAGTTTCATTCTACATCTTTTTAAGCATCTTACTGAAAGACTTTCTCAACATCTTTGATTAATAAAGATTAATCAAAGAGGTGACAATGAAGTTACCTACATCTAGCCCCTTCAAAATTTCAACTGAGGGGTCTTGTTTACCTTTTCATGGCATGGTTAGCCCATATAGTTTGGGTTCACTCAAAGTCTCATAGTATACTCCATGTTAATTTGGGGATTCTTAAATTATACAAGGGGTCAAAATGATCATTTTATAAAACTTACTGACTTAATAAAGGTTAAAATAGGTCAGCATCACCCACTACCATTGGCAAAACCATCACCACCCCAATGACCCAACCACCATACCGCCTCACGATAGGCACCCGGTCACTGCCACCCGCCAACACCATTGCCACCCGTTGTCACTAGCCGCCATAAATAATACAACGGATGAACCTTTTGACATGAACCAATTTAATACTTCTTATAAACGACATATTTTGACCCAAACTTGATACCATACTTGCCTCGCATGTTTTGTCATCTTACCCTAACCTAAGCCATAACGAACAATGAACAAACACAAGCTTTCAACACATATTTTTCTCAAATTCTACGACATAAACTTGAAGTAGCAACCAATTGATCACATTCGGATAGAAAAAAAACGATTTTGTTCGATATACCTGTTTTTTATAATTCAATATTTCAATCCTCATGAAAACAATTCCACCCTCAAAAGTGTGGATACTTTTTCAATGCATCGTCTCTTTCATCGCCCACGTCTCGACTCATTTTTCTATGGATCCTCGATAAAAAGAGTTGTAATTTCATTATCCAAATACGTATATATTTATTTATAATTTATTTATTTCTTTATCATTGACAATAACAATTAATTAATATAATAACTTTTCTTAAGGGTAACACAATTCTACGCCTTTTGTAAATCAAAAATATCAATGTGGTTACAGGTCACTAGAACCTCGACATAGAAGTTATTGAAAAATATAATTTCAATTTGACAGTGAAATATATTGTTGCTTATGTAGAAAATATGAAAGATGGCGCCATGGCGGGCTTATAATCATTTAGTATTTAATTTAGGTGTTTTCTAATAATATGTAATATATGATCTTTTCTAAAAATCTGAACACACGGTTATTCCCGTTTTGATATCAATTTTTGTTCAATATCAGATTTATCCAAAATAATGTACTTTTTGATATTACGATATTACAAGACCAAAAAATACGTTATTTTGGATACAACTCGGTTTTTAATAAAAATTATATTGAAATGTAGAAAAATTAATTTAAGTTTAATGTAAATATACTGATTTTTAAAAAAGTAACTGAGAATATAATATGAGTTGGTAGAAACTAGAAAGCACGAACTGTGATGAACAATAAAGTAATAAACATAAAAATTAATACTAGAAAAAATGTATTTTCCTATATAATATTTATAATTATATACATGTATATATAGAGAGAGAAAGGTTGTGGCAGCAAAACATGTGAGAGAAGAACATGATGTGGGGTACTCTGACAGTTAGGAATTTGGGTCCATCATCTCATCAATTTGAATATAGTATGTGTGGTCCACTCCAACCCTGGCCCATTATGAAAAAATGTCAACAAGGTTGACCCAGTCACCATGGGCTAAAACTATATCTCCCCCACTCTTAATAGCTACATCATCTCAGTACCCCTTTCACCCTCAGTTTTCTTATAAGTCAAGTCCTTTTTGGGTTAATACAAATACAAGTGAATAATTGAATATGCTATAACCTAGCGCGTTTTAACTCAAACCGATTCAACCCGTTGCACAATCTGCACTGCTTGTTTTGCCACTCTTGATAACCATGAATACGCATGTACGACAATATGCTAGTTGTATCATATTATAATCTGACTATCAACTATGCAAATACTGGGAAATCAATTTGAACTACCTTAATTTTTTCAAGAATAGTGTTATTGAGTTTCTCGACTCTTTGTCTTGGTACTAGAAAATTTTACTTCTTGATTTTGATATCGAATAGTGATTGTGAGGCCCCAATTCATGTTCTATTTCACTCCCTGGTGAGGTTTTTTATTCACCCGTCCCTCAAAATAGACATATTTTAAATTCATTGACCCAATGTTTTTACTTGTCTCCTAGTTGATCCTCAGAAGGGTCGCTAATATTATAATCGTATTCATAATTCTATAACTGAATTTTTTGTTGTAAAATCATTTGGAGCTCAAATTTCTAAAAACCACATCACATGATCATAGATTTTGGGAAACTGTAGCATGCATGTGTCACTTTGAATATGATTGTATAATAAATACACCAATTCCATCATGGATGCCATAGAATTGCAAATTTACCAATTTGGTGTAAGATGGTGTCTCAAATGTACAACTCACCAATGCATAATCAAAGGCATAGTGATGGTTCTCATCAAAGTATAGTGCAATAATTAACAGCAAAGGTACAAGTCTCCAAAAGCGAGACAATGGGTGTTGGTACAACTTACCAAAAATTGAAAGGTGGAGCAAGTAAAGTGATGTGTTAGGTTACACTATTTTTACAGCTTGTAAAATGATTATTACCTTCTTTAGCAAGTAAATATGGAATCCCCTTTTCAATAGCAAATTTAGGTGTCCCAAAAAAGGGGTATGTGTGTGTTGTGAGTGTATATATGTATATACATGTATGTGTGCATGTGTATATGTGTGTATATATATATATATATGTATATATATAGGTTGTTAAATACAAACCAAATTACTATAGAGAACTAGGGAATCCATACTTATACATGTTTTAAATGTGATACATAAGATGATTTTTAATCGTATTTTTTATGACTCTCTCTAACTGTATGTGGTTATCTTTTATGTATCACATACAAGTGTGCGTATAGTTTTTATGGTTTTGTTCTTAAATTGGTTATAATTTCTTTTGGTTTAGAAGAAAAAATAAAAGGTAAACATGGGTAGCACACAGATTGGATTAAATGTGATGATGGAATGTGTAATGTGAGGCCTAGTGACAGTGGAAGCTCAATACAGTAGATGGGGGACAACTCAATTTCATGTGATTACACATATATTTCATTTTCTCCCTTACTTTCATGAACATGTTGGAATGCACTCACTATCATGCTTTATTAATTTTGGTTGTGAATTTGAAATTATATTTTTACATTGTATTTTTTGTTAAAATAGAAGTTACATGCATTTTGAATCAAATGGGCATTTTTGTTATTAATCATCATATTTATTTTCTTTGGATGCAAGTGTATAACTCACCTATCATGTATTTATAATTCATTCTACTATGACAGTGTAACCAAATGTCATTTGGGTGTCACGTCAATATTATTAACCAACTATAAAAATTACTATGTTATACGAGAAACCCAGAGGGCAAATCATGTCTACCCAATAATAAAGTTAAGCTCATCTATATGATAAGAATAATCCATTTTTTTTTTTAATGTAGCACTCTTTTTCAAATTGAGTGAGTGGAGATTAGATGCTGCAACTAAACGATAAACAATGAAGACTTATGTGTTAAGAAGAGCATAATCTTTTTTATGTGTGCACGAATAAAAACTGGTGACAAGGTTGAGGTTAGACGTAGGGGTGAGCAAATAACCGAATTAATCGAACCATAACTGAATTAACCACATTAACCGAACCAAATTAACCAAACTGAACAATTAACCGACGGTTCGGTTAAGGCATAACCGATTAACCTCACATTGCGGTTCGGTTTCGGTTTCGGTTTTGATGTGCAAATTAACCGCATGAACGGCACCGAACCATATCGTTCACACCCTTATAAAATCGGTCCAAACCTAGCCTAACCATAATTTATTAGTTAAAAATTTGGTTTAAAAGCGTAGGTTAAATATATTGGTTAATTAACCGAAATTAACTATAACCGGTGGTTAACCGAAGTGTCGGTTGCGGTTAAAAAAATTATATTAACATAACTCACAGTTTCGGTTTTGAAAATGGTATTAACCACACCGAACAGCACTGTGCACACCCTAGTTAGAGGAGATCAATTGCATCAGCACGAACCGGTTTGTGTGTGCATCATTATGTCTCCATTAAACAAATAAAACATGTTAGATTAAGAAAGGGTAAGAGAATAAAAAGACACGACAAACTATCTAGAATGGTGAAAACATTGTTAGATTTATATCTTATTGATCTAACCGTAAATGGAATACAAATGTTAATATTAGAAATCCTAAAGGACTTACAAGGTCTGTCTATATAATAATAACAAACGTATATTTTTCTTAAGACGCATAGACCTATGACACAAATATTTTAAACATGTACCGGGAAGAACAACATGTGTAAATGAATGCGTGAGAGCCGTTAAAAAGAAGTTTTGTGGTAAATTGTAAAACTCAAAAACTTTCCTATTAACACAATTTGATAATTGTTTTAGTATTAATGTCGAGAAATCTATATAAATTAACCTTATCTTTTATCTAAAGACTCTTCTTTTTGTCATCATTTAAACTTGCATTAACATTTAACGTACTTATTTATATGCACATGATTGGCTATAAAGTTATATTTAACCATTTTTGTCGAACTTTTTTATTACAAAGACAAATAGGTTTTCATTTTAAAATTTGACCATAGTTATGACGTATACCTTATTAGATAGATCGATTCTAACCTTTAGACAATTTTTTGAAGAAAACTACCATTCAATAAAATATGTACTTGACGAATTGGGTATGAAGTCATATTCTTACAAGTCTGCTTCACCCACCATTACATCACAAAATCAAATATTTCATACATTATTTATTGAAATTCTTGTATAAAAACCAATAATTTTGAAAAGACCTTTTATTCTGGTTGATAAGCTATAAGTGAATTATTATTGTTAACATCGTGAGGATATAATTTTCTTTGTGAAAAACATCAGCTCTTGCGTATAATCTCTGTAAGCATAAGATCCCGATCTTGATTATAAGATTGTAATATCTCAAACGAATCATGTATTGATCTATTTCAGCTAAGTAATTGCAAAATATACATTATTAATTATTAATATAAAAGTAACATGTGGACTAATCACCTAAGAGTATTCACATCCTATTCTTTATATTCATCTATATAATTAAATTAAAAATTATTAGTTTTTTTTAATTAAATAATATTTTTCATACCTTTATCATTATTTTTTCTTTTTTTTACACTCACAACCACAAAAAATATATTAAAAAATTTTAGGGCTTTAAACAGTGTTAACCCAAAATATAGATTGAACAGTAATATTTTCACTCTGTTTCACCTACAACCATTTATAATCATACTATATAATATAACAAATATACTCAGATCAATTTAAGAAACGAATTATGAATGCTCTAAACATGCATACAAGAATGAAATAATTCGACTTGAAAGCACTTAAATTGTGTATTATTAATCAATAACTGATGTTTTAGCAGATTGGAATCTTCATAAAATTTGTAATCCATTTTCTCTTTATTAAAGTTAAAGATGAAGAATAATATATAATAGAATCTTGAATTTAACAACCTTAATTTGAGTAATGATTTAAATTAAACAATAGTTTTTGTTATCGTAAGTGAAGAGATAAGCAACAAAATTCGATTTTGTAGTTTCAAAAAGAGTTTATTTACTAAAACAGCATCTTCTCCTTAGAAAACGTAAGATAAGATTCGACGCATCAATTAATAATGCATATTGGTATTAATAATAAAATAAAGTGTTTCATTTAGACCAATGTATTCTTAAATGAATACCGGAGTTTATAACGATATTGAGTAATATAATTAATTAACTTCAAATTTAAATGAGGATATCCGAAGTTTAAAAGTAAAACGAGGGAAACTTTTAAATTTGCACGACTAATTTCGGTTTCACGAATGTAACACATTATTACAATAAACAAGGATGGTTTATCGACCCGTTGTTGCTGGGCTCGGTTTTGGAATCGCTTGCCAAGCCGAGGCGGCAATAAGGGGTCGACTGTGCCATCCTAGGGTTAAACATCCCTCATTTTCTTCTACGCAATAACCTTCGGCCGAAAACAAAGTCAGTAACATGCGTGCTTGCTTGAACGCGTTGGACCCTAGGTGCAATGGTGCAAACCCGGCACCACTCAATCGTTCCCTCCATTTAACCAATGGTTCATGCCTCTCAAGACGAGCTGACCCTTCACAACAAACCACATTACATATCTCTTTTTGTATGTATAGCTCGGCTAGGGCTTTTTCTGGTTGAGCCATGCATGCGTCCAACGAGTCAAACATTGTTGAGTAATAGTACAAGGATTCAGTGAACCGATCCAAGAATTCTGGTTGGTTGTGATTTGACTCTTGTTCCACAACCATCAGAATTCTAGGGCTCAATTCCCGAATCCAATCAAGGACCAAATCAACAGGTGGCCCACGAGAGCCACCAGGTCCTAACAGCTTATGCAGCTGCATTATTGAATTTACCGCAACTGCTTCTTTCGGGTTGACTTGCAGCATCCACGGCTTCACATCATCAAGCCGTGATGCTGCAACTCCCCGAAAGGCAAAACGCACGTTAAACCGATCGGGCCAATTCCGCCAACTTGAGCCCGATCTCACGTAACGAGTCGCGCCCGTCAAGGGACGGCGGGCCGATCCCCGTGAGCCGAAGCAACGGCGGCCCGCCGGGCCGAAGAGCCAATGCTTGTATCAAAGCCGGCCATTGTAAGCCTTGCATTAAGTTAAAGTCGATGACGTGGACGCAATCTTGACCGTCGAATGCCTCTAAAATGGCTTGATTAGCCGTGAAATGAGCGAACTTTAAATAAGGACAAGCTTCGTAGTAATGGTGGTATAATATCTCATTCTCATAAGCCGATAAATCCACCGGAACGACGCCGTTCTGGGGCGTGTTAACCACGCGCCGGCTGAGAGCGTCGACGAAAAAGCTTCCGACTTTTCCGATGCCACATCGGCTATCTACACGTCCGAGCAAACCTTGTAGATCATCAATCAACAGGCCAGCCAATGAAATGTCGCCACGTTGGACAGCCTCCGCACACGTCATCAACACGTGGACTAATCGGATGCTAACATCTTCCTCCTCCGGCGTAACAACTTGTTGAGAAAATTCACGCTGCAGCTGCGGCCCATGGTTACTACTGTACACACTCATAACCCCCGGAAACTCACGTAGATCCGAGAGATCCACGGGCACGGGTTCGGGTTCGGGTATTGTGGCGTTGGTGTTCAACTCAGTGAGTAACGAGTCAACCCACGAGGCGAGATCAGTGGGGTTGTAATGAACGGCGTCGTTTACAATCTCCGAGATCTCCACCGGAGACGATTTCACCATAACCGATTCAAGGTGCTCCAACCTCTCAGCGACTTGGGTCAACTCGTTTGACCGGACCTTGTAACCGGCGCCGGCGAGGAGGTGGTCCATCTGATCCGGCGGCTGCGGCGGCGGCGGTTTGGTGGAGGAGGAGCACGCCGGCGACGACGACGAAGAGCAGCTTCCGGCGCCGGCGAGACGGAGGAGGATCGTAAGGACCCATGTGAAATCGAAGGTGCAGAAGATGAATTGGTTTTGAAATTGATGATTGTGGGTTGAATTGGGGGTTCGGTGGGAGAGAGAGTGGTGTCTGAACAGAGGAACGGTGAGCAGAGAGGTCAGTTTAGATATGATGCTACTATAAGATGCTCCATGTGAAGGGGTTCTTGGAAATAATAATAATAATAATAAAAGTTTCGATACTTTCTAAAATCTTACGTGGATAAAACAATCATTATGTATTTTTTATTTTTTTATTTATATAATCACGTAGTGTAGCCTGATGGTAAACGCGTATGCTAACCCAAGTAGTGTTGGGTTTGAGCGATGTTTGTGACGTGTAGTAGATTTAAGTTGAATAGAGTTTATATGATATTCACGTTAACAAAAAGACTTCTAGACGATTCTTGTATATAGATCTCTCTTGTTTATTTTACGAATATGTATATTTTGAACACAGTTTATGTGACTATAATATAAGAAGAGTAAATTACACGGATTGTTTTTGAGGTTTTGTTTAAATTTCATCTTTCTTTTTTTAACATTGAAAGATTACAGGTTTAGTCCTAAGATTTGAAAAAACGTAATATGTTTCGATCATTTGTCAAACGACCGTTAATTTATTCTGTTAAGTAGATGTATTTGACCTAGTACCATTTTTCTTTCTTATTCAGCCTCATCTCAACCACCACCACCACCCCTGACTCCTCGCCACCAGCTCCACAACCACACACCACCCATTTCCACCACTACACGACACACCTCGTCTCCACCACCGCTCCACTACACCACCACCACCCCATCTTCACCATAACGTTGTGGTGTTGTACAGAGCTTTACGATCGGAGACAAAGGTATCTCCGGCAGTCGTGCTGGAGCGAAGAAGACTAGATCGACTAGTATATTTATGCGAATTGGATCTGAGAATTTGAATTTTTAACGGTGGTGGTGGAGCAGTGGTGAACATGAGGTGTGTCGTGTGGTGGTGACAATGAGTGGTGATTGTAGTTAAAATAGGGTTGAATGAGAAAGAAAAATAATAAAATGCTCAATTTAAATATACTTAACGGAATTTCAAATCTTATAACTAAATATGTAATTTTCAACTTAATAACAAAAGATGAAATTTAAGCAAAACTCAAGAATGATTCTTATAGTTTACAACCTTAGATACGATGCTTGTAATTTACTCATATGAGAATTGGGTGAATGATTTTCTATCTGAATAAAAAATATGTTTCTTTTCTTTGGTGTTATCCCTTTTCATACGTAGCTAAACTAGTATAATAAGGTATCCTTTCTTTTAATATTTTAATCAAAATATAATATTAATAAAAAAGTTTTTTTTTATTTTCTTACTAATAAAAAGGTATCCGAGGAGAACAAGTGATAGCATCACAATCATTCTCATCAAAAATTTTTCGCTTCTCTCTTCTATTAAATAATCA